>CM070548.1:85891332-87091332 GCA_036346405.1 Phyllostachys edulis | reverse complement strand
AATATAAACATCAATTGCATCTACACGACGCTCCTACTATCTAATAGGTGAGGATAGGTCCTAATCCACGCGAGATCCGTAGATGAGGTTAGTTTCCATGCTCTACTCCTATTCGAGGCAAATCCAAATACACGCCCCGCCAGGAGAGTGTGTATCCGAGAACAACAGGAGATGATGTATCAAACTCTATCTCGGACGGAAAGATCGCACTATGGAAACTAACCCCACCTACGCATCCGCTGGCTGTCCAAAAACGTGGACAATTCAAACAGATACGGTTTTAGATATGGAAATATTCGCATATTTCCAACCGTATCTCTTTCGAACGGAGACGCTTAATCGGGTTACGTGATCTCGACCATGATACGGAAGAGGGGTTATACCTAGGGTGGCGGTGGAGTCGGGCTAAGCGGGGCGTGGCGGGTCGGTGCAATGGCGAGGCGACGCGGCAGTGCACCAGCCAAGAGGAAGGCGATCGGGTCGCTGAGGTACTCGGCGCCGCTCGATCGGCTCTTCTCTCGCAAAAAAAAACATAAAATGTCAATACAAAATTTCGACAAGACTCCCTCGACGGTGAGGTTTCCAAAACCTGCAAGAAAACCAACGGCAGGATGGCCAACATGCACATATATATGAACGGCACGATGGCCGACATGCACAACATTATATCCAACCACATATATATAACAATGTCACAACCACTTGTTACATGATAGATTATTTTATATTCTAGTATGTGTAATCAAACTTGTAATGTTCTTGGAAAGAAGGATGTAGTTTACCTATATAGCCCCATCTTTTTTTTGGCCAAACACAATCCCAAAGATAACCATATATTTCTTTGCTTCAGATTGTAAGGTTCAAAGATAAAGAGTCTCATCGGATCTTTCTTGAACCAGAGGGTAGAGATGTTCTTGAGCTTTATCTGCAGGTCTCTCTCCATCCCTCCCTCCTCTCCATTCTACATGTTTTTCCTTTTTGGTCAATTTTTTAATCATGACCTTGGTATCTATTGTGCTTCTCTACTCTTTTGCCCTACATTTGTGTGTGAAAATAATGTCTTCAGATTATTGTCCAAAACCTATCTCCTCGCCACGAGCGATCGAAAGGTGGCTCGGGATCAAGAGCAAACGCTAGAGAGAGGGGATCAATGGAGAGGAGTTAAATGACTAATTAGCAATGTACGGTGATCGATAAGCAACCTTTGGGAATAAAAACCAGCAAATATCTGTTTCATTTTTTACTTGATTAAATTGGTGTCTTACTCCTTACACACGTAATTTTTGTTCGATTCACTGTATGCTTGGATAGCCGATTATGCACAGATCAATTGTGAAGTTCTTACAAACTATAGGAAAATCGATCATCATGGAAGTAACTACCTTTGTGTTTGCCCTTTTTGTTGATGGGGTGGGGTTAACATGCAAAGTATATGATCTTTCACACACTAAAATTTGTGTAGCCCAACTACTAGGTTTTTAACCCCAAATGAACCCAAACTGCATATAAAAATTAAAAAGAAGGTTTATAATAAGTAAAGATGGTTGCGTAATAAACTAGAAAACCCTAAACAAGTTAACAAAAAAAACTAAGCACGGCAAAGAATTCGATAACATTATATGTGTTTTTAGAAAAGTATAATAAATGTGCTTATGCAATGTGTCATTGCAGCCAGTTGTTGGGTCAACAGCTTTCTGGGCTGGATGTAAAAGACTTGCAAAATTTGGAGAATAAACTGGAGATGAGCCTAAGAAATATTCGTCTGAAGAAGGTTACATTATAGTTTTGTTAAGACCACATCACCATTTAGGTTTTCTTTTCACGACATGGATATGAATGACTACTTTGACTAAAATTAACTTTACAGGACCAACTTATGATCGATCAAATCCAAGAATTAAACAGGGAGGTATGCTGGTACAATTCATTCTAGTGCATTTGGTTCTATATCGAGGCTAATTGACTATAAAAACTTCTTACTGGAATCACAGGGAATCCTCATACACCAGGAAAACGTAGAACTATACAAGAAAGTCAACCTTGTTCATGAGGAAAACATCAATTTGCAGAAAAAGGTCCAGGTATGCAGGAGCATTTTGCCAAACAACGATGCAACTTGTATAAGTCATCATTTGTTATTCAGGTTCACTTGTGCAGTATATGCACATTGCAAAATGTTATTTCTTCTTCATTTCTCGTATACGGAGCCCGAGGAACAAACGAACATCCAATAGGTTCTACAAGTCGATACAAGACTCTGAGAGGATGAAAATTTTCCAGCTTAATCTTGAGTTAAATCAGCCACAAAATGTGGAAAATGAGCGGTCAGATCACCAACTCGGGGTAAGTTCTTGTCTAAATTCAAAACAGCTTCAGATTCAAAGAAAGCACATGATTTGAGATGGTTCATCGAAAGTCAAAGAGACTTCAAGCTGCAGTGAGGATGACCAAACTAAGAGACCAACAACCTACTGAAATTGGGCTCACATTACAAGACGCACGACTAAACTTTAAAGCTTCTAGATGCAATAATTTCGCATGAACAAGAGCATCGATGTACTTGATTTTAATATCAACTGCTAGAAAACCATTTAGTCACAAAGAAGTTTATGTCATGTACACTATTATTCTGAAGAATATAGTGCTTCTGATTTTCATAGTGCAACAGAGAAGGCTTAGCACCAGTTGGTAACATGGTAAATATACACATATGATATTGTATTGATTAGGACTTGTTAAATACAAATATGGTTACTCGCTTATACAAATGCAAAAGACAAAAAGCTGTGGTATAATCGCACATAAGGAACTTACTGACCGAATCATACGTAAATTTTTGGTAAATGATGATGACCTCAAACTTTAAACCACAACAGCTCGATGTCCAGTGTACTATACTAAAAGTTAAAAAAATACCACCCACTACACACCTGCATGTGCACAACTGCACATGATCCCCAAACTGAGTGCTGCTATGCCACGAGCGATCGAAAGCAGGCTCGGGATCAAGAGCAAACGCAGAGAGAGGGGATCAATGGAGAGGGCGATGGCTTTTTCATAAAACAAAATCACCATACCTTCTCTTCCTCCTTCTTCCTCCTCCTCCTCCTCCTCTCTTTCTCCTCCTCCTCGTGGCGGGCGGGCGCGGGCGTGCGCGTGCGGGCGCTGGGCTGGCCTGGCATGCGTGGCAGGCCAGCCAGCATGCCAAGTGGCGAGGTTTAAGTGTGCGTGTGTGCAGTGCGTGTGGGGCATTGGGCAGCTGGAGTTAATCCCCTTTGCCGAAAGTGCCCCGATCCGCACTCGGCAAAAGAGGGTTTTTTAAAAATTTTAAAATTCTTTTGCCGAAAGTGTCTTCTCGACACTCGGCAAAAGGCTCCTTCTTAGAGTGTCCTTTTGACACTCGGCAAACCATATTTTTTTTCCACTTTTGACCTCCAAACTTTTTCTCAAATCCTCATACAATACCGGTACTCCATGTTCCAATGTGGCACATTTCTGGACTTTTTCTATATTTCTTTAATTTATTTCAATTAATTGAATTTTCTTGGATAATTCAAATTATAACTGCTAGTCATTCGAATAATGAAAAAAAATGAATGGAAAAATGATATTCATGTTATTTAGTATAATGTGAGGCCGTAACCAGGAATAGACCACCAATTTCGAACATCTTGCTCACGAAACATGACCACGAACTTGCGGTCGAGTTGTTTTTAAATTGTATAAAAAGCAAACGAAGTCCGAAAATCATGAAACTTGGGAAGATGTCATGATATCATATGTGGAGGCTGTGATAAAAATTTGAGAAGGTTTCGCGCAAGTTGTCACGTACGATGCTTGCAAACCGAAGAATCTCCGAAGAAGTTGTCATGTATTCTTCTGTTTTTCTAAGGTTTGCAAGCATCGTACGTGACAACTTGCGCGAAACCTTCTCAAATTTTTATCACAGCCTCCACATATGATATCATGACATCTTCCCAAGTTTCATGATTTTCGGACTTCGTTTGCTTTTTATACAATTTAAAAACAACTCGACCGCAAGTTCGTGGTCATGTTTCGTGAACAAGATGTTCGAAATTGGTGGTCTGTTCCTGGTTACGGCCTCACATTATACTAAATAACATGAATATCATTTTTCCATTCATTTTTTTTCATTATTCGAATGACTAGCAGTTATAATTTGAATTATCCAAGAAAATTCAATTAATTGAAATAAATTAAAGAAATATAGAAAAGTCCGAGAAATATGCCACATTGGAACATGGAGTACTGTGTATTGTATGAGGACCGCAAAAAGTTTGGAGGTCAAAAGCGAAAAAAATATGGTTTGCCGAGTGTCCAGGGAATGACACTCTAAGAAAGGAGCCTTTTGCCGAAAGTGTCAGAGAAGACACTCGCAAGGTTTAACGGCGCCGCCGCCGTTAACGGTGGTGCCCTTTGCCGAAAGTGTTCTGCTTGCCGAGTGCCGACACTCTAAGAAACCATCTCTTTGCCGAAAGCGCTTGTTTGTCGAAGTTCTTTCTATATGGCACTTTCGGCAAATAGCCTCTTTGCCGAAAGTGCCCGATAAAAAGCACTCCGCAAAGTATGGGACACTCGGCAAAGAAGCCATCTCCGGTAGTGTCAACCCGCCCACCGCCGCAGTCACCACCCACCGTCGTGCCTCTGCCACCCTTCCTTCCCTTTAAAGTCTAGGGTCCGATGAACCCAAGCCCTAACCCGGTGAAGGTGGGAGACGACGGTGCCAGAGAGGAGAATGACGCCCCTGGACGGAGCACAAATCGCAACGCAAGATCCAAATGTTAGAAAATCAACCGAGATTTAGAGAAAAAATCAAGCAACTAGATTTAGCAATTCCGTTGAAATTACTAACTGCTACTCCTCAAATGGAACGCACTTCATCTCTCGTCAAAATTAGGTTCATCACCACGCTTCCAGATCGATAAATTGACTGATCGTTTTTTTAAGAAAAATAAATTGAAACATTACAATCGAGTATTAAAACGCAGCTCATGATCACCAAGAATCATCCCAAACCGTTGACTAATCCATATAAAAATGGCATCCGGAGAATTACCACCGACCGCATGGCATTATAATATCGTCCGATACTTGGTACGTACTAATCTGCCGTGAGATCGTGGAAGTCGTACAAGTGATTTGTTCTGCCAATTTCTTTTTACCTGATGATCCAATCATAGGCAAGCGTATCTCGGAGATTTGATATCTTCATCTTGGGATCCCCCTGTTACAAGGTTTACCTGATCCCTTTACAGGCGACTTTGAACCTGGAAGAATCCACTTCTAGATTACTGGTCAAATGCTCTAAATTTTAAGAAGGGTGAATTGTCAAGTCTATCTCATATTCTCACGTAGTCAATATCACGATTCCAACTGTTCATTTCAGATCAAACCTTTAAATGAAGCTGGGAAATCCGATTGCGACATGAATTCAGTTTTAGGCTCCCGAGTATGGAAATCTAGTTTCAGAGTTTTATTCTGAGTGTAGCTTTAGGTTTCGTTTTAGTATAGCTCTTGTTCTGGCCGTAGCAAAAGCAAATGACAGAAATGCATGCACTGGTCCACGGTGCAATATTGTTGACCGAATCAACAAATGTGTAGTAGCATTTGCAAACAAATCGGCGCAGTGACCACAAGGGAGATCGATCCACCAGCAAAAACATGGTCCGTTTCAAACTTCGTTTTCTTATATGGGAAGTGAAACTAGTTGGCATATATTCTGAATAGCGCTACCGTTTGTGTTCCTACGGCCAAACAACACCGCATGCCTCCCAGTGAGCTCCTCGCCTCCTCCCCAGTATCACCCACGAAAAAGAGTTTCAGCATTAGAGGCCTTTTCATCGCCAATAGCACTTGGTTTGACTCGTTGACAATGATTCTGTATCTCGAAAAACGTAAAGAGGCCTTTTCATCTTGGCCGCTTATATGAATGTTTGTATAAATTTGTCTTCATCAGCAAGCACCGCATGATAGATACCAGAATGGCACCACGCCGCGCTAGGGACCAACCCATTCATGTTCAGCTAACCGGCAAGATTCACCACACATGCGGTGAGAATGTGAGATGTGCCATGAAATTTTGTTTTTGGCTAACATACTTGATCATTTCCGACAGGTTGATGGCAAACGAAGAGAAGACGTCGTAATTCATATGAGTGCCTACAGGCAAAGGCTCGAATAATGAGTTTTGTGCGCAGGCTACATGGCAGCCACATCAAATCATGTCTTAAAAGCAGTTTGCCGGATATACCAACCTGTATATATATGTAAAATAAATAAAAACACAATGTATGCACCCACGTGATTTGAAGCATAGATGCAACAAAAAGACTACATGGCAGCCACATCAAATCATGTCTTAAAAGCAGTTTGCCGGATATACCAACCTGTATATATATGTAAAATAAATAAAAACACAATGTATGCACCCACGTGATTTGAAGCATAGATGCAACAAAAAGACAAATCAGATCCCATATACATTGGAGTGAAAGCAAAGGAGAGGGAATAACGTACCAATACGGGAGTGCCATTTTACATTAGAGGCTAAGTGAATGCACGGCTTTCATCCAGTTCGGTCAGCCTACTAAGCCTGCAATAACAAAAGTCATCAGATTTCACAAGATATCCATGGTGAGCTCTAGACAAAGCATAGAAGAAGTTTCCATAATATAAAGACACACCCAGAAAACAGGGTGTGGACAGCATAACTAAACAGAAAACGGTATATTGTAGCATACGAAGCACAATCTAAAAGGAATAGATTCTGAAAAGTGATTCAGAAACTATTTTGTAAATACTGAATAAACATACTTTGATGAAGATATTTAGAGCATCGTGGTGCATATAGAACTGAAAGAGGGAAGTTCATTCGAAATGATCATTTACTTACACAGAATAACAAGAAAATAAACAATATTGATAGGATTCATGACGGCATCGAATTAGGATTAAGCTCAAAGACCATCTTCAAACCGTTAGTAAAAGAGATTTTTCCTTATAGGTCGTTTTGATGCAATGAAAATATGCAGCAGCTAATTCAACCGCCCGAATTCAGAATACCTAACCTACAAAATGATGTTTGACCCTTTTAAATTGAACTCCACATATTACATGACCTGATGTTGCAGCACTTGTACAATACCACGATAGATATAAGGGAATTGCTAAAACACAGTCGCATATGCAGGAATTAGCTGTTAGGATAGCTTTTAGGATCTCCTAGGTTAGATCTAGCGGGGTTTCATTTACGGGTTCGAGTTCTTGAGGTAATACCGAGAGGGAGAGAAGGAACTAACCGTCCGACGCGGAGGAGGAGGAGTTGGCCATCGCGGGTACGCTCGGTGAAGTCTGCGCACGGACAGCGACGGTCGGAGAAGAGGTGCGGGGCTCCTCGGCGGCGGCGTGTCCCGGGCGGCGGCGATCTGGCGGTGGTGCTTCCCGTCGCTGGAGCGCCCCCTCTTAGATCGGATCTAGGGTTTTGTCGGTGGGGTTTGTGGCGGCACGGTGAACGTCGTCTTATGTGCCGCCCCAGCCCCCACCTCTCTTTTATATGGCGCTGGCGACAGGGGCCCACCAGCCAATTGGGCTGGGCGCCCCCGATCAGGGCGCGGTCAAAGGGTGGCATTTGGCCGTTGGGCCAAATGCCTGAGATCACTCTAACATTAGCAGCACACAATGCAGACACACATGCACATGTGATTATTACGCAGCAGCTCTAGTTCCACAATTGATTAGGATGCATGTTCAGTGAATGTTAAATTGGTTTAATTGGGCACTTGAGTCTAATCCAGTAGAGAAAAGGGAGAAGGGGTACAGTGGAGTAGAGCACACCTGCACACACATGGAGCTCCAGCATCGTCGACTTCGCATGGAGGCGGTGTTGCCACGGCCGATGGCTCACTTCACCGAGGCACGGGCGCACGGCGGCCATCGGAGTAGTAGAGTTGAGGCACACCACTTTAGAACTCGGGGCGCCACCGTAGCCGACGATGAAGAAGTCGTCAGTTAGGGTTTGTCGGCGGCAATGCTCTGGGCAATGGCTTCGCGGTGGAGGACTATAGGGTCAGTACACGGCGCTGGCGGCGATGAGGACCACTGGGTCTACATATCGTGGTGTCGGGCCGGCGCTAGTGGGGAGGTGGGAGGGGCGGCACGGTGGCATTGTTGGAACAAACCGAAGAAAAACTTGCTCTCAGAAGAAACACACTTATTCAAGAAAGACAAGAGATAATTTGGTGCTGCACAAGTCAGCTTTTCTATTTGCTTTGCTTCTCAATCTTCTTACATTGCTTGCTCACGTTACTTATTACATGGCCCGTACTTGTTATATAGTCAAACGAGTATGTATGTTACTCGGAAACAAAGACAACTCTATGACTCGGATTCCATCTGGAAACAGACTCGGCAAACACCTAAAGAAACTAAACAAAGATTATCTAACAAACACTCCTTAATCTTTGTATACTTACTTATATTTCGTGTGCTGCCAGTTGGACTCAACTTCAACATGGCTCTCACACACTCGGCCGAAGACGGTGGCATAACTCGAACACGTCTTGGATGCTGCCAGTTGGACTCAACTTCAACTTGGCTCACACTTTACTTGTCCGGAGACGGTGACACAACTCGAACACGTCTTGGACTCTTACTCATTGAGGCAGTCGGTCTCAACTACGACTTGCACCCCAACTCGTACTCAATTCAGATAGTCGGTCTCAACTACGACTTGCGCCTAACTCAGACTCGAACTTCAAGTTGGTCACGACTTCAACTTGAGTAACACACGGACTCGACTTAGGACGGCGAACACATCTTCTCAACGCCCTCGCCGCTTTCGATGATCGGCACCAAGATGTATCGCCTTCAATGCCTTCCACGCAGCTTTGGCCGCCTCCTTTTCGCCAAGAGGAAGAGCGTCGACGTTGCCTCGCCACCACTCCCGGAGAACGCGACATAATCTTGGGCACAAATCAAAAACTCAAGCTCCTCCTCGTCATGAAGCCACATGCAGCGATAGTGCATCGGTCTCGCCGCCTCGTCTTGCGTCGTGTGCTCCGGACGCTGCGCTACCGATGCGCCACGGATCCGCCGCATCGCCTCCGCCTCGCTGCCACAGGGTCACCCATATATCCTTCGCCATGGCTCACCGCCGCCACGCTCTCGGACGCCGTCGCACCCGCTGCCACGCTGTATATACCACCACGAGTCGAGATCACCCTCCCGGCAGCAGCTAGGTTTTCAACCTAGAGCTCGATACCAATTGTTGGAACAAACCAAGAAAAACTTGCTCTCAGAAGAAACACACTTATTCAAGAAAGACAATAGATAATTTGGTGCTGCACAAGTCAGCTTTTCTATTTGCTTTGCTTCTCAATCTTCTTACATTGCTTGCTCACGTTACTTATTACATGGCCCGTACTTGTTATATAGTCAAACGAGTATGTATGTTACTCGGAAACAAAGACCACTCTATGACTCGGATTCCATCTGGAAACAGACTCGGCAAACACCTAAAGAAACTAAACAAAGATTATCTAACAGGCATGGGGGGCATGTTAGGACCCGAGGATAAGGGCCTGAATCTTGCATAAATTTGGCTTTGGATTTGGGATCTTTCCTAGGGATTTAATCAACGGAAGCGCATGCAGTAAAGAGTAAAATAAGAACGAGAACAATAGAACATAAAGTTGATAAACTAGGGTTCAATTCTTCGATAGCTTCCATTACATTGCGAAGGCTTATATGGAGTACGAGGCCGAAAACAAGTGACATCTACAGTTCACTAACTTAGCTAAATATGATCTTATTTACGACAAAGCATGAGATTAAACAGCCCCTTCCATGTTCTTGACCGTTCGATTAAGTTAAAGAGGTATCTGGCTCTTCCAGCCCTTCGATCTTCATTAAGTCGCTCCTGACTTACAGTCTCTATGCTTCTAATAGATCCGGTATCCAGGAATCTCGACCGTCGATGTAAACCACTGAATTCTCCTCTCGGATTCTTAGGTCAGGTTCTGACAATTGCTCCCACCCTGAAGACCCTTGTCCTTAAGGATGAAATTGAGGAAATATCTGGCGAATAAAGTCTGCATCTTCCTAAGTTGATAATTCTGGAGGTAGGTTCACCCATTGAATCAGCCAATGGATCAGATGTTCATTGTTCCTGGGATAACCCTTCTTCTAAGATGGACACTACCTTGGGTCCAACATGTCTCTTCAATTGACTTACATGGAAAACAGGGTGTATATTACTTCCCTCTGGTAGCAGAAGTTTGTAAGTTTTTTTATTTTTTTTAAAAAGGCGTGGCAGGAGAGCTACCATCACTGCATTAAAGACAGATGGAAAAAAAAAACCAAAGTACAAGAGGTCCGACCCTATAGACGTAATCCATGACGGACCAGGCCATGGATTTCGATGAGATGCAATGAGCCGGACGACATCAAGCACTACTAGAGAACCCGACCCTGCATCTGACTTAAAATGTAAAGACCCAACCTAGACCATCTTACCAGGACTCTCCCTATTCTCCTCTGCCCCTCTTTTTGTGCCCGCTCGAGAAGTTCTTGCTTTCTCTGTGCTGTTCTTCATGCTATACCCCTCCGCCGACCTCGGTCCCAAAAACTTCGTTCCGAGAAGTTTGTAAGCTACCTTCTCAATTTTCTGCAAAATCCTGAAGGGACCATAGAATTTTGATTATAGCTTGAGTGATCCATGCAACCCTAGAGCAATATGTCTTTAAGGCTACATTTCCAGGTTTTCACCTTCTTCAAACTCTCAATCAGTTCTGTTTTTGTTAGCAAACTTTTTCATCCTCTCCTATGCTTTTAATAAATTATCTTTGATATTATGAAATGCTACCATCTTGGCCTGCATAATATCTCTCACTTCTTCATTGACATCATCTGGTAGCATACCTTCTGACACCATAGGGGGTTTCATGCCATACCACAATTCAACAAGTGATAACCTGGAATGCCATTTCTTGGGGCAGTCAGAAGTCACACACCTTAAGTAATTCTCTAAACATTGATTACCTATTTCGATTTGACCATCGATCTGAGGGTGGTAAGCACTGCTAAAATGAAGCTGGACCCCAAGGATTTAAACAAGTCTTGCCACAGTTGACCGATAAAAACCTTGTCTCTATCAGTCGCCATTGCTACAGGTAGACCATGCAACTTAAAAATGTGGTCAATGAAGAGTTTTACAATGCCTTGCACTTTGTAAGGGTGGTTATGGGATATAAAGTGAGCATACTTAGTGAAGCGATCCACCACAACTAATATAGCATACTTGCCATCGGATTTCGGCAATCATTCTATGAAATCCATGGATATATGGGACCAAGCCATATCTGGTATAGGTAGGGGTTGTAGCAGTCCATGATATGGTACATTTTCAGACTTCCTTTTCTGGCATACAACATAATCTTTGATGAACTTAAGCACACCCCTTTTTATTCTTGGCCACTGAAATAGTAACTTAAGTCTCTGATATGTTGCTCTCTCCCTTGAGTGACCACCCAATGGTGAATCATGAAAAGAAGTAATCAATTGTCTTCTTAATTCAGTGTTGCTGCCTATGTACAACCTTCCCTTGTATCTGATGATACCTTTTAAAAGGGTATAATGTGGGTGTGCTTGGGCATCAATGCTCAGTTGGCTTTCTAGCTCTTGGTGTTTTTCATCCCCTTCATAACTTCTGATAACATCATTAATCCACAAGGGTACTGAGGTAGTAATGGCCATTGCTTATTCATTAGCATACATCCTAGATAAAGCATCAGCAGCTTTATTCTCTCCCCCCTTCTTATACTCAATTTTTTAGTTATATCCCAACAATTTGATGAGCAACTTATGTTGCACTCCTTCTATTAGTCTTTGCTCCCCCAATATACTTTAGACTTTGCTGATATGTCCTTATGGTCAGGTGAGGTTCAAGCTCACCAGAACATCAGTGTCGACGATCGAGTCGTCGATCTTACGAAATAAACAGAGAAAAATGGCAAAGAGTTCTTAGGAGAGAATGAGACTGCTCTTTATTGCTATGAACTGGATATTACAGGGAGTGCCTTTGATAAGGCAGTGGACTAATCCTAATTACACTGAGCGTAGAGCTTGCTTTGCTATTGAATCAAAGTTGAAGCATGAATCTAATGCTGATTATAATGCTTTAATCTGATGGAATGCGATTGAATCTGATCCTTTTTCTTTTTTGTCGTTTGCAATCTCCTTTTAAGTAGTCAACGAAGTGATGTCAGTTACTTCTTGAAGAGACGCCTGTTGGAAATGACGCGACTGGTCGGAACGAGGCAGCAGTTGGTAAAGTATCAACCGTTCGGCGGTTGAGTGTCTGTGAGACACTTAACCGTATGGTGGTTGTTGTCAGTGTCTTAGGACCATGAAATGTCGTGTGGTATGGAGCAAATATGACATGTGTTCCATTTATCACACGGTAAGGAATATGCTTGGAGTTAAATCCAGATGCAAGTTCATTGCTTCTACGAGCAGTCACCTGGTTGGGGACTAGGTACAGGACCTCATCTGACCAGGGTACCCATTATGTAACATCTGGAATCCTTACGACCTCGGAGGTTGTTAGCCTTAGGGGTTACGACCACGAAGATATATGGTCTTTTATTATATATTAAAGTAATACATAGAGATTTTAATACTTGTCAGCTAGCCCCCGAACTTTAAATGAATTGGTCGTGTGAACACTTTCTAACTGAAGAGTTTTCTATCCGTTGGAGAAAAGGTCGTGTCCGTTGGACTTTTGGGTAACTCCCGATTGCAGTTAAGGAACTGCGACTATAAAATCTCGCCAGCACAGGGCTTTAGGGTTTTATGCTTTCAGATTTTTTCCTCCAATCCTTTCCATCTTCTTGCGAAGAATCTTCTCCGACCTCCCCTCACTTTTCAGTCAAAAGCTTGCTCCGACCTCCGTTCATCAACTCAAAGATCTCATCATGTCAGACTCGATCACTAAGTGGTTGGCTTCAGATCTGAGTGGAAAGAAACTCAAGGCGCTGGAGGAGGTCAGGATTCTCCCTGACAAGGATCTGATCAAGTGGAGGTCCATGGCCGTAGAACACTTTCTGAGCCGCGGAGAAGGGGAAATCCCTGTTTTTCTTGTCTACGTTGAGTGCAGATTCAGATTACCAGTGCATCCATTTCTTCCAAGAGTCTTGGAGTATTACAGAGTTGAGCTGGTGAATCTGGCCCCCAATTTTATTACAACCTCAATATTTTTATCTATCTCTATGAGGCATACCTGGGGATCAAGCCAAATCTGAAGATCTTCAAGTATTTTTACAAGATGGTGAGGTCGTGGAAGTTGGCGGCTGGGCTAGGGGAGTGCTCACTGTGACTCCATGACGGGAAGGCCGACGAGTACATTCAGATGTACCCGAAGTCCTCATGGTTGTCATGGAAGAAAAGCATGTTCTACATGACGGTCACGAAAGAGGACGGCCTCTGCATCGCCGGGAAGGTGGCGAGCAAGAATGTCAACTAGCGGTCTACCGAGAAGAAAGAAGGAAGGGTCGGAAGGGTGGTCGATGCCATTCAAGATCTTAGTGCCAGGGGATTGATCGCTTGGCATGTGGCGAGAGAATTTTCCATGCGCATGATTAGTCCCTTGAGGCTCTGGTCATGTCCTTTGCTCTGGTACATTGGTCGTGACGAGGCGACCAAGGATACTAGGGAAGGTAAGTCATAAAAACTTTTCCGACCAATATGGTTTATTTAGTTGTTTTATTTCCTAACCTTGGGACCTATTTGTTCTTTTGAAGCCCTTTCTTCTGATGAGATCAGGGAACAGGTCAACATGATCTGTGTCGGGGAGCCTGATGCTAAGGCTGCTTTTCCCGGCATTTTGGCGGTCGTCTCTGAAGAAGAGAGACTGAGGAGACTCAAGGCAGATAACAACTTTTTTTTCTTCATCTTTTATATATTCTCCGATCTGTATATGATTCTGCTCTGATATGTAGGCTGTCAGGTTGAGGATGAAAGAGTCCGAGAAGGGCTCCAACCCAACCGTTGTTCTGACCGACTCCTGCTCGGAGACCATCCAAGAGAATGTTCATCTGGAGGTAAAAAAAATAGCATTTGTAGAAAAGAATATATATAATTTAGATGAAAAATTGCATCGTTTGATTAAACTTGAGTTGTAATTCAAATGGGAGAGAAAGAAGATCCACATATCGGAGCTGCGGAGGTCGTTGGCCCCAGGGCGATCGTTCACGACATGACAGTTGCTACCAAAACAACTATTTCAGAAAGAAATGAAGACACCATTTCCGACCAGCTGGTCAGGGACCTCGACCAACTGGTCGAGGATATCACTTCCGACCAGAGGTCGGGGGATGTCATGGGTGCAACCAACCCTACCGGTTCAGAACCGGTGAAATCAGTTGACAAGAAAAGGAAGGCTAGCGCTACGGACTTTGCTCAAGCGCACTTCAAGGTCAAGACAAAGAAGAAGATCAGGTACTCATACATGAAAGAGAATTATGTAAATACATACCTTTAATACTTCTGATGTCCTTAAGATCTTGAATTTTCTTTCTTGAATTTTCAAAGGTCCTCTAGTGTTCCGGTCGCCTTTGACCAAAGCACTCCTCAGGAGAAGGTTCCTGAGGAAAAAAAAGGTTGAGCTACCGAAAGGGTGGCGGCCAAAGACTGCTAGAAACTCATGGGCGGCTCCAACTCTCGCCTAAGGCGTAAGCTCGGAAGGGTCCCAATAGGTTCCGACCACTGCTAGAGTCCTTCAGGGAATTTCTCCGAAGGCCCCTCATCCTACCGGCTGCCCGCATGGTCATCGAATCTTCTACAATGAAGAACTCGAAGAGGCCTAGGGTAGAATATCGAACCGTCAAGCAGAGACGAGTCTTGATACTATTTTTGCCGAGTATAATGATATGGCAATCCGGGTGAGTATCCACGACCACTTTCATAGCCTTTTCCCCTAATGTTTAATAAAAACTAAAAAAGTTTGTCATGTCTGTAGCATATCGTGGAGAACTTTGCTGTGGTCGGAGAGCTAGCCCAGTGAATAAAACATTTGGAGAAAAGAAGCTCTGAATTAGAAAGTAAGAATTTTCCTCTTGCCTTCTTTACTATCTTGTTTCTCTTCTGTTAATTAACTTCTCCCCTAATCATATTTGATATATTCGGAGAAATTAAAAGAAGAGGTCGTGGCCAAGGAAACCGTAATAACAAAGCTCGTAGAATTCCTAAAAATTTTCGCTAGAGAACTGGGTACCGTTATCTGTGATTATTTGACTGGGTATACCAAATCGTGTCATAATATTTTTTGTGAGAAACCTCTTAGCAGCTTCAGTCGTTGTTTTAACAACTAGCTCGGCTTCTATCCATTTTGTAAACGTGTCAATCATGACGAAAAGGAATTCAAAGCCCCGGGTGCTCTTGGGAAAGGTCCTAGAATGTCTAGTCTCCAAGTTGCAAAAGGCCAAGAAAGAGGTATGGTCTGCAAAGCTTGTACTGGCTGATGTAATTGTCGACTATGAAATTGATATTGTACACATTTCGTCATGAGCTCTTTTGCATCATGAAGGACAGTTAGCCAATAGTATCCTTACCTGAATGCTTTACCGACTAGTGTTCTATAGGAATGATGTGCTCCACAGACTCCTTCATGAATGTCGGATAGCAATGCATCTTATCAACACTCCGTGAGATTCCCGTTTATAAAGGGTACTTTTGATCAGAGTGTATGATTTGTCTTTTCGAGCTGTACGATCTGCCTCTACATCATCTTCAGGAATAATATCATGCTGAAGATAATTGTAGATCGATGTCATCCAATCTCTACTAGGATCGTGCTTGACAACCTCCTGTGGAGCATCCATGTTCGCAGGATTGATTTGTACGACCTCTAGTGGAACATCTATGTCCTTGGAATGCTTGACCACCGAGGGTGAATTGAGTTGCTTGAGAAAAACTCCGGACGGGACAGGTGAGTTTTCATACTTTCGCTAGATAAGATGACATCTTGGTACTTGAGTATTGATATTCTTTCCCGACTTGATTCGCTACTAGTTAAGAATCGTCTTTCACTAGTAATCTGCGAATTCTGAGTGCTCTAGCTGCTCGGAGTCCTACCAGTAAACCTTCGTATTCTGCCACATTATTTGTTGCAGAAAAGTTTAGCTGAATGATGTATTTGATGTGTTCTTTAGTAGGGGATATGAGGACGACTTCGGCCCCCGAGCCTTTGAGCATCAAGGAACCGTCAAAGTATATTGTCCACTCGTCGTGGTGTTCGTACTTGGGCCCTTGGGTGGGTTCAGGTTTCGTCCATTCGACAATAAATTCTGCTATTGCCTGGGACTTGATTGCTATTCGTGAGATGAAATGGAGGTCGAACGCCCCAAGCTTGACAGCCCATTTTGCCATTCGTCCTGATGATTCCCTATTTCCAAGAATTTGACCTAGGGGATATCTGGTTGGTACGACCACTTTGTGGGACTGAAAGTAATGCCTTAGTTTCCTTGAAGCCATAAGGAGACCATACAACAACTTTTGTACATGTGGATATCGTTCCTTTGGTCCATGCAAGACTTCGCTTACATAATATACCAGTCGTTGAATGCTGTCATGCTCTACGACCAGTACACCACTAACTGTTTGTGGCGTTGCAGTCACATAAATCAGCGTTGTTTCTCCCGATCTTGGAGATACTAGGATCGGGGTACACATAAGGTACTTTTTAAGCTCTTCAAAGGTGTCATTTGCCTTTTTAGTCTATTCGAAACTTTCGTGTTTCTGAAGAAGTTTAAAGAAAGGGAGTCCTTTCTTACCTAACCGTGCTATGAAACGACTTAGCGCTGCCATACAGCCGGTTAGTTTTTGGACTTCCTTTTTTGTGGTCAGAGGGCGCATCTGATCGATGATCGTAATCTTTGCTGGGTTTGCTTCAATCCCTCTAGCCGAAACTAGAAATCCAAGAAACTTTCCTAAAAAAACTCCAAACACATATTTCTCTGGATTTAACTTAAGGTTATGCCTTCTTAAGTTATTAAAAGTCTCGTGTAGATCGGAAATATGGTTGTCAGCGTTGATGCTTTTCACAACCAAGTCATCAACGTAGGTTTCTAGATTTCGACCTATCGGAGGATTAAAGATTTTTTTGGATCAACCTTTGAAAAGTTGCACAAGTGTTTTTGAGACCAAATGTCATCTTAACATAGCAGTAAGTGCCATATGAAGTGATGAAGGAAGTTTTCTCTTCATCATCTTTACTCATATTAATCTAGTGGTATCCTAAGTACGCATCTAAAAAACTTAAGAACTCACACCCATAAGTAGAGTCTACAAGTTGATAAATGCGTGGAAGGGGAAAATCATCATTTGGACAAGCTTTATTAAGATCTGTGAAGTCAATACACATTCGCCATTTTCTATTGCTTTTTATAACCATTACAGGGTCGGCGGGCCACTCTAGGTGGTCGACTTCATGAATAAAAGCATCCTTGAGGAGCTTGTCGATCTCCGATTGGATTGCCTCCTTCCGATCAGGTGGGAAACGTCTTAGCTTCTGCTTGACCGGTTTTTTGTCAGGCTGGAGAGCTCGCCTGTGCTCGATCACCTCCCTGGGGACTCCGGGCATGTCGGACGCTGTCAGGCGAATACGTCCTGGTTTGCTCAGAGGAAGGAGACGAGCGACTCTTCTTATTTAGGGTCGAGTCCTAAACCGACTAGTACCTTTTGAGCAGATACATTAGCGTTTCCTGACCCATGTTGGTGCTTTCCAGAGGAGCATCTTTACCGAGTGGTACCTCCTTGGTCTGGTTTGAAGGTTTTGCCGGCATCTTTGGCCTCGAGTGCTTGACCTGCATGGTAGGCAGATTAGTTTCCCAGGTCAAAAGCTCATCGACCAGTTCTGAGGACTTCTGATCACATGCATAAGCCATTTTTCGATCTCCTCGAACCGTGATGACTCATTTCGGTCCTGGCATTTTTAAACTCTAATAATCGTAATACGTGGCTATCAAGAATTTTGCTGAAGCCGGATGATCGAAGATTCCATTGTATGCGGTTTCGAAATCTACCACATTAAATGGATCTTTTTCTGTTCGGAAGTTTTCAGGTCTTTCGAACGTAATCAGTAGGGACAGTTGTCCTATCGGTTTGGCAGTAGAATCAGGAACTATGCTGTGGAAGGCATATTTCACGGGTTTTACCTTAGACTTGGGAATCTGCATCTCTTCCAATGCTCCCATAAATAAATTGTTTAAAGAGCTACCTCCATCTATTAAGATTCAATTAACTTTATAATTGTTAATACTATGTTCAACTACGATAGGAAACCTACCTGGTCGAGTCGATGGGATGGGGAAGTCTTCTTTGCTGAAGGGATTACAATTTCTGACCACCTGGACGGCTTGACAGTGATCGGAGACTCGGCAAGGTTCACCTGCCATTACACGGCCTTCAGATGATGTCTTGACTCGTACGAGGAGGATCCACCAAAAATCATATCGATTGTGTGCTGCGGCTCCTGCTACTCCATCTCTTCGTCATCATCTTTGTCCTTCTTGAAGCTTGGTTCTCCGAGTTCTGTTATGGAGGGGAAGGGACCTTTACCTGAGTAGTAATCCTCCAATTTTTTTGTCAGTCTTGTCATGTGCGTAGATCATGCCCTGCTGTCTGGTGAAGTGGACACCACTTCTTATTTTTCTTGTAATCATCGGTTGGAGCTTTTACCTTGTTCCGACTGGAAAAGTCTTTCTTACAGTTGGTAAATTTTTCTGGAATCGCAAGGATTTCTTTGTTGTCGGGCTTGCGATTCTTCTTATTCTTGAGTGATTTCTTGCTTTTCTTCTCTTGCTTCTCCAGGTCTGACTAGGGATTTTTATCTTTTCGATCAATAGCTTCACACCATTCGACCGCTTCACTAGCGGCTGCATACTTATCTGCCATGTCGAAAAGTTCGATGGTCGTTCATGGAGGATTTATTATAATATCCTCCGTAAACCGGCGATTCCTCAGCCCTGCTTTAAAAACCTGGATGACAGAAGACTCTGTGATGTCTGGGATAGAGTTTTGAACCTGTCTGAATCTCTTGATATATTATCGAAGAGTTTTATTAGTTTTCTTCTTCATCCGATAAAGATCATCCTCCTTCTCGGGACGATCGTACGTCCCTTGAAAGTTGGCGATCAGAGTATTGCAGAGCTGCTCCCAAGTGTAGATAGATCCGACTAGTAGGTTGAGCAACCACGACTGGGCAAACCCTTCAAGGACCGTGGGCAAGTAATTTGCCATCACTTTGTCATTACCACCAACAGCCTTGATGGCGGTGGTATAAATTTGAAGAAATTCTAATGGGTTCTGAGTCCCGTTGAACTTCTTTATGTTGGCTGGTTGGAACCTGTCCGGCCAACGAACAGCTTGGAGACCTGCCGAAAACGCTCGGCAGCCCGTAATGGAGTCGTGGTGTCTTCTCTGAAAAGGTGCCGGATTATAGTCAATTGGGGATCGGTTCCTCATATTTGCATACCTGGGATTCGGTGTCCCAATTTGGTCGTGGATATTATGATAATGTCTTTAACCACCTGCTTGGTTCACATGATGCCTAAGATCGCCTGAATCAAGTGGTCGTTCCTCTTAACGAGGAGGAGGAGTGGCTACTGCGAAGAGCCATTTTCCCTCGTGATTTCCTGGTCGGAACCTACGAGGGGGTCTTGGTGTTGATCGGCCCTCCGCTCGACCATGTTGTTCCCTACTGAGAGTGGAGCGCTGGGATGAAGTCATCGTGTGACTTTGCGGGTTCCTTTGCTCCTGGTACATTTCTGTACACTGCATGATTTGTTGGAGGATCTTTGACACCTAACCTACAAACTGAGTATAACCTGGAGTTCCTGCTAAGGCAGGATCTGGATTATTCAGAATATTCCGGACTTGTTGCAGGTTTTGTATTGTTACCAAAGGTCGTGGAAGATTCCCGCTTGTAGTGGGCGTTTGATGAGTTGAGTTTTCCCTCGACCTTCCGGTTAGCCCTGTCTGACCCCTTACTCGTGGTGGGGTAGAAACATGTGAATTAACTGATGCATGTCCATTAGCTCGGTTGCCTCTGGTAGTTGATGCTTGAACTGTAAGATCGAGGAGGCCGACAGGAGGGGGGTGAATAGGCGGTTTTTAAAAACTTCTTTGGCTAAAACCGGGTTTTATGCGGAATTGTAAAACAATTCGGTTTTGCACAATTAAAGCCTAAATCAACTAGTTTTTACTAAGTGCACCAACAATATGAGACTATATAAAAGATAGCAATCATACACAAACAAGCAAGCAATTTAATTCAAGTAATGTAAATAGCACAAAGTAAAGCACAAGAAAGCAAACCACAATGACACGATGATGTTTTACCGTGGTGATCGGAGACTTGCCGGTCTCCCCTAATCCACGTTGAGGTAAGCCCAACCACGTTGGACCGGCTCCATGAATTAAGCCAACACCTCCGAGGTAAGTCCAACTACTTGGACCGGTTCCAAATCGAACCAACACCTCGCTCCACTAGGGTTGCTCTTTCCTCCACTTCGGAGATGGCGAGCACCACACCACTCACAAACCACCGAGCCTTCTCACAAGCTTCTTTGAGAAGATCACCGGACCACGACGCCTCCATGCCGTCTAGGTGTCGGCAAGCACCAAGAGTAACAAGTCTTAGACTCTCACTTGAACTAATCAAGTGTCTAAACTCAAGTGGATACACAATCCACTACCTAAGGCAACACATGCACTTAGGGTTTGCCTCTCAAAACTCACTAAGTGCAACACATGCACAAATGAGTGTAGAGGGCTTGCTCTTTGCTCAAAGGAATGTCTAAGGCACCAGCAACACTCCCACAACCGGCCAAGGTGGGTATTTATAGCCCACACATAAAAACTAGCCGTTGAGACAAAGTCTGCTGAAAAATCAGCTCGAGCGGTAGTACCGCCAACTAATGGCCGGTACTACCGCACCTCCGCTGACACACAACAACGCCTGGAAAACTAGCCGTTGAAAAGGTGGTGTGGTACTACCGCCAACAAACATGCGGTACTACCGCTGAGGCCGGTTGTACCGCTCATGGAGCGCGGTACTACCGTTAGCAGGATTTCCAACTCAAGCCGAAATGACGCTTCTCTGGAAATTACGTACCGCCTACTAAGAAATGGTACAACCGTGGTGCGGTACTACCGCCACGAAAATGCGGTACTACCGCTTGACACGGGACCAAACTTGCTACGTGGATGGCTCAGATGAATTGGGCTTCCGGATGATCCGATCAGCACATGGTAGTTCCGCTCAAGAGCACCGGTACTACTCAAGCATGCATTGTACCGCCAAGACATTCTGCAGATTACTACAAACATGGTTGTACCGCTCAGTACATGCCGGTACTACCAATGTTCCTGAGAAAACACAGATTGCAATCACTTCAACTCAATTTGCAAAACACATTTACCAAATTGATGCGTGATGCAATCAAGGCATGAAGGCAAGATTCTCAACAAGTTGCAAAACACATTTGCCAACTTTTAGAATCAAAGCCACAACTAAAAGGTACATGGACTTAAGACATTTGCAAACTAAAGTCCCATGCTACAAGGATTAATCATGAGCCTCACTATCTGCAAAACACATTTGCAAACAAATAGCATCATGCCTTCAAGGATAAGGTGCATGGACCTAGAACATTTGCAAAGCACATTTGCAAACTATAGTCACATGCTACAAGGGTTATGCATATGTCTCAACTATTTGCAAAACACATTCGCAAATAATTGCATCATGCCAAGATGAGCTAAAGCAAACACAATGAGCTATCAACACATGGCTAACTCAAGCTACTAGTCAAGACCCCTCTTAATAGTACGACAACCTATACTAGCAATCCGGTCTCCAACCAAACACCAAGACTGGTAAAAAACTAGGAACACATCCTTAGCCCTAGCTAGTCATACCTTTGCCTTGCACAACCTCTTGAAGTTTGATAACGCACATCCTTACTTCAAGTCCAGGTTCTTGACTAGATAATCATCAACACACAATGATTTCCTTCTTCTTGAACATCATCAACACATGATGATTTCCTCTTCTTCAAGAAACTTGATATGATGCTAATCAACACATGATGACATCTTTTTCTTGAACTTGACTTGATGATTATCAACACATGATGATCTTCTTCTCTTCGGGATCTTGATACGCATCAACACATGATGCATCCTTTACTTTAAGCTCTTGACTTGATGACGATCAACTCATGATGTCATCCAAAGTCTTCATCCTCATGGAACATAACCTATTTCATCAACTCGTGGAAAATGTTAGTTCCACAATATGATTATCATTAATTACCATGACATACCATTAACTCATAATGATGGGACAAGATACCACAATCTGTCCCTCGTTGGTAATTGATGATAATCACTTCAATTTGCAAATAATTGAATGTAGATTGGTATGAGTATATACGAACTACACAAGTTTCATATATTCAAAGAATATATGAGCATATATGAACTACACAAGTCATATATACTCAAGGATATGTTTCAAAGTAAAGATCCCAAATATATGTGGACAAAGGAATATGAATCAATACTAATGAAACCACAAAACATAGAGTGAACTCCCCCTAAATGTGTGCATACACAAATGTGTAATGGGAATATATGCACATATTCAAGTTAACCTTTTGGTGGAGTTCATCCTATATTTTAGATCTGAGGAATGCAACAAGATATAAGAATATGATGTCGAATGTATACCTCTTTGATTTTCACCTTTATATCCAAATGAGACTAAGCAATAGGTAATCAATAGAAGTGTTAGTCTCACAAGTAGATTTGCCATTAATAACCAAAATACTCCATTAACACATAATGGCGGGTCTAGATTCTTCATGAATGCCCGTACTATTTCCACTAGCAAGTGGTGACGAGTTAACCTTTACCAGATGTCGGTTGGTCCCCGGAATACGTAGGAGCTGTTGGCGAATACTGGTCACCCATGACAATATCGAGAGTATATGGACTCTCTGATTGCAGTATTGGGCTTCCATTGCCACTTTTGCCGGTCAGATTGACCGGGCTTGTAGAGGCGTTCGGATATTCCGAACTGGTCGAAACGAGTGGTTCCTCTGAGAACGCCATTGTTGGTGGCGGTGAATCCTCATCCATCCGATCGATTTCGCTAATTTCCGCGAATGGCGAGCTGGTGGAGGAGGAGGATGACATCTCATTTTCTTCTATGGCTCGGATGCATGCGTCCATGTCGAGATTGGAGTAGTCCACCAGGTCGAACCAGTTTTCCTCATCCCAAGTCTCTGCCATGTTCTCATGAGCGATGATGGGACAAAGGAAATGGATGAGGAATACTTGAGTGAAGTAATCTTCAAGAACTCAACGCCTTCTTCCCCACGGACGGCGCCAGCTGTCGCCGATCGAGTTGCCGATCTTACGAAATAAATAGAGAAAAATGGCAAAGAGTTCTTGTGAGAGAATGAGACTGCTCTTTACTCCTATGAACTAGATATTACAAGGGGTGCATTCGACAAGGTAGTGGACTAATCCTAATTACACTGAGCGTAGTGCTTGCTTTGCTGTTAAATCAGATTCAAAGTATGAATCTAATGCTGATTATAATGCTTCAATATGATGGAATTTGATTGAATCTGATCCTTTTTCTTTTCTGCCATTTGCAGTCTCCTTTAAGTAGTCGACGAAGTGGTGACAGTTACTTCTTGAAGAGACGTCTGTTGGAAGTGTCGAGACTGGTCGGAGCGAGACAGCAGTTGGTAAAGTATCAACCGTTCAGCAGTTGAGTGTCAGTGAGACACTCAACCGTATGGTGATTATTGTCAGTGTCTTAGGACCATAAAACGTCGTATGGTATGGAGCAATTATGACATGTGTTCTATTCATCACACGATAAATAATATGCTTGGAGTTAAATTCAGATGCCAGTTTATTGCTTCTACGAGCAGTCACTTGGTCGGGGACTAGGTACAGGATCTCATCCGACCAGGGTACATATTATGTAACCTCTGGAATCCTTACGACCTCAGTGGTTGTTAGCCTTAGGGGTTACAACCACGAAGACATATGGTCTTTTATTATGTATTAAAGTAATACATAGATATTTTAATCCTCGTCAATCGGGATCATGAGGGTCTGAAGTGGAGTGTGCACCGAAGGTGAAGAAGACGACGGTGTGTTCACGCTACGAGGTTCCCAGAGCTACATCAAGCACATAAGAAGCATCTGTGAGGTAAGGGGCACATGGTGACGCGGTTGGCAAGGGCAAGGAAGCTCACCAGAGCTAAAGGCGTTGCGAGGCTTGATCACCAGCGTCAAGAATGACGCTCTCGTTCCTAACGAACCAAGGAGCGAGGACCTCTGGTTCTTAGTGGGAGGCGAGAATGGCGAGCTAGGGATTCTGTGACACGGTCGGAGGCTTAAGTACGAGCGAGTAGCGCATGAAAATAGTGGCAAGGGGGTTGAGTGCCATTAAGAGGTAGGCAGCTTGGGCGGAGCCAGGCGGAGGTGACGGAGGTAGGTGAGGGGCGAGAACGGTGGGCGGCGAGGAAAAACCGCGGGCGAGCGGGAGGAGCTGGCGAGCGAGGGCGAAGGCGAGGTGGACGATGGGTTCTGACGAGTGGGGTCCACCCGTCAGCGAGAGGGAGCGAGCGGGGTTGGCGTGAGCTGGAGCTGTGCAAGCGAAAATGGTCCGGCTCATATTCGGCCCAAAGGTCCGACAGAAATTCAAAAATAGTTTTTGAATTTCCAAAACTGGCTTAGCCTTTGCCAAACTTGTAAACCCATCAAACATGCTCCAAAATTTATGAAAAATTTTGTGGGGACTTTTGACATCTTATAGTATCTCTTGTAATTTTTTTTAGGATTTTATCTGCTCTAAGATTTTCCCAAAAATTCTTACAAGTTGTTGTTTGTATTAAAATTTATTATTTGCTTTATACAGAGAGTTTTAAAAAATCATGCATAAATAGCTTCCCACATAGAATATGCTAAAAAATTATTTTCTCATTTGTTTTTATCATATCTTCCCAAAAACAATTTTTTTGGGATGTTACATCCTCAATCACTGGTGGTATAGGATACTTGTTCTTAACCGTGTTGGAGTTTAACTATATATAATCAATACACATATGCCAGGTGTCATCTTTCTTTTTGACCAAAATAGCTGGTGAGGAATATGGACTGACACCGGGTCTAATCACCTTGTTCTTCAATACCTGTTCTACAAGTTTCTCCCCTTGCATCCTTCTGAAAGTGTGGTAACCTGTATGGCCTGATATTTACAGGTTTAACTTCTGGGAGCATGGAAATAGTATGATCTTCCTCTCTAGGAGGGGGTAATTCTTGTGGTTCCTCAAAAACATTCTGGTACTTATCCAAAAGCAGTTGTACTTCTTAAGGAGTAGGGTCAGGAGAGATTGTTAATATTTGGTGAGGTTTAGTGAAGATGACTGCGCCTACTACTCCCTTCTGCATCAGCTTGTTTAGTTTTTGTGATCCCACCATACACTATTCTCCAGGTCAAGTTCACATCTGAATGTGACTATTCTATCATTTTTGCAGACAACGAATTTTCTTGTCTTCAAGTCCAACCAGACTATACTCATATATCCAGCCACTACCCAATATTACATCATATCCTTTCAGCTTCAGCAATCTCATATCCATCTTCATTAAGTCACTCTTTAACTTTTTTTAAAAAAAACGAAGAGCAGGAAGACGGCCCTTCGCATTGATAAAAGCATGAGAAAACAAAATAAAAGGGAATACAATGGTTCACTGATAGGGAACACCCTAGACAGGAGAGAACCTGCGACTAGACGCACCTCGCAGCACCTTAAACAACATCGGAGCTAGAGACGAAAACCAACTAGCAAACGCCTTAACTCTGACTGCTCTGTCTTACACACACATCATGGCTAAGGTAAGGGCAAACCTCCCCGCCCAATGCACAGAGACTCCAAATTGGCTAGACCGAACAGCGTAGAGGATCACCAAGGCATCAGCTTGAGAGAGAAGAGTATAAGTAGGGGCAAGACGAATCCACACGCTAACAGGACAACCGGCAAGGCGCTTCAAATGAATTAGGTGAGAGCATCTCCTCCCCTCGGCGACGACAGAACACAGCACTCGCCAACTCCAACTCCTCGCCACCTCCTCCCACCGGCTCATCCATGTGTCCCGGACCAGCTACTACAAACTTTAACTTACAACCTCTTAATGCTTCTAGTTGAACCGATATCCAGGAATCTTGACCCGTCGATGGAAATTACTGATTCTTAGCTCAGGTTCTGATAGGGCAGCACCGAGAAGGGGAGGGAATGGCCTGGGGAGGCAATGGTGGTGAGGGGACATGGCGGCGCCGGGGAATGGAGGGGAGATGGCTGTGACACCGGAGAAGAGGGAGGCAGGGTCGATAAGCCTGCCCCGTCCACGGCCATGATCGGGTCCAAATTGCCCTCGACACGGCGTGATTTACACAAGGGAGGAGGCGGCGCGGAGGAGGACACGATGCGGCTTAATAGGGAAGGGGAAGGCGACCACACGAAGAGGGGAGGTGGAGGCGGCGGCGCGAAGGAGCATGAAGAGGAGACGGCGACAGGACGACCGCAGAGAGGACGGAAGGGCCCTCGCACGGCGATGGGCGCAGGAGGCACGACTGGGACGGTGGGGGAGATACGGTGAGGAAGACTAGGGAGGATTATCACGAATATTGTGTGTATATTGAAGAGGCCAGGGCAATATATATATATATATATATATATATATATATATATATATATATATATATATATATATATATATATATGATACAAAGGACACAAGTCTAAACCCTAGAACAAATAGGAAATACCACAAATACCCTTATATTCTTAACACCCTCCTTAAATGCAAGACGATGCAATAGCATTGCATTTGAAAAGGGTTGACACTAAAATAGGGAAAATCCGAAGTCCGAGTCTTGATAATGTCATCGTAGCTTGCAGCTCTTGGAAAATATGTCGACAAAAGATCTCCTCCCATCCGATGTCGTATGCGACAACCATATAAAGCACAAGGTCTTGCGGAGCAAAGTCGATCATGCAACATGACGAAGAAGATAATGAAACCGACAAAAATAGAGAAAACTGTCAAATCAAGCCGAATAGGAATAAATAGAAGCATGACAGTGCAGATCGAAGTCCAAGACAACGGCGGCGCAGTGCACATGAAGTGCAATAGAGACGTAGTGCACAGAAAGCGCAATAGAGACGCAGTGCACAAGAAGCGTGGCAACCTTAAAAGCTTGGGGTGACTGATCTACAGCGGCTCAAAGAAAAGAGCAGCGACTGCTGCCATGCAAAGAAATTCCTATGTTTCTATGACTGACAATAAATTTGTGAACTCGCATGACATAGATGAACTCTAAGGATAAAGTGATATGGACTTAGATGGACGCAGCGGAAGAAACGACACAAAGCAAGAAAAACCTAAAGATAACTAGCAGCAAAGACGACGGCCAAACAGCAAGGACCAGCGGCAAATAGAAAGGACTAGGGGCAAATTGCACTACATGCAGTCCAATACGGCATCACAACAGCCCATGACCGTAACCCAAAGCACCAGCCTCGATCACACGTGAAGCAAGTGCATGCGGATTGCTTGCTTTTCCTCTCCTCGATCGCCATGCGCAGAAAGAACATCGGTTAAGCAAAAAAAAGCAGTGGCGTCAATGTTACTTAACGGCATGATGATCGACGACAAGAAAAACCCGACGTACGCAACGCGCGGTTCCAGAATAAAGTGACGCCGGCCTTCTGCCCTTCTTCTTCTCCTGCTTCTCTCCACCGACAGCCGCACACCAAAAGGCCAAACCAAAACAGCTCCTCTCCACCGACACCAAGCAACCCACGGGCGGTGCGTGAGGCTCGGGATGCACACTCAGCCGATCGACTAGAAAATGCACGAGATGCACACACGTGCTAGAGGGAAAAAGCCCGACGCTGCAACACACTCCAACCATCTCCATCCAGAGCCTTCCGCACCAACTCGCCACGCAAAACCCCAGTGATAGGAAGCAAGAGCGAGTGGCGAGCAGACAACCCCGGATGGCCGGATCCAAGCGACATGAAGCAGCGGCAACGAATCCACGTCAAGCTCGGGGTCGCCGGATCCAAGTCGGGTGCCCAGTAGCATGAACACCATCATGAAGGAGGTCGCCTTGAAGACGAGCCCGGCATCGAGGCACACGCCGACGGCGACGCAGGTGCCGAAGATGTGGGCGGAGATGACGACAGGGGCGCTCCAGAGCGTGATGATGTTGCCAGAGATGAAGTACATAAGGCGGGTGAGCCAGCCGAACTCGAGGCGGCAGAAGTGGCCGACGATGGCAGCCCGATCCAGATCGGATTTGGACGGCGGCAGCTACGGTCCAAGAAGCTCGGTGCGTCGTCGGGATGACGCCGGGAGCAACGGAGCAGAGCTGCGACGAGAGGCCGCTCGGGAGCAAAGATCGGTCCTCCCGGGGGGCAGCAGCAGCGGAGAACAGGTAGAGGCTATGCGGCAGTGACAGCGGCCACGGTAAATCCTAACCTTGGCTATGATACCATGTTATTAATATTATGTGTATATTGAAGAGGCCAATAGGCAATATATATAGGATACAAAGGAATGCAAGCCTAAACCCTAGAACAAATAGGAAATACCACAAATACCCCTATATCCTTAACAAGGATGACCGGTGCGCGAAGCGGCGACGTGGGAGAGAGCGAGAGATCCGAAGGGAGAGACCGGGGGGCGGCGGCTCGATGGGGTTAGGGCTTGCAGTGCGCTGAGGAGCTATCTGGCCGTTCGGCCCGCAGCGCAGCCATCTCCAGGAGGGGTAAACAGTAGCCAAACTCGGTCAGGAGGCGTGAATTCTCCGGGATTTGATTTAGTCGGTATGATGTGCTTGATTACTCTTGTTTTGCAAAGGCGTGATAGATTTTTGTTATTACCTACCTCCTCTCTAGGAGATATGTTCTAAAATCATACTGCATTCCTGTAAGGTTTGCCCTACATCATAAGAAGCAGGCGGTCTGACCTTATTGCTTTAGGAAACAGAAGTATTGAAGCATGTCGGCAAGTTGAATATCTTCACATGCCAGAACTGTCGCCCATGGAGGCCTAGAACAGCACTGGCTGAATGAATCTTCGGAGAAAACTGGTCCTGAGATAGTTTCGCTTGAGCCTCACTCAAGCTCATGTATACGCACACGCAATGTAGTAACTATCAAGACCTGAGGAAGACAACCTTAAGCACAAAAATGAGGGGCGCACTATCATTTTCTTTGTCATGAACAATTCCAGCGTATTACAGGCTCATCCCTGACATGAACGAGAAAAATTGCATGTCCCCAAAGGTCTTCTTCCTTCTCCAAGGATGAAAGAAGCACCAAACTCTACAACAGCACGGCGAGGTGGAAATTTTTTTTGTCACAGATGAGTATGTAACCGATTAACCGCTGTGGATGGCAAAACAAAGCAATTTTTTACTCTGCTTTCCCGGGGGTGTCCCTCCCCGCCTGTCTGTCATTTCTCTGCAATTTTAGTCTACCCAAAGTTAGCTCATGGGTACATTCATGGACCGTGTTTTGTGCTGAAGCTGGGATCTTGACCAGCGGTGATCTCCAATTGGAGAATTCGGCTTCGGCAAATGTATGGAGCGCATCATCTGTCTGCAATGCTGAGGATATTTCTCTCTTGATGAGCATACATGCAATTGCTCAGAGGCGCTGACCAGCTGAGGTCATTTGTTGTATCACCATAAATATTGACACTTACTGTTTCAGCTGAACATCACACATATGTTCCAGATGATTTCCAGATTCTTCCTTCCAGAGAAATAACCATGACAGTGACATCATCATGGTATTTTCTTCGATCCCCTTGAGGTATATCTAATAACTCGTAGAAGTCCATACCTGGTAAGTCAAAGTCTGAGTTAATATCTTGATATCGCTGATGAAGGTGAGACGGGAAAAAAATAGGTACATGCATTTGACATTTAAGACAACAACTGGAAACAGCTCCGATGTATGACACTCATCTGTTGAAATTGAATGACTAGATGCATCAACACATGCCAGTGTGAGTGTTCATCATTGTGTCAATGTGAAATATCCTATAGTTGAGCGAAAATGATCAAATGAACTGAGGTGTTCACACAAACAATGCAAAGTTTGTCTAGTTTAACTGGGAATTTTGACAGATTTTTTAGGTTGAATTGGATGTTATGCAGTGCTTTTAAAGTACGCTATTCTCTGAAATAACCTGTCAGGAGATAAATCTATTTGAAACTCTAATCTCAGTTTGCACCCTAAGATAATATCATTGAAAACATTAGCTCCAAGCCACTGCAGAGTTTTTGTTATAGTAAAAAAGTGAAGTGCCACTGTCTCATTGACAGGTAACCCACAAGTCAACGAGACACTGCAGTGGCATTTTACTAAAGCACGGACTTTAGGGAGATACATAAGAATGTGACCATTTTGTCAAACAGAACTTCTTACGAAATCTGAATGGTGCAAAGACAAAGGATATTTGCTATGTCACTGAAACAATCAAGTGAGAGTGGTAAAATTTGGCAAGTAAGTTTCTTGCATGCCATGGACTGATATACCAAGTGTTGACAACTGAGATTAACATGTGCAAGCACATGAATGTTTACACACGATCATGTCAATTCTGTACACGCATAATGCTAAGTACAACTAGAAATGGTCACATGCAAACCAATCAGGAACTAAAAAAAACGAAATGGTATGGAAGAAGAGGCATCAAAGCCAAAGCCTACCAGCTTTCTTTGCTGCGCGTGAGAGAAGCTCCTCAATTAAACTCTGTGCAGGATCACCTTCTGGAAACCGCTCCATGAAATTCTCAACATGCAGAACTACCTCCTCGTTGCTCAGGTACTGATATAAGCCATCAGAAGAAAGAACCAAAAACTGGTCCCTTGCAGTGAGCTTGTGATGGCAAAGAGAAGGTGTGCATGATATATATGGTGCATCACCTATGTACTCATTGCGGAACATTTCTAGCAATCCATTGTTCAACTTTGCCTGTACAGACATGCACAAATTTTTTTATTAAGATTTATCTAGTTTTTTTATTAGCATTGGACCAACTGGAACATCTGACAGATAGTTTCCATAGTACAAACTACTGGCAACAAATTCATACTCATTCTAAAGTAAGTTGTTTAGCTCGCAAAGGCAAACAGCTAATAGGTAAAAAATGAACGAACTCTGAACTATGAGAATCAGGTTAAAGAACATCCAACCAAACAGTATCATAGTTACCTGTTTCAGATACCCAGCACCAAATGCTCGGGTAACTTTTAGACGGCCCTTAACTCTGTCATTCATAATACACTGATCATCATCTGGATGTTCACGTCTGATCCTCCGCACTTCCTGCAGATCAACAAAAAGAATATGAATTCATAGGCTGAATAACGCATAGGATAAAACAACCAACTGCCATCCCAAGGCAGATTTAGACGACAAATAAGGTTAGTGGAATCTAACAGCAAATAACCAAATGATGAAAAAAAAGGGGATGAGCAATTAAAAATATTGCATCTAGGACAACAAGTGTTCTATGATCTTCGCATGAAGACATGAAACTTTGGCCGTTGCCTTTCAACTATCTGCATCAAAATGCTTTCCATGATTAGTTTTATGAAATACGAATGCACAACCGGAAAAGAGCAATAGTCTGACTATTACAATGCCATGCTGCTGAAGACTGAAAAGTGAAGAGCATGCACATATTGCACATGCTTTCAGAGAAGTCAGCACTTTGCACACAAATAATGGCATAAGCGTTGCCGTACCGGAGCACACGATCAACAATGGATACAAAAAGGCAATTGGATATAAACATCTCTTCAGCTATGTCAGCAGAGATGCTTGTGTGGCAAATACATTGGTTCGGCTATGTCAGCAAAAAATGTTACCTCTTCGATGCTGGTGCTATGATCGGTCGACAGCTGCAGTGCTTCGAGCCCAATTATGGCGCATCCGGCGTACCTTGTCTCGATCTCCAAGCCCACCCCAATGTCCTCCATCCGCATGGTTCCAAGCGCGCAACCATCGTCATCAACAGGGCGCTGCGCCACGACGGCACGGCTGTCCCCAAGGTTCATTACATACACGTTGTCGTCCCTCACCAGCGCCACGAGCAGGCACGCCCCGGTCACCGCCAGCTCCGGATGGGACCCCATCGATTGGTCGGTCATGTCCAGGTACGCCGCCTCCGTCGCGGCCAGCGCCCGGGTGAGCGCGCCGAGCACGGTCCCGTGGTCCCTCACCGCCGGCGCCGGCGCCAACCTCCTGGCACCCCACTCCCTGCCGCTCTCATCGTCGCCCGCAGCCGCCGCGTCGGCCCACATGGGAAACCGTCGCTCCTTGAGTCTGGCAAGCGACAGCGCGAACCGGCCGGAGCCCGAGAAGTCGAGCTCGCTGTCGTCGTCGCCGCCGTCCGCGAGGAACTGCCACAGCCGCTTGGTGTCCGCGTCGGCCTCTTCGTAGAAGATCCCGCGGAGCTCGCGGAGGAGGAAGCGGTAGAGGTTGGCGACGAGGAAGTCGGGGGCCTCGGGGCCGTTGAAGCCGTCGTAGATGCCGACGAAGAGCCACCGCTGGTCCTCGGAGACCACCACGTGTACGCGGTCCTCCCCCGCGCGGCCGTGCGCCCACTGCACGCCGTCGTCGCGGCGGAGCGGCACCACGAGCGGCCGGTTCTTCTCCGACACGCTCCGCCGCAGGCTGCCGAACGAGGGCTTCCGGAACCTCCTCGAGAGCCCTCTCGACGAGGATGAAGCGGGCTTGGTGGGCTTCGCGGGGAGCGGACCGGAGAAGGGCACGGCGGGGTCGAGCGGGCCGGAGAGCTGGGCGCCGCGGTCGATGGGCCCGGAGAGGAAGAGGGGCCCCGAGGAGAGGTTGGATAGCTGCAGCGGCGCGGAGGAGAAGGACGACGAGGTGTGAAACGCCGAGGAGTGGTTCGGCGGCATGGCGCCGGCGGCGGAGGATTGGTATAGCGGGACGGGCACGGAGGAGTTGGCGGAGAGCGCGGCGCCGGAGATGCCGTGGCGGAAGGAGGAGGAGTGGGCCGCGGCGGAGGAGGCGTAGCAAAAAGAGTGGCCGAGCGCCTCGTCCAGGCACGGCTCCGCGTCGACGGACGCCGGCGCCGGCCGCGAACACGCGCACGCGGTGAGCAGCCGTGACGCGTAGCTGCCCATGGCATCCGACGCTCCCTCCCTCCGGCTCGGGCAGGGGAAAGGGAAACGAACGATGGGGAAGAAGCACTAGCTAGCCTAGCTACGAGTTGGCTTTTTTACCAGTACGCCGCACTGGCCGAGACGAGGGCAGTGACAGTGAGTGTGGCGTGCGCTAGGATTACTTAAGCCATAGGCTGGGCACGAAGGACCCATTTCATACCCAGCAGTTCCTCAAGGGGCTGGAGTGCAAATACGATAGACACGAGTCCACGGCAGATGGCGAGGCCAGGAGGGGCCAAATTTAATTAAGCGTTTCGTGATGGGATGGGACTGCAAATTGTCAGGTGGTGCTGGTAGCCTGGTATGGTGAGTGGCCGTTTTGTCGCACCTGCTCCCCTCACGCCGCAGAGTAGGGAAGGGAAGGAGTGAGCCAGTGACGTGGCGGGGCGGTGTTGACGTGGAGGGATGGGGCAGGGCGGGGAGTCAACGTCGCGCCCTGAGACTGCCACTACCTATCAGGGTTAATTACGGTGGACGGGACTCCACTGAGGGACAGGCGCGTAAATTCGCGCGGCGCGGCGTGGCGTGGGTGGCCGTCTCCGGCAAATTGGATGGCTTTGGCGGGGGCCAACTTAAAGCGCAGGGAAATCCAACTGGCCGGTGGGCTCCTCGTCTCACGCTCTAGCACATTTGGTTAGTGGAGCGAGGGGTTTTACAAGGTTGGAAAGTTTCTAAACACGAGGGGAAGGGGTCAAGGGGGGGATAATATCACATTATACAACGGAAAGGAGGAAGTATCCAATGCAAGTTAACTAACATATTTGAGTGCAACTGTGTAAGTTGTAAACATCCTGTCTCTAAAAACTATTCAGAGTGTTAGCATGTAGGCCCCCCCGTTCGAAAGGAATTGAATTGTTTTTACGCTGAAATCGTTTCAAAATTTCTATATTCCAAACAGGACCATTCAAGTCAGATTCGACGAGACTTGACGGGTCCCTACTACATGATTTTCAAATTGTTTAGGATGTGTAAGTACTTATACGCTAATCTAACCGAAGCAGATTTACTATTTTACTTGCACAATGTCACAGTCAAATAAGGGGGAATCGGTGGAGATGAGGAAACAGACTTCTCCAGGGCGTTTCACGTGAGGAGAGCGGAGAGGCGAGGGGCATTGGATTCTGAGAGAAACAGGGGCACCTGGCAAGTCAAAATTCACAGTACCGTGATGGATGCAGTGTGCCGAACTGCGTTCCCGTTGTTTTCTGCTGCGTACTTACCCCGCATCTCATTGAGAAAATCTCAGCAGGCAAAAGACAAACCTATGATTGCAAAGTTGCTTTGGAAAAAATCAGACTTCAACTGCGGCAAAGACACAAAGAACCTATCTTTGACGAAACGGCACGTTAACATCTGAACCGGCAAAATACGGGCGGCCAATTCCAACCCAGCAGTTTTCGGACGTGTTGGGACTATTTGACATCGTATTAGTAAAAATAGTACTTATTGTGCGTAATTAGCAAAAATAGCATCTTCACCGTATAGTCACCGTGCAGGATGAACGAGGAGGCGACACGCACCCCTGATCACACCACGACCGTGCGGCGAGGAGGCACCGCACGGAGACCGGGCAGGAGGGGGGCGCACGGTGGCCACGCAGTGAGGGGTGGACGCACAGTGCCACATGGTGGGGGCAGGGGGTTTAGGTGCGATTTGGGAGGGGTTTTGGGCGGAGTTTTTGGGGAAAAAAATTTGAAAACTGTGCGGTGGAGTTGGTTGCCGCACGGCCACCTTGTGGTGACGCCAAAACCGCACAGCCATCGTGTGATGGCCATTTTTCCCACTGCCCGGTCTCTTTCCTTTGCACATCTATCACGCCGTCATTTGTTGTCCACCCCTCCTCCTCCTCCTCGACATATGTCGCCTCACATCGCCGTCTCCCTGCTCATTGTCTTTGCGCCTAGACAACACATCCGAATTTCGCACCAACGCAATGATTTCCTTCGCTCGGCTATAAATACCAAACTCTTGCAGTCTCTCATCACTCATTTCAATTGTGTTTCGCTTCTCATTCTCGCGCTCGTCACTGAGAACTCACAAAACGTAACATAATTAATTTTTTTAGAGTAATTATTTGCTTGCTTCTCGTTACTCGTCACTCGACTTTTTTTATTGCTTCCCCCGAAGTGCAGGTAATTTGTCGGATGCTTGTGTCGTCATTACCGTAGTTGTAGTTAATCAGTCTTAGTTAGCTAGTCGTAATTAATGCAACTTGTTTTGTAATGTTTATAATATAGTTGTAGTTACGATATCCGTAATTTATTATTACATGACACTTTCTGGTGATTAATCAGTCGTAATGCTCATAGGCTTTGTTATTTTCGGTGTGAACTAGTTAGTAGTTCAAAATGAGTTGAAATTAAATAGCCGCAATTAATTAGTTGTAAATAGTTTAGTCGTAATTAGTTTAGTGGTTATCAGTCCAGCATATTAAATTAGTGAGAATTAACTACTCGTAATTAATTTAGTCGTAATTAATCAGTCGTAATTAGTTTACTAGCAATTAGTTGGGTATAACCAATTTAGTGCAAATTAGTTAGTCGTAAGTAATTAAGTGGTAATGAACATGTGGTTTAATAGTGGTAAGCACGATAGTAATGGGTTACTCGTGATTAATTTTCAGAGGAGTAATCAAATTGTTGGTAATTAATTAATTATTTGTATTTAATTACACATATGTAATCGATCACTTGCATGCAAATTGTCGTCATTGTTTGTTATATCGCGTACCGCGGAGGGAGTTGTTGTGGCTTTAGGTAATTTATGTGGGACCCGGGAGTAACACCCCAAATCCTTTGTGCATTTCTGAACTAATCCCATGATCAGTAGCTAGTTCACACAGTAAACAGATATGTTATCATCTATAAATCGCACAATTATATTAATAATCAACAGAGTTTATTACAAGAAAGGCTTACAAGCCAACATTAAACAAACACAACGGAAGACGAAGAAGATGTGGTAGGGTCCAGTTGATCTGCCACAGGCAATCGACTGGGGTAGCGGCCTAGCCGTCGAGATCCACACCAGCAAAATACTTCTCTGAAATTTATTTGCAATAAGCAAGGATGAGCACAACTTCCGTGCTCGCAAGTTACACCCAATAACAGAGTTAATGCATGCATAGATATAACAAAGGAAGGCTTATTGGTTGAATTTGCATAAAGCAGTATTTTCTTTAAATAGTTGTACTAAGTTCCAAAGCAGTTATTCTATAACTAAAATTCATTTTATAAATTCTCAGTTTTATAGTCAGATAACATTCACACATGAATGGTAAAGGATACCCTCCTATCACATGGCTTCCTGCCCAATTTCCCACTTGGATAGAAATCCAAAATCATCATTTGTGTCAAATCATTTGAAATCAAAACCAAAGATCTAACTTGGAGTAGCTTTGCTAGGCATGTCCATGACTGCGGACGTGGCTATTCGAATAGTTCTACACTCTGCAGAGGTTGTACAACTTTACCCACAAGAGATAATCAACTTGTACTGTCCGCTCACACACTTTCGAAGATGTGCGACTAAGAGATTATCACAAGGCCTTTACAATGCCTCATTCCACCATAGTCCCGCCTCACTAAGGATTCACCCCCTTTGGATAGAAACCCGTCGGGTTCAGGCCTCCTCTTGCGCTAAGTGGGAATACATAAAAGTAGGCCATAAAAGACACCCACGCAATCGGATGGCACAACCACAATGGAATATTGCAAATTAGTTAGCTAGGTCTGTCCTATTCCAGACTTGTGGTAGTACGGTATGGCTTAGCAAAATACACTCGAAGACCGGTCCTTAACTGACTTAGACGACTTTCCAAACAACCCCTGAGCTTCAACCCATACCCGGAAATCAACCATTTCTCCCAAGTACAAACAATAATTTTATTTCATTTTTCAAAGTCATTTATAAACTTCCATAACACACCAATGTCATGGATACAATTTAAACAACATTTGATTTTTGGCTGAAATTCCCCAAATCAAACATTTTTGGTCTAAGCATGTCTTTGCCTAATATTTTCAAATGATCCTAGTTCATACTATTGTATCAACCAGGTTTTATCTAGGGTGACAATATATTTGATTCAAATATCAATATTGGCCATACAAAGGATTTAGGCATAACTATGAATTTAAAACAGGAATTTAAATTACTGAATAAAAATAAGCATGTAGTAATAATTTAAAGCATAATTTAAATAATTTTAAATAATAGGATCAAATATGATCAAAGATGTAACCTGCCTTGCTCAATTAGTTGCTCTCAAACGGCGTCGAACTCTAACTCTCCGAAGTCATCGAAATATATACGCGAAAATAAGCCAAATTCAAACAAAATTCAAAATATAATTCAAATGAACTCTAAATTAAATAATTTTGGTTTAGTTAGCTAGATCTTGAATTTATATGAATTTAGAAATTTGAAACGACGAAATCGGAGTTCGTATGAAGAAATATGAGCTCCTGAAAGTTTTGAAATCATATGAAATGATGAATTTGGGGATTTTCAGAATTATTTTTACAAAGGAAATTCCGATTATGGCGTCACGCTGACGTCAGCGAAGGATTTTTGGGAATTAAAAGAAAACCGAAGAAAAGCGGCTGAAGCTGACATGTGGGACCCACGTGTCATAGACATGGTCCACATGAACTAGGTTCACCGGTTTTGGCTCTGGAGGGCTAGCTTGGGTGGCATGCACGTGCTGATGTGGAAGACATGCACGCGACACATAGGCAACGGGCTGACGCGGATGCAGACGTGGCATCCACGTGGCTCGACGGCGCTGGGTGGTGTTCGGGCTTTGCCGACAACGGCGAACGGTGCCTCCTTGTGGAGGCGGGTGGCACCATTGCGTAGCCTAGGTTAATGCGAACTTGATGAGGCACTTACGGGTGGCTGAGACCAACAACAGCGACCGGCGGCGAGCTTTTGGCGGTGGAGACGATCGGGTGTTGTCGGACGAGAGCTTCGGCGATGTTCCAGAGCAACGAAGGGGTTCTCGAGGGAGCCCTTGCGACGGGGCTGTCGAAGGTGTACTCCACGGAGGCAGGGTGTCAACGGTGGCGGCGCAATTCGAAGAAACAAAAGCTCGGCCGAAACCCTAAATTTTGGAATCGCAGCGGCACTAGAGTTCTTGGGCGATGGAGACTTGAGGGGTTTTGATGCGGGTAGCAATGCAACTCCAGGGGGCTATTTATAGGGTCGAGGGGTCGCCGGGGGAGGAGATCGAGCTCGCGGCATCTTCGGCGGCGGTTCCAGAATTCTAGCGAACGTGTGCGTGATTAGAGGGGGAAATGGCTGGAGTGGATGTGAGATTGAGGGGCGGTTTGAATGCGCGTGGTGGCACGAGAAAAAGGGAGGGGATCGTGGAGATTTGAATGAGCTTGAGAGGCGCTAATGGCGGCGAGGGCCTGCGGACGGAGGAGGAAGAAACGGGGAAGGGGAAGAGAGGCACGGGCGGGCCCACCTGACGGTGAGATGAAGGGGGAGGGAGACATGCAGGTCGTTGGATTTAGATCCAATGGTCCTCGTTGATTGCAACATTCGGACTGTCTGATAGCTTCAACCAGATCGGTCCGTTCAAAAGAAATCGGACGGTTGAGGTGAATCGGGCATGACGCGCAAGAGAGCTGCCGCTTTGGGTCAGCAAGACGTGGAAATTCAATTGGGCCAAGAGAGATTTGGCCCAAACACTGTTGGAAGAATTTCTTTTGATTTTCCAATTAAAATAATTCTAGTAATTCATTTAGGCTTTAAAAAATAGCAAATAAAATCCAAAAATTCCAGAAAAATTCATAGAAATTCCTAGAGTTATTTTGGACTTAAATAAAATACTTCTAACTTAAAATTGGTAATAGTTTTTTACACATAATTTATTTTGGCTTTAAAATAATTAGGAAAAGCTTTTAAAATTCTAGAAATTAATTAAAATTTTATTTTTTCACTTTAAATCAAATAAAACTTCAATAAATTTTAAATTTTGACTTTTAAAACTTCGAAATTCAAATAAAGCAATAAAACTCTTTCAAATTTCGTGAAGTCCAACAAAATAATAACTTTATTTATTTTTATTTTGATAATGTAACTTTGGGATGTTACAATTTCAAAACATGCAAGACTTGATAGTGTTTTATGGTGATAGTCTCGTATGGGCTGGACCCGATGGGTTGGACTTGTCGATATGCCAGTACAAGGTGGTCCGGGCGGATGGGCTCGACGCAATGAATATTCACGAGCTTTGAAGCTGTATCTGGAGGGAGTTCGTCATGGAGGCAATGACGAAGAAACTTGTGATCGAGGGGATCACCTACACGAATGTCGTGTGAGAGCTCGTCAAGGTGAATAGAAGCATAGCATAGAGCCAGTACATGCAGATTGCCTCTGTCGTAGCAAGAAAGACAAAACAGTAAGAAAGGGGGGACCCCCAGTGTCCACGAGGGTGACCGAGGGGTCCTCGAAGAGGGGACTGGTTGTCAGGAAATGAATATGTGTTGATTGTTTAAAAAATGAACTCCCTTTGTTACATGGGGGAGGTGGCTATTTATAGCCTTTTCTACTAAGTACATGAGATTACAGTTCTGCCCCTTATATGCCCCCTACACTAGTAGGGGCTGTAGGGGCTTTTTCTACCCCTATGTGTAGCCTTCGACTCATGGTGGACCCGCCTGGTCCCGGTCCACCTAACTGGCGTGCCTGGTTCAGCGATACTGTGGTTCTCCGAAGGATACGGGATGCCCCCAGCCCGAAGTACCTTAGACACTCTAGGAGTCACAGTGCTTCGGCCCCTTCGGTACCCTTCGGGCTCCTTCGGGGCCTTCGGACCTCTTTGGGGCCCCTTCGGCACCTTCGGACCCCTTCGGGGCCCCTTCGGCGCCTTCGGACCCTCCGGACCCCTCGAACGATACTAGGAGGGGTGAGGGCGCTCACAGTGTTTGCTTGGTCATGGGGGCCGGTGGGCCGCCCCTACGACAAGCCCCTCGCGGTTGAGGTATTGTTTCGTCATGTCTAAAACCTCGTCTGTTTCCCGGAGGGTACAGGCACACCGTCCCCGTCGGCCTGGCAAAGCATTTGTCCCACCATTATTGCGCCACCACCGGTTCTGGGTGGCAAGCATTAACTGTCGTGTCATCGTTTGCCGCACATCGCCGTTGGGCCTTATGCCCTACCGCTGGGCTGGTTTGCTTTAAATGGCGCCCCTTCGGATGGCGTGTGCCATGATTTGATATCACATGTGATGACTGTTCGTGTGCACCATATGTCCATTGGTGACTGGGTAGCGGCTCCTCGCTTGCCTTGCTCAGTTTTGGTGCAGTCCAGCTTGTATAAATAGGGGGGTCGCCCCTAGATGTGGCTCAAGCTTGTTGTATTTCACATTTATCCTGTTGTCCTTCTTTAGCCTTCGCTCCGCGTGCTACTTTGAGAGATACGTGTTGGTCTTGGTATGATGAAGCGGAGCAAGGAAGGTGCGGGGGAGATGCAGTACACAAGCAATCTGGGCAGATCAACCATTACTGAGCTGGTTCTCCGGACCATGGTTGATGAGGGTAAGGTGGAGCCTCACAAAGGTGAGAACTCCGGGGAAGGAGACGGTGCCGGCCCCGAGGTCAGACGAGGCGGTAGTTTTTGTTGCATTTTTTGACGCCAGGCTTCGACTCCCGTGCGTTGGGCTCGTCTCCGAGGTGCTCCAATTATATGGGGTGGAGTTGGCCCAGCTTACGCCCAACTCCATCGTGAAGCTGGGTGTTTTTGAGTGGATTCTTCGGTCTACTGGTACCGGTGGTGAAGGGCATCTCTTCGCTTACCTGCATGACAGGCGATGCTAGCCGAAGAAGAAGAAGAAGAACTCGAGGGAGATGTTGAACTTCGGAAGCGTTAACTTCCAGTCGAAAGCACACATACAAATGTACGTGTCCGCTGCAGCTGCCCGCAACTGCTGGGACACCGACTGTACATGTCGGTGGTTCTACCACACCTCGCCAGCGGAGGCTGGTCTTCACTCGAGGGGTGGTCTAATCGAGCTGATTGTCTCGCCAAAGATCGTCCTGACCTCGCAGGAATGCCTTTCCACTCACATGCTGGTGCTATGTGATGAAACGCCTTTCCACTCGCGATCTAGTGGAGGAGTTTTGCGCCTTTGGGGTCTGGCCCTTGGCCCTTGGGTGGCATGTTGAGCTGGAGGCTCTGAGGTTTGATCTTCTGACCCTCACTGTCCTGGACCTAGAGGGTGTGCCTCATGAAGGTACTAAGTCGTTGTGTCATACGTGCTTTTTTTTGTTTTTCTTAACCTTTCTTGTTTGTGCGCTGGCAGCTGCAGCTATTGACGAAGCGGCTCGGGCCGCGGAGGTGCTCTTGGGACCTTACACGGTAGAAGAGCGTGCTAGGCGCAGGCTTGTGGTGAGGGAGGCCCAGCTGAATCGGGTGTATGACGCGTCGGTCCGACTTGCAGAACATCCGAATACAGACGAAGGGAAGAAGAAGTGCGCTCATGCGCCGTAAGTTGACGTCCGCGGTCCGATCGCAGTGGTGCCTCTGCGCTCCGCTGGGCCTTGCGAGGTGGGTGGCCCTTCCTACAACCGGGAGGATTTGGTGGTACCCGTGGCCAAAAGGACTGCGTGGGAGCCATCGGAGCAGGTGGAGCGGGCCGAGTCCAACAGCTTCTCTTCGGGCGTACGCGTAGTTTCGCCTGAGCGCTGCGCAAACGAGGCGGTTGAGGCTGGTGCGCCGGCGAGGGCAGGAGAATGCACGGTGATGGAGGCTGGCAGTGTCGTAGGCCTGTTTGGCTTGGCGAGGTTGCCGTTGAACGTTTCCTTACGCAGTGGTATGTCCTCGCCCGCTTATGAGAGCGGTGCTGAGGATACCGACGTTGTGCCTGTGACCCCGTAGGTGCCGGCCAGTATGGCCGTCATTAGTGATCAAGGCGGTGGTCACAGTGGTGGTGGTTCGACGTCGGCAAGTTCCAAGGCGGCGACCTCATCCGCTGCCCCCGTAGCTGTGGGCTCGGTGAACGTGGGCCCGCTCTGCCCTACGGACTTTAAGGTTCATCCAGGCGCTGCCGAGGTCTACTAGGAGATTACGCAGTTTGGCACTCCGCCCCTTGCGCAGGAGCTCTTCCAGAAGATGTACCTCTCGGACATGCTCCGGGGCATCGAGGCAAACGCCGCGAAGGTTTTTGTTGTTGCTTTGCTGAGTGGCTACGCCTATATTTTATTTTATATATTTTTGACGGGTCGTTGCGTGTGCAGACCCTAATGCTCTCTTGGGTGATTGACCTCGACATGTCGCGAGGCCATGCTGAGATCCAGAGAGAGGTCGATGCGGAGCATCGGTGGAGTGAGGGCCTGTGCACCGAGCGCGATGGGCTTGCCGGGAGGTTGACCGCTTTGGAGGCTCGGGTGATGGGGCTTGAGGAGGAGCGTAGCGCCCTTCGAGCTAAGGTGAGCGCCTTGCGAGGTGTCCATAGGGTGCTCGAGGAGGAGATCCAGGTGGAGCGGGACCTTTCGAACACGGTGGCCTGCGTGACTCGAGACGCGATGGAGATCCTCGAGGGCGCCGTGGCGGACCTCGGTGCTGTGCCCCCCCCCCACGGACCCATACCTTGGCAGAGGTTGATGCCACCTTGGGGCGCCTTTAGCGCGTGGGGGAGGTGTTTCTCCCGGCTGCTCGCGTTTACGGGGACCATTGCGCCAAGGTGGGCTGGCTGATGGCTCTCGCCTCGCTTGACATGGTGGGCTACGCTCACATGGATGCCCTCGCCACCCGTTCTGTCACCGTGGCGACCACCAAAGAGGTGGCCGTCGCATATTGCTGGACGCGATGGAGCAGCAACATCCTTCTCTAGGATATCTGGACGCCTTGCGGTCCTGAGGCTGCGATGGCGTCCCTGAGGGATGTCCAGGCGCAGAGGACGAAGGCAAAGCTTCGGCGATAGTTCTGACGGCGGTGCCGGGGGGCGAGGAGTGGAGGGCCACCCACGGGGACAAGTTGTGACCCTCCGCCAGCTAGTTAGGTTTTTAGCTTGGTGGGGATTGTTGTCCACTCCCCTTTTGTGTATTGTCTTGGGAGTGGTTTTTTGAGTGGGGGACCTCCTTTTGTTTTTTTTCTAATGACCTCTTTTTGGAATGAATTATTTCCGCCTTGTTCGCGATGGTTTTGTTGCGCCTGCCTTCGATTTTTTAAGCATGAGCTTCCCGATGTCTGCAGATACACTGGCGACTATTTAAATGCCTCGCCCGGTAGGGGCCTCGCCCCGCCGAGGTGCTGAGGACTAAGTCTTGTGTTGCTCCACGAGGGCCGAAGGATGAGCACAGCTTGCTGTCCATTTGGCCTCTGCGGGTGTGCTACCTAGGCATCATATGCCATGGTGCTAAGTGGCAGCGTTGGAAGAAGGCGAACTCAGAAGGGTCGATGAAGAGGTTTTTTCATCTTCGCGCACAGAAGGCTGCGAGGGCGCGCGAAGAGATATGGGCTTTCTGGAAGTACCGGGGGGTTGCCACTATGCCTGAGGGCTCCCTGCCCCCTCCCGCCATGCTCGCGGTTTCATCGAGCTCCTCCGACGCATCGGACAATTGTGCCGCGGAGAGGGAGTATTTGAAGTTCATGGCTACTAGCCCATCTGACGAGGAGCTCCTCGCATGGGTGCTGCGCGAGGGGCCATGGGATTTTGTGCCGTAGACGCCTGATGTGGCCTTGTCATAGCTCATGTTGCGGGACATTGTATTTGTAACGTATTTGTATTGTATTTGTAACGTATTTGTATTGTACGGGTCGCGCTGTTTGGCCCTTGTATGCCGTGTATGTTTGAGGTTGTGAAGAATAATGCAATTGTTGCTCACTTTGTATCCTCTTGCTTGTTTTTTTTTTTTGCAAGAGGGGACGAACCTCGCATCGTCCCCCACTTTTTTAGATAGGGCTCCGGGGAGCCCTAACATTTTTTGCGAGGGGGAGGCGAAGTCTCGTGCCGTCCCCCACACTTTTTTAGATAGGGCTTCGGGGAGCCCTAACATTTTTTTGCGAGGCGGAGGCGAAGCCTCGCGTCGTCCCCCATACTTTTTGAGATAGGGCTCCGGGAAGCCCTAACATTTTTTTTGCGAGGGGAGGCAAAGCCTCGCGCTGTCCTCCATACTTTTTTAGATAGGGCTTCGGGGAGCCCTACATTTTTTACGAGGGGGAGGCGAAACCTCGCACCGTCCCCCATACTTTTTTAGATAGGGCTCCGGGGAGCCCTAACATTTTTTATGAGGGGGAGGAGAAGCCTCGCACCGTCCCCCATACGTTTTTAGATAGGGCTCCGAGGAGCCCTAACATTTTTTTTGCGAGGGGGAGGCGAAGCCTGGCACTGTCCTCCATACTTTTTAGATAGGGCTCTGGGGAGGCGAAGCCTCGCGCCGTCCCCCATACTTTTTTAGATAGGGCTCCGAGGAGCCCTAACATATCGACGTCGTCCCCCCTCGCGTGCTCTAGTCTTGGGTCCAAGTGTCATGCTGGGGTTAGCATTGTGCGGCGTCTTCGTCTATTCATTGTACCTCAGAGGGTATCGGTGTGCACTAGGCCCGAAGGCCATGTGCGGTGTCTGTTTATACATGGATGCCTGCGGAGGGCATCGGTGTGCACCGGGGCCGAAGGCCATACGCATTGTCTTTGTTTATACACTCATACCTGCGAAGGACATCGGTGTGCACCAGAGCCAAAGGCCATGCGCGATGTCTGTTTATACATGGATGCCTGCGGAGGGCATCGGTGTGCACTAGGGCCGAAGGCCATACGCGGTGTTTTTGTTTATACACTCATGCCTGCGGAGGGCATCGGTGTGCACCGAGGACAAGGGCTATGCGCGGTGTCTTTATTGCCACTGGTGGGCTTATTTATGCCACCCTTGTGGGCTTGTTTCTTCTTGTTCGTTAAACGGGGGCAAAATGCCACAAGGTACACATTTCGTACATGCCCTCGCCGTATAAAGGCGACAAGGCAATTTCCTAGGTGCAGCCGGTTTTTACACGAGCCTTAAGGATAGAATCTTCGGAGGCTCTTCGCGTTCCATGTGTGGCCCAATTCAAGTGTGTAGTCCCTACCTGGCTACGATAATAAGCAATTCGACTAAATTATGAAAAATGAATCATCCTATCGATTGTTCAGAGGCAATTAGTACTAATTAATTTGGGATTTGCTTCGGTGCATGGAAGCTGATAATCAATCAGCTACCAAGTTGGAGATTTAAACAACATATTTGGAGTTTTTTCTTAACAACAAGGACCTTAAGATAAGATTTATTACAAGCCCAACGCGTGACTCATGAGCCCCACTGTATAATTTATTCCCTAGAGAAAAAAAAAGGCATATCCTAGAAGACACCATCAACCCTTTCGAAAAAAATACTATACTAGTATTTACAAACATAGTTAATAAAGAATTTACAAATAAAGAAATTATACAGTGGGGCTCGGGAGTTGAGACTAGGACGTTATCTAATCATCTTCGAGCCCCCAACTTTCGTTCTTGATTAATGAAAACATCCTACTTGACTCTTCTATCGGCGATGTGCTCCTGGCCTTAATGTGTCCCGTGCCATTCCGTCGCATCCCATCCCATCGATGCCAGTGCTAGGGGAAGCCGTTGTGTTGGCGTCGAGAATTCCAGAGGCATTGTCGAGGCGCAGCACTACGGTCAAGGGGAGACAATAGTGACGGTGTGACGGATGTGCGGAGGAGGGAGGCCGAGCATTAGCCACAACCCTTAATGAGTGTCTCTTACCTAGAGTGGTTATGTGGTACTAAACTTCCCACATTCTAAGTCACATGAAATCATGAAACCCTAATTTTCTAAACCTAAAATCCTAATTTTCGAGACCTAAACCCTTAATTTTCGAGACAATTTCAGAACATATAAAATTTTGAAAAAAAATTACACAATCAAGTACACTATGTAAGAAGCCTTCAAAAAAATCATAATTTTTGGAGCTCATTTTTCATATTAAAAAAATTCTTACAAACAGTATACTTAAATTATTTTTTGAGAAACATTCAGAACAGATAAAATTATAAAAAAAATTATACAATGAAGTAAACTGTGTCAGGAGGCTCCACAAAACAAATCATAATTTTTTGAGCTCATTTGTGATATTTAAAAATTCCTACAAATATTTTTGAGAAAATTCCTAGAAAAGGTGGCCATCAAGACGATGGTCGTCTTGGCGCTTAGCTCCACCAAGACGGTGGTGGTCGTAGGTGGTTTAGCTAAACCGCACAGTGGCCATGCGGTTTTTGGCTAATCTGCACGGTGACCGTGCGGAATTGGGTACGTGTCAGCGTTTGGTGAGCCCCGTGCGGTGGGAGACGTTATTTCTGCAAATACCGCGTGCCGACTGCCATTTTCGCTAATTCGTCCGCCGAACATGCCAATACGGCCAAAAACTCTCTAACCTAGAGTAGCATATGTACTGAGTAGTTTTATGCTTTACAAATCATTGTAAATGGTTGAGACAGATATATGCACTTAAGACTTTAACTTAGGGATCAATAAAGTTGGCTGGCTTGTAATTACAAGGTGTTTGGTTTGATGCTTAGCTTTGCCATGCTTAAATTAGCTGTGTCATACTTTCTTAGGCATGTGTTTGATTGTCACAATTGTAGCTTGCTACATTTTTCTTAGCCACGTAACCAACATGTCGGACTCAATTTTTACTAACTTTGGAAACTTATGGCAGCCGCTTTTGTTGACACAAAAAATGTGACATAACCACACTTGGTTTAAGGTTACTTATGGTAAAACTAGCTATTGACATAACTAACATTAGGTAAAGTATGGTTTACCACAAAAAAATATGCGTATATAAAAATAGCAGTTGCAAGTAGGGTTGGCTATCGAGCCGGTTCAGCTCGTGCAAGCTCGCTAACTGAGTAGCTCAGCTCAGCTCATTAAGTTAACAAGTCGAAAACTTGGCTTGGCTGGATAAAAGCTCGAGCTGCTCGTGAGTAGCTCGCGAGCCATGCAAGCCAAGACGAGCTGAGCGACAGGAGGACGATATAAATGAAAACGTAGCTAATTATATAGCATACAAGTAAAATATAGGCAGAAGCCGTTTAGCAATCCTAACACTTTCTAGTCCAAGCACATGCTAATATGGTTACATGGACATACAATAATTTAAATATCTAGCTAATTAAAAGTCTTCCACATCAAAAGTCATCACTCGCACACACAAGTTCAATAGTCCAACTACAACCGCCAAAATAGTTAACAATCTAAATTTCAAGAGAAAATTTACAATATACCACTGAATAACTACATGATTCACAATATGTCACTCATTGTGAGGTTGACATGTAGGTCTAAGGCCCATATGTCAGTGAGACATCAGTGGCATATTATGAAGATCCGAAGTTATTTGGTGGCATACAGCGAATTGCCCCAAATTTCAAAGTCAAAATAGTTAGCTTTTCTGCCAGCCCTAATTCCATGAGCAGAGCTTTCCAAACTTTAGTTTTTGCACAAAAAAGCCACCAAACAAGCATACCTTTTGAATCTGCAAGACAACACAAGTACTCATCAGTTTTAAGTGGTGAAAAACATGTCAAAATGAGCAGCAGCACTAAGCAAAAGAAAAGGGGTGCTTACTAGTTACTTGCCAGCTGATTATTAGCTAAAAAAAAATGTGTTTAACATCAAACTCACGAGCCCATGATAACATCAACACACAAAAGCGACCCATGAGCTATTTAGTTACCAAGCCCTAATGAGCTGATGAGTGGTTCGTGAGCCAGCTCGGCTTAGCTCGTTAAGATACCGAGCTAGGAAGGAGGCTCGGCTTGGCCCATAACTTTACGAGCCGAGCTAGCTCATGATCTTCGAGCTTTTATGCCAGCTCTAGCTACAAGTATGGAAAATTTAGTAAACATGTGAGTCTATGCATGTGATTCATATGGCTAAGAAAGGGTGGCAAACAATAATTTTTTGAAAAAAAAACCAATGACAGGAGCCCTACCATTTATTTCAAAGAGAAGAGAAAAATACAAGACGAAGGGGGGACACCAACACCAGCAACCCCAAGAGAGGGGGACATCAACACCAGGCAAGGAGTCCCAACAAGAACTACCAAGCACCTACTGCATCCAGAAGGCAAGAACCTTGTGGAGCGACAACAAAGATCCCCCTCTAAGATGGGAGAGGGGGCGACTCCTCCACTCAAACCGCCAGTGACCCAAGGCTGCACCAAGCACCACCAAGATTTCGTTCGACTCGCACCGCCCACTGATGTGTCATGTCATGAGTTATCGTCGCCGTCCATCACCCACGATGCGGCAGCTCCGACTCCGCCGTGCCCCGCGATGCTAATGCACGAGACACGCCACGCGACACACCAACCGCACCGGGCATTAGCTAGCCCCCAACCACCACTTGTGTGCCCCGACGCCCCGCCACGACACTCATCACGTGTCATCGTCGTCGCCCGTTACACACCCACGACGAGGCAGCTTCAACTTTGCTGCGAGAAGCATCACTGAAGCATCCAAAGCAACGCCTGAAGCAAAGCCTTAACTGAGCTAATGACGACACCTATCCTAGTACCTGAGCCTAAGCTCGCCTGAGAGAGTTGAAGCCACCACCACTTGCACACCCTGATGCACACCTAGGATGCAAGGGAGGAGAACTTGACCAACATGAACACGGTTACACAAACAAAGGTGAAATAAATGGCAAGAGACAGGTGAAGAGGTGTTGTAGTAGTTTTTGACTCATTTGGTCTTATTTTCGAATAGAATGCACACCAATTAATAAATAATTTGTATGTTAATTGCAACTTTACAAATTAGCCTAACCTTTACAAATTTGAAAAGTTAATTACAGCCAAGCCCATCCAAACCACATCCCATGTAAGACAACCAAGGACAAAGAACCGGCATCAATAACCCTCAGTATCCATCAGAGAGCATTAACCAAACCCACCATTTTGCCCCATTCATTTTTGTCAATTTGAACCCCACAGCATGAACTAAGCAAGATGCACAGAATGCACATACACCAATAGCCCTCAGTTTACATCACAGAGCAAGGAGACTATTAATATGAACTAATTATCAATTCAATTTTAGCATAAGACTATTAACATCATTACATCACAGAGCAAGGGGACTATTAATATGAACTAATTATCAATTCAATTTCAGCATAAGACTATTAACATCATTGGGCAGTTCAATAGTAAGACAGCAAGACCAACGGTGTCCAAACCCACCACATCCGTAGTAGCCCTCGGCATCCATTGCAGAGCACTAGCCATTTTCATCACAGAGCAGGGGGTAGAGACAGAGAGGGAGTAAGGGAGGGTGATACCTCAGTACAGCGCAACCACGGCAGCGACCCCACCACCAACATAGCCCTCATCCATCTCCTTCACCTTGCATAAATCACACAAACATCAGGACACAACTTAAGGCTCAAGCATAAAAATCAAACTTAACAAAAAACGTTAAGCTAACAGAGAGGAGAATAGAGGGAGGATGGGGAAAGCAAACCCAGGGGGCCGGGTCCAAGCGCAGGAGGTCAAGCAGGCGCGGGCCACGCTGGAGAACCACGCCATGGACGTGGGTAGGCAGTAGGTGTAGGTGGCGGCGTAGGCAACACGTGGAGCCAAGCCTAGTGGCTTTGGTGGCGGTGTCACCGTACTTGTGGCATGACCCTGACACTGCACAAGACACTCCTATCGTACGAGTGTCTTGTGCAGTGCAGAGTGGTGTTACAACCGGCGGCGACGGGAAGAAGGGCGGCGTCGGCGATGGGGTCGAGCGATGGCATCGAGGTGGGGAGGGAAACGAACGAGAGTAATTGCGCTGGGGAGTGACAAGCTAGGGCGGGCGCAAACCCTAGCGGCTAGGCTCCTACTAATAAAGAGACTTATCACAGACGGTTCTATTATGGAACCGTCAGTGATAGTTATCACAGATGGTTCTGTAATAGATCCGTCCGTGATATGTCCCATATCACGGACGATTTCGTAATAGAATCGTCCGTGATATGTCTCATATCGTAGACGATTCTATTATGGAACCATCTGTGATATGGTTGTTCTCAAGTTCTATGTTTTGAGCATATTATTATGTATATGCACTTACATGACATGAAGAAATTACATGTTTATATGTCAATTTTATCATTTAAATATCGCTAAAAATTTGCTTTAACTATATATGATACATATATATCACGATCGGATATAATTAATTTGTTCCACTAAACTGTCTCGATATATATATATATATATATATATATATATATATATATATATATATATATATATATATATATATAATTCAACATATAATTAATATAGTAACTTCACCTCCAAACTAGATTTTTTTTTCATTTTGGAATTTAAAAAAAAAGTAGAAACCTATAAATAAACAAAGTTTTTCTAGTGGCAGAGGTAGGATGTTATCCCCGTCTTCAAAACTTTGTAGGCGGCGGCGTCGACGGCGGACAGTTCGTGATCGAACGAAGCCTGAAATGCATCTACCCGCTGATGCGCTCGTTCAAGTGTCTCCCGAAGAGCCTCGGACTGTTGAATCAAGAAGAATTGAGCCCATAGGCTCTCTTCCCTTGCTTGAGGGGTCTCGGTCTGGTCGACTCGGTCACCCGCGGCCTTGATTAAGCAGTCCAAGTGACGGCAAACCTCCTGGAGACGTGCAATGTCGTTGTGGAGGACCACGTCGATGATGCGGTAAACTCGCCAAAAGTGAGAGATCACCCGAAAGACAGGCGGAGGAGGATGTCAAGACGGCGGAAGGTGGCCGTTACCTACTCCGGCAAATCCTCGGACAGGGGAGTGAAGATACTATTGAAACAGTGTTCTTCCACAGCATCCGCCAACGTACAGCTGGAGAGGTGCTCGTACAGTACGACCAGGTAGACCATCAATGCCGGCGACAAGGAAACAGAAGAGGGAGTCATTTCTGCTTTTTTAGAAGTAGTAGAGTTATATGTGAGGATGATCATCTTCGATGGCAGATGATCATCCTTTTTTATAAAACAAGGAATAAATTCGGAGCGTGAGACGAAGAGACGCATTGGGGAGCCGAAGCGGCACTGATGCGACGAAGAAACTCGTCGGGCTTCAACGGGGAGCTGTAGTGATATTATCACAGATGGTTATAATTAAAAACCGTCTGTGAAGTCTGCAATTATCACAGACGGTTCGTGTTAAGAGCCGTCTGTGATACTTCACAGACGGTTTTTAATGTGAACCGTCTGTGATATTACCTCTTCTGAGCGGTTTTAGCGTAGCGATAATACAATGAATCGTCATGTGATACTTCATAGACGGTTTTCAATGTGAACCGTATGTGATATTACCTCTTCACAGACGGTTTTTAGCGTAGCCAGTAACACAGATGATTTTCAATATGAACCGTCTGTGATTGCACCTAATACATACGGTTTTGGTCAATCCTCTGTGATGAGGTGTCCAGTATTAGCCTTTTTGTAGTAGTGGAGGAGGCCAGATCTGACCAGATCTAGCGAGGAGATCTGCTACAACTCGTCGAGGAGATCCGACCAGATCTGTCCATCGATTGGGCTCTTGTGCTACATTGCTTGGTCAGTGAAGCCGGCCTTTCATGCTACATTGTGGTCTACAGGAGTCATATGCACCATATCAATTTGTTTGTTTAGTCCTATATCATAGCAGTCTAGAACTCCAGTTTTGTTACTAATATTTTAAGACCTACTATTAGTATCCTTTCTTGTATTTGTGCATCTGGGTGTTGTTTTAGCTTTTATTCATCCCTTCTAAATTCCCCTTCTAAATTCATGAGACATGAATATTGTTATAAAAAGCATAAGACAAAAGGGGAACCGGAGAGCTGATTTTTTAGTGCCTAATTCTAAACAGGAATTTTTTCCCCATTTTTAGCAATTGAATTTTCCAAACTATGGTGCCTAATTTTAAATTTGGCATAAGGCCCCCAAATTCTCATGTACAGCCCTGACGGTGACGTGAGAGGCGTTGGCAGGCACGAGATGGAGAGAGGAGAGGCAGATGGAGCTAAGAAATATGTCAAAAGCAGAGAAGAATAGTCTGAGCATCGCCGGCGGTGGTCATAACAACGACGACAATGGCAAAACTCTCTCTCTCTCTCTCTCTCTCTCTCTCTCTCTCTCTCTCTTTTCCGGGTTTCTATCACCTCGCCGGTTATGCCTCGCTGCCAGCAAGCTCCCCGGACACATCTCATGTTTCCCTCTTACTGACATGACGTTCATCTGGTGCAAAGTGAAACAAAAAGTAAGAAGAGGTGGTGCAAAGTGAAAAGATTTGCTAAAAATGTGTAAAATGAAACCATGGTAACATTACACGGTCCAAAATGAAATTAACTCTCTTTTTTTTGTTAAACATAAGGGAGTGGAAGGCATAGGCATGTAGGTTTAACGTTTTACCTGTATTGGGACCCACGTGGCAGCGCTGGGTCAAAGGGGTTAAATGGGCTGAGTGCTTTGGGCTCCAGTCCACTAGGTCACGTACAAGGAAAATGACCCTAAAATCAGAAAGTTCGAAATATCATCTATTTCCAATTCAAATTTACCAAGTTTTTGGAAGTGGTTTTTAAAAGAGGTGTTGATGTGTCAGTAATAATCATCAGAACAACCAATGAAGGGCACAAATGAGACACCAATGGCGAATGCTGATTATTAATCCAATGCTCCAGTCAACAATCAGTGAGCAAGTGATATAAGCAATCTCTTGATTGCTCCTATGATAAGGAATGCCTTCCTGTACTTGACAGTATGGGAAGCAAGCTAGGAAACCGGAGATTATGACTTAGCAGACCAGTAATTTTATGTTTAGCTGTCTTTTTTTTTAATGAAGAAGTCTTGTGAGATTTTTTTTTCAGCAAAGTTTCGGTGTCGAAAGGGAGCCTGCTTTGGTTTGTCCGCTTCCCACCAAGAGGTCCAACTCAAATGCGACCATCCATCCGAGAGAAAGGAATCTTGGACTTCTGTTAGTCGCCCTGCATTAAGATAACCATAGATTAAATTAGAATAGAGCAACATGGGAATAGGGGCTAAAAGTTCTGCAATAACAATATATTTTCTCAAGTCCAAGGCAGGGAAATAGAATAATGTCAGGGTCTAGCCCAGGTCTATTGCTGGACTGGAGCACCCGATGGACTGGAAAATTGAAAATGTGTAGAAATATTGGCCTTTTGGATAACTACAACATTGTTAAAGAAGGTAGAGAAGTCCGGTACAGCTTTTGCAGGCACAGATTCACAATTGACTTATTTTTTACAGAGAAAAATAATAATCAAGAAATGTGTCACCAAGCTAGCCCTCTTGACGGGCAAAAGCACAGTTTGGAGGATGAGCCCTACGAAAAAAAAATCCACATTTCTGGGAAAATAATTTGTTCTGCATGGTGGCAAAAAGCACAGTTTGGAGGATGAGCCCTACCAAAAAAGGAAAAAAGGTATTCTCCCTTCAGTAATATTAGTTAGGGGTGCTCCGTCTATCCGATCGTAGTTTTACGGAGCGAATATGGAACGGATAAATGGGTAACCGCCCACTATCCGTGTCCAACTCCGACTCTGAGGAAAAAATATGGAATGTGATACAGGATAAACGATATCCGTCCGTATGTCAGACGGTATGAAGAAAGCCTGTTGTGACTTCACTTAGAAATATGATAATAGATAGGTGGGTTGTTACATCTAAGTAAACAGGTGATACTGAGTGTTTTTCCTTCAACATCTCAACGATTAGTCCATCCATGTTTGCTCTTATTGTACCCTTACTTTCTAATGTCCTATGTAGGAGTGCAAAAGAAGCGGATAATTTCCGTCTAACCGACCGAAGGCTCACGGAGCAAATGCAAGATAGAGAAATGAGTATCCGACACTATCTGTGTTCGACTCCGACTCTGAGAAAAAAATATAGAATATAATATAGAATGAGCGATATTCGTTTGTATCCGTTCCGATTGCACCTTTACCCCTACTTGCACGTTGCAACTTTCCTCTAAAAATGTAATGTGTAATCATGTGTTCTAATGTAGCCTACATGCAGAAAACATAAATTGCATTAATTAATTAACAGTGCATCAACTAACTTCTTGCAGATTGTTGATCTTACATAATGGTGATAGATAGATAGATAGACCAAAGCATCAAATTTATTGTCTCAGATTGCATAACAGCAATCTACCCATAAGACCATATCGGTACAGCAATATCGGTACAGCAGGCTAACAGTTCCACCATGCGGAATGTATAATGTCCCAGATCCAGAACCAAAAATAGCAAGAGAACTGATATTTGGACATTGGAGTATACAAGAAAAATATTTTTGACAAAACAACCAGAAATAACATGGCATAAAAATTAGAAATAGTATACCACAGAACAAGAATTGCCAATTGGTCAAGTTTCCATTAGAAACCATACAATCAAAAGATCAGCTACAAGAAAATTCAACATATATGTAGCCAATTGTTACTCGAGCCCAGGAATATTGGACAATTCCTAACAGCATGATAGTGGAACCGGAGATAGATAGGATATGTACATGAGTTCTCTAGGTATTTTTAACATTTCAGTTGAGCATCACCAAGTAATTTGGTTCACTCAAAAGAGCTGAGAATGATTGCCTAGTATCATGAACCCAAGAAGATGATAGAATTGTGGAAGCTGCAGTAGAGAGAAAATTGTGTGGCCAAGATGCGGCAAAACAATAGGTTATGACAAATGGGTGAAATCAGCTCTAACTTCAGAATATTGCTATATCCATGTGACAAAACCATGTAAGTCAAAATAAAGAAACCAAGGTGATGGTTCAGCAAACCATTAGCTGCTTGGTAATAAAGGTCCTTATACTGTAGTCAAGAAAATGAAAACACTGACGCAATAAATAAAGTACCAACTGGAAACACTTTAGATTATTTACAATAAAGATGATAGACCATCAAGCAAATGGCACTAAAATTTGCAGGACTTGCCCAACCTTCAGCAATCAGGCATGTGCAAAACATGCAAGCATACAAAGAATTAAAACAACTGTATCTACATTTGAAACTTGAAACCTAAATGAGAAGTGAGGGTCCCAGTAGCAATACACATTATTGGGAAAAGACTATTAGTGTCATGATGCTTATGTAAGAGCAGTGCGCAACTGGACACTAAATGAGCATGTGATCTTAGGCTCTTAGCAAACGGAATTTATCCAACACAAGAGAATTCAGAGGTCTGAATAGGCAATGTCCGAAAAATAAGTAAGGTGTGAAGAAGAATTAAAAGGGCAAGTAAATGAAAAGAACCAGCAAATGAAACGGTTACTGCAGATCTGCTACAGGACAAAACAGGAAGGCACTAGCTCCAGGTGATGTACTATTATGTATATAAGTACAGAGAAATCAGGAGAAATAACATCAGAAAACTGATCTAACCTGGAAAGCTCTTACGTATAGCACTGTCGATGTCGAATTCTATGTTATTCAATCCTCTGATGATAGACATTAAGAATGCGTTGAGGAGGTCACCAAATGTCATCGTAGAAAATTTCTGCACCACATGGTTCCGCGCTTCTTTACCCATCCTAACTGCTAGATCATGATCATTCACCAACCTAGACATTGCTTTCGAGAATTCAATTGGGGAGGGTTCACAGAGAAACCATGTTAGTTCATTTATAACTGCCTCAACAGGACCACCACTGCTGCATGCAATTACAGGTTTGTGCCTCCCATAGCCTCTAGAGGAACAATGCCAAAGTGCTTATCCTGCATAATATAAAATATCCGCTGCACACTTGTTGGAGCAAAACAGCTGACCGGTGGGACAAATGTAACTTGGTCAGACACCCCTTCAGTCACTGCCAACCTTCTCAGCTCGTCGAGATATTCAACATTTTCTTTCAGACGCTTATCATATCCTCCTTAAGCACCAAATTGTAAGAAAAGTAGAAAACGGTAATAAATATCGATATTGTTAAATAAGTCGATGATCAATAAGAACATTAATTAAGCTTCTAATCAAAAGAAAAATGAACACATTAAAAAGGTTACCTGCGATCGTCAAAGTTGCTTCATGCAGACCATCGCTGGATGGGGATCCAACAGAATGAAGCAAAGCAAATGTTGAAATGGCGAGATCAAGGTTCTTTTTTCTTTCGAACCGGTTGGTTGAGAGAAACTTTAACCTGCGCTGCCATGGTATATTAGGGAAACTTAAGAGATGACAGTGATTTCCCGTAACTAACTGAAATTGGAATAAATGACACCTAACTGAGCATAGAAAGATATACGAGTAATTCTATTTACTTATAAGCACGAGGCTCATCAAACTGCTCAACAGAGACTGCTGGGTATAAAACAGCAGGTTCAATTCCTCTTGCATGCACTAAAGTCTAAAGGTGTCTAGGTACATTAGCGGAGAATGGACTGGATGGAGTACAAATCTAGTGAAAGAAGACCATACCAGTCGTGACTTCCTCGGTCATGTCAATCGGCTTGCGATATAAACTAGGGTGTTCTTCGCATATTTATAAACCTTGTATATGTTATATATTGACCTTTTGATCCATTAGAATGCACAAGATGCATCATTCAAATATGATATCAGAATAAGGTTAGGGTTAGGGTTTCTTACCACCATCGTCGTTGTTCCTCTGCGCCCGAGCCCTCCTTTCCTCTACTTCTGCCACCATCACCCCTTCCCCTGCGCCCGAGCTGGCTTCTGTGTCCCCATGCCGGAGCCACCACCGCCAGATACTGCATCCTTGTCGGACCCGAATTCCGAGAATCCAAATCCTTTGTGAAATCATTGTGCTTTTTCCTGGATCAGTAGCTAGCACTTCACAGTACATATTGCTGAATCATCCATACAAGCGTGAACTGAAATATTAAATATTACAATCAACTGAGTAACATAGACCACGTCGGGTCGAAGTTTACAAAAGGGCCGAAAGGTGCCAAATTGATTACATCACATAAAAGCAACGTAAACTACAATGAAGCAAAAGGCGAGGTAGGGCTCATCTCACACGAACAAGCGATCGGGTGACTCATGTCTGACGGATATTAACCAAGAACTAGATAATATCGGTACATGACGTGAGTACCAACGAGTCAACTTAGACTGGCGAGACCTAAACTACGTAAACTATACTACTCCTCGTCGTAGTCTTGTCCATCATCTCTGGGCCATCGAGAAAGCGTAGTCTCCGTCGTCTTCATTATCTCAAGGGTTGGGGAGAAGCGAGAATGAGCACTACTACTGTGCTCATGAGCCAACACACAATGCAATTATATACATGCAAGGCTTAACAAGGATGGCTCGGGTTCTTTTATTTATGAAAGCCGCTTTTGCAATATTATAATTACAAATCCTATGATTTAGCATTTTTAACAAATTTGTAATTTTAAAATATTAATGTGCAATAATTATAATGGTAGAGATTCCATCCGTGAAACTCTACCAATGCATCCTTTCAATTGGGGCTGCCCCAAAGACCACACCCATCGAGCTCGGCGACTCAGAGAAATCCAAAACAGGCTAGGTGAGCCCTTCCACCATTTCCATCCCACCCACAAAGCTTTTGAAATAGAACTAACTCAAGTTATGATCCCCATGTCCGCCATTGACCGTGAGGCGCCATTGCTTTAAACAGATTTAGACTCTGCAGAGGTTTGTACACTTTACCCACAAGAGATAGTCATACCTGTTACCCCACATGATTCCGTAGTCATGTAGTTGGGCGGCAAATCACAAGAACTTTTCTAATTACCTCGCCCTTCCGTCATCTCACCCATATGGGGTTGCGCCCATACGCTCATGTGGGATGTTACCCCATTGCCGGTAGTTAGTTTACCCCACGTGACAGTAACTTCACCCTTGCCTCGGTGTCCCTTTCAAGCCTTATTTACCGCAAGCTTGCATGATACCTTTTTCCACCGTGTGAGACACTTTCAGGGTTTAATAATTGTACTAGGCCAAGTTGCACTTTGCAGACTTGTGGTTGCACATGTTTAACACGGAGGTCGTGACAAGATTAAGTCCTTAGGGTTATCTGGGCGGTTCATTCCACAAGCCAACCAATCATGTGCTCCCCGAGCACCCACCGCCTCACCATCCGCCCAGATAGAACTAGCAATAGGGTTTTAGAGGAGTAAACCAAATTATTTTCCACACTTTAGTCAATGGTCCACCAATGACTACCCAAAGCATTTTTATGTTTGAGGACATGATGAGTCGGGGTATTTAATACCCTAGTACTTGAGCAAGGCTAGCATGTCGCTCAAGTACACCCTATAGCTAGTATTACCATATAATTACTAGGGTGACAAGGGTTAATGGATTCAAGTTATCAAGGATGGCATGGTAATTATTTAAACATCAAGTGGGCATTTAGCTACCTTAAGCTTTAACATACATTTGATTAGAAATTAAAGCATGCAATTTTGCTAATTTAAATGAATATAATTTGCATAAAATGTAGGATCAATATGATCAAAGCATTGACTGCCTTGGTTAAAGGCCAGGATCTTGGCCTTGATCAACTTGAGGGTCGCCATGGCGTCTTCAAATCCTAATCGCGAGAATACCAGAAAAAGACACAACGGCAAAGAGAGAAAATAAATAAATAAGGAACAATAAATAAACTCCAAATTAATCAAGTCCAATGCCATTAGCAAGATCTTGATTTAACAAATTTTAGAAATTTATTTTATAATTTTGGAGTTAAAACGAGGAGATATGAATTATCAAAGATTAAAGGAATTAAAAAGAGAGAATAAAAGCATGGTCTACAACACGGCAAAGGATCGGGCTTATCTTGTTAGGGCGGCTGGTCCACGGGAATAGTGGGCCTGGGCCCACTTGGCGCCTAAGGAGGGAGGTTATGAGCATATGACGAGTGGGCCCAAAATTCCCAAATCAATCCCCATTTGATTTCCTCTTCCTCTGCTTTGCTCACATAGCTTCACAGGAAAGAGCAGGGAGAGCGAGGCGCAAGCGCAGGGGCGGAGGCGCGCGCGGGCGGCGTGGCGGGCGGGCGGGTGGGCGACGCGAGGTCGCCGGAGGGTGGCGGCCACGGGCGCCTCGGGAGCGACGGAAGCAGGGATGGCGAGGCGGACACGGCGGCTCGGTGAGGGGCGGCTACCGGTGAGGAGGCAGCGGTGCGGCGCGAGGTCACCGGGCGGCGGCGGCGCGTGGGAGGTGGCGCGGGGCGGAGGAGCAGCGGCGTGTGCCTGGGTGGGCAGCCAGCGGCGGCGCCGGGGCCGCGCCGGCGGTGGAGCGGCACCACGGTGAGGGCGTCTTGCGCGTGGCGGCGGCGGTGCGAGGAGGCCGACCAGTGGTCGGGCGGCTCGATGATGGCCGGGCGGCGGCAACAACAGCCGCCGGGGGAGGAGAGAGCGCGCGGCGGCGCCAGCGGCGGCGAAGAAACGAGGAGGAGGATGGAATCCCGCATCACGGGCACTCCGTGACGCGATCGGCGGGCGGCGGCTCACCGGAGCGACGACGAGGCGAAGCGGCGCGGCCGTCAACGGGAGCTCGGGCGGTGCTCTGCTCGGGGAACTTACCAGGACGAAGGGCGGCGTGGAGGCTCAAGAAAGGGGATGGGGAGCTTTATAGGGAGCCATGGCGCAGGAGGACGGGGGGTCCGGTCCGGAGCGGCACGGTCCCGAGGCGTCAAGGACGCAGCGTCGCTGGTCAGGGAAGCGTTGCGGCGAGCGTGCGGCTCGAGGCGGCTCGGCGGTCGCGGCGTCGTCGTGGCGGACGGCCTTGGCGCCTGAGAGAGCGGCGGGGGGCGAGGCGGAGCGGCGACAAGACGGCACGAGGCGCGTCGGCGAGTGCGGCGGTGACCACTGTGGTGATGATGGGGAGGGCGGGGTTGGTGCGGCGACAAGACAAAGGCGAAAGCGGCGAAGCGGTAAGCGCAGACGAAGCGATGGCGCCGTCCACGAGAAAGCTGCGGGAGTTGGTGACCCGCGTGTGCAGGAAGCAGGAGAGAGAAAGACAGGGGGCGGGCCGAGGTGAGTCAAAACGGTCGTTACAAATCCTACCCACCTTAAAAGGAATCTCGACCGAGATTGGATTGCTCGAGAACGAGAACGGTAGTCTTGCTTCCGCTGATCTTCGCGTTCCTGTGTGGCTTCCTTGGTGAGTGGTGACTCCATCGGACCTTGCAAAGGCGGAAGACTTGGCGTCTTGTTCGCTTCTCGATGACGTCGAGGATCTTGATCGAGTGCTCCGGATAAGTCAGATCTTGCTGAAGGGCGATGGCTTCAACGGGCGTCTGCTCTTCAGGTACTCTGAGACACTTCTTGAGTTGGGAGACGTGAAACATGTTGTGAACTTCTGACAGATGTTCCGGTAGCTCTAGCTGATAGGCTACTTCCCCACGCTTGGCGGTAATCGGAAACGGTCCTATATATCTTGGGGCGAGCTTGCCCTTTACTTTAAATCTTGAGTTCCACGAAGTGGGATACCTTGAGGTATACTGGCGTCTCCAACTTCAAAAGTCAATTTCCTTGACGGTTGTCGGCATAACTCTTTGTCTTGGTAGCGGTTTGAACGCGATCTCGATTAGTCGAACTTTCTCTTGACTTGCTTGAGGGTATCCCATCCAAATATATATCCTTCACTGATTCTCGACCAATGCGAGAGGGGTTCTGCATTTTCGACCATAAAGTGCTTCAAATGGGGACATTTTCAAACTTGACTGATAACTGTTGTTGTATGCGAACTCGGCATAAGGTAGACACTTTTCCCAGTCTACGGTGAATTCCAAAGCACAAGCTCGAAGCATGTCTTCCAAAATCTGGTTTGTCCTTTCTATCTGACCATCGGTCTACGGATGGTATGCTGTGCTGAATCAAGGTGGGTTCCAAGGGCATCATGCAAACTAGCCCAGAAATGTGAGGTGAATTGAGATCCTCGATCTGAGACTATCCTATTGGGTACTCCATGTAAACACACAATACGAGCCATGTATAGCTCGGCTAACTTGTCTCCCTTGTAGGTTGTCTTTACTGGGATAAAATGGGCTACTTTGGTTAGTCTATCAACTATAACCCATACTGAGTCACATCCGGACTTGGTTCGGGGTAGACCGGTAATGAAATCCATTCCAATTTCTTCCCATTTCCTTTGGGAATTTGCGGGGGTTGAAGCAATCCTGCGCCGCCGATGTTCGGCCTTGATTCACGACATACATCACAACAGGCTACATACTCGGCGATGTCTCTTTTCATGCGTGGCCACCAGTACAAAATCTTCATGTCCTGATACATCTTTGTACTACCTGGATGTAGGGTATACGCTGAGCTGTGGGCTTCCTTCAGAATTAAATCCTTGAGTTCCTTCTGGTGGGGAACAAAGAGACGTGTCCTATACCATAGAATTCCTTGCTGATCTTCGATCATCTTGGGGGCTTTTCCTTTAGCCATGAGACGCTTGAATCTTTGGACTCCCGGATGTTCTTTTTGAGCGGTCTTGATCTGCTCTTCTAAAGTTGGATGTGCTTCCATGGCATCTGGGTCACCTTGTTCTATCAAACAAAGGTTGAGGGCTTCAAATTCCTTATAGAGCTCAGGTTGGTGCTCTTGAATCATAACATTATTGTAGTATGACTTGCGGCTTAATGCATCGGCAACTACATTAGCCTTTCCGGGATGATAATGGACATCCAAGTTGTAATCTTTTATTAACTCTAACCATCTTCTTTGCCGAAGGTTGAGATCAGATTGGGTGAAGATGTACTTGAGACTCTTGTGGTCCGTGTAGATATTGCAATGATTTCCAATCAAATAATACCGCCAAATTTTGAGGGCGTGCACTACTGCTGCTAACTCCAAATCATGAGTTGGATAGTTGTCTTCATGAGGGCGAAGTTGTCTGGATGCATAAGCTACAACCTTTCCTCCTTGCATAAGCACGCATCCTAAACCTTGGCGCGATGCATCACAGTAGACTTCAAAGTCTTGATGAATGTCCGGTAGGGTCAATACTGGTGCAGAAGTTAACTTTTTCTTCAATTCCTGGAAACTTTTCTCACAAGCCTCGGTCCATTCATACTTCTTTTCCTTTTTAAGCAAATGGGTCATTGGTTTGGAGAGCTTTGAGAATCCTTCTATGAAGCGTCTGTAGTATCCGGCTAAACCGAGAAAACTACTTAACTTCATTATTGATGTAAATTTGTTTCCAATTCGTCACGGCTTCTACTTTGGTCGGATCAACTGCTATTCCTCCAGCGGATACAATATGTCCGAGGAAACTGATTTCCTGAAGCCAAAACTCACATTTACTGTACTTGGCATAGAGCTCATGCTCTTTAAGCTTTTCCAGGACCAATTGCAGGTGTTCAGCATGCTCTTTCTTGGTCTTGGAATAGATCAAGATGTCATCTATGAACATGACTACAAACTTGTCCAGTATTCCATAAATACCTTGTTCATCGATTCATGAAATAGGTCATGCGCATTGGTCAAGCCAAACGACATATTTGTGAACTCAAACAAGCCATACTTAGGGTGGTAAAGGCCGTCTTGGGAATATCCTCATTCTGATCTTGGTCGGTGGTATCCTCGACCGTAGGTCTATCTTGGAGAAAACTGAAGCTCATGTCAACCGATCGAACAGTCATCAATGCGGGGCAAGGGATACTTGTTCTTGATGGTTACTTCGTTGAGGGCTCAGAATCCACACACAATCTGGCGGAACCATCTTTCTTCTTCACAAAGAGAATGGCGAACCCTGGGAGAAGAACTAGGTCTAATGAATCCTTTTTCTTGCAAGTCTTCAAGTTGTGTCTTCAACTCTTCAAGTTAAATCGCCATCATCTGTCACGGTCTCTTGGCAATTGGGGCCATCCCTGGCTTCAAGTTGATCACAAACTCGATATCTCTATCAGGGGGCATGCCTGGCAATTCTTCTGGGAAAACCTCGGGGTAAGCTTGGACTACAGGCGTTGTCTCTAGAGACATCTCTCCAAGATGGTGGATTGTCCGAACCAAAGGAGAGGAACGATCCACACTAATCCTTATTGTGGTTTGGGGTCTTTGGCAAGTACCACTTTCTGTTGGCATAATCTGTTAGTCCATGATCTGTGACCAACCAATCCATCCCTAGGATGATATCCAGCGTTTGAGATTCTAGCACCAGAAGGGAGGCTAAGAATCCAGAGTCTTCTAAAGCAATCTCTACTCTGGGACTAACTGAGGTAGCATATAGGGGTCCCCCGGGTGAACTAAGTACCACGGGTTTCTTTAACTTATAGGTCGGCAACTTAAGCCTTTCAACAAACTTTCTTGAAACAAAAGAGTGCGAAGCTCCGGAATCAAACAAAACTTGTGCAGGTACTGAATTGACAGAGAACGTACCCATTAGCACTCCTGTAGCATCTTGTGCCTCCTCAGCGGTGACATGATTCACATTGCCGCGGCTTTGGCTTCGTGTAGAAATGGCTCTGGATGCCTGCGAGGTCTGATGGCTTTTGCTTGCAGCTGAAGTCTGGCCTCGAGCTGGTGTGGCTCCCAAGATGGAAGGCGCGGTGGTGACTCAGCATTGAGGGCACCTATTGTCAAAGTGTCCTTTTTGTCCACAACTGAAGCAACGAAGATGTGCTATCGGGTTACGCACTGCAGGTTGTCCGGCGGGGAAGGGAGCACGGAAAACATTCCCATTTCCTCTCATTTCCACTGAGGTGCTCTGACACTTCGGTGCCATCTGGCTATTCTCCTTTAAGATGGAGGGTGTCTGATGTTGATTATTTTTGCGAACTTTATTTGTGACGAGTCTCGCGGCGACTTGAAGACTGGTTCTTTGTAGCTCAATTGCCTTGGTCGACGCCAGCACGAAACAATCTTTGGGGCGATGATCTTGTCCTTCGCAAAAGCACGTAACCTTACTCATCGAAATTCACCGGCCGATGATCCTTATCGCGATTAGGGGCGATCTGCAAACATTTATCCGCTCGATGTCCTTTTTCTCCACAATGCGTGCATGCTACCAGGTTCATAGGACAATCTTCTGATTGATGGTGTTCCTCACAATAGGAACAGTAGGGAACTAGGCACGTGTAGCAATAGTGTCCGCATTGCCCACATGTGAAGCATACTCTTCTTGCATCTTGTCGCAGATGGAGGGCATAATTGGGCGACATGTCTGTCTTGCCACATTCAAAGCAAACATTTGGCGAGCTTACGGGTTCGATGATAGAACTTGGCGAGCACTGCCTTGCTTTTTGCCGGGTCCTTGATAAGTTCTTCGTTGTCAAGGTTGAGGTTGGTGACGATGACATTGTTTGTTTGGTTCTTCAATATTCCGTTGGGGACAATTGTTCATGTGGTGTCCTAAGTGGCACAATAAAACATCGATCTCTTGGCCTTGCTTCCTTTGGGGGCATCTATTGGCAAAGTGCCCTTTTCTCCACAAATTGAAGCGATGAAGGTTAGGCTATTTGGGTTGCTTCTTTGCTTCTTGTCTAAGCGGGACAAAGAGTCAGAGACCATTTCCTTTGGAATCAGAGTTGGGGTTGGAGCTCTTGGTGGTTGGGTCTGTGACAGATTGAAAGATGAGTCGCCGAGAAAAGTCGATCTTTGGGGCAGGTTGTCTTGTGGTCTATCGTGGTCATCTTTCTTTTGCAAGTGGCACCACTTTCTTGGGATCTTTGCTCTCTTTGGTGCCATCTAAAGCGAATGTAAGAGGTTAAGAACTAGAGGGATATATGAGGGTTTATTGGCCCTATAGCACCACAAAAGAACTCCAAACCAACGAGGAGAAACGATCAAATACAATACAAAGCCTAGAGTGGCTACATTATATTAAGGGGGTTAGGTGTTACATGGCTCCTGAACATAGCATATAGGCTATGCTAAGCCATGACACAAGATACAAACACCACGTCTACAAAAGAAGGAAACAGAAAGTGCTTGCAACCAAAAGACTGCTAAAGCAAGCACTGCTAGCTAATCTAGACTAACACGACGATGAAGATCTCGGGCTCGATCTCTCCCTCCTGGAGAGGCTGAAAGTAGTGGAAGGGCATCTCCACCAGAAAATCCTCGTGCATCTGGAGCAGCAGCGTGCGTGGCGTCGTCTTTGCGTCTTGGGCTGCTTGAGCAGACTACTACAGGGTGTAGCGGGTCGGAAGATGTGAGCGTTGAACTCACCCTCTCTAGCATAGAGGAAAACCTCCATGGTCCAAGACTCTTGATCCATAGCTTGGGTCTTCGGCCTCTGAAGATAGGATGGCGGTTGTAACCTGTGCACCATGAGTTGGCGAAGAATGTCCACGTGCTCTTCTCCATCTACTTCATGAGAGCAAAAGTCCCGGGGCCATCGCCAAGGGGTAGCCATCTACAATATTTGGAAGCAGGAGAAAGATCGAGGCGAGTAAAAACTCAAGTGAAGTCAAGGTAAGTAAAGAACTAAGAGAGGTGAGAAGGAGCAATAATTACACTATATTTTGTCAAAGCTTTTCTTAAATTTTGAAAATAGGACTCAAGTCCTTAGGGCTCGACCAATCTAGCTAAGGCTCCTACAGTCGTATGCTCTGATACCAGCTCTGGCGGACCCGGATTCTGAGAATCCAAATCCTTTGTGAAATCACTGTGCTATTGCCTGGATCAGTAGCTAGCACTTCACGGTACATATTCTTTGAATCATCCATACAAGCGTGAACTGAAATATTAAATATTACAATCAATGAGTAACATAGACCACGTCGGTCGAAGTTTACAAAAGGGCCGAGCGAGGCCAAATTGATTACATCACATAAAAGCAACGTAAACTACAAATGGAAGCAAAAAGGCGAGTAGGGCTCATCTCACACGAGCAAGCAAGCGGGGTGACACATGTACTGACGGATATTAACCAAGAACTAGATAATATCGGCAGACGCGAGTACCAACGAGTCAACTTAGATTGGGCGAGACCTAAACTACAGAAACTATACTACTCCTCGTCGTAGTCTTGTCCATCATCTCCTGGGCCATCGTAGAAAGCGTAGTCTCCGTCGTCTTCATTATCTGAAGGGTTGGGGAGAAGCGAGAATGAGCACTACTACCGTGCTTTCATGAGCCAATACACAATGCAATTATATACATGCAAGGCTTAACAAGGATGGCTCGGGTTCTTTTATTTATGAAAGCCGCTTTTGCAATATTATAATTACAAATCCTATGATTTAGCATTTTTAACAAATTTGCAATTTTAAAAGATTAATGTGCAATAATTATAATAGTAGAGATTCCATCCGTGAAACTCTACCAATGCATCCTTTCAATTGGGGCTGCCCCAAAGACCACACCCAATCGAGCTCGGCGACTCGGAGAAATCCAAAAGCAGGGCTAGGTGAGCCCTTCCACCATTCCATCCCACCCACAAAGCTTTTGAAATAGAACTAACTCAAGTTATGATCCCCATGTCCGCCATTGACCGTAGGCGCGGTACTGCTTAAAACATTTAGACTCTGCAGAGGTTTGTACACTTTACCCACAAGAGATAGTCATACAGCTTACCCACATGATTAGTAGTCATGTGGTTGGGCGGCAAATCACGATAACTTTTCTAATTACCTCGCCCTTAGTCATCTCACCCATATGGGGTTGCGCCCATCGTTCATGTGGGATGTTACCCCACGCCGGTAGTTAGTTTACCCCGGCCGCAGCAACTTCACCCTTGCCTCGGTGTCCCTTTCAAGCCTTATTTACATAAGCTTGCATGATACCTTTTTCCACCGTGTGAGACACTTTCAGGGTTTAATAATTGTACTAGGCCAAGTTGCACTTTGCAGACTTGTGGTTGCACATGTTTAACACGGAGGTCGTGACAAGATTAAGTCCTTAGGGTTATCTGGGCGGTTCATTCCACAAGCCAACCAATCATGTGCTCCCCGAGCACCCACCGCCTCACCATCCGCCCAGATAGAACTAGCAATAGGGTTTTAGAGGAGTAAACCAAATTATTTTCCACACTTTAGTCAATGGTCCACCAATGACTACCCAAAGCATTTTTATGTTTGAGGACATGATGAGTCGGGTATTTAATACCACAGTACTTGAGCAAGGCTAGCATGTCGCTCAAGTACACCCTATAGCTAGTATTACCATATAATTACTAGGGTGACAAGGGTTAATGGATTCAAGTTATCAAGGATGGCATGGTAATTATTTAAACATCAAGTGGGCATTTAGCTACCTTAAGCTTTAACATACATTTGATTAGAAATTAAAGCATGCAATTTTGCTAATTTAAATGAATATAATTTGCATAAAATGTAGGATCAATATGATCAAAGCATTGACTCGCCTTGGTTAAAGGCTAGGGGATCTTGGCCTTGATCAACTTGAGGGTCGCCGGCGTCTTCAAATCCTAATCGCGCGAGAATACCGGAAAAAGACACAACGGCAAAGAGAGCAAATAAATAAATAAGGAACAATAAATAAACTCCAAATTAATCAAGTCCTATGCCATTAGCAAGATCTTGATTTAACAAATTTTTAGAAATTTATTTCATAATTTTTGGAGTTAAAACGGAGGAGATATGAATTATCAAAGATTAAAGGAATTAAAAAGAGAGAATAAAACATGGTCTACAACACGGTCACGATGGATCTGGGCTTATCTTGTGGGCGGTGGTCCCACAGGAATAGTGGAGCACGAGGCCCACTTGGGAGCCTAAGGAGGGGAGGTTATGAGCATATGACGAGTGGGCCCAAAATTCCCAAATCAATCCCCATTTGATTTCCTCTTCCTCTGCTTTGCTCACATAGCTTCACAGGGAAAAGCAGGGAGAGCGGAGGCGCAAGCAGGCGGGCGGCCGCGGCGGCGGGAGGCGGCGGGCGGGCGGCGGCGGGTGGTCGACGGGAGGTCGCCGGAGGGTGGCGCTACGGCCTGGCCGGAGCAGGGCGGAGCAAAGGGCGGACGAGGCGGCTCGGAGGCGGCGACGCCGGTGAGGGGAGGCGCGGGAGGTGGCGGGTGGGAAGGCGGGCCAGGGGCGGGAGGCGGCGGCGTGGCGGTGCGGCGGTGGGCAGCCAAGGCGCGCCTGGGGCGCGGCGCCGGTGGTGGAGCGGCACCACGGCGAGGGTCTTGCCACGGCGCGCGTGGTGCGGGGAGGCCGACCGGGTGGTCGGGCGGCTCGGGATGACCGGGCGGCGACGGCGGCGGCGGGGCGGAGAAGGAGAGGCGCGGCGGTGGCACTTCTGGCGGCGGAGAAGACGAAGGGAGGAGGGGGATGGAATCCCCGCATCACGGGGCACTCCGTGGCAGCGATCGGCCGGGGCGGCGGCTCACCGGAGCGGCGACGAGGCGAGGAAGCGGCGCGGCCGTCAACGGGAGCTCGGGCGGTGCTCTGCTCGGGGAACTTACCGGACGAAGGGCGGCGTGGAAGCTCAAGCAAGGGGATGGAGGGAGCTTTATAGGGAGGCCACGGCGCAGGAGGACGGGGGACGGTCCGGAGCGGCATGGTCCCGTCTCGGCAGGACGCAGCGTCTTGTGAGTGCGAAAGCGCTGCGACGCGTGCGGCTCGAGGCGGCTCTGCGGTCGCGGCGCGTCGTGCTTGACGCAAGACCTGCAGCGCGGCATAGGAAGCGGCGGGGGACGAGACGGAGCGGCGACAAGGCGGCACGAGGCGTCTGGCAGTGCTGGCGGTGACCACTGTGGTGATGACGGGAGAGGGCGGGGTTGGTGCGGCGACAAGACAAGGCGAAACAAGCGGGAAGCGGTAGGCGCGGCGAAGCGATGGCGCCGTCCACGGAAAGCTGCGGAGTTGGTGACGGCGTGTGCAAGAAATAGGGAGAGAGAAAGACGAGGGCGGGCACGAGGTGAGTCAAAACGGTCGTTCTGATCCTCGTCTTGGGATCCGCGCCCTACTCAACTGGGTCGCCGCTCTGGTGCGGCGGTCGCCTCTTCATGACTCACTTGAAAGTGTCGTCGGTCTACCCCCGACGTCGTCAACCGCCACCCCCGATGCTTTGCTTTTCGCCAGCCGCCGAGTCGGGAGCAGCCTCCTTCTTGTGAAGCCAGTCAAGACAGTGGGACACGAACCCTCTTGTGAAGCACTGTTGTTGTTGGACCGAAAAGGCGACCGGGGGGGAGGGGGGAGGTGAATAGGAGCACGATCTCTTTTTCACCATAATCAGATTCAATAAGGTTTTCACTCCAATATCTATAAAAGCTATGAAGATCAATATACAAGCATAGCAGATGACTTATATTGAATCCAAATTGGCGGGTCGACTTTTTGGCCTAGCGGTCAGACCTCTCAAATAGGCGGTCTGACCTCTAGCACAATGAACAGTGAAATTGACCCGAACTTAAAATCACAAATTAGTCTAACTTTTGATTCACAACTCCAAACTTTTTGAAACTTGGAACATACCTTCTTTAGAATGTCAGGAACCTATTCCAATCAACGATCGTGAAGATCATTGCCAAAGTTCTGACTTTTTCCATTTGAGTGAAGGTTGCTTCAAAACCAAGCAAAATAAAAAAACGGTGATTGAGAGGATTTCGTGGGAGGAATCAATCCAAGATGGCTAAGGATGGTCTCCCATACATCCTAGCACCCTCAATCATAGAAAGAATCAAGCCAAAAGCCCTCGAGAGCAAAACCCCTAAAATCACCCATTCTTTCACCAAAACCGGGGCAAAATCAAACTTAGATCCAAAAGCTTGCTCGTGGGTGGATGATGATCAAGATGACCTTAGATCATACCCCACACATCCCAGCAAGCAAGACCACAGTAAGATCCCAAATAAAAACTTAAGAAACACTAAAAATCCCAAAAGCATTAAAAGAGAGAGCAAGAATAAGATAGAACTCAACTTGGGGCAAATCTTACATGGATTGATTTGATAGACTATATGTTTACAGCCACTCCACCATGGAGGACAAAAGCTCAACACTTGAGCACTCAATCAATCCATCTCTCATGAACCCTAGCCTCTCCACTTTCCTCTCCTATCCCTAAATCACAAATTAGGGTTTTTAGAATCAAAGGGTTGGAGGTGCACAACCAGCACCCTCCTCTTTTATAGTGGAGGCTAGCCCTAGAGAGACATCCCAAACGGGCACCCGTTAAGCCCACACATAAACGGGTTTCACTCACGCACGCTTCTCAAAGCGTCGTCTTCATCTTCTCTTGACCTAGATCGCCTCTCCTTGCGCCGCAGTTTCTCCAAGGCCAAGAAGGTGGTTTCGCACACTACCACTTACCACTTTTCCGGTATAGGGCAATTTCCCAAAAATGCCCCTCTACCGACCTTTGACGATTCCTTCGCCTCGAAGCATCTCCCATGCTCCGTCATCATCCATGTAGCCCCAATGACTTCCCACCAAGCCTCTCATGCGTCCGGATCCCCTCAAACCGTCCTCGCTGGCAACTGAGACCAAGTCAGTTGGCGCACCACATGTCTCACCATAACTGCACCTGGCTTCCTTGACCGTTCAGGACCTCAGCTCTTCCCTGAGCCTAGTCCGGACCTCAACTCCTCCCTGAGTCTAGTCCCGGTCAACCTTGCTGTTGCCCGTCATGTTCATCATCGGTATCTTCCGCTCTGGTTCCTTGTCTTCTCGGATTGTAAGCACTCCGCTAGCCTCAGACATCTTCTAGCATCACCTCGATCGTTCTGGACCTCGGTTTTCCTAACCTAGTCCTTCACAAAGGCCTTTGCTCAAACTTCACCTTCTATGGTTCTAGTCCATCTTGCGCCTTGCTTGAGTCCAACCATCTCACCCGACATCCACGACCGTTCTGAACTTTGGTTCTCCTAACCAAGTCTCGGTCCTCCTCATCGTTGACCATAGTTGACTCCAAGCCACCTGCACAACAATAGACTAAGAAACCATTTCCGGGCACAAGTTCTTCACAACTTGACCCATGTTAGCCAAAACATGCATCATGCAATATCTATGCAATGAAACACATGAACTTGACCTAACTTACAATCATCGCCGCCAAGATGGCTGGCGAACAAGTCAAAACCGGTCAGACCGCCACCCATTGGCCGGTTTGACCGCCCTCTGGCCGGTCTGACCGCCCAACAAGGGACTTAACCAAATTTCCTCCCTGGAAATCCGAAACTCTCTGGAATTTTCAAATGAAAAGAACTTTTGACTCGAAGCTCAAAAAATTATGAGACCAAGTATAAAAGAAACCCCTCTCTTGCCTACACTCTCTATTTTTGGCCCGACTCTAAACTCGAAAGTCCTTTATGGTAGGTCAAACCGCCGCCTCTTGGCCGGTCAGACCGCCAGCCTCTTGGCCAAAGCCAGTGCCGGTTTGACCGCCAGAGGTGGCCGGTCAGACCATCACAGAGGCCGGTCTGACCGTCGCCTCGGCCGGTTTGACCGCCTACAGCCTGACAGTAGCAGGACTTTACCAAAAACGAGGGTTTTTCCAAACACCTCGATGATATTGCCAATTGTTCAACACACTAAGATTAGGATCATATCCACATGATCTCCACAGTTATTTTAAGGAAACTAGCACTGCTGCCTTTTGAAGCCACCGCTTGTGAAGCCATCGGCTTCAGCTTCTCACCCGCAGTTCGACTTCAGCTTCTCACCAGCTCCACCGATCTACGTGGAGCTGGTGACTTTGGCTTCACTCTGTCTTCCCGATCTTTGTGGAGCTGGTGGTTTCCGCTCCGGCCTCACCTCATCTTTGGCTTCTCTGGCCTCTCTCCTACTTCCGACTCCGGATCTGGTCAAGTCATCCCTGATGGCTTCTACCGGTGGCTCCTTCGCCATCCCGCTCCCCCTAGTTTTTTTCGATAGGACGAACTTTTGGGAGTGGGCTATTCACATAAGGATTTACCTCAATAGCCAGCGTCTCTGGTCATCTCATTGGTGAGCACCCCTGTCCGCCTTGCCCTACACCACCTGCGCTTGAGCTTGGTGGAGTCCCTAACAGGTGTGCGTGTAGCGAGTCAGGAGCTGAGCATGCACAGTCTCGAACTCAGGCCGGAGACACATTAGAAAGTCATAGAGACGGTGTGTCTCCTGGTGAGCGCAGAGCCGGACACAACAGGGACAGGTCCGGTAGACATCTAACCCTAGAGAGTCAAGCTGACGCCACACCTCAAACATCTGCTGGTAGAAGTCATCCACGGTGGCATCGAGCTGTTGAAGAGAATGTGTCTGATGCACAACTGAGAGGTACATAGCATCACTCGTCGGCTAGTAGTGAGCTCGGATGCCCTCCCACATGAGCTTTGTCGTCGGCAGCTCCGCCACATCCATGGATATGGCAGCGGGCATGCTACCCACTAGGATGGCGGTAGCACGAGCCTTGGCATCCTGCCATCGCTCATAGGTGTGCAACTCAGACTGATAGTATGGATATCATGGGGATATGTGCACGATCTTAGGATGATGGTACAATTGGCAATGTCATTAAAGGTTTGTCGAATCACGAGTTTTCGTCGAAGTTTGGAATGCTCTTGCTGATCATCGGCCAATCGGTGGCGATGAGTGTTGGGTTAGGTCAAGTTCATGGGTTTCATGGTATATGTATTGCATGATGCATGTTTTGACTAATGTGGGTCAAGTTGTGAAGAACTTGTTCCCGGAATAGATTTCTTTGTCTATTGTTGTGCAGGTTGCTTGGAGGTCAATGACGATCAACGACGAGGATGATCGAAACTAAGCTTAGAGAGCTGAGGTCCAGAACAATCGGGGATACCGGGTGAGGTCAATGGAGTCAAGCATGGCGCAAAAGGGACAAAGGTGACCGAACGAAGCGATTCGGTCTGACGGGTTGGATCAAGGCTGGCGAGGTCGGTGCAAGTGCCATGGTGGTTTCGATGGGGAGCCGAATGGGAGAGACTTGCCGACATGATGAGAGCCATTTGGATCAACCTACACGGCGAAGCATGGAAGTGCTTCACGAAGATGGGACTCGGTCTTTGCAAAAAGATCGAGAAGGGGTATTTTGGTAATTTTACCAAATACTACCTTGGTGACCTTTTGCCAACCCGCGGCGCAAGACAGTGCGTGAAGAAGCGGATTAGGTCAAGAGGAGATGAAGACGGCGCTTTAAAATGCATGCGTATGTGACCCGTTTGTTTGTGGGCCTTAACTGGAGCCCATTAGGGTTTTACTTCTAGAATGTCTAAGTCTCCAATATAAATAGAGGAGGGAGGTGGCTGCACCCCCTTCAACCCTTTCATGATTTGAAAACCCTAGTTTTACTTGGTTGCTTAGGGAGAGGATTAGTGGAGGTTAGGGTTTTAGAGAGTTGGATTTGATTTCGTGCTCATGTATTGAGTCTTTGTCCTCTATTGATGGAGTGGCTGTAAACCAATACCATATCAAATCAATCCAAAGAAAGTTCTCTCAAAGATGAGTTTATTTGCTTTCTTTCTCTCTATTTGGTGATTTGGGGTCTTTCTTTGATCCGCGAGTTTTTGCTTGGTTTCTTGCCGTGATCTAACTTGCTGTGACATGTGGGAACCCATCTAGGATCATCTTGATCATCAATCACTCACGAGGAAGTCTCTAGATCATATTTCGTATTTGGCTCGATTTTTTAACCACCTTCGTTCAAACTGAAAAAGATAGGAACTTTAGCATGGATCTCTGCGATCTTCGATTGGAATAGGTTCCTAATATCTTAGAGAAGGTGTGTCTCAAATTTCGTGGAGTTTGGCCTTACGGATCAAAAGTTAGACCGATTTGAGTTTTGGTTTTAGGGCTGTTTGTGCTGTTCATCGTGCCTGAGGTTTGACCGCACTTTTGCCTGAGGTTAGTCCAGCCCAAGGTCAGACCGCACTTTTGCCTGAGGTCAGTCCGGCCCTCTGGATTAGGGTTTGTGTTTCTCTGTTTTGGTCTTTTGCTTTGGGGATTTTGGATTGGATTCAATACTAGTCTTCCACTGTACTGGTATATTAATCTTCATAGCTTCCATAGCTATTGGAGTGAAATTTGTATTGAATCTGATCAAAGTGAAAAAGTGAGCGTGCTCCTATTCACCCCCCTCTAGTCGCCTTTTCGGTCCAACAAGTGGTATCAGAGCCCGGTTAGTTCAATCTTGATCTTAACCGGTCACTGAACTTGGCGATGGATAAGTACTTGACCAAGCCGCATGTCTTCGATGGGCTCGACTATGCCTATGCGAAGGACAAGCTATATGGGAGGTTGTTCGAGCCCCACTCGTTTTGCCCGAAGTTGCTTCGCCGGCTTCAGCAGTCTTTTTGGCTAACAACAACAAGGCAAAGAATCTTCTATATGCTGGGCTTGGTAGACAAGAGTATGATAGGATTTGCAACATTGAGACCGCACATGAGATTTGGCACACCCTCGAAACTTACCATGAGGGATCGTCCCAGATCAAGCAAGTGCGCCAGACGGTCTACAAGCGAGAGTATAACAAATTCGAGATGCGTCCGGGTGAGAGCATCGATGACATTTTTACTCGCTTTAACAAGGTGATCAATCAAATGAGAGTTGTTGACATTGAGTACTCTCAATCTGAAAATGCCACCCACCTCTTGGCTGCAATCAACACCAAGGAGTGAGAGATAAAGGCTACTGTTATTGTGGAGAACGTTGATCTCTCTAGTCTCACTCTGGAGCTGCTTTATAGCAAGCTCAAAACTCATGAGATCAAGAGAGGTAGGCTTCCTAAGAAGGATAACATGGATTTGGTGGCTGATCCTCTCAAAGGGATTCCTGATGGTTTTTCTGAGTCTTCTTCTGGCTTTTCTCTTGCGTGTTTATCTGCTATTCAAGGAGAAGAGTTTGAGAGTCTTCCTGAGGCTGATTTAGCTCTTTTAATCAAGAAAGTCACACGGGCATATAATAATGTTAGAAAAAAGAAGAGAGGTGGCTCTATGACGTGCTATGAGTGTGGAGAGCTATATCATATCCGGGTAAACTGCCCCAAGCTGAAAGGTAAGAGCAACCACAAGGAGGAAAAGCCAGCTTGGAAGAAGCCTCAAGGGAACAAGCCCAAGTACAATGCTGCCAAGCTCATGAAGGCTGCTCACCGGGTCCTTGCCGCTTTTGGAGAGCAATCCATAAGCGATGTGGACTCTGGGAGCGAGGAGGACAAGGAGGAGGAGTTTTCTCAAGACAAGAAAGGGAAGGCCAAGGACTTCACTGGCATGTGCTTCATGGCCGACTCCGTCGACGCCGATGACAACGATGAGGTACCTCTCTCCTATGATGTTCTTTCTGCTAGATGCGATAACATGTTTGAGCAACTCATGAGTCAGGATAAGGCCTTAGAGTTTACCATGGCTAGGAACAAGGATTTAGAGTCACAAGTAGACAATTTGATGTTAGAACTTGCTAATGCTAAGACTCTTGAATCTGATGAATGTTCATCTTGCCATGCTTTACATTCTGAATTTGCTAAACTGCAATCTGCTCATAATATTGCTTTGCATCAACTTGAAAATGCTAGGACCGAGCTAATTGATGCTAAAGCTGCTCCCTGTTAAAAATGCTTAGAGTCTAGCAAGTTGGATGCCTCTGGTAATGTTACATCTAGCTTTTGCTCTTTCTGCTTAGAACGTGAACATGAAGTTAAAGACATTCTAAAAGCAGTTAGAGCTAAATATACCAAGCTTAAGGACACAATTGAGTCTATACCTTGTGCCTCTTGTGCAGCCTATAAGCTTGAAGTTGCTTTTCTTAAGGAGAAACATGCTAGAGCCATTAAGACCAAGACTTGTGAATCATGTGTTAACTTTGGAAAGAAAAATGCTTACCTTAAGGACACACTAGAAAAATTCTCTAAAGGTAAGAAACAGTTAAACATGATTCTGAACACGTCTAAATCTCCTTTTAAGAAGCAAGGTTTAGCATACAACTCTGCCCAGGACAAATCCAAGCCTATTGTCATTCAGGTTTTGGAAATGGCTTAGTTGAATTCAAAACCCAACCTGCAAAAACTGTTTTTAAATCTACAGGGTTTGTCCAACCTTCTTTTGAGACAAAAGGTGCTTCTCCTAGTGGTACCAAATACCATTGCACCTATTGCAAGAAGAGTGGACATTTGGTTGAGTTCTGTTGGTGTAGGTTGAAGAACGCTAAGAAACATATTGCTAGAATTTCATCTAATCAACCTAGAGCTTTTATGAGACATGGTCACGTAGAAAAGAAGAAACCTGGTCTAGCATTTGTTGCACATGCTCATCATCATGTTCCTAGACAGGATGCATCTCATGTTTATGTAACCATTGCTCATAATAGAACTGCAAATAAAATCAAGGATAGCACTTCTGCTTTGCATACTACTCGCAGACATGTGTCTCAGTACTGGATTCCCAAGTCGCTTTTAACTAACTTGATGATTGAGACACATCGCTCGTTTGTGCCTTGATTTTCGTGATCACCGCGGAAGGAGGAAGAACACGTGGCTCGTCGACTCCGGCTGTTCACGCCACATGACCGGAGACTCAAGATAGTTCACTTCCTTCACACGGTCGAAGGGTGATGACTTCATCACCTTCGGAGATGATACACAAGGGCGGATTGAAGGAACTGGATCGATCAGGGTGAACGACAAGTTCATTCTCAAGGACGTCGCTCTTATGGACAAGTTAAGGTACAACTTGCTCTCTGTCTCACAGCTTCTTGACGATGGCTATGAGACTAGATTTAAGAAGAATGCCTGTCGTGTGCTTGATTCTTTTGGTGAGCTCGTTTTTGGGATTTCTAGAGTTGGTAGAATTTTTGGAGCTGATTTTTCTGAATCTCTTACCGGATCTCTTAAATGTTTAATTGCATATTCTTCAGACATCTAGCTTTGGCACCGACGGTTGGGGCACATTGGTTTTGACCACCTGACGCGAGTTAGCGGCCTTGATCTCATGAGAGGTTTGCCTAAACTCAAAGTCATCAAGGATCTCAGTATGTGCACCCTGTAGGCATGGCAAGCAAGTTGCCGCCTCACACCCTTCATTGACTATGGTCACGACTGACGGATCGGGACAGTTGCTTCATATGGATACTGTTACTCCTGCAAGGGTTCGGTCAGTCGGTGGCAAATGGTACATTCTTGTCATAGTCGATGATTTTTCGAGATATTGTTGGGTGTTCTTTCTTGCTTCGAAGGATGAGGCTTTTGATCATTATCATGATCTTGTTCTTCGTTTAGCTTCTGAACTTCCTGGTGCCTTGAGAGCGATCCGCAGTGACAATGGCACGTAGTTCAAGAATGCTTCTTTTGCCTCTTTTTGTGCTGAATGCGGTATTAAGCATCAGTTCTCTTCTCTACACGTCCCTCAACAAAATGACGTTGTGGAAAGGAAGAACAGGACCCTAGTCGAGATGGCTAGGACGATGCTAGATGAGTATAGCACACCGAGGAGGTTTTGGGCCGAAGCTATTGCTACAGCTTACCATATTTCAAACCGTGTCTTCTTGAGACCATCTTAGGCTACGATAGCAACAAACAAAAATTTTCTACCACGCAATCCAGGAAGCCAAGCAAGTAGATGATCATAGATCGTTACCACCAGATGCGCAGAGCAGCGGAAAAAGGGTTGGAGCAGCCTGGTCCAACGTAGAGCGCGTCGATGTAGTGGTTGTAGTCGATCGTCCAACATCCTCGCGAGTCGATCGTCTCCTCCAGCAACTTTTGCAGTTCCTTGTGAAGATCACGGATCGTCCTCAAGCCAACAGTCGCAGTAGCGCCTCTACGGTATCCACACATCCAGGGAAGGAACAACCATACGTCCGTGTACTAGCACCAAGTCGCACGGTAGAGCTCTCAGGAAGATGGCGGCTAGGGTTTCGGTGGTGTAAAAAACTTGTGTCGCCCAACAGCCTCATGCATCTCCTTATATAGTGCTCGTGACGGATCCTATCCGAACACATTTGACGAATCATATCCGTCTTGGTTTGTTCCAACCTGCTAAGTGTGTGACCTCAGAGGTTCATGCGTGTCGGCCAGTGACTCGGAAACCCTTTCCGACCACGAGTCGTAGAGGTTCCTAGCGTAACATAGCGATTCCGAATACAAATAAATTATATCGGACGAACCTTGATGCAATATGATCTCGACCGTGTCCTCATCACTTACGACCGGGTATTATCTCTATCTGACTAGTTCAGAACTCCGTAACTCCTTACGACCGATTCGACCACTCTGTGATTACGTTCGACTAGTCTACGCACTGTGTCCTCATCACTTATGACCGTGTCTTATCTCTATCTGACCGATTCGTATTTGGTCACGACCGATTCAGAACTCCTTACGACCGATTACGACCACTCTGTGATTATGTTCGACTAGTCTCCGACCATCTCGTATCTCCATACGACCGATCAGAATCTTTATTGAACTAAGCGACCTACTGTGTATACTCCTTTGCCTCACGATGTCTGGTTGAACTCCAGGTGAGATGTTGTGTCATCCATGGACTGTTCAATACTTTCTCGATCGAGTGTTAGATAACTTTACGTGGTCGAACACTTCGACCACTAGTGGCATGGCCATGCACTTTCTTTATCCGACCACAACGAGGGGCCCAGAGACATCTATCATGTTATGTTAGGAGGGGCAAATCCCATATCCGACCAGTCACATTCCTCTACATATTTCATAGCATATCCGAAAGCTACCTTTATAACTACCTAGTTACGGTGTAGCATTTGGCAACCCCTAAGAGTGCTATTACACATATAGGAAACCATGCTGATCTCAGGTCTAAGGATTATACATCATCATTGCTTGAGACCAACTAAAATGCATGCGTATGTGACCCGTTTGTTTGTGGACCTTAACTGGAGCCCATTAGGGTTTTACTTCTAGAAGGTCTAAGCCTCCACTATAAATAGAGGAGGGAGGTGGCTGCACCCCCTTCAACCCTTTCATGATTTGAAAACCCTAGTTTTGCTTGGTTGCTTAGGGAGAGGTTAGTGGAGGTTAGGGTTTTAGAGAGTTGGATTTGATTTCGTGCTCATGTATTGAGTCTTTGTCCTCCATTGATGGAGTGGCTGTAAACCAATACCATATCAAATCAATCCAAAGAAAGTTCTCTCAAAGATAAGTTCATTTGCTTTCTTTCTCTCTATTTGGTGATTTGGGGTCTTTCTTTGATCCGCGAGTTTTTGCTTGGTTTCTTGCCGTGATCTAACTTGCTGTGACATGTGGGAACCCATCTAGGATCATCTTGATCATCAATCACTCACGAGGAAGTCTCTAGATCATATTTCGTATTTGGCTCGATTTTTGAACCACCTTCGTTCAAACTAAAAAAGATAGGAACTTTAGCATGAATCTCTGCAATCTTTGATTGGAATAGGTTCCTAATATCTTAGAGAAGGTGTGTCTCAAATTTCGTGGAGTTTGGCCTTACGGATCAAAAGTTAGACCGATTTGAGTTTTGGTTTTCAGGCTGTTTGTGCTGTTCATCGTGCCTGAGGTCTGACCGCACTTTTGCCTGAGGTCAGTCTAGCCCAAGGTCAGACCGCACTTTTGCCTGAGGTCAGTCCGACCCTCTGGATTAGGGTTTGTGTTTCTCTGTTTTGGTCTTTTGCTTTGGGGATTTTGGATTAGATTCAATACTAGTCTTCCGCTGTACTGGTATATTAATCTTCATAGCTTCCATAGCTATTGGAGTGAAATTTGTATTGAATCTGATCAAAGTGAACAGTGAGCGTGCTCCTATTCACCCCACCCCCCTTCTAGTCGCCTTTTCGGTCTAATAGATAGTGCTCTAGGGCCTCCTCTAGTGTAGCATTGACGGCCTCCTAAGCCGCCTGATCCGCACCAGCAGGAAAAGGGGTGTGCATGCTGAGGAGACTCATCATCGTGGCGCGGCTCAGATGTAGGCTATCTTGTCAGCTTCAGCACCTGCTACTTCGCCTGTTTCTTTAGCACCGACCGTGATACCTCCCCTAACTCCCAACGCACCAGTGGTTGCTACCTCTACTACAGGTCTCCACTTCACCTACTGCCAGCATGCCGGCCATAGATATCAAGACTACTACAAGCGGAGGAGGGACCAGGGTCGCTAGGGTGGACGTCCCCCAAAGGGCTCTGGAGGTTCCTCCCACTCAGGAGCAGGTGCCTCTCGCTAGGGCTCCTTCGGTGATGCCACATAACAGCTCATCTCACTGCTCCAGTGCCTCGGTGTCGACTAGTCCTCGGACTCCTCGGGTTCTGCTCATCTGGCTCTTGCTTCTCAGCATTCTTCCTCGCCTCCGCCCCTCCCTCGTTAGGTATCTAGTCTCCTTGGATCTTGGACTCTAGTACTTCCTTTCACATGACACCTGTTTCTACCCACGTCACTTCTATACGTCCCATTGTTTTTTCTTCACTGTTCAGACTGCAGATGGTATCTCTCTTCCTGTTACAGGCCGAGACACCCTTTCCACTTTTTATTTTCATGTTTTTATAGTCTCTCATGTTCCTTAGCTTACTATGCAGCTTTTGTTGGATGGTCAGATCATTGATCACGATTGTCGTGTTGTTCTTGAGTCTAACTCTTGTTGTGTTCAAGACCGTCGCACAGGGACTTTGCTTGGTACTAGCCCTCGGCGCCGTGATTCACAGCGTCTTTGGAAGCTCGACTGGCTTCATCTTCCTTTCGATGTCTCCACCAATCAGTCAGCCACTACCACTACTTCTGGACTTATCGTGTCCTCCACTACCTCCTTCGCTCAGTGGCACCATCGTTTGAGTCATCTATGCGGATCTCGTCTATCTTCACTAGTAGGTCGTGGTGTTCTTCGGTTTGTTTCTAGGGACACTTCTTTATATTGTATGGGTTGCAAGCTTGGCAAACAGTTGCAGCTCCCCTATGTCTTTAGTGATTCTATTTCTACTCGTCCTTTTGATCTTGTTCACTTAGATGTTTAGGGTCCGGCTCCCTTCATTTCGAAAAGGGGTAATCGGTACTATGTGATCTTTATTGATGATTATTCTCGTCATACTTGGATCTACTTCATGTCCTCTCGCAATCAAGTTCTCTCTATTTACCAGATGTTCGCCACCATAGTTCACACTCAGTTTGATTTGGACATTCGTGTGTTTCATGCCGACTCGGCTAGCGAGTATCTCTCTGCTACTTTGCGTCATTTTCTCGCTGACCAGGGTACTTCTCCAGTACTCTTGTCCTGGTGTTCACGCTCAGAACGGTGTCCCTGAGCGTAAGCATCGTCACTTGCTTGAGACAACTCGTGCTTTCATATTTGCCTCTTCTGTTTCACCTCACTTCTGGGCTGAGGCTGTTTCCACTACCTCTTTTTCTCATTAATATGTAGCCTTCCACTGCTCTTCAGGGTTTTACTCCTATCGAGCGTCTCTATGGTGGAGCTCTAGAGTACAGTCACCTTCGCAGTTTCGGTTGAGTCTATTTCGTCCTTCTTCCACCTCGTTAGCGCACCAAGCTGACTGCTCAATCAGTTGAGTGTATTTTTCTTGGCTATAGTCTTGAGCATAAGGGTTATTGTTGCTATGACCCTGTTGCTCGCAGGATGAGGATATCTCGGGATGTCACTTTTGACGCGTCCCGACCTTACTACCCTCGTTCCCCCACTGTCAGCTTAGATTCTCTTATTGAGTCAATCTCCTTTCTGATTTTTCCTGAGTCTTAGCCTTCCACTACTATTTCACCACATCCTCCATCTTCTTTGCCTACCTCTCCTCCGGCTCCACTTGTCCCTCCTCCGTCGGATTTTTCTTTCTGCTCTTTTGTTGAGATTCCATCCTTTCCTCTGCACCACCCTCGTCGTCCTCAGCCTACTCCTTCCCCTGTTGAGCCTTTGCCTTTGTTTGGTTCTGTTCCCAGTTCTTCTTCTCTGTCCTTGCTGGGTCCTGCTCCACCTTCTCCTCCCAGATACGATCTTCGTGATCATCGCAGCGTCAGGCCTCCTGAGTGCTACGTCTTCGCAGTCACTGCTCTTTCTGAGCCTACGACCTACCGTGAGGATGCTACTTACCCTGAGTGGCAGCTCGCAATGTCTAAGGAGATTGCTGCTTTGGAGCGTACTAGCATTTAAGAAGTATAAGTTTTACACTTCCCAGGATCTGTAAATCACTCAACATAAGATGAACCACACCTTCTTATCTGTCGGACCCTTCATGAGAAGCAAATTTTATAATTTCTCGGCACATGAGCTCTATACCTAAATTGCTATCTGCTCATATCAAACAATGAAAAGTTGAGGCACTCCTAGGAATAAAAAGAATTGTGGTGTGGATAAAATCCACTCCATCCATGCTCTGCATCCAATGCAAATACCAATTCAGTAGTCATAGTACACATCTAAAGCAAATTCCAATGCAGATGTAAACATGCTAGAATTCATCCAAGAAGATATCTAAGTACAGATCCTGGTTCATGCAAACCAACTTCTTTAAAAAATCCATGCTCTGCATCCACACAGATACATATTCAGGAGTCAACGTAGACCTATGATATTAAGTACAAATCCTGGTTCATGCAACCAACTTCTGAAGTAAATTCTGGAGCGAATTCCAACGCAGATGTGAACATTCTAGAATTCATCAAAGCATATATCTAAGTACAAATGCTGGTTCATGCAAACAAACTTCTAAAGAAACTCCAAAATGGACATATGATCTATCAGATCACTAACCTTCAAATTTTGAAAATCTAAACCAAGCTGGAAAAGATGACGCAAAAACAAGAGGACAAATTCCTAAATAACAAAACTGATTTAAAATGTGTTGTTCGTGGGATTTTTCTCCTTTCCTTTTGCACTTTAGACTGAATTGTGACACCACTCATGGCAATTCATCATTACTTCTTCCTTTTCCCGAGGGATTTATCGATGCAACCATTGGATTTGAGAAGAATCTCACAAACAGATGGAGTTGCTGCATCACATCGCGCACTCACGTAGTCACTCTACAACATCAGGCATAACACTTCGCCCTAATTCCCTATAATAGTCTATCAACCTTCACGGCACAAGGACTCAGGCTGCTACTCCAACTAAGCCACACATTGGAATCTCCTGTCGAGTAAGATTGGGCTTTGTTATATTGGACTTGACCGCACCAAGTAAGGGTGCAGTATTTGACGGCTTGAAGCTCGTCTCGTCTCAGAGAACTAGAGAACACTTCTTCTATCCATTTATCTCCTGTCTTGATAGTGTAATCTGTCTGTTGAAAGAAGTTAGAATCCGTAACTAACTCTTGTAGATGTTCTGCTAATCTTGTCAATGCCGAAGACTGTAGCAATTCCGGCAAAACACGTTTGAGTGTTTCCGAGTTGTATACATTTAAGCTTCCTTGGTTTCCAAGCTGTAATCTTTCTTATCTGTAAATCTCTGTATCGTTTCAATTTTATCAGATGTCTCTGAAGTGGCCCTTATATGTAAATCTTGATGAGTATAAATACTCAAGAACCCTTGAGGTTCTCTTGCAGCAATCTCTCGTATTTTCACATGGTATCAGAGCTTTGATCAAGGATGTCCACGCAAAGCTCAGCGACGAGTTCATCTTCTACCTCGAGCATGTCTGGAGCCATGTCGTCTGACTGCTACCCACTGATGAGGACATGACCCCTATGGATACAACCATATTTGATATGCTTCCTGTTCCAATTATAAGAGCTCGTGCACTTCACTTAAATTATCTGGTGAGCACGTTTTTAGGAGTGCCTTTATATTATATGAAGTATATGATGCTATCTAATGATGAAAATGTATATTTGTGCAGCACCACGTCACTTTTTGTCCAAGCCAAGTAAGAGTTCGAGTTGGACACGTTTTGAAATCCAATTCGGCCTCCGGCGACACCACCAACTTCAAACGTGCATAACTTTCACATACGGAATCCTTTTGAGGTCCACGAGTATTTGATGGAAAGCTTATCTCATCATCTTTCCAATGGATCTAGTTTCAGCTCCAAATTCGTTTGGAGCACATTGAAATCGTTGAAAGAAGATAATGCGTCACCTATTTGGGCTGTGGGCCTTGTACTTCAGATAGAAACCCTAGGCTCATACTGTTCACGTGTGAACAGTACCGCTGCCCCTCCCTCTTGCTCCTATACATAGTGGCCATCGCCCTCTAGTTTTCTTGGATTTTGTTTATGTTTAGTTAGCATTCGTTGCAACTTGTATCTTCTACGTGTGTCGACTAGACCACCCGGTCAATATCCTTAATCGAAATCACACCTTGTGTATTCAATCCTGTTTGCAATTTCATATTGCTATTTATCTTGTTCTTGCTTGTTCTTCGATTGCATGCAGAAACAGACCTTCGTGGTCAGGTCGATCGTGTTTCTAGCAAGGTCGATAACGAACTCAGAGTTGGTTCAGCGATTGCCGGGCATATTGGTCAGGTACGATTGGTAGCCAGATTGTGAGAGTCATCTCCACCAAATTGAATTATCCTTCTCATCAAAAGATCGGGACACCTATTGTCGCATCAGGTAGTATCAGAGCTAAAGTTGATCGGCGAGAGTTTCTAGTTTTCTAGTAGTAAATTCGTTTTTTATACCTAGAGTCCAGAAAATATCCCACAAAAATTTTTGTGGCACCATTATCATACCTGTCCGAACCCCCTTTGTGCCATTGCAATTTTTCATTTTGGTTTTTGTTCGTTGAATCATTGGTTGCATAGTCGTGTCAGGTTGCTGATTTCTAGTTCTAGTTATTGCCTAGTTGTATCTCGTGTTTCTTTCGTGTTGCTTGATCGTTCTTTCAGGGTTCTTAGTTTTTGCATCTAAAATAGAAACTTCATGGGTTAGAACTCCTCTAATCCGCACCAAAAAAAGAGAACACTTTGCTGTTATTTGCGACTTGCAGAAAACCCTAGGGCCCGCAAAATAATAGAAGGAGAAAGAAGCCGCCGCACAGAACAAAAGCCGCGGTCGAAAGAAAAAAAACTTACATCAAAAACCAGTGAAAATTAGTGGAGACCTACATATAGCCACAAGCTTCCACAAAAAATTTCAGCAAGTTTTGCCCACAAGTTTGAAAGATATAGCAATTTCAATTTGCACCCGAGACGGTCTCAAGTCCGAGTACGATTCCGTTTCCGAGACACCTTCAGTAAAACAGGCATAATTTTTGCATATGGTGTCCGTTTTGGACGTTCTTGTGCTTGTTGGAAAGCTAACGATGAGGCCTATCCTTGACACATAAACCACTAGTCTTCCTCCCGGGGCCCCAAAATCGGCCATCTTCTGCCCCGAATACACGTCGCAAGTTTTCAGAATCTGTTTTTGCCATTTCTTTTTGTCTTCCTTTCGGAATTTGGGATTTGCCTCAACTGTAAAGTTGTACATCTCATCGGAACCTTTCAAAAGAGCATATATAAGCCATATAAAACTTTATTATTTCATCTCTTGAGACTAGCTGTTGTTTACTGCTTAAACTAGAGGGTTGTTTACATTACACATTATTATGATTTTTGTGTTCTCTATCGTGTGAACAATTTTATGCCCCTACAAAGATGTTTGAGTAGTTGGCTAGTGTCTCTCCTAGCACTTGGTGTGCGAATTTCTTTTGCTTACATCAAGCCACATTGATCTTTGCGTGTGCATTCATACACTTCTCTTCATAGGCTTTGATTAGCTAGCTTTTACTAGGCTAGGATCAGCAACATTGACTAGTATTTTGAACAATTTTTCAACTTGCATTACTGATTTGATTGTTGCTAATCCTTGCTACCATATTGAAGCATATCCCAGCTCCACCTACTACCATTGTACAGGTACCAGTTACTTGCAATCGCTTTGTCAATCTTCGGAGATCGTCTAGCACCGACACTAGTTACCGGTCACCGCCTGTTTGCTTGGAAAGAATTGGTAAGAACATGGTATTAGCTTGAGTGTGAGCGACTTTGAGCCTCCAAATGCTAGTAGTTGATAGGAACATATACTTGTGATTTGTTTTCTTTTTTTCTACTAACTATGGTAGGTTCACGGGATGATTACGAGATAGATCCACGTCTTTTTCGAGCCATTGTGCAGGAGCGCAAGAAAGTCCGCAAGAAAAATGTAAGCTTGAGCCAAGTTTCTCCACCACAGAAGATATATGATTGTGATAGTACGTCTAGTAAAAATAAAATCACTTTACCATCCTTTGCTAGTAAATTTGATCATAATGCCTATGTTGACCGGGAGATAGCTTTAGACAAAGAATTTGAATATTATGAGTGGTTTGATAGACAAAAGATTAGAGTTGTCACTAGTGTTTTTATTGAGGATGCAATACTATGGTGGAAGTATTTACGTAGACATGGAAGAGTGCCTCAAACTTGGCATGCATTAAAGAAACTTTTGAGAGATGAATTTGTTCCTAAATATCATGTTGATTATTTGCTAGCTAGATTACAACATTTCAAATAAGGTCGTAGAACTGTAAGGGAATACTATCATGAATTGAAAACTCGTTTGTTGCGTTGTGGCTTAGAGGAACATGCTGAAGCTACAGAGAATAGATTCTTAAGTGGGATTAATCAACCAATCCAGGACCTTCTTGTTCACAAAGAATATGGTTCTCTCCCTCATTTGTTTATACTTGCCTGTAAGGTTGAAAGTCAGATCGATGAGAAATTGAGCATGCTTGATGATACAAAACACGAGAACAAACTTGTGTTTGTGTCTTTTTTTTGTAACTAACAACTTACAGGAAGTTGAGAACCATACCGAAGTGGAGAATGAGCTGATTGAGCCACCTACTCCATTGGTTGAGAAGGAAGATGAGGAGATAGATGCACCTACATCATCTGAGGAGAGCCAAAAAGGTAAAGATCATAGTGCTATCATCACTCAAGGCGAGTATGCTTGTGAAAAACTACAATTGTCCACTGTTCATGCTATTTTAGAGCAACAATTACTGGAAAACAATTCTAATATGCACATGTTTCAAGTAGAGAATTCAGACTGCATTGACTTGAGTGCATCATGTGATAAAATAATTGAATTGCCTGTTGTTTTTAGTGTTTCCTGTGATGAGTTAATCACATCTAATGATTATGTGGAATTGGTTAGACATACAGAAGTTTTGACTAGAATTTCTCCTGCTAATTCTTTATGTTACATTATATTGGATTCGCCTACGAAATTGTCACATGCTATGGAGAAAGTTTCTGAAATTGCATGTTCAAAATCCTTGTCTAGTACCTATACCCCTAGGTATAAGTTTAATTTGATTGGAGATTATGGTGTAGACAATCAATTTCTTGTTTATCGAATATGCATAACTCGTGATCACATAGATGAATTGAAGCTTGCTATTTTAAACAACAATTCTTGTGTGCTCGATCATGTTCATTATGAGAGGAAAATAAAATTTAGTAATCATCCAATGCATATGTGTTTATCTCTTATTGCATCATCTAGTATTGATAATCTGCATCATGATGTTGAAGTATGGAAGAACTTACAAATCTTTTCACCCTTGCTAGATGAATTTTCTATTGCTCGATTGAAATTTGATTATATGGATGAACTTTGTTTGATTCCAAAAGTTGTAGATTTGCCCATATGTGATACCACTACAAGTTTACAACTTTAGAGATTTGAATTGCATAAACGCTTCACTTACATTTGCAAAACTAGTTGCAATAATTGCTCTGTGAGAAATTTTGTTTTGATCATTAACATATATGATTATTCTTGGGGCAATAATACAATGAGCTTTTATGATCGCTGCTATTTTATAACATTAATTGTGTAATAACAAAGAACCGTTAAAACAGATAACATATACATATACCATGCATACACCTTGGCTTCTTTGTTACCCTATTTTCAACTTATCAAAAGCTGAGGATGACTTTGTTTTCAAGAAGGGGGGTATGATGAGGACATGACCCCTATGGATACAACCATATTGATATATTTGCTGTTTCAATTACAAGAGCTCGTACACTTCACTTAAATTATTAGGTGGGCTCGCTTTTAGGAGTGTCTTTATATTATATGAACTATATGATGCTACCTAATGATGAAAATGTATATTTGTGCAGCACCACATCACTTTTTGTCCAAGCCAAGTAAGAGTTCGAGCTGGACACGTTTTGGAATCCAATTCGGCCTCCAGAGATAGCACCGACTTCAAACGTGCATAACTTCCACATACAGAGTCCGTTTGAGGTCCACGAGTACTTGATAGAAAGCTTATCTCATCCTCTTCCCAACAGATCCAGCCTCACCTCCAAATTCGTTCAGAGTGCTTTGGAATCATCGAAAGAAGATACTGTGTCACCTATTTGGGCCGTGGGCCTTGTAATTCGGATAAAAACCCTTGGCCCATACTATTTGTGCATGAACAGTACCACCGCCCCTCCCTCTTGCTCCTATACATAGTGGCCGCCGCCCTCTAGTTTCCTTGGATTTTATTTATGTTTAGTTAGCCTTCGTTGCAACTTGTATCTTCTGTGTGTGTCTAGATAAACCCGGTCAAGATCCTTAATCGGAATATCACCTTTTGCATTCAATCCTATTTGCAATTTCAGATTGTTATTTATCTTGTTCTTGCTTGTTCTTCGATTGTATGTAGGAACAAACCTTCGTGATTAGGTTGATCGTGTTTCTAGCAAGGTCGATAACGAACTCGGAGTTGGTTCAGCGATTGCCGGGCATATTAGTCGTGTACGATTGGTAGCCGAATCGTGAGAGTCATCTCCACCCAATCGAATTATCCTTCTCATCGAAAGATCAGGACACCCATTGTCGCATCACCCATTGTCGATGATCGGAACACAGAGTTCCCTATTAAACTTACTCAGGAAAGTAATGTGAGAACGCTATCAAATGAAGATCATATATTGTTGTGGATATACTGAGTGTTTGTATGAGAATACAAAGAATGTTATAGAATGATCTTAATGATCGTGACTAACGAATGAATATTGTTATCAATCTATGATTCTATATCATAATCGTTATTATAGAGAATGTGGGCTACCTCCTTTATAGTATATGAAGGGGTGACAGTTAAAGGCACTAAAGGCATCTCTAATCTTCAGCACGTTCACCAGGAGAGTCTTGAACTATCGTGGTTCATTGGTTAAGCTATTGTAAGTTCTTGAATGCACCAAAGTCATCTTCCTTGATCCGTGGGTAATCATGGTGTCCCCGACCGCTTTGTTAGTCGTGATTGTCCAAAGTCGTATAGCTAGCCGTACAATGTACATAGATGGTTGTCTATGACCTAAACTGGTCATAATAAAGGGAATTAAACTTCATTTATAAACTGGTTGCAGGTTCATAACCATAATACAGTGGGCCTATATTAAGTAGGTCTTCTTTGACAGGAACTTTGAGTTTGACTGAAAAAAGTTGACCTGGTCAAGAATCCTCGTCACCCACTTCGTCCTTCGGCCACTACGTACGGTGAAACTCAGCTGTGAGAATCACTTCCTGTGGAGAGTGCAGCTGATCCCGTACTTGAGGAGTCAACAGCCGCTAGGGTTACTAGTGGTTTAGCTCGGAGTACTTTTGCTTCCACAAGGGTTTCCTCTGTCTCTGGCACAGACGTCTCAGTCATCCAGCTCTTCCAGTTGTCCAACATATCCTACAGTCCAACAAGATTTCCTCTGAGTCCAATAAGCATGTAACGATGTGTGATGCTTGCCAACAAGCAAAGATACATCAGATGCCATATAGTTCTATTCAAGTTTCTTCTTCTCCTTTATAGCTTATTCATTCAGATGTTTGGGGTCCAACCCTTACTTCAGTAGGAGGCTACAAATATTATGTAAGTTTTTTGGATGACTATAGTAAGTTCACATGGGTTTATCTCTTAAAGTGTAAGTCCGATGTTGAACAAGTTTTCATCAAGTTTCAAAAGAATGTTGAGTGTCTTCTTGATCGAAAAATCCTTGTGATTCAAACTAACTGGGGTGGGGAATATAAAAAATTACACAAGTTCTTTGCCTCTCTTGGTATATCTCATAGGGTGTCTTGTCCTCATACCCATCAGCATAATGGCATTGCCGAGCGAAAACATCGACATATTGTTGAGACCGGCTTAGCCCTTCTAGCTCAATCTTCCATACCTCTAAGATTTTGGGATGAAGGGTTCCTCACGACCACTTATATCATTAATCGCCTTCCTAGTTGAGTCATTGAAAACACCACTCCTTTGTTTCGTCTCCTAGGTACAACACCAGACTACACGGTTCTTAAAGTGTTCAGATGTGCATGCATGTTGGACAAATTTGCGTCCATACAACACACGCAAGCTTGCTTTTCATTCTCAACAGTGTGTCTTCTTAGGGTATAGTAGTCTTGGATATAAATGTTTACATCGGTCAACACGACGTGTGTACATATCTAGGGATGTCGTTTTTGATGAATCAATATTTCCTTTTGCTACCTCCAGTTCCTCTAATTCATCTCGTCCTGTGAATTCTCTCTTGACCACTATTTTGCCGACATTCCTTCCTCCACTAAACACGCCGTGTATTCCTGAGCTAGTTATAGAGAATGATCACTGTGTAGGTTGCAAATCCTAATCATTCTACAACTAATACTTTGGATCAAGCGTCTGATTATATAGGTGAAACTCTCGCCTCCTTAGATTTTGTTCAAGCCTGCACCGACTGGTATTGTCACAAGGGCTTGTAACAACATTGTGCAACCAAAGTAGTTCACAGAAGGTACTGTGAGGTATCCCATCAGTGGTAGTCGCCGGGCATTTCTTACCGAATTCAGAACTTTAGGCCTATTTGTCTGTTGAATGTTAGTTATAAAATACTAACCAAAATCTTAGTAGCTAGGCTAGCCAGAGTGATAGACAACGTGATCCTCTCGGCTCCAACAACTTTTCTTAAGGGAAGATTTATCATGGAAGGGGTGGTAACTTTGCATGAAACCTTACACGAACTCCATAGAAAGAAAAAGTCAGGGCTTCTGTTCAAAGTTGACTTGAAAAAGCTTATGATAAAGTGAAATGGCCTTTCCTTTTTAGGACTCTCAATTTGAAAGGTTTTCCATCTCAATGGACTGATTGGATATTAAAAGTGGTTACTAGTGGGAGAGTTTGTGTTAAAGTCAATAATGATCTGGGACACTACTTCAGAACCTACAAAGGTCTCAGGCAGGGCGATCCTCTTTCACCTCTGCTGTTTGATCTAGTGGGGGACATCTTAGCTCTCTTAGTTAAGAGAGCGCAAGATTTGGGCTTGATTAAAGGGTTGAACTCGCACTTAGTTGAGGGTGGTCTAGCAATCTTGCAATATGCAGATGACACTGTTTTCTTTGTCCAGGATGATTTAGAGAGTGGGAAATTTGAAGTTTATCCTTCGTTTTTTCGGGCATGTCTCAGGTTTGAAAATTAACTTTCATAAAAGTGAAATATTCTACTTAGGATCAGCAGAAATGAGACAGGAAGTTTATGAGGAAATCCTCACATGCAAGGTGGGGGATTTACCTCTTAAATACCTGGGCATCCCTGTTGATAGGAAGAAAGTCAAAAATTCGGATTGGAAAAGGATAGAGGATAAACTGGAACATAAATTAAGCTGTTGGTAGGGGAAGCTTTTATCAATGGGGGGGGGGGAGTTAGTGAATTCCTCTCTTACCAGTTTACCTTTGTATATGATGTCCCTTTATAAGCTTCCTGTGAGGGTTGGGAAAAGAATGGACCTCTTTAGGTCCAGATTCTTATGGAGGCCAGATGAAGGTAGAAAACAAATACCATTTGGTTCGTTGGCCGGTGGTATGTCTACCTAAAGACCAGGGGGATTGGGCATATTAGATCTGGGCGACATGAACTCTGCTCTACTGGGTAAATGGTTATGGAGGTTGAAGAATGAGGATGGTCAGTGGCAAAACCTGATTAGAAGAAAATACCTTGCTAATAACACGCTGGCTCAGGTGACTCCTAAGGTGGGGGATTCCTAGTTCTGGAAAGGTGTTTTAGGGATGAGGGATATCTTTTTGCCTTGCTGTAAGAGAAAACTGGGAGATGGTACTAGAACCGGATTTTGGGAAGATCGGTGGTTTGGGGATGTGCCCTTCTCAGTAAAGTATGCAAGGCTATATAATATTACCTCATCCAAAAATATCTCACTAGCAAAGGCCCTTGAGCAGGAGTGTTCAAACATCAAATTCAGAAGATCGGTGTGTGGAGAAGGGCTTGTGCTGTGGAATAGGCTTCTTATAGATTGCAATGGTGTAATATTGAAGGAGGAAAGTGATTCTTTGGTGTGGATGTTGTCTTCGTTGGGGACCTTTTCGGTCAAATCCTTTTACAATTTTCCGAGGATGCAAAGTATTACCTTTCCACATAATTTCATTTGGGATGTTAAACTACCCCTAAGGTTCAAAATTTTCCTTTGGTTAGTGATGAAGCGAAGCATTTTGACCAAGGATAATCTTGGCCACAGGGGTTGGGTGGGTGACAAAAAAATGTGTGCTGTGTGGGGCGATTGAAAGCATTGATCATTTGTTTTTGCAGTGTCCTTTGGCAAGATATATTTGGAATATCATGAGTTGTACCTTTGGCCTGCCTAGCCCACCAGATGATACTGCCCGTTTATTCTCTTTATGGGTAGGGAGTTTTGCTAGGAAGGCCAGGAAGCTCGTGTTGGTTGGCGTATCAGCCATTATGTGGAGCATCTGGAAAGTACGCAATTCGGTGTGTTTTCAGAAAAATGGCCTACGGAATCTATCTCAGTGATTCATATTATTTGCCATTGGATTGATTTACGGTCGGCTTACGAAGGAGGAAGGACGGAGGTGCTCCTCAAGGCGCTAGAGCAATTGGGAAGGTTACTCTTGAAGTTTTTGGTGCTAGGAGCGGTTAGGCGCCTTGGATCGCAGAATAGCTCTGGTAGTGGATAGTGTTTTCTTTTGGCTTGGAGGCTGTCTGAGCTTCTCCCGAAGCTCTGTAACTTGTATTTTGCTCTTAGTCTCCAAGATGCTTCTCTTTCTAAAAATCCATGTATTTATCCCTGCTGTACTTTGGATCTTGTAGTTTGGTTTCCTTTAAATGGAAATGGGGTGCAAACCTTTTGTCAAAAAAAAAAATCTTACCGAACCAATGTCACATGTTCAAGCTCTTGAACAACCAAAGTGGCGAGAAGCTATGGATACTGAATTTCATGCACTACTCAAGAATGAAACTTGGTGTTTGGTTCCACCACAGCATGGACACAATGTTATTGGGTGCAAATGGGTGTTTAAACTCAAACAGAAGCCAGATGGAAGCAATGATAGGTACAAATCTCATTTGGTTGCAAAAGGATTCAAACAACGGTATGGCATAGATTATAATGATACATTTAGTTCAGTTGTAAAACCAACTACTATTCGCCTTATATTATCCATAGCCATATCAAGAGGCTAGCATCTTCGACAAGTTGATGTACAAAATGCTTTTCTGCATGGAGACCTTCAAGAAGAAGTTTATATGCAGCAACCACTAGGATATGAAGATTCTCGAAGTCCCAAGTATGTGTGTAAACTAAGAAAGGCATTTTATGGACTTAAACAAGCACCAAGGACATGGTATTCGAAGTTGAGCTCCATATTGCATGAACTAGGGTTTGTTCCTTCGAAGGCAGACACCTCCTTGTTTGTCTTTAACAGAGATGGACTTATTGTCAACATGTTAATCTATGTAGATGATATTATTATTGCTAGCTCTTCCTCAGAAGTTGTAGATAATCTCATTCACAAGCTGTCCATAGATTTTGCTGTAAAGGATCTTGGTAAGCTACAATATTTCCTTGGGATAGAAACAATGTCACACAAGCAAGGGCAGTTGTTGACACAGAGGAAATATATACTTGATTTGCTACAGAAGACAAACATGCAGGATTGCAGACTTGTTGCTACTCCTATGATAGCATCCGAGAAGATGTTGAAGGAAGATGGAACATTTCTCAGTGATTTTGAAGCTACTCAGTATTGAAGCACAGTAGGAGCATTACAATATCTGGTACTCACTAGACCTGTCATCTCCTATTCAATTAACAAGGTTTGTCTGTTTCTTCAAGCTCCTACTGATCATCATTGGGCTGCTATCAAGAGGATACTTCGATATGTTAAGGGAACAATGACTATGGAATTGTTTATTCAGAAATCAGCGTCTGAACTTCTCAATGCTTTCTCAAACGCAGACTGGGCAGGGTGTCCTGATGATTGTCGCTCGACAAATGGCTTTGTAGTATACTTTGGTGAAAATCTAGTGTCATGGAGTTCAAGGAAGCAAACTACGGTATCTCGTTCAAGCACATAAGCAGAATATAAAGCTATTGCCAATGCTACAACAGAGTTGATTTGGTTGCAATCAATATTGTGTTGAGAGTTTTTCAGTATAGAGGTAGATTTCCATTTTGTTCGAAGCGTGTGACATGTAATGCTTTGAAAGTCTGCTTCATTTCATCAAAAGATCAACTTGCGGATATCTTTACTAAAGCCTTGTCAAGACCTGCGTTTAGTAGGTTATTAAACAATCTCAACTTAAATAATAGTTGTGATTGAGGGGGACTGTTGAAAGAAGTTAGAATCCGTAACTAACTCTTGTAGATGTTCTGCTAATCTTGTTGATGCCGAAGACTGTAGCAGTTCCGGCAAAACACGTTTGAGTGTTTCCAAGTTGTATACATTTAAGCTTCATTGGTTTCCAAGTTGTAATCTTCCTTATCTGTAAATCTCGATGAGTATAAATACACAAGAACCCCAGAGGTTCTCTTGCGGCAATCTCTCATATTCACAGTCCTCGTCACTTCAGTTGTGTTTCACTTCACTGTGCTTATTCTTTGCCGTGTTCATTCAATTAAGACATAAGAGAAGCACAGGAAACACCGACATATTATACCGTACCGGTAGTGAAGATGCTGGTCATCAGTGTCATACACATGAGTTGCAGTTCTGCTTCATGCTTTTCTAAAGACTAAATTGTTCTAATCAGAAAGGAACACGGTTAGCGGTTCTGCTTCATGCTCTTCTGGAGACTAGATTGCACTGGTAAGGAAGCAAAACAGTTAGCAGCTGAGTAGCATGTCGCTGCAAATCAGGTCCTTAGTTTGCTTCAAAACTTGTGTTTTTCACTTCTGCAGGGGCAGCAAATCATTTCCAGTCATATATCAGAATGTAAGAACTAAGCTTCTAGAACCAAAAAAAAAGTGCAAGAACTACCAACCCCAAGCTTGTTCCCAGTAACTAGTTCCTTATCATAACAGACAGTCAACTGTACAACTGTTTCTTTTCTTTCCTGAATGCTTTCGCAGTGGAGGCCAGCAAAAAACAGACTAGAAACACAAGCATCCGAGTGTTCCATCCCCATCCCCACCCCCGAAGCAAGACAGCCCAAGGGTAGGGAGCATCAGCAAATAAACACTGATACATTATGTCCACCATATGTCTACATATGCAGGGTTAAGCGTCACACAGACACAGTTAAGTGACAATATTCTTGGGAGGGCACGGCGTGGGTTGGGCGTCAGGAGACAGGTAGGAGATGGAGATCAGCTTTGATCTGTATTTCTCTGCCCCATCGTCGTGGCTTTCATTCGCTGCAGGGGTGCTTGGTGACTTGACCTTCGGGTTCGGGGGTGAGGGTGTCTCCGGAACGGACTGGGAGATTGCGATCAGAGACTGACGAGCAGCTTCCTGAGTGCACTCTGTTGGTGCTGCAGGCGAGGCCATCATTGAAAGGCTGCATTTCAAGTGTAAAAGGAAGGTCGTCAGAACTCTAAAGACTTACGACATGAATAATTTGGAAGCAGATAATACGCACATAATAACATGGTAAAAAGTGAGATAATCAAGGAACAAGGGCAGATTCATTAGTTTATTTTCTTCAGATAAGAAGTGAGATAATCATGGAACAGAGCAAATTCACTATCTATTTTCTGCAGGAACAGTCCCCGATGGCTCTGGCTATCCATCATAGTAATTGGCGATATACAAGTGAAGGGGAAACCATCATTTTGCTATTGAGTCGAATGCTCACAGTTCTGGATGGTTCTCACAATATAATTATAGTTAGTCTCGTAAAGAAAGCCCCCTACAGAGTAATGTCTCTACCCAGTACTTCCCAGGGAAAAAAATGCAGTAGTGTTCAAGTAGCTCCAGAATTCATATATTAGGGCTAGACACCACAGTAACCAGTCAGCTGCATTACAACTTCAGTAGTTTTCCTTTGCAAAAGCATAGACGAACTTCCATCAACATCATCCATCAGAACTCCTGCAGAAATTACACTTTAACTCTGCCAGTACTTAGCTGGTACAGTGCGGTACTGGTACATCCATTGCCACTTTGATAGAGTGAAGAACTAAAATGCAAGGACATCAACCAACGAGGTCCAGATTATTATTTTGCCGTCCAGGTGGCAACACGAACGGCAATTCAAACAACAAAATACTGTGAATGAACAATATATTCAAAGAGAAGAATACACCTTTCCACGAAGTAAGAAGCATGGCTTTCATTTAGCACTTGAATTTATTGACATAACAGAGGGAGTGTGCACCTTATCTAATAAATACGGTTTTGGATAAAATGATCGTTGCATTTACTTAATACAGTACCAAGAGAGAGGCATCTCAAACTCAAAGGAATCCTCGGATCCATTTATCAAAGAAAAGAATTAAAACTGATGGTGTTTGTCACATTAATCGAAACCCGCAGCAATGCTTTGCTCTTTCACTCAGTTGATCAGATTAGTGAGCCTATGTGTAAAGATAATGCTCATGTATAAGACAAAAAAAGAGAGATTGTGTCAGATTTCCAGAAAGATTATGCATAAAACTCGACAAAATTTCACCTTCTGATTTTTATATCATATATGTGACACTTTTGCACTAACTGGTTTTTCCTCACTTGATCAAATGAGGTAGATCATAGATTTCAAGAGTAACAAAGAATCCTCAAGAAAACGGAAGTATAAATCTTTTTTGAGGCACTCAGTACAATTTGACAGTTTTTCTAGTTAAAATCTATACAGCTGGACCACTAAATGCATCCTAAATTGATACTAATAATCAGCTAAAATATTATAATATCACTAGCCAAGTGTCCGTGCGTTACAACGGATCTCAAATAAACACATCATAATTTCTAAACTTGAAAACCCAACATGCGTAAGGTACTTATCCTTACATTTAAATTTTGCATACATAATTTGCATCTGATCAACAAGCCACAAAGAATTGTATCACAAAACACATGCGCAGATGATCTAATTGTCCATAAAAGATCTCAACAACTCAAGAGGTGTGGGAGGTAGATGACAAATCCACCACCACTACAAATCCTTTTATAATAGTAAATACGCAAGATGACATAAGTTTTTTTTATCTCCTGTTGCAGAAAGAATTTGCAAAACTTCCTAGCTGTATATCTCTTTTCACCTCACATGAAGCAGGAATGGAAAAGAAACACCTAATCCGCCTGTAGCTGTACTGATTTTTTTTTCAACCACTAAGCCACAAAATTAAATAAATATGCATAAATATGCTTGGGCTACTGATACCTCTATCCAAGCTACAGGTTGAGACCCAACTGTTCAGTCTGTTAGGTTCATCACATGAACAGACCTCTAGCAACACTAGAGATTTGTGGAAGAACTAACCTAGAACAGGATGAAAATCTTGAAACAACTGTGATAGAAGGACAAAAGGAACGAGGGACGTCACAAGCAATTTCTATCTTTTCAATAGAATCTTCCTAACTATTAAAAATAACCTTCCTAATAGATAAAATCATATCCCTAACAATAACTTGATAGATAAGGAACCTCAAAATAACCTACCTAACCAACTATTTTTTATCCTAGGAAACCAATCAGCGTGTAAGGAAAATAACGGCGGCACAGTATCGATGGAGCACTGTTCGCGTGCCTGCTACAGCGCCTCACGTCTTACTCCATAACATTACACCCCTCGCGGCGAGGCAGCTCATCCTTGAGCTGCAGTGGCGGCCACGATTGAAGTCTTTGGTGGCCCCATGTTAACAAGAGTACCTTGTACCGACGTCGATTCGCTTGAGAGCATATCAGCGATACTCCGACGTATGGTGTCCAAGGAAGAAACGCCTTAGCATGTTGTGGCATTGAGGAAGACGTTGGCGGCATAGGCAACCGACATAGGCAACAATTACGCCCTTACTGCCCGGGAGCGTGACGATGGCGTGAAGGACGTGACAGCGGTGCTGGCCCCTCAGTTGCTGCGCTCTGTGAAATGATGGAGAATAGATTGAATTCTGCCCTTGCAACATAACGATGGTGACAACATCTCTATTTATACTGAATCTTACAATGAACAGTAATTACAACCGAACACAACAAACTTCGGTCTCCTTATCTATACTGATATCGGTTTGGAAGATATCGATAGATATTTGGAAGGTGAAAACGTATTGGATTACAATATGTTTACAGATAACAATGCGGACACGAATTGTATTGTTTAACACCCTCCCTCAATCTAAGCTGTCACTTGTTAACTGATTTAGATTGTGTTGAAATAGTTCAAGCTGCCGAATTGGTAGAGCTTTTGTGAAGCCATCTGCAACTTGATCTTGAGATGAAATAAATCGAATGTTCAAGACCTTGTGAGCAACTCGTTCTCTTATAAAATGAAAATCAACCTGAATATGTTTTGTCCTTGCATGAAAAACAGGATTGGCTGGTAAATAAGTTGCTGCCAAATTGTCACACCAAAGACATGCAACTCGACTTTGAAATATACCAAGCTCACCAAGTAAAGATTGTATCCAAACAATCTCAGCAGTTGCATTGGCCAATGCCTTATATTCTACTTTTGTGCTTGACCTTGGTACAGTTGCTTGTTTTCTAGCACTCCAGGATATGAGATTTGAGCCAAAGAAAACAGCAAAGCCTCCTATAGGCCTCCTGTCATCTGGACAACCTGCCCAGTCAGCATCTGAAAAGCCACTAACCAGAGTGGACGTTGATCGTCTAATAGTCAGACCCATAGCAAATGTATTCTTGAGATACCTCGGTATTCTCTTGACTGCTAACCAATGATCAGTGGTTGGAGCATGCAGATATTGACAAACCTTATTCACAGTATAAGCAATGTCTGGTCTAGTGAGTGTTAGATATTGTAGAGCCCCGACAATACTTCTGTACTGTGTTGCATCACTCGGTCCAAGAAGATCACCTGTTGAAACCGAGAGCTTCTGTGAAATTGCCATGGGTGTATTGACTGGTTTGCAATTACTCATCCCACGACTTAGCAGCTCTAGAATGCACTTAGTCTGATTAAGTACTAGCCCTTGATCATTCCTCTTTACTTCTATACCAAGAAAGAAACTGAGATCTCCAAGATCCTTTAGTGCAAAATCTTCTCTCAAACCAGAAAGAAGTTTTGATATAGCTTCATTTGATGAACCAGTTACTATGATATCATCAACATAAATCAGAACGAACATAACAATTCCACCATTGTTATAAATAAACAATGAAGTATCAGCTCTTGAGGACAGAAAACCAAGTTCTTGTAATTTATCACTCAATCTAGCATACCATGCACGTGGCGCTTGTTTGAGACCATTGAGTGCTTTATCCAATTTGCACACATAATGAGGGAAAGCTTTTGACTCATAGCCAGGTGGTTACTTCATATAAACCTCCTCTTCTAGAATGCCATGCAAGAATGCATTCTGTACACCAAGTTGTCGAAGCTTCCAATTTCTAGATATGGCTTTTGACAATATAAGACGTATAGTAGCTGGTTTCACAACTGGACTAAACGTGTCCTCATAATCAACACCATACCTTTGTTTAAAACCTTTAGCCACTAAGCGAGCTTTATATCTGTCAATGCTTCCATCTGCTTTCTTTTTCAGTTTATATACCCATTTGCAATCAATCAAATTTCTTCCACACCAAGGAGGCACCAAATGCCATGTGTGATTTTTCATTAGAGCTGCACACTCCTCATCCATTGCTCCTTGCCAACTGTGATCTTGTATAGCTTCAGAAAGAGATGTCGGCTCAGTAATAATACCATATGCATACCATATAGTACCATTAGTGTACTATTTTGGTCGTCTAATATTATTCTGAAGTCGTGTTCTACCAGGTAGGATTTCAATTTGTTGTGTCATCCCATCAGAAGAGCCAGTGTTAATAAAAGAATCATTAGGAACTAGCCGCTGTTGCTCCTGATCTTGCCTTTGCACTGATGTCCCCTGCCGTGGCAATGAGCGAAGAATTGATGGCTCCTGCCGCGGCAATGATCGGCGTGGCAGTGGTTGTGAAACCTGCCAATGCTACTGCGGCAATGAAGAATCCTGCCATGGCAAAGCTGACCGCGATCTGTCCTGCAAAGACAACTCACTAGAAGATTCCAGAGACTCATTAGGCTCATTAGACACATTCAAAACATTATCATCCCCATTTTCTGAATTGCTAGGAAGATTGATCATCAAGGATGGAAGAAGAAGAACATGTGATGAGACCTTAGGTTCATCTACTACGGTGGTCAACATCTCTAAGTTGCAAGTGTGTGCTAAACCTCAAGTTAAGCCTATTCTGCATCAATGGAGAAAGAAACAAGAACCAGGTTCGGCCAAGAGCAACGAGAGGGAGGTAGGCTGAAGGGGGGGCTTGAGCGGACATGGGAAGACACAAGGACCGAGGGCTTTGCATGTTGGAAAGTTTGTAAGAATCCGGCCAAGAAAAGACAAAGGATCCAAATTCAAACTCAATTATAAAATCAATACATTTTCAGCCTAAGAATCCGACATGGATATAGATTGGAGCAATTTCAATTCGGATCTTTCTTTAAAAGAGATTAACTTTATAATTACTTGTAATAGGATAGTTTAAATCTATTTTCAGCAATGAGAGTAGCTTAAATATCTAATTAAAGCACGAGTTTTGGGTTCAGGTACTGTTCATGTGAACAGTAATCGACTGAGATTACTGTTCACCGAGTCGGATTACTGTTCGTGCATGCCCACTATTCATCCGGACTATATATTTAGAGGTAGACCCCTATTGTAAGCAAGTCATAGTTGAAGAAAATACAGAAAAGTCACAGGTTTATGTGGCGCATAATGAATACATGCGTTTCAGAAACTCCTCTCTAGGGTTTTGTGATTGCGTGAATATTGGAGGGAGGTTGTTCTTCCAAGATCCATGATTCCTTGTGGATCATCTCACCAATTCATAAGATCCTCAATTGCTCACGGTTTGGTATTTTCTTCAGATTTGATTTGTTTCTCTTCGAATTGATTCAACATCAACCAAGTATTACTTGCTTTGGAGATACACTTGTTCTTCCTTTTTGCTGAACCAAGAAGAAGGAAAGCTAGGATTTTGCTTCGATCAAGATTGAAATACAAGTATCATGAAAGATTGGACCACATTACGCATCAACTACACGTTGATCCATACCAACATGTTCATCAAGCCGGCGAGGTCCAAGAAGATGTGATTGATTAACAAAAGGAAACACTCCTTCGTCAGACAACATCACGAGAGATGTACACATGGCTGGTGGACACATGTAAGCATCGATAACCTTTATGGAGAGGACTATATCCTAAGAAGACACGTTGAGTAGACCGAAACTGAAGTTTTCTTTGATTGAAAGGACGTAAGTTTGGCCAACAAGCCCAAAAACTCTCAAGAAGGAGTAATCAGGTTTCTTTCCAAGGAGAAGTTCCAAAGGAGTACAGGATTTAGTAACTCTGCTAGGAATGCGATTTATCAGGAAACTAGCAGTTTGGAAGGCTTCATCCCAAAATTTGAGTGGCATAGAGGAATGAGCAAGAATAACAAGGCCAATTTCAACAATGTGTCTATGTTTTCTTTCAATGACACCATTTTGTTGATGAGCATAAGGACATGACACATGATGATCTATACCAACATGTTTAAAGAATGTATGCCACTTTTGATATTCTCCTCCCCAATCAGTTTGCATACAAAAGATTTTTCTATTAAGGAGTCTTTCAACATGGGTCTGAAATTGGATAAAGGTTTTATCAACATCAGCCTTGCTTTTAAGAGGATAAACCCACGTAAATTTGCTATGGTCACCTACAAAGCTGACATAATATTTGAATCCCCCAAAAGATGTAATGGTTGGCCCCAGACATCAGAATGAACAAGCTCTAAAGGAACAGTGGAAACTTTATTTGAAGGAGAATAAGACAACTGATGTCTCTTGGCCTATTGACATGCATCACAAACCGATGCATGCTCCAAACTATTAATGCAAGGAATATTATTTAATCTAAGAACTTGTTTAACAACTAGAAACGAGGGATGTCCTAATCGGCTATGCCGCAGTTCTTGAGTAGTCTTGATGGCGGAAAGAGAACTGTTTTTGGCTGTGGTAGGTAGAGCCCTAACAGGATAGAGACCGTCCTTACATTCCCCTTGATGAAGCACCTTCTTCGTTGACTAATCCTTAATCAAAAAATGATTAGGATGAAACTCAAGGAAAATATCATTATCAGAAGTAAGGCGATGGATTGAAAGAAGATTTCTAGAAGCTTGAGGAACATGAAGAACATTGTTAAGATGCAATGTTTGGTTAGGGATGATAATGTTTGAATGACCAATGTGCTTAATAAGCATACATGTTCCACTGGCTGTTTGCACTTGATCTTGATCCATATACTTCTCCTTGAGATTAAGCTTGTCAAGGTAGGCGATGATATGATCAGTGGCTCTTGTGTTAAGAGTACCATTGATGATCCACTCCATAGAAGTCTGAGGACGCTGCTACCGCAATATGATTATTATCATCAGATTGATATGAGTGATCAAATCTATGATAACACTTCATGGCAACATGTCCTATCTTGCCACACACTTGACAAGTCGGCTAGCCACCTCCATAATTAGAGCTATTGTTGCGCCCACGCCCATCACCTTGACCTCGGCCACGACCACGGCCACCAGCGTTGTTGTCGCATCCTCGTCCACGACTACACCTGGTGTCACCTTGGCCGTGAGATGCTGCATTAGCTGAAGACTGGAAACCAGAATTTTGATGAAAAATCGAATTTTGTTTGTCAAGTCGACTCTCAAAACACAAGAGATGAGCATAGAGATCAGTAAGGCTAATCGGATCAACTCTGGTCGACATTGATGTCACCAATGGATTGTAATCGGAGTCAAGACCACAGAGGATATAGGAGATCAATTCTTCATAATGAAGTGGACGTCTTGCTGCTGCCAATGTATTGGCAAGGGACTTCATCTTGCCAAAATATTTTGTAGCAGTTGAGTCTTTCTTCCGAGTATTGGAAAGTTCCATGCGAATTTGCATGGTTCTTGCTCTGGACTGGGATGCATACATACGCTCCAGAGCAGTCCAGACTTCAGTTGTCGTTGTCATGAAAAACACTTGTGCGAGTATCTCAGGGGAAAGAGATGACAGGAGAAAAATCAGCACTAATTGATCTTGTTGCAGCCAAACCTGATAGGCAGGGTTCATCACTTGGGAAACTTCACCTTCAGTAGAAGTTTGCGTGATCATTGTCGCCGGCGCAGCATTTGATCTATCGCAAAATCCCAGTAGCTGTTGTCCTCGCAAGTACAGCAGAACTTGTGCCCTCCAGAGAAGGTAATTCTCTCGGCCCAACTTGATATTGATCAAGTGGCCAAAAGACGGCATCGGCAAGAGACCAGTAGAGATGCTGACGCCACCGCCAGACGATGAGTTCGTCGTCCCGGAGTTAGAAACTGCAAAAATTGTTGCCATTGAGGAAGCTGAAAAGACAGAGAATAGATTGGATTCAGCACTTGCAACGTAAGGATGGTGCCATCATCTCTATTTATACTGAATCTTACAATGAACAGTAGTTACAACCGAACACAACATACTTCGGTTTCCTTATCTATACTGATATCGGTTTGGAAGATACCGATAGATATTTGGAAGGTGAAAACGTATCTGATTACAATCTGTTTACAGATAACAATACGTACACGAACCGTATTGTTTAACACGCTTTGCTTTGCCTATGGCACAACATCGGTTGGTCATGTGAAAAAGATCGCCGCTGGACAGCGGCATCCTTCCTCCAGCGGTGCCACACCGGGGGTGCAACCAAGGGCAGTGATGCCCACTGGGGTGGTGTAGGTGGTGCCGTTGAGGAAGGTGATGATAGCGCCACCATTGCAATGGCACGCGACGCCTCCTGCTCCTTCAACTTGACCATCAATGCCCACGTTTTTTCGATGATGGCCATCATGTTGTCAATTGAGGCCATCATCTTTTCGTTGCCAGCCTTCAACATGGCGAAGGGAGATAGTTTAGCACCAGAAGCCTTGGTGAGTGGCTCTGATACCAAATATTGTGGTAACTGTTGGGTTACGGGTCCGAGAACCAAGGGTAGGTCACTCGCCCTTGAACGGTTAGTCATGCCACCGCCAAGGCTCAGAGGCTTAGTTGAAGAGGAAGATGAGAGACAAAGAACCTTATTTATTCCTTACTTGATTGACAATAGATACATGATATCCCTTTTATAGAGGCAACCCGACTTAACGCCTAAGAAATAATCTGTAAGGAAACCTAGCAATCCAATTTAATCTTTCCAACTATTAAAAATAACCTTCCTAATAGATAAGATTAGGGGCGGAGCTAGGCCTCGGGTACATGATATCCCTTTTATAGGGGCAACCCGACTTAACGCCTAAGAAATAATCTGTAAAGAAACCTAGCAATCCAATCTAATCTTTCCAACTATTAAACATAACCTTCCTAATAGATAAGATCAGGGACGGAGCTAGGCCTCGGGCTTCCGAGGCAATGGCTCAAAGCCCAAGGTCAAAATACCATGTAAAAGTCTTTGGAAAAAACATGGAAATCTGACTTTGGGCCAAAAGTGGTTGGGCCTACCCGAGGCCTGGCCCAGCACCAGCTCCGCCCATAGATAAGATCATATCCATAACAATAACTTGATAGATAAGAAATCCCAAAATAACCTACCTAACTAACTATTCTTTATCCTAGAAAACCAATGAGCGTGTATGAAAAATAACGGCGGCACAGTATCAACAGTATCAACACAGTATCAACAGTATCAACGGGGCACCGTTCACGCGCCACTACAGTAACATCGTGCTGTTCACACGTCGCTACAGCACCGTGGTGCTGCTCGGGCGCTGCTACGGCGCCTCGCACTTTACTCCATAACAGAGTATAGTTCCTTTGATGGACCTCTAACGAAGATAGTGGTTGGTTCTTCCCACAACCCCCAAGGCAGGGAGGTTTGTTTAGCTTTATAAATACCAGCAAATCAGGCTTTATTTGATTCACTTATTCGCCAAAGGCTCAGGCAATTCTGTGTTTCAACACCAACCATTCACAGAACGGAGCCAGTAATAACGAAGGGTTGGACACCCTATCCGTTGACCTAATTTTGGACCAACAGTATGCCTAAGAATAGCCTTCTACGGCCAATCAAGATAAGATACCACGAGTTTCACAGCCTAACAGAATCCAAGTATCCTGTATCCAACCCATTCATTCCACAGTACACACCAAATCAATAACGAAACCGAACAGCTCTCAACAGCTTGTATCCATTTCATTGCAAGACAAAGAAAAGACTACTACTCCCCGTTCAAATAACAGAAGATGAGCATGGCTGCTCAGCATACATCAAAACCAAGCAGAGATTGGTAATCCCCAATCCATCAACAGCTTCCCAACTCCTAAGCCCTTCCCTCTGCAGAAATTCGCAGCTCACGCAAGACACCTCAAGATCCAACACACCAAGAAAGGAACGAACCACATACCCGACCAATAACACACAGAATCCTACGAGCGCAGTACAGCTTGCAGTTTGATCGAAACGTATCAGTTAGCAATAGAAATCAAACGCAGATCCCAGAGATGGAGATACCGAGATGGGTTCGGGCTTTGGAGAACTCACCGGGAGATGAGACCTGGGATGGATGGAGACGCGAAGAGAGATCGCTTGGGCCAAGGAAGGAAGGAAGCCGGAGGGGAGCAAGAAGGACACAAAGACAAGTTGACGATATCTTGTATTTTGGCCTACCTGGTCTCACGGGCGGCGTGTCCTTACGGTGGACCCAGACCAGATAGACGTTTCCACACCTATCCAGTGTCCTGCGTAGATGAGCGGTTCCGTACCGTCACCGGTCCATGGACCGAGCTTTGCACCAATCAGCATTTCAGCCTCTCGCTGTCTCGGCTTCTTTAGCGGATAGGGCAAATATTTCTCTGGAGCACGCCCTCCTGTGAGACATCCTTCTCCAGGCCCTTGGATCAGGAGGGAGAGGGAGAGTGGATGGCGGATGGGCGGGACCTCACGGTGAGGTCCCGTCCCATAGAATTTTTCTCCAGCGGATAGGGAGTGACACGCTGATTGCGAAATTAAAAATTCCGAATTAGTCACGAGGATATAAATACTACGGGGCATCGGTAGAAGACCAAGACGCAGACCGATGTGGGGCCCACCAAGGTGGGGCAGAGCTGTCGGTGAGGTCGTTTCGATTTGTAGGGGGTTCCAATGGTGGTCACATCGCACCGACAGGTAGCGCCTCTTTCTGCGTCAGTTGCGTTGCATGGTTGTCGTACAAGTAACCGCTGGGACAAGCCAAGACTAGAAGAATGGTCATCGTCACATACACGAAGCATCACGTGTCCAGTTGCTATTGGATCGTATTACGAGCTGTTCCATGATAGACCTGGGCTGGGCTGGGCTGCTGACTTGGGCTTAGTTTAAAAGGCTTAGTTTTTTTAACCCAACTCTTATCGGCACGTCCTGGTGAAGACCTAGTTCAGGTTTGCTGGCCTAAAAAGCTCCAATGTTTGTAATTGAAGTTGGATGTGTTAAATAGCTTGGGCCGGCCCAACAAATAGTACGTTTTTACTGTTTTACATGACCGGCACGGCTGCACTGCATCCTATCAACATTACATTTGAAGCTTTGGAAGAACACCTGAACTCTGAAGGAATCTTTTGCATATATGGCCTTTCAACTGTTTTTTTCTCCTAAATTAGCCTCTTTTCACACAAAATTGTATTTTTAGACCCCTCTCCCTCATTCCGCGGTCGGGGAGCGCGGAATGTCACTCAGCTCTCCGAGCGTGAAAGACCCTGAGAGAGCGCCAGTGTGGGACCGCCACTTATCAAGGTCCGTGGCGGGAAGAGGCTTCATGATGGCCGGCTTGATAAGTGGCGATTCATGATCGCCGTCTGCCGGCGAGATTTTATTGAACGCCTTCCAAGCTCACCCACCGCGGTAAGAGGGGGAGGGGGACTAGATTTGCAAAAAAACCGGTATGGGGGTCATTTTTGTAAATGCATGGTGTTAGAGGGTCAAATACGTGATGAATTCCGTAGCCACTAGAAGTGTAGAACAATTAAATCAAGACAAAAAAATTGAAAACTACAATGAGTAAATCATAAAACAATATTGTTAGTATCTCAGTAGTGGGTTAGCGCCTTCGTCCTGCGTTTTTTTTACTCTTTTTAAGAACCTTGAAGCCCTTCCCAAAGAAAGATCTGCATGGATGTTATCCTAATAGAATAAAACAAACTTACATAAGTTTTGGCAAAATCTATCACTACAATATATGAGCCACACAACGTCGTTTTGGTTTGTGTACATGTACATTGTTTTTCCGCTTTTTTAGTACCACCATTGCTAGTAGTGTTAATCAATATTGAAGTGTGTCTACAGGGAAATACCTTTGATATGATATCATCCCAACAGTAAGTGTGATATACTGTATATTATCACTTTCATACACATATCCTTCTCGGATAGCTACTCTAATCTATGCCTGTCTTACATGGATCCACGAAGACGTGAAATGAAATGACATATGGGGTATGCCCTCAAAAATGGCCTAGAACTATGAAAAACAGTTGACTCAGCAAAAGTATTGTTAGCTTGAAGGGTCATGTTGGCAAGTTGCTTTAGATCAGGTTTTTATGGGTACCCATGTCAAACTAGCAAGAATATGTTTCTTGTTTTTTACATGAACATTTTTTTCTTGTTTTAGCCATAAATTATGATTGGAAGCTTGATTCACGAACGATTTTCGCCAGTAGCTTTGTGACGATGAGAGTAACAGAATGATGTAAGTCTTGCAAAATAAAACATCTCTAAGCATTTACTAAAAGAGATTTAATGAATCGCTAAAAGAGATTTACTGCAATCTCTACATGATGTTATCGTCATCTTAGCCAACCAGTAAAAACCAACTATCAAGAATATGTTCATTGTTTGTACGTGAATGTTTCTTTTCTTGTTGTAATCATAACTTTTGATTGAAAACTCTGATTCACAAACGATTTTCACCGGTAGCTTGGTGACGACGAGAGTAACAAAATGATATAGGTCTCGCAAAATAAAACATCTCTGTGCGTTTACTAAAAGAGATTTACTGCATCACTAAAAGAGATTTACTACAACATCCACACGACTTTACACTACTACAAAACAGGCTATAGTAGACGCCCCATCACAGACGGTTCCTTTGGAACCGTCGTATTAAATCGGTCAGGCCAAAATTGTCGGGAACAACTATCACGAGCGGTATTTTTTAGAACCGTTTGTGATAGTCGGCTATCCTGAGCGGTTGAGAAATAGAACCGTCATGAAGTATCACTGAGCGGTTCTATTCACAAACCGTCTTTGATAATCCCCTAATCACGAGCGGTTTTACGTTACAACAAATGCGTGTAGTATCCTGAGCGGTTCTTATTTAGAACCGCTCAGTGATACTGAGTTATCCTGAGCGATTCTTATGAAGAACCGTTTGTGATATCCTCGCCAAGATCTAGGCGTCTGTGTCCATTGCCGCTTCTTGCGATGCGGGACCGCCTCTCTGCCCTTCTTGCGAGCAAGCAACGGCCGACCCCTGCCGGCTCCGGATCAACATACCTCCACACTTCAAGACAGATGGGATGAGGATCTAGCTCTTACTATGGGCAAATAGATATAGTAACTTCTCCTCCAAACTTTTTTTAATTTTGGAATTTTCATATATATAGCCAAACAACGTGGCGAGCTTACAAAAGATTAAAAACTAGAAACCTATCTAGTGGTGGAGGTAGGCTACTATCTCCGTCTTCAATACTTCAGTGGCGGCGGCGTGGCGGACGGTTTAAGATCGAGCGAATCTGAAATCGTCCACTCATTGGCCGCTGCTCGTTCGAGTGTGTCCCAAGACCCTCGATTGTTGAATCAAGTCGAAGAGAGCCCATAGGCTCTCTTCTCTTTGAGGGTCTCGGCTTTGGTCGAATCGATCGCTTCTTTGCCTTGATTAAGCGATCAAGTGGCGACAAGCCTCACAGAGGCGTGCAACCGTTTTGGAGGACCACGTCGGCGACACGGTAAACTTCGCCGAAAGTGGGAGATCACCGGAAGACACGGCGGAGGAGAATGTCAAGGCGGCGGAAGGTGGCGTCACCGCTCGGCAAATTCTCGGACGGAGGAGTGAAGACATTGTTGAAATAGTGTTCTTCCGCGGCCGACTCAACGTCTGTGAGAGATCTTGCGTCTGATCGTGTCTGAAGAGGAGGCAGACCATTTCTGTTTTGTGGAGAAAGGGGATCAAGGAGGTTGTGTGAAATACATTGTAGAAGGGACACATCTATATATAGAACAATTTCTAAAGCGGAGCGGAGGCGAAGAGATATTTGGGGAGTCATGGCGATGTTGGAAAATGAAGAGATGAAGCCGCGCCGTGTGATCGTGAGACGAAGAGACACACGCAGGAAAATGAAGACGAAGAGACACGCGGAAAATGAAGAGAGTTATCACGAGCGGTTCCGTTGTATAACCGTCTGTGAAAAGGAATCCTGAGCGGTTCTAGTTAAAACCGCTCGTGATACGTTCATATCCTGCAGCGGTTGTAGTTAAAACCGTGCAGTGATTATCCTGAGCAGTTCTTTTATAGAACCGTCGTGATAATATTATCCTGAGCGGTTCTCGTTATAAACCGTCTGTGATATACTTTATAAAGGCGAGAAACGCTAGGGTTTTGCTCTCACTTGTCACTTCTCTCCGCGCCCTTAGGCTCTCGCGCTCGTTCGCCTCCTCTAGGGTTTAGGGCTGCTTGGTAGTTCACCGCCGACTACGACCTCGGCACCGCCGCCCAAACCTCGGCGCGCCCCACCTCGCGCGCCCGCCCACCTCGGCGCGCCCCCAACCTCGGCGCCGACCTCGGCGCCTTCAACCTCGGTGCCGCCGCCCACCTCGGCGCCTTCAACCTCGGTGCCGCCGCCCCCCACCACGGCGCCCTGTTCACCTCCTGGCCGTAAGCCCCGGCGTCGCCGCCTCAGGCCTCGGCCTTGCCCGTCCTCCTCCCGTGTGGGCCTCCTCCTCTCTGCCCGCCTTCTCCCCAGCCGTCCTCCTCCCGTGTCGGCCTCCTCCTTGCACCGTGAGTTCTTGTGCGGCATCCTCTCTGTGAGTATTGCTCCTCTGTGGCGATTCGGCTTTGTTGATCGGTGGGCTTTGTTGACATGCTCTGTGATGAACTATGTCTTATCTTGAGATTGAATGTGATAGTTAGTTCATACTTGAGCTCTATTGTATTACTTACTCTTGTCAATATGATCTCATCGTTAATTGGTTACTTTCGGTTGAGCTCATCGTTACATTGCAAATTGATCGGTGGGCTTTGTTGACATGCTCTGTGATGAACTCATCTTATCTTGAGATTGAATGTGATAGTTAGTTCATACTTGAGCTCTATTGTATTACTTGCTACTATCAATATGATGTCTTGTTAATTGGTTACTTTGGTTGAAAGCTAGTTATTACGATTCTTCATGTTGATTCATTGAGAGTATTAGGTTTTAGTTGGTAATCTAATGACTAGTTTGTGATTCTTCTAGTAGTCTGTATGAGCTCATTCAACTTTTCATTTGCCATCTTGATCTCTGTAGTCAACCTCTGTTTGATCGGAAGTTTAATCTGTTTTTAGTTATGAGCTTGAGATCGTTTGGACGATTAAGCAAAGTATTGTTTAGAGCTCATAGTTTGAATTTATATTATCATATTCATTTAATGAAGAGTATAGACAATAGGATTGAGATGGCAAAGACTTGTTCTTTAGCTACTCTCCTACGAGAGCACATAATATCATCAATCAATATGTCTTCATTAAAGGCTAGTCTTACGTACATGAAGCATTAAACCTTTGCTTAGCATTTTCTTCGTCGATCTGACACACTTGAGTGTACCTTTGCTTCGTGCCAATCCTCCACGAAGAAGCAAATGGTACACTCCAAAGGTGTCGAGCTTCGATGAAGTAGGCTCGAGCAAAGATTTGTATCACTAGTTTCTATCTATACAAAGATCACAAGAGAAGTTGGTGGATTAAGGAGTGTTAGGAGTGTTAGAATAGAAGTTTGGTGGATTAAGGAGTGTTAGGAATGTTAGTAGTCAGATGAGCTCATTCAACTTTTCATTTGCCATCTTGATCTCTATAGTCAACCTCTGTACTTCTTCTTGAGATTAATTGTTTCATATTTATCTTTGGAATTATTTATGATTATTTGCTATGTCTATTTTACTTGATTCTATTTTGTTTCTATGTCTTCATTAAAGGCTAGTCTTACGTACATGAAGCATTAAACCTTTGCCGTTGATTAAGGAGTGTTAGAATAGGAGGCGGGGGAGGCGAGCCCTACTGATTAAACCTTTGCTTAGCATTTCCTTGTCGATCTGACACACTTGAGTGTACCTTTACTTCTTGCCAATCCTCCAAGGCAAGAAGCATATGGTACACTCCGGTGTGTCGAGGTCGATGAATATATAGACAATAGGATTGAGATGGCAAAGACTTGTTCTTTAGCTACTCTCCTTCGAGAGCACATAATAGGAGGCGGGGAGGCGGCGAGCCCTACAGATTAAACCTTTGCTTAGCATTTCCTTCGTCGATCTGACACACTTGAGTGTGCCTTTGTTTCATGCCGTCCTCCAAGGCATGAAACAAATGGCACACTCCAGTCAATCGACCTCGATAGTAGGCTTCCTTAGAGAAGCTAGTGGATTAAGGAATGTTAGTACTCTGTATGAGCTCATTCAACTTTTCATTTGCCATCTTGATCTCTATAGTCAACCTCTGTACTTCTTCACGAGATTAATTGTTTCATATTTATCTTTGGAATTATTTATGATTATTTGCTAATATTGCACATGTTGAGCATATTATTAAGTTTAAATGTATATGTTAATTTGGGACACTTGCAATCCATTTTATTGCATATGTAACTTATATAGATAGCAAGTAAGCGAGATGGCAGAGACATCGTCTTCGCCAAATCACACCGACGCCAGAGATGGAAGAGGCGCCGACAAGGCCGCAAACCGACGCCATGAGATGGAAGAGGCGGCGACGAGGCAAATCACCGTCGGCGATAATGACACGGAGCGAGATGGCGAGAGGACAATCGAAAATGCCTCTGGCCGATTGGTCATCACGGAGGTCGGTGACTTTGGGGTCCCTCTGAGTCCCAAGAGATCGTGGCGAGATTCCGGACCATCTGCGGGATACTTGCAAGGAACGGGTCCTCATCACCACACCAGCGTGGAAGGACTGACGAAAAAGCGAAAAGCGCTGTGTGGCGATGAACTTTCGAGAGAAGTTCACTATTCGAAGCACATGTGGCACGCGTCGACGGACGGCGATGCTCACGATGGGTAAATCGTGGAGGACCTTCAAGAGCATTCTTGTCACGAAACGTGAACAGGGTCAAACGCCCTTCCAGCAAATACAAATTCTTGACGCGGAAGCATGGGACACCTTTGTGGCTATAAAACGACGGCCGAATTTAAGGAGCAAAGTCGGCGCACAAAGCTCTCGGACCCTGAAACACTCACCCTTGGACTTCGGCACCGGGTGCGCGGTAAATCTGAGAATGGGCGGCGGAGAAGGAGAACCCGTTTCACGAGGTCCGCAGACCAGCGTTCCCTAAAATTGGTTAAGCGAGGCACAAGTCTCGTCTTGGGCAAATCTCCTTCACAAACCCAAAGGACCGGGAAGTGTCCCAGCGTGTGGTAAATATGTCGAACTACTAAGTTGTTAATAAGTCCATCACTTCATAGTGCCTATAATAACATGATGACCTCTTGCGGCGTGACTTGATCGCCCAAGCTTCCCAAGGCTCCTTCCATGCGAGCGAGGAGAATGATATACTATCTCTGACCTTGGGAAACAAGGAGCACCGGGTTGCACGCGAGGCTTTGGGGTTAACGTGCCTTGGAGTCATGGATTCGCGGACGACTCATCGCGTATAGGACTAGGAAGAGATCCAAGGCGAAACACGACAACGGTTAGTGCAGATGATTACTAACCAATTTCAAGTAGAGATGGCGGCATTGCGAGTCAAATGGATATACTCATGAGCGGCGGTCTCAAGCCGCCCGCTAATTGGGAGGCGGTCCTCCTCGGCGTCGGATGGCGTCGCGTCGCGCATAATTGTGAACATGACGACGTCCGATTCTCGATAGAGCGACATCAAGGTAGCGTACATCTATGGATTGCACCAAAGATAGACCTATAGGATGCCTTAGCTAATTGCGTGTCGTTTTGTAGGAGCCGACGCCTGTAAGCTCAAGTGAGGATGGATGGGTCCCTTTGTATTGAGATTGCGAGGGGATGGTGTATCCATACGAGGAAGGGCGGTCTGACCGGTGCCAGTGGCGCGCAGTTACGCCAGGTCAGTGGATATGGTACATGTCAATTTCGAGCCGTCCGTGAAGATTTGCCGACGAAGAGATCACAACACTAAGGGATGCCGTCCTCTCTTTTATCCATGGCCCAAGAACAACATCGCTGGACCCAAAGATCTTGCGATCTGGACACGACCATTCCTCTCCAGCGGGACCCTCGATGACTCCACCTCATGTTTAGCCTCATAAGGCCACCTCTTGATTCCGTGGAGAAGGCGCCAAGGAAAGACAAAAGCGTCAGATATCCGTTCCCGAAGTCGTCTCACAAGAAGACGCCGCCAATCGCTAAGGCCAAATCGAAATCCTAAACGTTAAAGCGCCTCCCAAGTCCGGAAGTCCGCGATACAGGAACTACATCATCGGAAAACCATTGTGCTCCGTCACATGATGTCTGCTTTGGATATGCTTGTCGGGCTTTGCATGCACGGTATGGCGAACCCAAAAGAAGGGTGCGATCTTTGGAATCACCGTCGAATCTGAGGACAAGTATTTCTTCAGCGGACGAGGTACTTCGTCGTGGGCTTCAATGACTTATTTCAACTATTCAACCTCGTTGGCCTCGGCGTCTCGCTTCTCGATGTTGGACACTATAAGTGCGCGTACAATCAAGTTCTACATTCATGTAATACCAATAAATATCACAACTCATTGCTTATGTATAGATATATCTTTGAAAAATGTCAGGAATGGAAAGAACCGATTGGGTTTCCTCGACCCACATGTGGTATCGTTGCAAACCATCCAACAAGACTCATCCTTCGTCGAGAAATACATAACGAGGTCATTGCTTCGTCAGACGAACATGAAGTACATAGTGGTGCCCTACAACCGAGGGTAAGTGTCACTACTTACTATACAAATTTCATTTGTACTTTATCTGTGACACAAACTTAGGTTTAATGACTATAGCGACATACATGAGTAGGTACCCTTTGGATCCTTTTAGTTATTATACCCAAGAGGAACCATGTGATATACCTTGATTCCCTAAACCGCAACAAGCACGACTTGACACTCTAAGAGGAATACTCGAGAGGTATGCTCATTTCCTCCTATATAACTTTATTGTAGTCTTCATTCGTTTGAAATGGCCGAGGATAACCTTTTGAATCATGTAGGTCGTTCATCAATTATGTTGCCAACAAAGGAATATACAATGGAAAAGCGCCTAACTAACACACAGGATGGATTTTCGATGCAGCGCTACAACACTATAATCCTATATCATACTTCATAATAACAGCGTCTCGAACCGACTATACCTATATATGTAATTCTATTTTTGCGGTCTGCTGACAAAAAGATGATGAGTTATGTGCAATCTCGTCGCTATCATATGCGACTAATCCTTCTGACTAGGAAGAAGGATCACGAGGTTTGTCAATCTCGAAATAATTATTTCCTAATTATAAATTTAAATATATATATCTTACCACTTTACTCTTGCTAGCGGCGGGCCTTGAATTTACAATGTGATTCACTCGTTGCGGAAGAGATCAAGGACATTCGAGGAAGCTCTGCGCCTTTATCAACACAAATCATTAACGACAACGGAGAGTTTCACTCCGTCGCCAACCCGAGCATCACCCCACTAAAACCTCTCAACGCAAAACAATTGTAATCTAGTTGTAACTATAGCGACAATACTTGAACAAATGCGGATCTTTTGTAATTTATTTTGAGTAATGATCACTTTGAGTTATCATGGCTCCTTGAATCTGTTTACGTGAATGCTTGAATCATTTTTACGTGAAAGCTTGTTTTCAGAGGGCATGGCTAGCAATTCTGAGGCTAGCGGAAAACTTGAAAATTGTGGGCGAAGTGCGAGCTATCACGAGCGGTTTTGTGTTAAAACCGTGCAGCGAAGGCAAGTATCACGAGCGGTTTCGGCGCAAAAACCGTCAGTGATAGCGAAATATCACGACGGTTCTACAAAAAGCCGTGCGTGATAGGAGAATATCACGAGCGGTTCTACACAAAAGCCGTCTGTGATATTCGAAAATCACGGCCGGTTTTATTTAGAACCGTCGTGATATTCTCCTATCCTGACGGTTTTTATTTAGAACCGTCGTGATATTCTCATATCACGAGCGGTTTTACTTCAAACCGTGCGTGATACTGACTTCCTGAGCGGTTTTTAATAAAACCGTCAGTGATATTCGTATCACGAGCGGTTTTGTACCGTCTATGATAATATCTGTTATCACAGACCAACAAACATAGACGGTTCGGAAACCATCTGTGATGACGGTTCCGAACCGTCTGTGATGTCGGTTCCTGTAGTAGTGTTACTGCTCTGTTACAAAAAGATTTACTAGACTCCACTTGTAGTTTACTAGCACATCCAGTTATGCGCGTATGAAACAATTGTACAAAAAAAATATAACGCGGTGATACCTCCACAATTACTTTTGACCGTCGCGTTACATTTTACTGGCGCACCTCGTCATAGCGCGCACTGGACGCGTGACGTCACGCGTGGGAGATCGTGGGTTAGTGGGCCAAAATGGCTTGTTCTGCGCTCTGTAGGGGTGGCTCGGTTGGCGCGCGATTGGCTGGCCTGAGCGTAGAATAACTTATTCTACGCTCAAGTGCAGAATAATGTGTGTGTGTGCATGTGTATATGTGCGCGCGTGTGTGTATATACACACACGCACACCCACACACATGTTATTTAGCACTCGCGTGGTGAATAGTTATTCTGCGCACGGTGTGCCACCCCCTTACTGCTTAAGCTAAGCGCGCGCGACTACTTCGTCGCTTCCGTGTGGAATCGGCGGTAAAAGTCCCGGTATCATCCAATATGGTAGTAAAACCCACGTGGATCCTTGTTTTGTACGTAAATGGGTCTTTCTCTTGTTTTAGCAATACCTTTTGATTGAAAGCTCTGATTCACGAACGGTTTTCGCCGGTACCTTGGTGACGACGAGAGTAACATAATGATATAAGTCTCGCAAATAAAAATATCTCTGTACGTTTACTAAAAAATATTCATTGCATCGCTAAAAGAGATTTACTGTAACCTCTGCATGACCGTAAAGCCGTGTGGAGGCTGTAGTAAATCTCTTTTAGCGATGCAGTAAATCTTATTTATTAAACACACAGAGAGATTTTTATTTTTATTTGTGATACTTATATCATTCTGTTACCCTCGTCGTCACTAAGCTACCGGTTAAAACCGTTCGTGAATTGAAGCTTCCAATCAAAAGTTATTGCGAAAACAAGAAAATAAACATTCATGTACAAAATATGGAACTGATTATTTGCTAGTTAGTTGTCTACTTGTTTGTACTAGTTGGCTAAGATGGTAGTAAAGTTATGTGGAGGTTGTAGGAACTCTTTTTTAGTAATGCGGCAAATATTTTTTAGTAAATGCACAAAGAGGTTTTTATTTGTGAGATTTATATCATTTTATTACCCTCGTCGTCACCAAGCTACCGGTGAAAACCGTTCATGAATTGGAGCTTCTAATCAAAAGTTATTGCAAAAACAAGAAAAAAAACATTCATATACAAAACAAGTAACTGATTGTTTACTAGTTAGTTGTCTATTTGTCCGTGCTAGTTGGCTAAGATGGTAGTAAAGTCATGTGGAGGTTGCCGTAACTCTCTTTTAGCGATGCAGTAAATCTTTTTAGTAAACGCACAGAGAGGTTTCTTTGCGACACTTATATCATTCTGTTACCGTCGTCGTCACCAAACTACCGATGTAAACCGTTCGTGAATCGGAGCTTCCAATCAAAAGTTATTGCTAAAACAATAGAAAGACATGTTCACATAAAAAACAAGGATCCGCGTGGGTTTTACTGCAAGATTAGATGATACCGAGACTTTTACTGCCAATTGCAATGCATGCGCATGTGTTTTACTAATGATCCCATTCGGGAAACGCGCGAGTTGGCACGCCTCGCGTAGTGTAGAAGGAGCGTGAGGTGACGCTTGGCGCGTCTTGCAGCGTGGTCTAAACAACGGCTCACACGCAGAATAACTATTCAGCACGTAAGCACTGAATAACGCTAACGTGTATGTATATTAGGTCATGTGGTTGTCCAAAAGCGTTTTTAAGTGGGGAGCTTATGCTCCCACAGGATACCGAAAATCTTCAAATGTACTATTTCTCTAGTCCCCAGCACTCAAAGCTGAAAGGTCCTTTATATTTCTGGCATGTCTTGTCAAAAGCAATCATGATATTTAATCATTGAAAATGGATTCAATATTACAATCTAAAACATTTGACATTTCGTAATTTATTTGAGTTCTATATATATATATATATATATATATATATATATATATATATATATATATATATATATATATATATATATATATCTGTGGGCGCGCGCCGTTTCATTTTCTGATAATAGAAAAAGGCTATCAGCAAAAGAAAAGCAGGGAACAGACCTAACCTTGAATATTGCCATGATACACTGGATTCCATTTTTCCCAGGAGATTTTAGACCAAGGAACCTGCTGCCAGGAAGTCAACTTTTTTGACTTGTCTTCAGTTGTTTTTACAGGGTCTGAAAGTTGAATTGGTGGCAAGTACAGTGAATTTGAAACAAGTGGTGGGAAAAATCGAGCTATGTGCTGCTAGAGTTGTATTTGCACAATGCATGAATCCATTTTAACCGTCGGAATCCTTGGGATGTTCATTGCTCAGTAGTTCAGTAACAACAAACAAGCATGTCATTTTCTGAGCATAGGAGGAAGCAATCAGGCGTGATAGGAAAAGCAGCAAGCAGACCTACCATAGCACATATACATGGATCGCTCACTACTTATCTGGAGAAGGCTTAATCTCATTCTCTGAAGAACTTTTTTTTATTAATTAACTCTTTTTAAAATTTTATTTTAAAGTTAACCCTGGCGAATTTTATTTCTAATTCTAACTCCTTTAGTCACGCCATCACCCATGGCGTGACAAAACAACATTGTCACGCTATAGGATAAATACGCTAAAAACGCATTTTTTGTCACGTCATGAGTAGTGGCGTGACTAAACAACACTGTCACGCCACTGGTGATGGCGTAACAAGAGTTTGACATGATACGGACTGACGTGATAATGTTATTTTGTTACGTCACGTGTGGTGGCGTGATCAAAGATATCAGAATTAGAAATAAAGTTCATAGGGTTAATTTTAAAATAAAATTTAAAAAAGAGTTAATTAATATATAAAAATTCTTCTCTGAAACGCATGGCAGCAACTGAAGCCCTCCAAAAATCATGGCCATAGGACAGGGCAGTGAGTTAGTTGGCTGTAGCCAACTAGCCATCAGAGTTCAGAAGTATGCATGCCACTTTAGCTGCTGCAAGACGTACCCTTTTCGGCAAGCTACCAGACGGTTGCAGCGCTGAAACCACGACGGCTCAGCTCATCGTACTCGTACAGTCATACTACCGCAACTCCTCCTCGTCTGGACTGCACTTCTTCGTCGGACTCACTGCAGTGACAGCTCACGCAGCTGCCACACAGTTCCCTGCACCCGTCCGTTTTGTCGTCGTCGTCCTTGCGCGTTCGCGAACGCGCGGTGGATAAAGGCAGGGGACGCGGGGTGGTAGCTAGTGGGGCGCAATCGGAGCGCGACAGGCTTTGCAAATGCAATGATAGGAACGTCACGTTGGTTTCAGGTCAGAGCGGAGAGCCTGATAGGTAAATCATGTAATGTAACCAGCCACGTAAAGTGCCTGAGGTATGAGGAGAATTAGGTATTCAGTATCAGTTTACATCAAAAAAAACCAGTATGCCTAGCTAGCCAGCTAGCTAGCTATCTGTGGCAAATTAGCAGCAGGTGATCTCTTGGTGAGTTGCTGTGACAGATTGGAGGAGGTCTAGAAGATTTAAGTGTTATATATTCCATTCATCACGAAAAGAAGATAAAGTGAAAGCCTAATTAAAATCAAACGTTGTTTCGCCTTGTAAACTGTAAAGTAAACTGCAGCCGCTGTCAGACAATCCAGAATGCACTTAACCAGAATACCTTCGGTTACCTGAAAACGTAGCTGCGTGTCCCAGATGCCTTTATGCTAAAAATAAGAGGCGTGCATGGAGTGCAATTCATTGTAAAAGGGGAATCCGGAGGAAAGCAATGATTGGTAAGTCCTAATCCACATTAGCTAAATCGATATGTAATCACTGTCGAGCAATTTTAATTCAGTCATCACTAATGACTCATCTGAACGCACTGAAACAGACAAAACTTGGTTTACCTGAAAAAGTTGCATGCGTGGCAAATGCAGACAATGACTGGTAATACTTCTCTTTATACCAAATCATTGCAGTCCTGTGAGTGCATTTGGGCATGAGAAAAAAGGAACGGAGGACACTAACGATAGAATCGCCTAATTCACAGGCTATTCAAATTTTAAAATGTGGATAACTAGGAGTAACTAGATATCCATTTAATTAATAAAAAATAGGCAATCAAATTCGAGCTAAAATTCGAGCCAAAGAAGACTTAAACCTAGGTGGTACACCCATACCTCCCACCAACTAAGATGGGCTCAGTTCCTACAAGCTATTTAGGCTATGTTTGTTTGGGCTGAGGACTTTTGGCTTAAAACTAACTTTTTGGCTTGCAGCAGTCTACTTTTAAGCCAAGTCAATATGTTTGGTAGTCAAGCTTTTTCTTGGGTTGATTTATTGGCTTTAATTATAAATGTCTAAAATACCCTTTTACAAATGAGCTAAGAATAGTTATGATATCATCAGTTTTCAATTTTTCTTATACAAAAATACACACTTTCCATGAACACACAACAATCAACAATAATTTACAGAATTTTGAGTACTAGTTTGTACTTGAATCCGTGACCATTTCCATGAAGACAACAATTTGTTACCATTTCTGTAAACACTACAATCAGCGATAATCACAGTTCAATTCACGAAAAGAGAGAAAAAAACAAGATAAAATACTCGTCTTCACACCGGTCGCCGTCATGGTGTCGCCACTGCCGTCCTCGCCATCATCGGTGAGCATCCACTGCCACCACTACTACAAAAGGCTAATACTGGACGTCTCATCACAGACGGTTGACCAAAACCATCTGTATTACATCCAATCACAGACGGTTTTAGTTTAGAGACCATCTGTGTTACTGGCTGCGCTAAAACTGTATGTGAAGAGGTAATATCACAGACGGTTTATATTGAAAACCGTCTGTGACGGTTCTGAACAATAACCATATATGATATTTAGTAATATCATTGACAGTTTGTTCTTAAAACCGTCTTTGATAATAAAAACATATACCACGTCATTCGATTGCTCGTTTAAACACACCACGTCATCTCTACGTCTCCCGCGCCGGTCGCTACAGCTCCCATTGTATCTCTCCGTCTCCCACGCCAGTCGCTGCGACTCTCATGTTTTATAAATAGACATCTGCTTCCGAAAGTGATTTCTCATAAACCTCCTTCTTCAAACTACATGCTGTTTGGTCGAAATGGCTTCCCCCTCTTCTTCATCTCCAGAGCCAACATCTCCTCTCGTGTCGGCCGTATTGGCCTACATTATGGTTGTCTACTCGTACCTCTCTAGTTGCAACCTGGCCCAAGCTGCGAACAAGCCTTCCGTTCGCAATGCCATCCGTTCTTGGCCCTCCGATCTACCAGAGACCATAGCGGCCATCATAGGTCGACTGGAGCTCCTCCTATGATGGACCAATGCAAGGGTCTCCAGCATCCGGTGAGTAAACCTCATCATGGAGATCGTCCTTTGGAACTACTTCATTTGCACCAAGGATGCAATCCGGAGAGTCAAGGACGACATCCGGATGGCAGGAGAGCGAGTCGACCTCGCCGAGATGGAGGAGGCCAGGGTTGATGGCCTCTGGGCTATCGTGTACTTGGTTATGGAGTCTGAACGGCTACAAGCACAATTGGAGCGTGGAAGACAGCAGGTGGAGGTGTTTGATCAGACTGTTGCTGATCCCACCACCACTGAAGCCGAGGAGAAGGCTTACAAAGATTTGAAGGCTAAGATAGGATCGCTGATCCTTTTTTTATCGTCTGTGATGTAAAAGCCGTCTTTTTTTATCGTCCCGCCACCACTGAATTGTCGATAGTCTTTGGTAAAGTATATCCCTTTGTCTTCAATTTTACTGTTTATTACCCTAGAATTTACTTATTTATTGTGAAGTAGGTACCTCATGTGGTTATGTACCTGTGAATCATTTTAATTAGTTGAGTGCACGTACGGAGAACACCAAAAACGCCACGCCCCATGCCAGTAAAAAAAATGGTTATTTATTGGAACCGTATCACAGACGGTTCCATAATAAATCCGTTTCTGATATCTATTTATTAGTAGGAGCCCGCTAGGGTTTGCGCCCTAACTTGTCACTCCCCGACCTTGACGTCGCCGCCCAAAGCCTCCTCCCCGATGGCCGCCCCCAAGTCGCGCCTTCTCCCCGACCCCGTCGCCGACGCCGCCATGCTTCCCGTCTCCGCCAGTTGTGACACCACGTTTCACTGCACAAGACACTCTTACGATAAGAGTGTCTTGTACAGTGTCACCGTCATGACACAACTACGGTGACGTTGCCGCCGTCGGTCCAATCGATCTCCCCCGACCAAATCCACCTCCCCGCCGTCAGATCTCCTTCCCCCTCTTCATCCTCTCCCCCCGGCATGCGCGACCCTGGCTACCTCTCCACCGACCTCGATGAAAAATCTAGACCTGCCATTATGAGTTGATAGAGTATTTTAGTAATTAATGATAATCGTCATATGGAATTAATATTTTTCATGAGTTGGATGAATAGATTATATTCCATGATGATGGAGACTTTGGATGACATCATAAGTTAATCGTCATCAAGTCAAGACTCAGGATGAAGAAAATCATTATGTGTTGATGATGTTTAAGTCAAGATCCCGAAGTGAAGAAGATCATCATGTGTTGATGATATTGAAGTCAAGAGCTTGGAGTAAAGGATGCATCATGTGTTGATGCATATCAAGATCTCCAAGAAAAGAAAATCACCATGTGTTGATGATTATCGAGTCAATGCCCGGTCTGAAGAGAAGATGTGTGTCATCAAGCTTCAAGTGAATGTGCAAAGCAAATGTATGACTAGTTAGGGCTAAGGATGTATTCCTAATGGTTTACTGGTCTTAGTGTTTTGTTGGAAGACTGAATTGCTAGTATAGATTACCGTACTATTAAGAGGGGTCTTGACTAGTAGCTTGAGAGTGTCATGTGTTGATAGCTCGTTGTACTTACTCTAACTCTCGTTAGCATGTTGCCAATATTTGTGAATGTATTTTGCAAATAGTTGAGGCTCATGCATAATCATTGTAGCATGTGACTTTAGTTTGCGAATGTGTTTTGCAAATGATTTAAGTCCATGTACCTTATTCCTTCTAGTGTGATTATAAAAGTTGGCAAATGTGTTTTGCAAGTTGTTGAGAATCTCGTCTTTAACCCTTGTTTGCATCGCGCATCAATTGGCAAATGTGTTTTGCAAATTGAGTTCTTTCGAAATGTAAAAATCCTTGTTTCTTAGCTCTAGCGGTCTGACCGTAGGCTTTTGGGTGGTCTGACCGGTCATTGAGAGTTTGACCGAGCTATGTGCCTGTTTCTTATTCTGGCGGTCTGACTGCCATGTTTGACCAGTGGGACCCTAGTCTGACGGCCATGTGTTGGCCGGTCTGACCGGACCTCTGGGTTAAGTGACCCGGTCAGCTTTTTCCAGAAGATGTGTTTCTCTGGTTTCGGGTGCCGGATTGACCGCCTTGTGTTGGCCAATGTTGCTCTACAAATGATTCAATGCTAATATGGCTAATACATGTGATCCATTGCTCATTGTTGAAAATCATGAATTAAAAGAGCAAGTCACTAAGCTAAGTAAAAGCTTAGAAAGATGCTTCAAGGGTAAAGCAACTCTTGACAAGCTATTGAGTGAGCAACGGTGCTCATTCAACAAGGAAGAACTTGGGTTTATTGCAAAGAAAGGTAAGAAGCCAATTTACAAGCCTACAAGGTTTGTAAAAGAGAATGACAAATATTGCAATAAATATCGTAATATAGGACATTTGTCAAATGCATGCTCAATTGCAAGTACTAAGTCTTATGACATTTATGATTCTTACTACATGCGTAGAAAGTCTAAAGATGGCAAAGTAGTAGCAAAGTTTATTGGCACTTCAATTTTAGGCATTAAAAAAATGTCATTTTGGTGCCCAAAACCTTGGTCACTAAACTCTAAGGACTCAAACAAATTTGGGTACCTAAAAGAACTTAATTCTTGTTTTGTAGGTGAACTACAAGACCGATGAAAAATATTGGGTGCTTGACAGCTGTCACGACCCGGCCCAGGGCACACCCGGGAGGTCCCTCAGGACCTCCTGGGAGGTCCAAAAAGGAACCCCCAGGACGTCCCGAGAGGTCCCTCAGGACCTCCCGAGAGGTCCGTAAAGGACTTCCCAGGACATCCCGAGAGGACATCCAGTGGGACCTTGGACCTCCCGGAGGTCCGATAGACCACCCGAAGGTGCAGGGGTCTGACCCGAGGAGGTCGTTGGACCTCGGACCTCCCTAAGCTCCACGCTACTCGAGGGAGGTCAGAGAGGAGCCAACCCAAGAGGTTGTAGGGGCTTGAGGACAAGCCTAAAGTCCATCATGCGATCCGAATCGGTCCCGGGATCATCGACCAATTCTCCTGACAAGCAAGTGACAACAAAAGCATCCACAGAACTTTATTAACAGCAAAAGGAGGTTTGATTACAAGGGTTGCTTACAAGCTCCAGCAACTGAGAGCACACAAACGTAGCGGAAAACCAAAAGACATGGTCCACCCATTACACCACAGGTGACTGGCTGGAGGGTGCGGCCTAATTGAGTTGATCATCTTCATCATCATAGGGGTCTTCATCTGTTCAATTCATGAATCAAGCAAGAGTAAGCACAACAACTGTGCTCGCAAGTTACACCCGTCAATTAACAGAATGACATGCATAGGGATATATCAAGGGAAAGCATATTAGGGTTGTTTTGCATAAAGCCAATTTTATTTCAAATACAAGTATTAATGTTTCAAGGCAGGTTACAATAGATAAAATTCATTTTTGCAAATCTATTTTCAGTTGGATAACTTTCATCATAAAGATGGTGAAGGATACCCTCCTGCACATGGCTTCCCGCCCAAAACCCAATTTGGTTAAACCACCAAAACCAGTGTCAATATTCCTTTTGAAAACCAAAACCAAGAGCTAACTTTGAGTGATATTGCCAGTATGTCCATGACCGTGGACACGACTATTCGAATAGATTTACACTCTGCAGAGGTTGTACACTTTACCCACATGACATGAATTCTCTAGTTTGCTTGGCATCCGTCGATACCACCTCACACTTCCTTTGGTGAGAGGTCTAGAGCACATGATAAGGCCTTTACAATGTATTGCTCCACATGATCCACCCCATTAAGGTTTCGCAGATCCCCTTTGGATAGAAACCCATGGGTTAATGGGGTGCCCCCTCTTATGCCAGGTGGGACTACAACTAGTCATAACATGACAAACCCACCGCATCCACAGGATGAACCACGATAGAGCTTTGCAAATTAGTTAGCCCCACGCCCCATACTGAAGACATGTGGTTGCACAATTTTGGCGTAGCCCATTATAGGCTTAGCAAGTGGTGTCTCAAAGACCGGTCCTCAACCGACTTGGGCGACAAACCTCAACCCTGGGGCATCGGATCACACGACCCCCGTGCATAGACATGCACCAACCAAACAACCAGCTTCGTCCAAGTCAAATCCATTTTTCATTTACTTTGCTTTTCAAACCTCCATGGCACATCAATGCCATGGCCATTTGTAAAACCCCATGACACACCAATGTCATGGCCAGAGCCTCCATGGCACACCAATGCCACGGCCCAAATTATTTGATTAAATGATATTTTTGGTCAAACTCCCCAAATCAAGATTTTGGTCTAAGCAATACTAAGCATTTCATTTTTCAAGAGCTACGGGTCCTCACTATTGCAAGAACCAGGTTTTATCTAGGGTGACGAGGAGGTTGATTCAACATGGACAGTGGTCATACCAAGCAGTAGGCATAACTATGAATTGAAAGATAGGCATTGAAATAACTTAGTAAAGTAAGCATGCATACAGTCTTGAAATCAACATAAGTAGTTTGAAGTATTGGGTGCAACATGATTAAGAGTGTAACTTGCTTTGCTCAAAGTCTTGAGCTGCTCCCTCTCCCTCACTGAACTCGGGCTCCCCACGGTCTTGACAATCTACACGTGAAAACCAAATAACTCAAACAAAGTTCAAACAAGATTCCAAAGGACTCCAAATAAACTTAGATACAAAACCAACAGAGAGGATGGGAGGTCGGGAGGAGGTCCAACGAGCTTGTTGGAGGAGGTCCAGAGAGTCAAGAGAGGAGGTCCATGAACTGGGAGGGAGGTCTAAGGTAGGCTCGGTTGAGACAGAGAGGAGAAATGGAGAAGAAAGTGAGAAAGGGGGGCTTTCCAAACTATATATAGTGGAAGCCAATGCACATGACCCAGGATAGGGTCATCAGGAGTTGGTAAATAGGACAATGAGAGTAGGTAAGGAATGTGACAATCGGTATGACATGAGTACTGCAAAGGTGGGAGCATTTAATGTGATACAACATGCATTAAATACGGTGAAGACTTCCCTGCCTAAGGACACAGTCAAAGGTAAAGAAAACTAAGTGTATTCGCCCGATGAGGCGACCAAGACCCTTGAGGAGGTCCTGCCCGACCTTGAGGAGGTCTTGCAAGTGAACAAGGGAGATCCTCGCCCATAGGGGGAGGTCCTGACGGTTGGATCTCCAGAAGGAGGTCCAAACGACCAAGGTTAAACGCACCAGAGGAGGTCCGCATGGGCAAGGAGGAGGTCCTCACCCGCAAGGGAGGTCTAGACGGTTGGATATCCAGAAGAGAGGTCCAACGGTCAAGATCAATTGCAAACGGGGAGGTCTGCAAAGGTAAGAGGAGAACCTCACCCTCAAGGGAGGTCTAGAGCCGTAGGATCAAATCTAGGGGAGGTCTGAACGGTTAGAATTCCTAAGGGGAGGTCCTAACAGTCGGATCTGCCAAGAGATCTCCAAAGGGAAGGTCTTGATGGCCAGATGTATAAGGGAGAGTGCAGACGGTTAAGATCTCCAGGGGAGAGTCTTAACGGTCTGATTTTCAGGAGGAGAATGCAGGGCGGTTAAGATCTCCAATGGAGAGGTCTTAACGGTCCAGATTTACAAGGGGAGGTCTGAACGGTTAGGATTCCCAAGGGGAGGTCCTAACGGTCGGATCTGCCAAGAGATCTCCAAAGGGGAGGTCTTAACGACCAGATGTATAAGGAGGAGTGCGGATGGTTAAGATCTCCAAGGGAAGGTCTTAACGGTCCAGATCTTCAAGGAGGGAGAATGCGGCGGTTAAGATCTCCAAGAGGGAGGTCTTAACGGTCCAGATTACAAGGGAGAATGCAGACGGTTAAGATCTCCAAGGGGAAAGTCTTAACAGTCCAGATCTTCAAGGGGAGGTCTGGACGGTTAAGATCTCCACAGGGGAGGTCTTAACGGTCCAGATTTTCAAGGGGAGGTCTGGATGGTTAAGATCTCCAAGGGGAAGGTCTTAACGGTCCAGATGTACAAGGGGGAGGTCGAGACCGTTGGATTTCGATCGGACCGCCTAGAATGATCTAAGGCTTAGGGAGGGTGGGACGTTCGGACCATCCGAATGTCTCACCAGGATCAAACCGTCCAATGCAAATCGGGCGACTCACAATCAATCGAGATGCAAATAGGTAAGGAGGAGGTCCTAGAGGACCCGGGGAGGTCCGGTAGGACACGGAGAGGTCCAATAAAGGTAAGGAGAGGTCCTAGAGGACATGGAGAGGTCCTGAAGGACGCGGAGAGGTCCAATAAAGGTAAGGGGAGATCCGAAGAAGCGGTAGTACCGTATGGTGCGGGTGGTACTACCGGGCTGGTACTGAAGGGAACCTCCAGAGAAGGTTTCAAGGCTTCAAGCGGCGAGGGAAAGTCTAAATAACCGAAAAGCTTCAACAGGATTCCAAAGGAGCTCAGATGCACATAAGGATGGCGCAGGCTTGGGGAGGTTGTAAGCCAGAGAAGACCCGAGAGGGGGAATCGGACCCAGGGAGGTTCTAGCATTTGGGCGGTCTAGACCCAAGGAGGTCCGGACCAGGGGAGGACAACACAAGGGAGGTCCGAACCTTTGGATCCAAACGAAAGAGAGGTCTGGGCCATTAGATCCCAGACGAAGGAAGGTCTAGATCAGAAGCGGGTAAAAGACGAACAGAGAAGGAAAGACTGTCAAAACTCCAATAACTCAGCAAACCAACAAGGAACTTTAGTTGTAGTTTGAGTTAGTCAACTTAAATCCATTATGAAATTTCAGGTTAAGCTTTGAATTCTCATCAAAACAAAATGGTTCTTTTTATTTTGAAATTTTCAAAAAGGTTCTGAAGGTCAGGGTGTCACAACAGCGGATGAACTCAACATATGACCGACGATAGAAAAAATTTCACTACATTCGAGAATGGAAAAGGAATTGACAAGATCACATTTGGTGATAATAGCAAAGGAAAGGTAATAGGATTGGGTAAAATTGCTATCTCAAATAACTTTCCATTTCTAATGTATCTTTAGTTGAATCACTAAATTTCAATTTGTTATTCGTTGCTCAAATATGTGATCTTGGTTTAACTTGTTCATTCTATCAAAATGGTGTTTCCATTTTAAATGAAAAAATCTTTAACTTTCAAATGATTTAGATTTGAAAATCTTTACTAGGTTGATTTTTCTTCAAATAATTCATGCTTGAAAACTTACTTAATTGCAAAAACCTCTTTGGGTTGGCTTTAGCCTAGAAGGCTAGGTCATGCTGGGATGATTCAACTGAAAAAGCTTTTCAAACATAATTTAGTTGTTGGCTTGAAGGATGTGGAGTTTGAGAAAAATATAGTTTGTAGTACTTGTCAAGTCGGTAAAAAAGTCGCAAATTCTCATTCTTCCAAAAGTATCATGTCAACTTCTAGACCATTAGAACTCTTACATATGGATTTGTTTGGGCCAACAACCTATAAGAGTATCAGAGAAAATAGCTATTGTTTAGTTATCGTGGATGATTACTCTAGATATACAAGGGTATTCTTTCTAGATGACAAAGTCGAAACCTCCGGAATTTTCAAAATTTTTGCAAAAAGAGCTCAAAATGAATTTAAATTCAAAATAAAGAAAATCTGTAGTGATAATGGTTCCGAGTTCAAAAACACTAAAGTCGAAGATTTTTGTGAAGAACTTGGAATAAAGCATGAACTTTCCACAACCTACACTCCAGAGTAAAATGGAGTTGTAGAAAGGAAAAATCAAACATTAATTGAAATGGCTAGGACAATGCTTGATGAATATAATACTTCCGATAGATTTTGGGCGAAAGCAATCAATGCCGCTTGTCATGCCAAAAACCGCCTTTATTTGCATCGTCTTTTGAAAAAGACTTCTTATGAACTCCTTGTTGGAAGAAAACCGAACATCTCATACTTTCGTGTATTTGGTTGCAAATGTTATATTTTGAAAAAGGGTGTTCGTCTTTCAAAATTTGCAAGTCGATGCGATATTGGTTTCTTACTTGGATATTATTTAAATAGTAAAGCTTATCGCGTCTTCAATCAAAACTCTGGTTTAGTTGAAGAAAAATATGATGTTCAATTTGATAAAACTAACGGCTCTCAAGAAGAGCAAGAAAATTTGGATGATGTAGGAAATGAAGCTTTAAGACAAGCTATGGAAAATATGCAAATTAGAGATATCAAACCAAAAGAAGATCTAAATAATCAATCATCTTCCACTCAAGTTGAATCTCCTACCTCTTCCACAACAAGTCAAATTCAAATCGTTGAAGAGGACAACAAGGAAGATAATCAGCCATCCATCCTACCACAAAGAATCCATAATGCAATTGCAAAAGATCATCTAATAGATCAAATATTGGGTGATGTAACTAAGGGTGTTCAAACTCGATCTCGTGTCGCTTCTTTTTGTGAACATTACTCGTTTGTCTCTTCTCTTGAGCCAAAACATGTAGATGAAGCACTCGATGATCCGGATTGGGTGAATGCTATGCATGAAGAACTCAAAAACTTCACCTAGAATGATGTTTGGACATTGATGGAGAGACCCAAGGAACACAACATAATTGGTACAAAATGGGTATTTAGAAACAAGCAAGATGAAAGGGGAATGGTTGTGAGAAACAAAGCGAGATTGGTCGCTCAAGGATTCTCTCAAGTCGAAGGTTTAGATTTCGGTGAAACCTTTGCTCCCATAGCTAGACTTGAATCAATTCGGATATTACTTGATTCTGCATCATGCTTTGGTATTAAATTATTTCAAATAAATGTTAAAAGTGCCTTTTTAAATGGAAAAAATATCTGAACTTGTATTTGTGGAGTAACCACCCGGTTTTGAAGATCCTAAGAATCATAATCATGTCTATAAACTCTCCAAGGCACTCTATGGTCTTAAACAAGCTCCTAGAGCATGGTATGAACGCCATAGAGATTTTCTAGTTTCAAAAAAAAATTCAAAATTGGAAAAATTGATTCAACCTTTTTACTAAAATCTTAGACAATGATTTCTTTGTATGCCAAATTTATGTTGATGATATAATTTTTGGGTCTACTAATCAAGATTTTTGCAAAGAGTTTGGTTTTATGATATTTATGGAATTTGAAATGTCCATGATCGAAGAACTTAACTATTTTCTTGGACTTCAAATCAAGCAACTCAAAGATAGAACCTTTGTGAGCTAAACAAAGTATGCGAAAGATTTGATCAAGAGGTTTGGCATGGAAGATGCAAAAACCCATAAAGACTCCCATGGCAACCAACAGTCATCTTGACTTTATCTTACCGCATCTAGGCCCGATATCATGTTTATTGTTTGCATGTGTGCACGGTTTCAAGCAACACCAAAAGAATGCCATTTGGTGGCCGTGAAAAGAATTCTTATATATTTAAAGCATTCCTCTAGCATCGGCTTGTGGTATCCCAAAGGTGCAAAATTTGATTTAATTGGATATTCGGATTCCGATTATGCTGGTTACAAAGTGGATAGAAAAAGCACCTCAGGTAGTTATCAATTCTTAGGGAAATCTTTAGTATCATGGTCATCCAAGAAATAAAATTCCATAGCTCTATCCACCACCGAAGCCAAATATGTTTCCGCGGGAAGTTGTTTTGCTCAATTGCTATGGATGAGGCAAATTTTGATGGATTATGGAATTAAATTTGATAATATGCCGCTTTTGTGTGACAATGATAGTGCCGTGAAGATTACAAATAACACAGTCCAACACTCAAGAACCAAACATATAGATATCCGACACCATTTCTTAAGAGATCATGTGAGCAAAGGAGATATCAAAATTAGCCACATAAGGATCGATGACCAATTAGCCGATATCATCACTAAACCATTAGATGAAAGTCGCTTTTGCAAGTTAAGGAATGAGTTAAATATCATATATCATTCTAATGTTGCTTGAAACTCATGTCTCATGGAAATTGCTCTCATTTGGCTTTCTAGATGTTTTTATGAAAATAATTTCAAAATCTTCTTAAAATGTCTATTTTAAATAAAAACTATGTCCATTGGAGTTTAAATTATCTATCTAATGCATAATGGTCCTAAAATTATTTATTTAAGTGATTAAATCAAGGATCATTTGCATTCAAGTTCAGCTACAGCTTTTTCAGGCAAAAATAGTAATACCTCGTTTTCAACGTCGGTACTACCGCTGCCCGGTTATACCGCACTTCAACGGCGGTGCTACCATTTCAGTTGGTGTTTTCAAAAACGGTTATGGCCAAAACCTTATCTACGGTCCCTCCCTCTCTCTTTCGGTCATACCGACGCTTCTTCTCCAAAAACCGTCGACTGTCTCTATCTCCTCCACTGCTCTACTCAAAACCCTAAACACAAATCCTTCGATTGTGTGAAGTTTTCTAGATTTCTTGGTTGAAATCGATTCTAGCATTCTCTTCTCATCCAATCCCTAAGGTATTTGCCTTGATTCTCTCGTTGCTCATCTACTTTTAGCATCTATCTCACCTTTTAGGGTTTGAATCAAAATGTGCATGAATGAGTCAATTTCTCTTGGGAAAATTGGTAGTAATTAGTGTTTGATGACATATCATGTCAATTCCATGGATTAATTTATGTCAAACACTAGTTAGAATCAAAATCGAAAGATTGCCCTAAAAATTCTGGAACTGCGGTACTACCGCTCTGTGGTCGTCGGTACTACCGATGTACGGTAATACCGGACTTAAACACTGGTACTACCTACTTGCGGTAATACCGGATATCAATGGCGGTACTACCGCTCCAGAAGAGAAAAGTTGATTTAGTCATACTCTTTTACATAAACCCTATTCTAATTGTCTCTTCTTGTCTTAGCAACCATGCCTTACAATTCTGGACCATCCTCCTCAAGAGGAAAAGAAAAGATTGTGTACAAATCGGATGATGACTTTGAAGAAGACTCAACTGATAGTGATACAAGTGATGAACTTTATGTAGCAAACAGAACTCTTTTCTTTGTGGCAGACCCAAGCAAGATTGGAAGCAAAAGGTATACAGACTTAAGGCACACAAATCAGTTTTTGCTACCCAAGAATGTAGTTGATCCTCTATTACACACAAAGTTTTAGGAAAATGTGTTCTATCACATTTATGGCCATAAAAACTTTGCTCATCATCAGTATGTGTCTTAGGATCATCTCAATATGAATCCCTACTTAAATGGACTTTTCTATATATTTCACAGAGTAAAATTGGAAAATTTGGTGACTCTTAAGTGTGACTATGACTCCTCAATTATCAGACAATTCTATGCCACTATGCACATTTTCCCACAGCATGATACTCTCACCTGGATGACAGCATCTTTCAAAAAAAAGTGTGTCAAAAGAAGATTGTCAAAAATTATGGGGCATTCCCACACCTCAAAGTGGTCCCACGACTTTAAAAGTACATCTTGAGGATCATTGGAATTTGGATGAGATCTAAGAGCTATACGATACATCTTAGCAGTGTGAGTTTGGCACAGCAATTGGGTTTTCACCAATACCTAAAATGATATACAAGATTCTGAGAGCAACCTTCTTTCCCAAAGGTGGAAGTAATAATGAAGTACATCCCAAGGCTTAGAACATCATTTGTCATATATTAAAGAGAACCAAGTTTGATATTGTGGATTTCATCATCACTGAGATCTCTCTTTCAACAAAGGATACAAAGGACACTATTTTCTATGCTCCTTATATAATGAAATTGATTATAGATAAGTTTGGTTTCTATCTTGAGAGTGACACTAAACATGCAGAGTTCTTACCCAGTGACACTACTCCTCAAGATCCTCCTGCACTAGATTGATATCTCTTTTGGTACTTGATGCCAAAGGGGGAGAAATTTGGAAATTAAGAGTGAAAGATTAAGGAGGAGCTCAGCTTTTGGTAATCTACCTATCTATTAGCTACCTATCTATTACATATGTTTTATGTCTATGGTTGTAAGACCTTACTAGTTTCTCTCTAAGACCTGTTATGTTGAACTTGGTTATTGAATGCTTATGTTTAAAGTTATCTCAAGCATCTTTTTTCAATTATCATCTATTATTGCTTGAATGATCTTTGTGAACTTTGTTCCAAATATTCAATAAATAAAGGAAACTTTGCCAAAAATTTTAATTATCCACATGTGCATGAAAATCACTTCATGAACCTTGATGCATATATTTAGGGGGAGATTTCTCTATTTATTGATTGACTTTGAAAGCAGCAAATTCTTCACCTCTTTTGAACTCAAATCAAGAATTTCTTACTCATCAAATGTCAAAAACAAGAATATACAACCTTGTGTATATTCAAAAATATTTCATATCCTTTATATCAATTGGGTTGTCATCAATTACCAAAAAGGGAGAGATTGAAAGTATCTAGACCCTCAGTTTTGTTTTTGGTAATTAATGTCAACATTGTTAAGGGACTAACATGTGTGCTAAGATGTGTTAAAGGTTAAGTCCCAATGATTTATTGATGACAAGGCTGTTGGCAATGCGAATGAGACGAAAGATCAACATGAATCAAGACAAAGGTATTGTATAAACCTAAGGACCCTTTTGTAGTTTTCACCTGTCTCGATGTATGGAGAAAAGACTGGATTTATAGGATAAATGCCATACTATAAAGAGGGATTATGGCTAGTAGCTTGAGAGACTATTTTTGTGCCATAATGATCAACTAGGGTTCATGCATTGTTTTGATTTGAGCTTCTGGAAAAATATTTTTGTAAATCGGTATGACTGCAAGTGAGAAGCGGTACTACCGCAGGTCGGTAGTACCGATACTTATATGGTGATATGTATTTTCCAAATAGCATTTTAAGTGTATTTGAGTCTCTCTAAAAATCGGAACGACTGCATTTTAACTGCGGTACTACCGCAGGTCGGTACTACCGATATTTACATAGTAGTACGTAAATAAAAGAGAGAGTGTTTTGGGAGTTTTGATCTCCCTTGAGAATCAGAATGACCGCATGAGTTGAGCAATACTACCGGAGTGCAATAATACCGATATTTTAATGACGATACGTTTTTTCCAGAGAAGGTGTATTTCTGAGATGTCTTGAGCTCTAAAAAACGGTATTTCCGTTCTAGCCGAGTGGTATTACCGCACTGCGGTATTACCATAACCTTTTCTGTAATGGCTAGTTCAGAGCATTAAATGCCACTGTTCCAACCGTTGCGCAAAAATCGGTAGTACCGGGTATTTAACGGCGGTACTACCGCAAATCCTGATTTTTTAGGAAAGTGGTTGTAACAACTAAATTTATTGGTGAGGGGTATAAATATCCACCCCCACCTGCCTTCTAGCAGTAACTCTTGAGATCATTAAGCATTATACTCTTGCATTGAAGTCTCTTGAGCCCATATACACTCTCTACTACCATTTGCTTTGAAATCCTATTTTGAGGTAGTTGAGAGCATTTAAGTGCATTACATCATTAGTTGATCACTTTGGCACTTGATCGTCTTCAAGCGAGTGCTACGATTTGTTACTCTTGGTGCTTGCCGGCACCTAGATGGCTTAGAGAAGAAGTTGCACGGTGGTCACTTCAAAGAAGTTTGTGAAGTGACCCAGCAAGGGATTGTGAAGTGGTTGCGTGCTCACCATCTCCGGAGCAGAGGAAGAGCAACGATAGTGATCGAGGGTCAATGCTTAATTCGTGGAGCCGGCTCAATTCGTTCAAGTTTCCTCAATGTGGATTAGTGAAGACCGGCAAGTCTTCGATACCACGGGAAAAACTTCATTGTCTCCATTGTGGTTTATTCTTGTCTTTACTACTTCCGCATTTACATTTCTAGTAATTTACTTGTGTAGAATTGCTTAGCTAAAGTTGTATCTAGTTTTGACATAGTTCATAATTGTCTTAAATAGCTTAGTAGTTTCTTCTCTACATTTGTTCTAGGAAGCTTTGTTAAGACAATCTTGTTTAATATCGTTAATTAGTCGAATTTTTTTTTAAACCTCCTATTCACCCCTCTCTAGTTGGTTATCCTTGATCCTACAAGTGATATCAGAGCTTGGTCTCTCTAATTTTAGACTTAACCATCTAGGAGAGAAAGAATGGCTAGTGAGGGAATGTCAATAGACAAGACACCTTTATTTGATAGATCAAATTATGCTTATTGAAAAATTTGAATGTCTATTTATTTAAAGGCCATGAGCCCAAGTATATAGAGAATTGTTAGTGAGGGTTTCGTTATGGCACTTAATCCTACACACCCCACGGATCTTGAGGAACGAAACTCCCACCTCAATGCTCAAGCGATGAATGGTCTATTTGGAGCTTTAAACGCGGATGAGTTCAATCGAGTGAGCAATCTTGAAACCGCTCATGAGATATAGATTACGCTCTCGAAAATTCATGAGGGCACATCCACGGTTAAAGAAGCCAAATTGGACAGGCTTCGGATCAAATATGAGACATTTACAATGTTGCGTCATAAAAACATCACTGAGATGTATTCTAGACTCAACTACATTGTAAATGAACTCAAAGGTCTTGGCACTAATTTACTTGATGTTGATATTATGTACAAGATGCTTAGGGCCCTACCGGACAAATACGAAACGTTGGTGATACTATTTCTCAACTCTCCTAAGTTGCCAAGAATGACGCCAACCAGACTCTTGGACAACCTCATAACAAATGAGCTGTATAAGAAAAACAAGGAGAAGCTTTTGGAGTCATCCTCCTCAAAGAAAAAGATTACAACTTTCAAGGCAAAACCGGAATCAAGTGATGAAGAGGATAAAGAAGAAGACTCCGAAGAAGAATTTTCTCTCCTTGTGAGGAGAATGAATAAATTCATGAGAAGACGTCCATATCGAAGCTTTGATTTTGATAAAAGCAAGAAAGGACAATTCTCCAACGACAATAAACGCTATAGCAATATTCATTGTTATAAGTGCGATGAGAGCACATTGCCTCCAATTGCCCCAGCAAGAAGGATGACAAGGGCAAATCATCAAAGAAGAAGGAATACAATGACAAGAAGTAGCTTCTCAAAAAGCTTCACAAAGATGGAAAAAATGAAGCTCATATTGGAGAATGTGATTTCGATGAAGAGTATTCGGATTTCGGCTCCGATTCCAATGATGAAGGGTCCTCCAAGAAAAGAGGACTTGTTGGTATCGCCATCAAGGAAACGTCATCGCTATTCTCCACTCCTACTTGTCTTATGGCAAAAGGAGATAAGGTAAAATCCATTAATGATAATAAACCTTCATATGATGAATTAATGGATATGCTTGAAGAATTAAATGAATGTCTTGGAAAAGATATGTCAAAATATAAAGTCTTAAAGAAAGAACATATATCTCTAAAAGACTCTTATGAGGAGCTAAAGGAAGCTCATGACTCTCTTATCTTAAAAGATATTAAAAAATCTTATTCAAATGTTGGAATTACTTGCAATTTAATGAATGAGATGTCTAGAGTAGAAATTGCTCCAAATGCTTTAGCCATGTCTAGCACTTCTATAGCATGTGATGATTTGTTATCCATGCCATGTTGCTCTAGAAATGATTCAATTGCTAATATGGCTAATACATGTAATCTATTGCTCGTTGTTGAAAATCATGAATTAAAAGAGCAAGTCACCAAGCTAAGTAAGAGTTTAGAAAGATGCTTCAAGGGTAAAGCAACTCTTGACAAGCTATTGAGTGAGCAACAATGCTCATTCAACAAGGAAGGACTTAGGTTCATTCCCAAGAAAGGTAAGAAGCCAATTTACAATCCCGCAATGTTTGTAAAAGAGAATGAAAAATATTACAATAAATATCGTAATATAGGATATTTGTCAAATGCATGCTCAATTTCAAGTACTAAGTCTTATGGCATTTATGATTCTTGCTACATGCTTAGAAAGTCTAAAGATGGCAAACTAGTTGCAAAGTTTATTGACACTTCAATTTTAGGCACAAAAAAGAATATCATTTGGGTGGCCAAAATCTTGGTCACTAACCTCCAAGGACCCAAACAAATTTGGGTACCTAAAAGAACCTAATTCTTATTTTATAGGTGAGCTACAAGACCAGTGGAAAACATTGGGTGCTTGATAGTGGATGCACTCAACATATGACCGGCGAGAGAAAAATGTTCACCACATTCGAGAATGGAAAAGGAATTGACAAGATCACATTTGGTGATAATAGCAAAGGATAGGTAATAGGATTGGGTAAAATTGCTATCTCAAATGATCTTTCTATTTCTAATGTATCTTTAGTTGAATCACTAAATTTCAATTTGTTATCCGTTGCTCAAATATGTGATCTTGGTTTAACTTGTTCATTCTCTCAAAATGGTGTTTCTATTTTAAATGAAAAAGAAAATTCTTTAGCTTTCAAAGGATTTAGATTTGAAAATCTTTACTTGGTTGATTTTTCGCCAAATAATTCATACTTAAAAACTTATTTAATTGCAAAAAAACCTCTTTGGGTTGGCTTTGGCATAGAAGGCTAGGTCATGTTGAGATGATTCAACTTAAAAAGCTTTTCAAACATGATTTAGTTGTTGGCTTGAAGGATATGAAGTTTGAGAAAAATAGACTTTGTAGTGCTTGTCAAGCCAGTAAACAAGTCACAAATGAGATGTACAAGAAATACAATGATGAGCTAAAAAGTCTAATTTATTGTTATCACATTTAATTGATAAAGAATATTGGTAAGTATCGAGAAGGCCAAGATTACATCTTGTGCAACTCTACATCTGAAAGCAATCATAAATATTCAAAACTGAGCAATATGTTGTTTTCATATAGTTGCTTATCATATCTTTTGAGCATTTTTTCCTGGTTAATTGTATTACAGAAATTACATGTTAATATATTATCTTGGTCAATTAATTATTTCCCCGAACCCGGCGCCCCTCCTCTCCGAGCCCGCCTCCTCTTACATGTATATGTACACGTATATGTATATGTGTACATGTATATGTATATGTACATGTGTATATGTATGCATATATGTATATGTACATGTGTATATGTATATGTATATGTATATGTATATGTATATGTATATGTATATGTATATGTATATGTATATGTATATGTATATGTATATGTATATGTATATGTATATGTATATGTATATGTATATGTATATGTATATGTATATGTATATGTATATGTATATGTATATGTATATGTATATGTATATGTATATGTATATGTATATGTATATGTATATGTATATGTATATGTATATGTATATGTATATGTGTGTGTGTGTGTACATATGTGTGTGCTTTTTACCTCATAGGGGAAACAAAATCGTTAGGTGGTATACTATATCTATTTGTTTATTAGAATTCCTTCTAATGACTTATGCATTCTGTTATCATTTCCAATTGGAGGATCTGCTGGTTGGGGCTCTTCGTTGTTCTTTGGTGTTCCTTGGTTTGGTTTCCTCCTAAGCTTCTCTGTGTGCCTCTTGGTTTCACCTCTCTTTAAACCCCTTTTGTTGGTTTGAATCCCTTTGAGATTAAAACCTCCCTCTCTGTTTAAATCTCATCCTTTGTTTAGACCTTCCCTTGTTTTGGACCTCTTGCTGAGGATCAAGCTCGGGTTTGTGTTTCAAAACCCCTTTGATTTCTCAAAGCCAAGTTTGGCCTTGTTTTCCTTTCTCTGGACCTCCCTCAAGGATGATTCAGTTCGGGTTGCGATATTACCACCATCCCTCTAGCGGTCATACCGTCTGCTTCGAAAGGCTTGACACTCTACTCTGGTTTTACCTTCCCGTTTGGTGCTTGACCTTCTATTGCATACCATCGTGGTAGTCTTGGAACTACCGCCTTTGTTAAGACCTCCTTTGAGCCTTTTTGGACCTACCTTGCCCGTTGGACCTCCTCAGAGTCCAAAGGACCTCCCTTGACTCCTTGAAGACCTCCCTTGTGTCCTTGCGGACCTACCGCTGTTGTTTTACGGTCGTACCGCTAGGGTTTAACCTTCCTCGCCTCAGGACCGTTGATGCTTTTGGACGGCCCAATCTTGAAGGTGCGTTCGGACGGTCCGAACATTCCACCCCTTAAGAGCCACCCGATCTGTATCGGACGACCCTAATCTGGTGAGGCCTCCGCTCGGTCCGAACGGCCCCTTTGCTTGACCCCGTTCGATCTTGATCTAACGGCCCTAGCTTTCCCCGCGTATCCTTGTTTCCGCGGACACCTCCCCTTGTTCAGATCTGGCCGTTAGGACCTCCTCCCTAGAGATCTTAACCGCACAGACCTCCCTTTGGGAGATCCAACCGTCAGGACCTCCTTGCCCTTTTGATCTTGACCGTAGGACCTCCCTTTTGGAGATCCAACCGTCAGGACCTCCTTGCCCTTTTGATCTTGACCGTAGGACCTCCCTTTGGAGATCTAACCATCAGGACCTCCCATTGCCTTTGATCTTAACCGTTTAGGATCTCCTTCTAAGAATCTAAGCCGTTAAGACCTCTCCTTTGTTGGTTTCAACCGTCAAGGCCCTTTCCAGCTTGCGGTTGTACCGCATCATAAACCCGAAACTACCGTTATCCGGTCGTACTTCTTCTTGAACACAGTGCTACCGCCGCCAGCGATATCGTGTCCATCTTTCGGTCTTCTTTGAGTCTTTGGACCTCTTGTCCAGGACCTCCTCTTTGAGTCTCTGGACCTCCTGTCCAGGACCTCCTCTTTGAGTCTCTGGACCTCCTGCCTAGGACCTACTTTCAGTGTCTTTTGGACCCCTTGTCCAAGACCTCCTAGTGCCTTTGGACCTCTTGTCCATAGGACCTCCCCGAGGTCTTTTTGCAAAAACAATTTGTGTGGTGGGGACCGCCTCCTTGTCTGGTCGTGCACCTCTTTGACTGGCCCCACTTGCCAGCCGCACTCACCATATATCATTCCTTCCACCTCAAACCTTTGTGCACATTTAATGGCTGTCATAGCACATTAAATGCAGTCACTTCTAGGGTGTATTGTTTATTTCTTTTTAGGACATGCCCTGTCCTAACCACACCGATCATTGACACGTTTGCCTGAGCTGTTTCCTTGCCTCACCACCAGCCGGCTATGAATAGCCTAGGTGGGCTTGCCTTTGTAACCTTTTGCTCCTTTGCTAGCCTCCTAGCCGTCACCTAGCTCCTTCTGAGCTTGAGCTCGAAGCTCCACCGTGTGCAACCGTGAAAGCTGCTCCCTTCTTCACCAGAAGGCCTCCCTGTGAATCTTTGCTGGACTCCCGCCTAGAGACCATCCTCTCTTGCTTTGGATCTCCCCTCTCGTTTTGGGCCTTCTGGTTGCCTGGTTTTTGGGTTGAGTAGTGCTCTGGTTCTTTTGAGTCTTTTGGAAGTTCTTTTGCCTAGATTAGTTTTGCTTATTTGGTTCTTTGCGATCGTGTAGATTCCGAGCTTGAAGAGTATTTGGACTCGACAGTTTCAACCAAAGGACTAGTACTGCTTGACGAAGGCAAGTCATAGCCCTTGATCATGTTGAGCCTAGCCTTTTAAATATATTTTATTTTACTTTAACATGCATGGCTATTTTTATATGAAAACGTTTGGGCAGTAACTATTCTTCCTTACTTGATATTATGCCTCCTTTGGACTTGTTGCTGGACATGTTGACATATTTCCCTTTGGAAACTCTAGGTTGGGTATTTTAGTTGGTATTGCTTGATATTGCCAACATGGGACCGTAAGTTTATGCTTAGCCTTGCTTTAGATCCGTGGGTTTCGAGAATCATGCTTCATCAATTAATAATCTTGACTAATGATCTATGGAATTTGTGGTTGGTGCCACTGTTAAGCAACTATGGTGGGATACTGTATGTTGTGTTGACTGTGGTGCGAGACCACTTTGTTAAAATCTGGTTGTGCCAGGACCTGGTGGTCCTTTGGCCAGGGTTAATCATCAAATGGTTTTGCTTGGGCAAGAAGGCAGGGAGTGAGAAGTGGGTGCTTTGCACATGGGGTTGTGGAAGTCTTGCCTGAGCACAAATAAGGACTTAACTTTGTGTTCTATTGATCTGGGTTGAACAGTGCAACCACAAGATCACTTTATGGGGGTGGTCTGGCTGAATAATTAGCAATGAGTGACTCGGTTCATTGTGGTTGGCGCGTGAGGCGTTGGCGCAAGAGGGGCACCCAATAACCTGCGAGGAATTATGAACCTTAGCGGGCAGCTCTGAGTCAGTTCAAAGCTTTGTAAAGACCTTGCCGTGCTCTCTAGACTGCTCACCATCGGAAGTGAGCAAGGGTCTTTCGAACCCGTCCCCGCTAGAGACCATGGATTGTGGGTAAGTTGTACACCTCTGCAGAGTGTAAAATCTATTCGAATAGCCAAGTCCTTGGTCATGGACAATGCCCAGTGAAAATGGTGCAAGGGTAGCTTTTGTGAAATTTGTGTTCCCTGGGCACTTCTGCGAGAGGCCGTGGCCTTACCTCGAAGAGACCTTGGCCGGCTTTAGAGGGGTCATGGCTGGCTTGAGATGTGGTCCAGGGGCTGGGTTCGAGCTCTAGAGTTGGTGCTCTAGAGAGGCCTTGGGAGAGGTCCTGGCTGTGGGTGCAACCAGACCTCCTACAAGTGGTTTGGATGTGAGTGGGTGCTCACTCCCTTCTTTTCAAACAAAGGTAGTTATGTCATATTGTTTTAACTTGCTGCCTTACAATCTATTATGTTATTTACTGTCAAATTTTGCTTTGCGCAACTAACCATACAGCTCTCCATTGGTAAGCCATTGCATGATTTTTAAGTGCATAATGCTCCCCTATGATTTGCTGAGTACATTCAAAAGTACTCATGGCTCTAAGCCCTGTGTCAAAGCAGTGTATGAAGATGACCAAGTGCAAGGAAGCACCGACCTCTTTGAAGAGGATTTCTTTGATGATCCCGCTGCCTAGGATGTCCTCCACTCGACAGCCTGTGGGCTTGCCGGTTGGCATCTATGTGTTTTGATGTTTCGGCTGCCTAGGTTCTTTTGTTGTCGGTTTGTAAGCCCAAGTGGCAAACCATCTGTAAACAAGCTTGGACCATAAGGTCTTGTTTAATACTAAGTTTAATTTGTCTGCTTCATCTCTTGTCTTGACCTTGTGGTTGTGATTGTACCGAAGTGATTCTATGCGAGCTAGCATCTGGCATCCTGGGACTAGCTCGGTGCATAGAGGCAGGAGCTCCGGGTGGTCCTACGGGATCTTCTTGAGAGTCCCTGACGGTCCTCCCCTCAGGTTTTGCCGTACAGTACTACCGCAGCCCTTCTTGTCACGGTAGTACCGGTTGCAAAAAAAAAATGGTCCTCCTGGACTCCCCCGCATAACCTGAGAAGAGGTCCTCACACTACTTCATCGAACCTGACACACTGGAGTGTGCGATTTGCTTCATGCCTCGAGTTAGAACTCGAGGCATGAAGCAAATCGCACACTCCAGTGTGTCAAGTTCGATGAAGTAGGTCGTGGTTCACCTGTACGTTTAGGATGACCGGCCAAGGAGTGAGCTAGCTAGCTGAATTCAGGCCTCGAGTTAGCTAATAAGGGACTATGAACTATATATATATTGACGAGGATATAATAATCTTCATTTAATTATTTATCTGTAATTCATATTATGGATAATAATGACATCATACGGTTCTTGAGTATACCCCTTAATATTCATAAGGGAGAAGTCGGAGGTCGTAAGTTCTTCTACGACCACCCCATGGTCGTAAGTCCTTCTACGACTACCCCATAGTCGTAAGTCTTTCTACGACTATGTATTGATCGTAAGCTCTCCTACGATCAGTTTATGGTCGTAAGCTATTCTACGACCACTACCTGGTCGTAAGCTCTTCTACGACTAGTCTCTAGTTGATGTGGCTTATAGACATGTGGGCCTAATCGACCAGGGAATCTTCTGCACCATATTTAAATATATGGGCAGTAAACTATGCTGTTATTCTCTGGAATAATGACACGAATCAACTCCCTGTCATGGTGATAACTGCCTCACAACATGGAAACGTTACTACTCCCACAATAATCTCCAATAACGGCTCCATAATCAAGCATTAAAGGCGCCTTTGAATTTGGAAGAACAACAAAGACACTCAGAGTACTATAAAAGGCGTAATCATCAGAGAAGAGAAGGGAAAGGAATCAAGGGAAGAAGGCGCATCATTCTAGTCTTTCTCTTGATATAGTAATCCATCATACTCAATACATACACACATGAGTAGGGTTGTTATTCTCCCTGGGAGAATGCCCGAACCTGTATAAAAATACCTGTGTCGCCTCTCTCTGCGTGATTTGAGCCTAGGGGAACCCCCGAATCAAACAATCTTTACGTAAGTTCAGTTCTAAAACACTGACATGTGTGTGTGTGTGTGAAGCCGGTTTTAAAGGCACAAGCAGCCACTGCTTGGAGATTTTATAGAGAAGAGACTGTCACAGACAATTCATTAGAGAAAACCGTCTGTGATACGTCAGCTATCACAGACGGTTTCATCTACAAACTGTATGTGATAACTATCACAGACGGTTTTGAGTTAATAACCGTTTATGATAATCTACATCACAGACGGTTCGAAAACCGTTTGTGATGAATTCATGTCATTACTGACCCATAAACTCAAACGGCTCATGAAACCGTCTGTAATGACATTTTTGAACCGTCTGTTAAGACTTTTTCTGTAGTAGTGCACTAGGACGTTGTCGCCCTCACCATCGAGATCTATAGATGATCCGCCACCGCCTAGCCTCACTTCTTCCAAATCTGATCAGAGGGGAGCAAATCCGTTGAGGGCTATGGAAGAGGTCGGCAGAGGGAGGGGTAGACGAGGCCAGTGGGAGAGAGGGTCGGAGGATGTCGATGGTGGCGGAGGTCGGAGGGAGTAGATCCGCCCCCGGCGGAGGAGGTCAGGGGCAGCGGGAGGGAGGGGGAGGAGGTCGGCGGTAGTAGAGGAAGGAGGTCGGCGCACCGCCCACATGAGGCAGCGAGAGGGAGGGGTGGAGGTCGGCGGCGGTGGCCACACATGTCGCACAGGAGGGAGAGAGGAGGAGGAGGAGGATAAATGAGGAGAGGTGGATGGATTTTGGAGTTTATATAAGATGATATTTGGTGGGTAATTTTGGGGACTTTCAGTGGCAAATAGATATTTCTATCCCGCAAAAACAAAAAACTCTCCTTAGCTGGCTTTTTGGCTTATAGTTATATAGGGGCTTAGGTTTTTTCAAAAGTTTAGTAGAAAAGCCACCCCTTTGGCTTTTGTTTATTTGTTTTTAAGCCGAACAAAAAATCTAAACGAACATGTCCTTAAATTGATTTTATTCATTGGAAAAGCACGATGCAATTACTTGCTTTATCAAATATCTGAGTCACTCGTTTTCATGAGGATATATTAGACCCTGGTCATAGGCCATGCAACACACCTATATGTCACAGTGCTGATAAAGTGATAATGATACATACATACATACACATCTGACATCTGTAGCTGTATGGCCTATATTCCCCATCATCATATCCGGTTTACCGACAAGAACATTTGGGTACATTCAACGGTAACCCCACTAAAAAGTTCAAACGAATGACAAGGGACACACTGTCACACACTAAACCACTAAAGGGTCTTGTCGCAGTGGAACGGAAGGTCAGAATCCCTTGAACTATGCAAGTGTCTACCCGAGCAGGACCAGCAAGAAAAAAGGTGGGAAAAGAGCGCGGCGCGCTGCTCGGCACAGGCATAGCACCGACTGTTGAGCGGCTCGTGGTACGGTACTATCCCTTAGCAAGTCCAGACACGAGCTGTGTACTTGAACGCGCGCGCGGCACAGTGCATGATCCGGTGATAAGATGACCGGGAGCTCGATCGATCGGTAAGTGAGCAAGCTGCTCGGCACAGAAATAGCACCGACTGTTGAGTGGCTTGTGGTACGGTACTATCCACTGACTGCTTCGCCTTCGGGGCTTTAGAGCTTCTGCGCCATAGTGGTTATTCCAGTGCCATCAGTGGTGACCTTTGGACCTTCTTTTTGTGTATCTCACTGGTTCCTTACTTGCGCCCTCTCCTCTGTTGGGTGTGCTGTAAGAGGATTGGCGCCTGTGCAATTAGAGCTTGAGTTCTAGTTAGTACTGGCTTGATCTTGGTGTGATGGTTGATTCGGTTTTTGATGATTGGTGCTCCGTTGGTGTTTTCGGTCGGTGCATCTTGACTGTGGTTCTTGTGCAACATCCCCTGTACCTCGTCTTCACACACTGGTGTGTTCCCGGTTTGTGAAGTTAGCATTGTATCTCCATCAACCTCGTCTGGTATTGGTAGCACATCGGGGCAATTGGTTTTCTGAGACAGCGCAATTGGCGTGCCTTGTCCGGTTCTACTCGGTGGCCTTGAGTGTTATCTGCTTTGTGAGTTTTCTGGTTTTTCATTTTGCGCATCACTTTGCATATGTGTTGTACTAGTCAAAATCTGGAATTATGATTAATTGGATTGATACTAGTACCGAGAGATATTGCTTAATGATTTTGTGGGCTCGGATTAATGCTCGATGAGGATGATTGTCATATTGTGAATATTATGGGGATATGTTCATGATCTTAGGATGATGATACAATTGGTAATAGTGTTGAATGTTTGTTGAAACACATGTTTTTGGCAAAATTTCAGAAGCTGACAGGCTGTAGGCGGTCAGACTTGCCACCTCTGGTGGTTAGACCGGCCAGGGTTTTGGCCAACAGGCTAGAGGTCAGACCGGCCATGGGCGGGCAGCCTGATCGGGCATAAAAGTGACTTTCGAGTTTAGAACCAGGCCAAAAATAGAGGGTGTATGCAAGAGAAATGATTTTTCTACACTTGGTTTCATAATTTTTGGAGCTTCAAGCCAAAAGTTATATTCGTTTTAAATTTTCAGAGAGGTTTCGGATTTCTAGGGAGGAAATTTGGCTAAGTCCTCATGCTGGGCGGTCAGACTAACCAAGGGGCGGTCTGACCAGTTTTTCCCCGTTCGTTGGCCGGTTTGGCAACGATGTTTGTAGGTTAGGTTAATTTCATAGGTTTCAGTGCATATGTATTACATGATGCATGTTTTGACTAACGTGGATCAAGTTGCGAAGAAATTATTCCCGGAATCGATTTCTTGGTATATTGTTGTGCAGGAGGCTTAGAGGTCAACGACGGTCAATGGCGAGAATGATCGGGACTAGGCTTGGAGAGCTGAGGTCCAGAACGATCGAGGAGACTGGGTGAAGTCAGTGGACTCAAGCATGGTGCAAAATGGACAAGGATGACTGAACGAGAAGTTCGGTGTGACGGGTTGCATCAAGCGACGCGGGGTCGGTGCAAGTGCCATGGTGGTTTCGGTGGGAGCCGGATGGCAGATACTTGCCGATATAATGAGAGTCGTTGATCAACTTACACATGGGGAAGTATGGGATTGCTTTATGAAGATTGAACTCGGTCTTTGGAGAAGGATCAAGAAGGGGTATTTTGATAATTCCACCAAAATATCACCTTGATGACATTTGGCTTAACATTGGCGCAAGATGGCGCAAGGAGGAGTGGTTTATGTTAAATAAAAATAAAGATCACGAAGAAACAGATTCGGTAAGTCCGGTTCATCATCCGCTCCGAGAAGCATGCGTGCATGTAGACCCGTATGTGTGTGGGCTTAACGGGTGCACGTTATGGTCTTCTCTCTCAGTCTAGCCTCCACTATATAAGGAAATGTCCATATGTGTAGTCTCCAAGTCCTTCCAAGAGAAAAAAAAATCCTAATTTATGTTTTGGGGATTTTGTAGTAGTTGATGCTAGGGTTTGTGAGAGGTGGATTGATTGTGTACTCAAGTGTTGAGCTTTTGCTTTCCATGTTAGAGTAACTTTTAACCAATTTCTATCTCAAATCAATCTAAGGAAGATTTCTCCAAGATAGGTCTCTTCTTGTTCTTGCTCTCATTTTGGTGATTTTCGGGTTTTTTATTTTCCTTTGGTTTGCCTTTAGTTTCTTGCTGTGATCTTGCTTGCTGTGATATGTGGGAATGCATCTAGGATCGTCTTGATCATCTCTTAACCACGAGCAAATTTTAGGATCAAATTTTGATTTTCCAAGGTTCTTGTGCCCTCCTTCCCTCATCTATGAAATTCATGAAACCTTGGTTTTGATCTTCCCGATCGTCGATTGGAATAGGTTCCTGACCTTCTTGATGAGCTATAGTTGAAATTTGAGGTGATTTGGATCACCGGATCAAAAGTTGAGCAGATTTGGGATTTTGGTTTTATGCTAGTTCACTATTCATCAGGCTAGAGGTCAGACCGCCCCTAGTGAGAGGTCTGACCGCCAGGCCAAATGTCAGACCGTCCAACCTGAGAGGTTTAACTGTCAACTCATTTGGTTTTGCGTTTTTGGTGATTTTGGTTGCTGTGCTTCGAGGTTTCGATTGGATTCAACACAAGACTTCTGCTATGCTTGTACATTGACATTCATAGCTTCCTTTGCTATTTAAGTGAAAATTGAGTTGAATCCGATCAAGGTGAATAAGAGATAGTGCTCCTATTCACCCCTCTCTAGTCGCCGTTTTGGTCCAACACATATAATGAAATTGGTCTGATAGCTAGATCAAACTTGAGCTTATTGCTTTGCTTACTGTTGTCAATTCATCTCATTCTGGTGGCTCTGTCATTTTCAGTAGTTCAGTTGTGAGTCTTCTGACTAATTGAACTTGATCTTGTTCTGTGATCTATGTGCATTGTTAGATGGTTCAGTTGTGAATCTTGTGACTAATTGAACATTTCTGTGTATTGTTATATAAATACTGTCCTGCTGGATGAAAGGCTAAAGTGCTGGATTGTGATTCTCTTGCAATATTAAGTAATTTATATCATCTGTTGGCTGAAAATATAACCTGTTATTTTGAGATAATTCTTAACATATTAGTAAAGCAGTTTTTTGAGCTCAAAGTCTGATTTTTTTTTTGTCATATTCAATTTGTAAAGAGTATAGACAATAGTGTCGAGAAGGTATCTTGTGCAGCCTGACATCCGAGAACAATAAACAAACAATCTAAATCTGAGCATTATGATTATTTTTTTTATTAAGATGTATTTTATCATGTTTAATTGATATGAAGATATTGTATGTTTTTTATGTTATTTCTGTCATTTAAATGTTACTGAAATAATGCTAGAATTACAGCCGCGGAAAGATGAGCAGAATCGCGGCTCTGTGCGCTGTCCGCCACTGGCCCACTGCCCCTAGAGTTGGGGTGGATGCATGACCGGTCGTGGGCATTGGATGGTCGACGGCGATGTCCTCGTCGGAACGGTCGCGATCGACGGGGCCGGCCGCGCGCGCGAGCGAGTGGAGCGTGACAGTGCGGATGGCGGCCACGCGTGCGAGCGATTAGCCAACCACAGGACGGGGCGCGCGCGGGAGAGAGGGAGACGTACCTACGCGATGATACTCTCCTCCAGTTATACGCGCGCGCTGCTGCAAAAAAGGGGGAGAAAATCCTAAATCCCCCGTCCCGACCGGGAGATCGCGGGGGATTCGGGTGTGTCTTACTGTGTTTGTCGTTTTAGCGTGAAAAGATCGATCGGGGCGTGCCTCTTTTGGCCTAACGGCATGTCGCAAAAGGCAGGCGGCGTTTTTGCAGCCTTAGTTGATGTTTTATCATCGGCCATATTTCGGAATGCATATATGCATGTGATGATTAATTAGTAACGCACGTTGCATTGGATGGTCGTTCTTAGAAACAGCTACATATTTGGTTTTAAAATGCGCTAAAGGTGGTGACGGATTGGAGTGCTCGCGTGATAATCTTTGCTTCATGTATACTCCGTCAATCGATGCATGCCCTTTAGGATTCCAAATGGTCACTACTTACGTTTGTCCCTTGCCAATGTGCTGCGACCTGATGTTCGGATCGGAACGTGCAATTCGTCAGAGTCGCCCGGCAAAAGCATACGTAGTTGGGCCTTTTTTTTAATCCTTTTTTGAAAATTATTTTAAAGACAGCCTCTTCTTAACTTTATTTCTAATTTTGTCATCTTTCGTCAAGCCATGATCTGTGATGTGACTAAACTGTGCTATCACGCCACTAACCTCTTTAGACGCATCCATTTTTAGGCTAAATCCTGCTATGCCAAGAAGAGTGGCGTGACAGCACATTTTGGTCACGCCGTGGTCGATGACGTGATAGCACAGTTTGGTCATACCATGGGTCATGGTGTGACTAAAAGGGTTAGAATTGAAAATAAAGTTAGAGAGATTGTCTCTAAAATAACTTTTAAAAAAGGATTAAATAATAAAAAGAATTCTATGTAGTTTGATCCTATTGGTGAAAGCGTAGCTACCTTTTTAATGTGGGATAAAAAGAGGAAGCACAAAACACACTAATTACTGGTTGCAGATTTGCAGTGTGGGAAGTTCGAAGAATTTTTTATGATGAAGAAATAACATCGGAGGTCATGCATTTTGTTAATGATATACTCTAGAGGCAATCAAAGAGATGTTTAAGAACTTTTGAATAATATGTTATTTCATCCCTTGAATAAAATATCATTTATTAATATTGGTAAGTATGTGACTTGTTTGTGAAACTCTCTATTTTTGTTTATAGTGTCATTCTAAACATCACTAATATTATATCATTATGTGGGTTACTTATGATTTATGGATCTACACATGTATTGATTGACGATCACATTTCACGGATCATGAATATAAGATATTAAATCAATAATATGGACATATGTTGGAGAACATAGTGTTGGATTGACCCGCCTTGAGACACTACGAAAATAGTTATATTATTAAGTATCATCAGTTGGTCTCATACATAAGTGTATGTGGGATTCTTAGACTTAGGGTCGTCATGGTTTTCTACATGTGTAATAGTTTACTCAGGGGTTGTCAAACACTACTCTGTAAATGAGTAGTCATCAAGGTAGCTTTCGGTTTCACTATGAAATATGCGGATGAATGTGAGCGATCAAGATGGATTTTGCCCATCCTCTTTAACGGGGAGATATCTTTGGGCTCCTCGATGTGGTTGGATTAAGGAAATGCATGGTCATGCTGAATATGGTTGAGGGGTTAACTACAACTAAGTAATCCACTACAAGATCGAGTCAATGATCGAGCTATATATCATAGGATGACACGCATCTCGCCTTGAGTTTGATGTGGTATCGTGAGGCAAAGGGATCAACACATGAGCTTTTATAAATGTTTGTCCAATATGATATTTATGTGTCTTCGGGAGTCGCTATGTCATGCAAGGAACAGCTACCGACTTGTGAATCGAAAAGAAGTTTCTGGGTCACGGCTGATTACGCATGAACCTAAATGGTCACACACTTAATGAGTTGGAACAAACTAGTTAGGATTAGATCCATTAGAGGATTAAATTGAATTATAATTCATACGTGGTTAAGAGTCCTAACGAGTTTCACTACTACAAAACAGACTATACTTGACGCCTCATCACAGACGATTCCTTTGGAACCGTCTGTGATACGTAATTATCATAGACGGTTTGTAAATAGAACCGTATGTGATAATTCACAAACAGTTCTTAACAAGAACCGTCTGTGGTAATTTTGTATCACAGACGGTTTCTGGTCTGAACCATCTGTGATATGTTCCTTCGTTTCCCGCGCGATGTGTCTCTTTGTCTCACGATCGCACCAACGTCGCTACGGCTCCCAAAGTATCTCTTCGTTTCCCGCTCCGGCTTTAGTACTTGTTTTATAAATAGACATCCCCTTCTGAAAGGGATTTCTCACGAACCTCCTTGATCCCCTTTCTCCACAAACTCCAAATGGCTTCCCCTCTCATGCCGGCTGTATTGGCATACATTGTACTTGTGTACTCGCACCTCTCTAGTCGCAACCTAGCCCAAGCTGCAGACAAGCCTTCCGTTCGCAATGTCATCCATTGTAGGCCCTCTGATCTACCGGAGACCATAGCGACCATCATCTGTCGACCGGAGCTCCTCCTCCAACAGACCAATGCAAGGGTCTCTGGCATCCGGCGAGTAAACCTCATCGTGGAGATCGTCCTATGGAACTACTTGGTCCACACCGAGGATGCAGCCCGGAGAGTCGAGGACGACATCCGAATTGTAGGAGAGTGGGCCGACCTCGCTGAGATGGAGGAGACCAGGGTTGATGGCATTTGGGCTATATGGGGCTTGGTTACGGAGTCCGAACGGCTACAAGCGTGAATCGAGCATTGTAACATCCCAAAGTTACATTACCAAAATAAAAATTTTAATAAAGTTATTATTTTGTTGGATTTTCTAAAATTTTAAAAGAGTTTTATTGCTTTATTTGACTTTCTGAAGTTTTAAAAGTCAAAAATAAAATTTATTGAAGTTTTTGAATTTTTATTTGATTTAAATTGAAAAATAAAATTTTAATTAATTTCTAGAATTTTACGACTTTTAAAAGCTTTTCCTTAATTATTTTAAAGCCAAAATAAATTTATGTGCAAAAACTATTACCAATTTTAAGTTGAAAATATTTTATTTAAGTCCAAAATAACTCTAGGAATTTCTGTAAATTTTTCTAGAATTTTTGGATTTTATTTGTTATTTTCTAAAGCTTAAATGAATTACTAGAATTATTTTAATTGGTGAATCAATTGAAAATCCCTAATCGGTTTTGGGCCTAAATCTCACGGCCCATTTCCTATTCACCGTGCCTCTGGCCCATTTTGGCCCGCACGCGCTTGTTTCCAGCCGTCGGATCAAGATCCGACTGCCAGCCGCGCTCCCTTCTTTCCCTCCCTCTCTCAGCCGCCATCGCCATGTGTGCCCGCCCACCTTCTTCTCCCCCGCACCCTTCTTCTCCAGCGCGCCCGAGCGGCCGCCATTAGCGCCGCATTGAGCTTGTCAACGCCGCCATTTCTGCTCCGTTTTCCTCACGCGATTGTGCGCATTCACTCCCCCATTCTCCGCTGCCTCTCTCCCCGGCCATTTCCCCATCAATCACGCACGCGTTCACCGGAATTTCATCAACGGCCACTGCATCTCTCGCGCCCGATCTCCCCTCTCGGCCTCCTCGGCCCCTATAAAAGGGAGCATGAGGTGCCCCCGTTCCTCCTCATCTCATCCCTATCACTCACTTCTCCTCTCCCCCTTTGTAATCGTCGGATTTGAAGTTTTTCACCGTCGGCCGCCGAGAGACACCGCCGCCTCTAGCGCCGCCTCCCGTGGAGCAACGGACACATCTCCCCCACCTTCGGCATCGCCGCAACTTTTTCATTCCCGTGCGCGCATCCGTTTCGCCGGAGAAGCCCGGAGACACCCTCGTCGCCGCAAGCCGACATCGCCGCCGCCTTTTGACCTCGTTGCCAGCCAACGCATTGTGGCCCCACACATCGGAGGTGAGCACCAGGTTCGGCGAAGCCCCCTCTCTCGTTTGGCACCACCCACACCCCTCGCTGGAGCCCCTATCGCCGGCGAGCTCCACGGCAAGCCCTCGCTGGTTTTTGCCGACGTGGCGTTGCCACCTCACGGCCACGCATGCGCCACCTCACCGTTTTCGCCGACGTGGCGCCCACATGTCGCTGACGTGGCAGAATTTTCAACCGAACGAAAATCTGGGAGATGAGGTCAGCGTCACATAGAAATTCGGGTTTTCCTTTAGAAAAATAATTCTAAAATTCGGGGAAAAAAAACCTAATTTCATCATTTCATGTGATTTAAAACTTCCCGGGGTTCGTTCTCCTTCATGCGAACTCCGATTTCGTCGATTCAAAATTCAAAATTCATATAAATTGAAGATCTAGCTAACTAAACTAAATTTATTTAATTTAGAGTTCATTTGAATCTTCATTTGAATTTTGTTTGAATTTGGCTTATTTTCGCGTATAGATTTCGACGTCGTTTAAGAGCAACTAATTGAGCAAGGCAAGTTATATCTTTGATCATATTTGGACCCATTATTTCAAATTTTTTAAATTCTATTTTAAATTATTACTGCATGCTTATCTATATTCAGTAATTTAAATTCCTGTTTAAATTTATAGTTATGCCTAAATCCTTTGTATGGTCAAAGTTGATATTTGAATCAAATATATTGTCACCCTAGATAAAATCTAGTTGATACAATAGTATCAACTAGGATCATTCAAAAATATGATGCAAAGACATGCTTAGACCAAAAATGTTTGATTTGGGGAATTTCAGCCAAAAATCAAATGTTGTTTAAATTGTATCCATGGCATTGGTGTGTTATGGAAGTTTATAAATGACTTTAAAAAATAAAATAAAATGATGGTTTGTACTTGGACGAAATGGTTGTTTGGATGGTGCAAGTTTATGCACGGGCTCAATCCGGGTAGGGTTGAGGCCCAGGGGTTATTTTGGAAAGTCGCCCAAGTCAATTAAGGATCGATCTTCGAGTGTATTTTGCTAAGCCATACCGTACTACCACAAGTCTGGAATGGGATGGACTTGGCTAACTAATTTGCAACATTCCATCGTGGTCGTGCCATCCGGTTGCGTGGTTGTCTCTTATGACCTACTTTTATGTATTCCCACCTGACGCGAGAGGGGGCCTGAACCCGGCGGGTTTCTATCCAAAGAGGGTGAATTCTTAGCGAGGTGGGACTACGGTGGGATGAAGCATTGTAAAGGCCTCGTGATAATCACTTAGTCGTACACCTACGAAAGTGTGTGAGCGGACAGTACAAGTTTATTATCTCTTGTGGGTAAAGCCGTACAACCTCTACAGAGTGTAAAACTATTCGAATAGCCGCGTCCGCGGTCATGGACAAGCCTAGCAAAGCTGCTCCAAGTTAGATCTTTGGATTTTGTTTTTTAAAAAGACTTCATCAACTGGTTTATTCAAATGGGAAATTGGGCAGGAAGCCATGTGATAGGAGGGTATCCTTCACCATTCTTGTGTGAATGTTATCTGACTATAAAACTTGAGAAATTATAAAATGAATTTTATTTATAGAATAACTGCTTTGGAACTTAGTACAAATATTTAAAGAAAATATTGCTTTATGCAAATTCAACCAGTAAGACTTCCTTTGATATATCCTTGCATGCATTATAATCTGTTATTGGGTGTAACTTGCGAGCACAGAAGTTGTGCTCATCCTTGCTTGATGCAAATAATTTTAGAGGAGAAGGACTTCGCTACTGATGTGGACCTCGATGACTAGGCCGCTACTCTAGTCGATTGCTTGTGGTAAATCAGCTGGACTCCACTACTTCTTCGTCTTCTGCTGTGTTCTTTACTGTTGGCTTGTAAGTCTCTTTTGTAATAAACTCTGTTGATTATTAATAAAGTTGTACGATTTATGGATGTTACCATAACTGTGTGAACTAGCTACTGATCATGAGACTAGTTCAGAAATACACAAAGGATTTGGGGGGGTTACTCCCGGGTCCGACAAGCGTGCAAGGTCACAGGTGGAGGCGTTTGATCTGACAGTCGCTGATCCCGCCACCACTGAAGCCGACGAGAAGGCTTGTGAAGATTTGAAGTCTAAGATAGGATCACTTATCCTTTTTTTATCATTTGTGGTGTAAAAAGATATGGTCTTTTTATCGTCTGTTTATTACTGGGCAACTCGTTTTAGTAATTAATTGCGCATATAGAGGCAGTACACGGAGAACCCGTGCACTGCCTCTATATGTGCAAAGTATTTATCACAGACGATTCTACTTTAGAACCGTCTGTGATGTACCTTCATCACAAACGGTTGTTTATTGGAGCCGTCTGTGATGTTTTTCATCACAAACGGTCCTACTTTAAAACCGTCTGTGATGTAGCCTAGTACCTATTTATATTCGGACTCTAGGGTTTGCCCTCCCCCGTTCACATCCTCCTCACCCGCAAGATTCGCTTTCGTGCTTCCCTCACCCTTCGTGATCTAGCGGTGATGGCGATCACGATGGCTCCTCCTCTCCTACTGCTCCTCTTCAATCGGGCCGCCGCCTACGCCACGGCCCAGGCGGCTCCGTCAACCCCGCCGCTCGCGACCGGGGGCACCAACCTTCTCCAGCTCAAGCTCGTAAGCCTCTGTCGCCCCTAAACCCTAACCCTAGCTCTTCGCCTTCCCCGTTCATTTTGCTTCGATCTGAGTTTTGATTATGTGTTGCGGTTTTGGTGGCAAATCGGGCAGAGCCACCCGACAAGGCTCACAACGAACCTGCTGAAGCTATTCGAGCCGCGGCCGCCGCTCGATTACAAGCCGACCACTAATCCTGAGTATGGCCCGCCCACCCTTCTCCCTGACCCCGTTGTCGGCGCCGCCCTTTTTCCCTTCGCCGCCGGTTGTGATGCCACGGTTCACTGCACAAGACACTCTTACGATAAGAGTATCTTGTGCAGTGTCACCATCGTGACACAACCGCGGTGACGTCGCCGTCGCCTCTGCCACAGCAGCGGCTGTAGAGCCAACGGCCTCCGTCGCCAAATCGCTTGCCCGTCGCCGTCTCATGATTACTGCTAGGTGCCGCCATTTTGGCTAATACATGTTATTTTTGTTTACATTGCACTGTATTATACAACTACAGTATATTAGAGCTGGCTTAAATGTATGATGCTAGTTATGCAAATTAAGGTTTTGAATATTGTATAGATTACTTTTGTGGCTAACTCTGTTGTTTCTTTATCTACACATCATTATTATTCTCCATTGGCTTTGGCATATACTCACGTAGTGATAACTAATTAGCAGCCAGATGAAATACAGTGCATCAATGCGTGTTGATTTATTACTTCCAAACGTATGCATGTATGATATACTTTTAAGCCACAGAAAGAACCATCATATATTCTTTTAGCACAATAATTACTTTCCTTTGTTGTCTCATTTACTGGTATTAGATTTTGGGGAAGAGGCACTTCCCATGTGAATGTACTTCGTTTTTTGGGGGAATGTGGTCTATCTATGTGCTTTAGCCATTGTAACTACTATTTCTAACACCCTCTTTTGTTGGACCTTACAGTAATACAGAAAAGGTCTTCACAGATGGTTCAAAAATATCATCACAGATGGTTTCGTGAGCCGTATGAGTTTATTGGTCAGTAATGACATGAGGTCATCACAGGCGGTTTTCGAACTGTCTGTGATGCAGACTATCACAGACGGATATTAACTCAAAACCGACTGTGATAGTTCACTATCATAGACGGTTTATAGATCAAACCGTCTGTGATAGCTGATGTATCATAGACAGTTTGTAGATTAAACCGTCTGTGATAGCTGATGTATCACATGCGGTATGTCCTAAGGAACTGTCTGTGATATTTTTTTGTATTGCTAAATTTATTTCTGTTTACTGGCTAGCCTCAGGAAATACTAGCCATGCCCTTTGAAACAAGCTGAAACACAACAAGTACATGTATACATCTAATTCACATTCATTTCAGAAACAAGCACATCCAATTCACATTCATTTCAGAAACAACCACATGATCCAATTCACATTCATTTTAGAAACAAGTACATCCAATTCACAAATCAATTAACTAAAATTAACCATTCATGTACATTTACACACATGTACCATTAAGTTCAATGTTATCCCAATCAAGTTCAATCTACATTGTGAAACTTTCCATCTGGATTTATGACCTCACGGTTCAAGAATGCCGCAAACTATCCTCGAATGTTTATGAGCTGGCCCTGTTCCAATGTAGTTGTATCGATGCTCGCAACCTATCGCTAAGAAGATTAAATTCGTGCATATATAAATTGATAAGTATGAAATAATTATTGCAAGATTGACAAACCTAAGGATCATTAATCATCGTAGAACCGACGAGTAGTTCCATGTTGTGGCAAACATAGTATCCACAGAGGTTGCAGGACGGTGGCTGCTGGTAGCACTGCAAAAATAGAATTGGTTAGTTTGAGAGGCATTACTACGAAGTGTTATATAGGATTAATGTGTAGTACTGAACACCAACAAATTTAGATCGTGTCGCAGAATCCTTCCATTGCAATTCCCTCCTTTAGCAAAGTACACGGTGAACGACCTACGTGATTCCAAGAAGTTAGCCTTAACCATTGCAAAGGAAGGAAAGACTATAATAGAGTTATCTATGGAGAAAATGTGTTTACCCGTCGATTAATTGTCGGACAATTGTGAAGTCGTGTGTGGCCCTCTTTAGGAAATCTAAGTATATTACCCTGTTCCGTTTTGGTATAATTACAATTAGAATCCAGTGGGACCTACACAGGTATGTCGCCATGGTTATTAAACCTAAATTCGTGTTGCTTATAAAGTACAAATCAACAAGTATAGCCACTAGTACAGCACTTACTCCTGGTTGTAGGGCAAAAGTATGAATTCCTTGTTGCGGTGAGCCAGCAATGACTCCGTCATATAATCCTCGACGAATTTTGCATTCTCCATGATGGTTTGTAAGGAGACCAAGTGTGGGTTGAGGAAACCTACCGGTGAATTCCTTAATTCGGCTTCAGAAATCGTGTGTGTGTGTGCAAAAACAAGTAGTTATATACAACATTTATCGGTATTACATGAACGTTGACCGTGATTGTACACACTTACAGTGTCCAACATCGCATGAGTGAGGCGTCGAGGGCGTTGAGGTTGAAGAGAAAGAACAAGTCCTCAAAAGCCACCGTGAAGACACGGTCTTGAACCACATGGTTAAGATGATCCTTCTTGAACTTGACGTTGACACCCGAGCATCGTTGTCCATCCGTCTTGTTGGTATATTCCATGTACCATGTATGCAATCTCATGCAAGAGAATCCTAGGGTACGGTCGGGCTCTACCGTCTCGACCAACGGCTCACCTAGCATGAATTTCCGGGCCAACAGCAAGAAGGGGATATCAGAACAGAGTCGACCGTCTTCCATTTGCCCTTGATGCCTCACTTTTTAGAGGTCGACTTCACGAGAGTCGACCGAGCACGAGGTGTAGATGCATCTGATGCACCAGGCCCTTGCCCCTTCGGTGCAGGTAGCTCTGGTGCTGGTAGCTCCCGTGGACTTAACACCATTGCAGGACATTCCTGTGAAGTTGACACCGGAGTAGGTACCTCCAGGCAGATGTCCCTCTTGGGCCACTGGATGAATGTTCCAATGGATTGCCCTAGAGTCATGACCTCGTTGTTTGGAGGAATCTGCACTGGGACAACCGCGAAATTGGCATAAACACCGTCCACATTCACTTTTGCAAAACCCGGTGTTAGATTTACACCGTGCACCAAAGCCCCGACACCGGATGGATACACCTGGCCCTAAGCAACATCTAGGGCAACGGAGGCATATCTCACTTGGAGCTTGCACTTCATAGCCACCAACATAACGATACAAATTAGCTACTCCAATAGGCCTATCAATAGATCAAGCGTTCCAGAGATAATAATTATTACCAGGATGTCATCGACAGGAAATATGTCGTCGCCTTTTGGGGTATGGTTAGGGTTGGATGCGCAACTACTCAGAAGTTTGGGGGGCTGGCTAGCACAGTAGGGGCAAGGGCTTGCAACTGATTTTTTCCAAGCCTTTCCTCAAGGCTCTCCATCTGTCATCGTGTCTCATCTCTGAGGGACTCACAAATCTCCTCCCGTAGCTTTGCATCGCGCTCGACTTTGGCTCTCTTCCTACTCCAATGCGCTTCAAAGTCCTCTGGGAATCCATGCTTCCATAGAACATAAAGACCAAGGTTTCTCGTGCGACCCGGGTGCTCATTGTTTCCCAGGGTCATGGAGAGTATATCTCTCTCCTTCACTCCTAAAATCACCTGTCGTCTTCTTCGCCACAAAGTCTTCCCAGTACTCATTACTACAGAAAAGGTATTCACAAATGGTTCAAAAACGTCATTATAGACGGTTTCCGGAGCCATCTGAGTTTATGGGTCAATGATAACATGAGGTCATCACAGACGGTTTTGGAACCGTTTGTGATGCATGCTATCATAGACGGTTATAAACTAAGAACCGTCTGTGATATACGACTATCACAGACGGTTTGTATCTAGAACCGTCTGTGATAAATGCCTATCACAGACGGTTTGTGTTTAGAACTATCTGTGATAACTATCTATCACAAACGGTTCTAAAAACGAACCGTCTGTGATAATTGTCTATCACAGACGGTTCGTGTTTAGAACCGTCTGTGATATATGAATAAAACCTCCAAGCAATGGCTGCTTGTGCCTTTAAAATCAGCTTCATATATATATTATATATATCGTTTGTAGTCTGACCACTTCGAGAATTCGTGAGGCCGATACATGAAGCCACTTCTATCCGATCGAAGTGGCTTCATGTATCACCATCAACCATTCCTTGATGTCAAGTCCAATTACCTATCGACATCCAATTGTATGTCCACGCTTTCTCTTGGACTTGACTTCTTGAACTTGCAGTGCTCGATGAGAGGTTGCCCATGGCGCTTGTTTCATCCTCCTCACGACACTCCAATCGAAAGGGGATATATATATATATATATATATATATATATATATATATATATATATATATATATATATATATATATATATATATATATATATATATATATATATATATATATATGAAGTCGGTTTTAAAGGCACAATCAGCCACTGTTTGGAGGTTTTATAGAGAATAGATCATAAATAGAATGGTAGGATGTATACGTACCTGGGACGCAAGGGGGGAGAACTTGACCTGGGACACAAATTTGAAAAGTTAATTGCAGCCAAGCCCCATCCAAACCACATCGATCCCATGTAAGCTAACCAAGCACAAAGAACCGGCATCAATAACCCTCAATACCCATCAGAGAGCATTAACCAAACCCACCATTTTGCCCTATTCATTTTTGTCAATCTGAACCCACAACATGAACTAAGCAAGATGCACATAATACACATACACCAATAGCCCTCAGTTTACATCACAGAGCAAGGGACTATTAATATGAACTAATTATCAATTCGGGCCAAAGATAAGACTATTAACAAAGATAAGACTATTAACATCATTACATCACGAGCAAGGGACTATTAATATGAACTAATTATCAATTCAATTTCAGCATAAGACTATTAACATCATTGAGTAGTTCAACAAAAGACCATGGGTGTCCAAACCCACCACACCAGTAGTAGCCCTCCGCATCCATCGCAGAGCACTAGCCATTTTCATCACAGAGCAAGGGGGGTAGAGACAAAGAGGACTAAGGTAGGGTGATACCTCAAGACAAATGTAAGAACCACACTGGGACCCCACCACCAAAGACAACCCTCATCCATCTCCTTCACCTTGCATAAATAAAACAAACATCGACACAACCTAAGGCTCAAGCATAAAAATCAAACTCAACAAAAGTTAACAGATCTAGAGAAGAATAGAGGAGGATGGGGAAAGTGAAGCCGGGGTGGCGGGCCCGAGCGTAGGAGGCCGAGCAGGAGAACCAAGCCATGGCGGCGCAGGCGACACGCGGCCAAGTCTAGTGGCTTGGTGGCGGCGTCATCAGAGTTGTGGCACGATTCGACATCGCACAAGACACTACTATCGTACGAGTGTCTTGTGCAGTGCAGAGTGGTGTCACAACCGGCGACGACAACGACGGGGTCGGGCGGCGGCGTCGAGGTGGGGAGGGGAACGGACGAGAGTAAGTGCGCTAGGGAGTGATGAGTTAGGGCGGGCGCAAACCCTAGCGACCGGGCTCCTACTAATAAAGATGTTGGGTCACGGGGTAGGCTACGAAAGCTACAAACAAAAAATTTCTACCACGCAAACCAGGAAGCTAAGCAAGTAGATGATCATAGATCGTTACCACCAGACGCGCAGAGCAGCGGAAGAACGGTTGGAGCAGCCTGGTCCAACGTAGAGCGCGTCGATGTAGTGGTCGTAGTTGATCGTCCAACGTCCTCGCGAGTCGATCGTCTCCTCAAGCGCAACAATCGTAGTGGCGCCTCTACGGTATCCACACGTCCAGGGAAGGAACAACCATACGCCGGTGTGCTAGCACCAAGTCGCACGGCAAAGCTCTCAAGAAGATGGTGGCTAGGGTTTCGGTGGTGATTCTCTCGCCCCCACTCTCCCACAAACCTCATGCATCTCTTTATATAGTGCTCGTGGACGGATCCTATCCAACACGCTTGACTTAATCAGATTCGCACTAGTTTGTTCCAACCTGCTAAGTGTGTGACCTTGTAGGTTCATGCGTAGTTCGGTTGTGACTCGAAAATCCTTTCCGATCACGGGTCGTAGTGGCTCCTAGTAGAACATAATGATTCCCGAATACACACAAATTATATCGGACGAACCTTAATGCAATATGATCTACGACCAGGTCCTCATCACTTACAACCAGGTCCTATCTTTATACGACCAGTTTGTATTTGGTCACGACCGATTCAGAACTCTTACGACTGTGTTACGACCACTCTGTGATTACGCTCGACTAGTCTATGACCAACTCAGATTTCCATACGACCCGGTCAGAATCGTCAATTGAGAGACCTACTGTGTATACTCCCTTTGCCTCACGATGTCCGGTTGAACCTGTGTGAGATGTTGTGTCATCCATGGATCGCTCAATACTTTCTCGATCGAGTGTCGGATAACTTCACGTGGTCGAACACTTCGACTACTAGAGGCATGGTCATGCACTTTCTTTATCCGATCATAGCGAGGGCCCAGACATCTCTCTGTTATGTTAGGAGGGCAAATCCATATCCCACCGGTCACATTCCTCTCAATGTTTCACAAAGATACCCGAAAAGCTATCTTTATAACTACCTAGTTACGGTGTAGCGCTTTGGCAACCCCTAAGAGTGCTATTACACATGTAGGAAACCATGCCGATCTCGTGTCTAAGGATTATACATCATCATTGCTTGAGACCAACTAACGACACATAGAATCAAAACAATCTCAATAGTGTCTCAAGGTGGGTCTTATCCAACACCATGTTCTCCAACATGTGTCCATATTATTGGTTTGATATCTCCATATCTATGACTCGTGAAATATAGTCATCAACCAATACATATGCTAGTCTATTCATATGTGTCCTCATATGTTTCCGGCCGGGGATCGTATAAGAATAATTATCGCAGAAATATAGAGTTTCACAACCAAGTCACATACTTGATAATAAATATTAACAATATTATTCTAGGAACAAGATAACACATTATCCAATGTCATGAACATAATGAAATATAATCATCTCTATGATTGCCTCTAGGGCATAGTTCCAACAGCCTCCCACTTGCACTAGAGTCAATCATTTAGGTATCTAATACCGATAGCTCTTGTGTGTGCCTCATGCTTTGGTCGTGTGAGAGGCTTTGTCAACTAATCAAAGAACATTTAAATCCGTATGAACTTTGCATATCTTAACATCTCCTCTATCCACCAATTCGCGAATAAGATGATAACGCTTGAGTATATGTTTGGACTTCTGATGGGATCTAGGCTCCTTAGCTTGAGCAATAGCTCCATTGTTGTCACAATAGAGATCCATTGGGCTCGAGGCACTCAGAATCATACCCAATTCAAAGAATGAAATTCCTTATCCAAACACCTTCTTTTGCGACCTTGAAGTCATAATGTACTCGCCCTCTGTCAGGAATCAAGAACCGCCTCTTGCTTGAACTTTTCCACCACCGCTCCTCCATTCAAAATGAATACAAAACCAGATTATAACGATAATCATCTTTGTTTGGTTTTAAAGCTTGCATCGATGTAACCATTTACAACGAGCTCTTCATCACCGCCATAAACTAGAACACATCCTTAGTCCTTCTTAAATACTTAAGAATGTTTTTTCACAGCTATCCAAAGGACTTTCACCGGATCACTTGGTATCTGCTAAATAAGACTTAGAGCATATGATATATCTGGTCGTGTACATAGCATGGCATACATGATAGATCCAATGGCCGAAGCATATAGAATATCACTCATTTTGTCTCGCTCATCAGTGGTCGTAGGACACTGATTCTTGCTAAGATTAATGCCATATGCCATGGGCAAGAATCCTCTCTTGGAATTTTGCATGTTGAACTGATTCAACACTTTGTCTATGTACATATCCTGGCTTAATCCAATTAGCCTCTTAGATCTATCTCTATAGATCCTTGTTCCCAAGATATATGTTGCATCTCCTAAATCTTTCAATGAGAAACTATTTCTTAATGAAGTTTTAACAGATTCAAGCATTGCAATGTCATTTCCGACTAGTAGTATGTCATCTACATACAAGATCAGAATAACAAGCGCGCTCCCACTAACCTTCATGTAAACACAAGGTTCTTCTTTGTTCTTGATGAAACCAAACCTTTTGATTTCCTCATCGAAACGTATATTCCAACTCCGAGATGCTTGCTTCAATCCATAAATGGACTTTTGAAGTTTGCATACTTTAGTAGCATTCTTTGGATCGACAAAACCTTCAGGTTGTGTCATGTACACATCCTCACTTAGGTTTCCATTAAGGAAAGTCATTTTGACATCCATTTGCCATATCTCATAGTCGAAATATGCAAAGAATAGCTAGAATGATCCAACAGATTTAAGCATCGCCATCGTGAGAAAGTCTCATCGTAGTCAACTCCTTGAACTTGTCGAAAACCTTTTGCGACTAGTCGAGCTTTATGAATGTAAACATTTCCATCCATATCAATCTTTTTCTTATAGATCCATTTGCACTCAATGGTTTTAACACCATCAAGTGGATCGACCAGGTTCCAAACCTGATTTTCTCTCATGGAGTCTATTTCGGATTTTATGGCTCCAAGCCATTTCTCATAGTCTGCTTCCTCATAAGTCTTAGATTCATCATTATTCAATAATAATACGTCATGCCCATACCTTGTAGGCAATTGACGCGGCCTTTTAGATCTACGTGGGGCTGGTGCCTCATCTACAGGTTCAACAATAATTTGTTCATCCAGTAGAGGTTCAGTAGGAGTTGAAATACTTTCAGATGTTTCCCGAATTTCTTCGAGTTGCGAAAATGGCGGACGCGGCGCGTAGCTTCGCGAGGAAGAAAGGTTCATATTTAAGCTTTTGAATTAAATTCAAATAAATCCAAATGGTGAATTTTCTCCCTACTAACTATTTAAAGGATTTTTAAAGTTCGAAAATTGGGATAAATACATTTATCACGATTTGCCTCTATTATGGAACCGTCATGATAATTATCACGCATTTGGTTCCATAATAGAACCGTCTCGGTGATATGTCTATATCATGCATTTATTCCATTATGGAACCGTCTCAGAAATGGTTTTTTCAAGTATATTATCTTGTCACACTTACATGACATGAAGAAATTACATGCTTATATGTCAATTTTGTCATTTAAATATCAAAAAATTTGCTTTAACTATATATACATATATATATCATGATCGGACATATATAATTAATTAATTTGTTCTACTAAACCGCCTCTAATATATATATATATGTATATATATATATATATATATATATATATATATATATATATATATATATATATGTATATATATATATATATGTATATGTATATATATATATATATATGTATATATGTATATATATATATATATATATATATATATATATATATATATATATATATATATATATATATATATGTATGTATGTATGTATGTATGTATGTATGTATGTATGTATGTATGTATGTATGTATGTATGTATGTAGTAATAATTGAACATATAATTAATATAGTAACTTCACCTCCAAACAAGATTTTTTTTCATTTTGGAATTTTCATATGGCGTTCGCTTCTTACAAAGATTTAAAAAAGTAGAAACCTATAAATAAACAAAGTTTTTCTAGTGACGGAGGTAGGCTGCTATTTCCGTCTTCAATACTTCGTAGGCGACGGTGTCGACATCGGACGGTTCGTGATCGAACGAAGCTTCAAATGCGTCCACTGGCCGACGCTTGCTCGAAAGTGTCTCCTCAAGACCCTCGGATTGTTGAACTAAGAAGAATTGAGCCATAGGCTCTCTTCCCTTGCTTGAGGGGTCTCTACCGTCGACTTTGGCCGCCCGCCACCTCGATTAAGCCCAAGTGACGGCAAGCCTCACAGACGCAACGCAACGTCGTTGTGAGGACCACGCCGATGACGCGATAAATTGACCGAAAGTGGGAGATCACCCAAAGGCGCGCGAGGAGGATGTCTAGACGGCGGAAGGTCACCGCACTCGCTCTAGCAAATTTCGGACAGAGGAGGAAGACATTTGTTGAAACAAGAGTTCTTCTGCAAAGACGGTTCAACGTGACAAAGGAGAGAGGTGTCAGACAAAGCGGCCATGTAGGCCATCAATGCCAATGACAAGGAAAGTAAGAGGCTATTTCGCTTTTTTATAAGTACTAGATCTATATGTGGGGATGATCATCTTCGATGGCAGATGATCCTTTTTATAAAACAAGGAATAAATTCGGAGCATGAGATGAAGAGGTTCATCGGGGAGCCGAAGCGGCATTGATGCGATGAAGAGACGCATCGGCGACTATGGATATCATGGGGATATGCTCATGATCTTAGGATGATGAAACAATTGGCAATGGCTTTGATGGTTTGAAGTTTCACGCCGGCGGGTTAGAAAAGTTTGTCAAGTTTAGGTCGTCGATCGGGCCGTGATCAATGACCAAAGATCGGCTGGTGCGGTCGACCGCCGATGAATTGCGGTTAGACCGGTTTTGTGCTGAATGTTGATATAAGTGGTGAATTGATTTTGGGATAGGTCATATCCATATTTGTTAATACATATGTGTTGCATATTGCATGTTTTGGCTAACGTGGGTCAAGTTGTGAAGAACTTGTTCCCGGATTCATGTTTGCTTGTCTATTGTTGTGCAGGTGGCTTGAAGGTCAACGACGGTCAACGGCGAGAAGGATCGGGACTAAGCTTGGAGATCTGAGGTCCAGAACGATCAAGGATGCCGGGTGAGGTCAATGAATTCAAGCATGGCGCAAAATGGACAAGGATGACCGAACGGGCAGTTCAGTGCGACTGGTTGGATCAAGCGGCGCAGGAGTCGGTGCAAGTGCTATGGTGCCGATGGAATCCGGACAGGAGAGACTTGCCGACATGGAGCCGTTGATCAACCTACACATGGCGAAGCAGGCTATTGCTTCAACAGGATTGGACTCGGTCTTCGGAAAATATCGAGAAAGGGTATTTTGGTAATTTTACCAAATACCATCTTGGTGACCTTTTGGCTAAACCACGGCGCGGGACGGCGCAAAGGAAGTGGTTTAAGTCAAGAGAATTGAAGACGGCGCTTTAATATGCGTGCGTGTGTGTTCCGTTGATGTTGGGCCTTAACGGAAGCCCCTTAGGTTTAATCTTCTAGAAGCTCCAATTCTAAAAGGGTTTTAGAGTTGGTGGCAGTCATATAAAAGGTTGGAGATGGGACTTCTGGGTGGTTGCGCCCGTAAAAATCAGGAGCTCCTGTGGCGGCGCTTGTAGAGCCCTGTGGCAGCGCGCCTGTAGGAGACCGCCCGCACAAACGGGATCTTGGCGGCATGCTCCCTGAGAATTAGGAGCCGCAGCAACAGCCTATAGCCTTGAGTGTAGAGAGGAAATCCAAGGGATCGCAGTGTTTTGCCTATTGCTTGTAAGAGGTCCAGTTCTATATTGATATGATGTTGGAGTTTTTTATTTGACTGTCATCTAGTTCGCTGTTTTTGCCTTGAGCGATTTCTTCGGTGTTTGATCTAGGCAGCAGCTGCTGTATCTCTGTGTGCATGCTGAGTGGCAGCAACTTGTTGATTATTTTATTGCTGGGCTGCTTCCAATGGTGCGACTGAATCTTTGTTGTTGTGGTTTGCTGTTCAAAGATTTGTTTATTGCTTAGACTGCCATCCGTTCTGCTTGCTTGTCGGATCTATCTGATTGTTTTGGAATTGCAAAAGCAGGCAGATGCATGTTGGCTGCCATTCAATGATGCGAGTGTGTGTTGATGTGAAAATCTAGTGCGTGTGGCGAATTGTCCCTCGGCAGAAATCTAGAGCCCCTGGGCGGCAGCTTCAGAGTAATCGCTTTTTGTTCTTGCGTGCGAGAGAGAGATCAGAAAAACTATTTGATGAATTCATTGCTGATTGACTAGTCTGTGCGCAAGTCTTTATTCTCTATCGATTCACTGCGTCCTTGTCTCCACTTCATACATGAGGTAGACGTTTTTCCTTGCTGGTGTTTTTGCTCTTGAAAACCCGATCTAGAGAGAGGAGTTTTTGGCGGCGGCTTGCAGCCTCCTCTGTAGACAGAGAAATCAGACATGCTTGTAGCGGCTTGAGAAAAACTAATCTAGTGTGTCCCCTCATGTTGGCTGCAACCCAAGCTTTTGCATTGATGAAATAAACAAAAGGTTCGGCTGGAGTTTTTGGTGTGTTGATTGCTTTTGGTCGATGCATCATCGGCATGGGTGCGCAAGATATCTTTGTCAATGCAAGATGGTGTAAATCCTTTGCCACGCAGTGCATTGCAGTTTGGGCTGCAGTGTCTATTGTGTCTTGATTGCTAGTGCGTGCCAACTATGATGCGTCTGATGGATTGATTGATACTGTGACCATATTTATTTATTGCTAGTGTGTGTGTCAGTTCTGTGTTGTTTGTTTTCACAGACTGTGCTTCTTGCGGCAAAGATCGCATAGTAGCTCTCTGTTCATACTGTCATCTCTCATACCCGGCCAGAGGCTACGGTCTTGTGCTCAAACGATGAGGTCATTGCGGTATGGTATTGTGTCGGCCAAGAAAATTGCGTGATGGTCTTTGTGCATGCGGTTGTGAGATGTTTTTAGTCTTGCGCTTCGGGGTTTGATCAGATTCAACACAGGTCATCCGTTGTACCTGTATACAGATATTCATAGCTTTTATAGCTATTGGAGTGAAAGTAGTGTTGAGTTCGATCAAGGAGAAAAATAGAGAAAGCGTCTATTCACCCCCTTCTAGTCGCTTTTCCTGTCCTCAAATGACGAAGAAACTCATTGGGCTTCAATCTTGGCGCCAGAATTTATATTATCACGACGGTTATAACCAAAAACCGTCTATGATTTGTAGTAATATCATAGACGGTTATTGTTAAGAACCGTCTGTGATGTTTCACAGATGGTTCTTTATTGAAAACCGTCTGTGGTATGTAGAATTATCACAGACGGTTATTGTTAATAAACCGTCTATGATAATTCGCAGACAGTTTTAGTTATGAACCGTCGGTGATATTACTCATTCCTGAGCGGTTTTACAAGAATCGATAATACGAGCGGTCTCTAAACCAAAACCACAGTGATTGCATATATCTGAGGCGATTTTGGTCAACCGTCTGTGATGAGGCGTCTAGTATTAGCCTTTTTGTAGTAGTGACTCTTCCAAGAACGGATACTTATGGAAGAGCCTCAGATCCTTCTCCACGTAGTTCTTGACAAGCGTGCTCTTGAAGTTATTCCATGCTTTGTGCGCCTGTAGCAACACGTGTCATCGAACGGTGTCCTGGCGTTATTCCAGGATCTCGAACGATTAGAAAATATCCATCAGCAGCTCACCTTTCTGAGCTTTGGTCAACTCCTTCCATGAATCGTAGGTGATGTTGACCCGTTCCCATGCAACTATTCCGACCATTCTCTAGAATGCAGACGCTGCTCTGCGAGGATTGATAATGGTCCTAGACTCATCGACCTCCGTGATGGTAAATCAGCTCCTGGGCCTTTTCGATATTCCTTTACCGTGTTTGAATATTCCAGAGGACAGAGCATCAGACACATGAGGCGGTGGTGATGAAGAATGAGCAGAAGACATCTTCGCAAGAAATAGAAGTTCTGACACACATGAACATATTATCATAAGATTCAATCTCTATGTGTATAGGAATAGACACTGTCGACGATCGAGTCACCGATCTTACGAAATAAATAGAGGAAAATAGCAAAGAGATCTTGGGAGAGAATGGGACTGCTCTTTATTGCTATGAACTGGCAATTACAAGGGGTGCCCTTGACAAGGCAGTGGATTAATCCTAATTACACTGAGTGTAATGCTTGCTAGCCTGCTGAATCAGACTTGAAACATCAACTTAATGTCGATTGCCGTGCTTCAATCTAATGACGTCCTCTTTTCATCTGCTCCATGCTCCATCTTTAAATAATCATCGAAGAGGTGGCAGTTGTTCCTGGAGAAGGCGCCTGTTGGAAGTGACGCGACTGGTCAGAGCGAAGCATCAATTGATGAAACATCAACTGTTCGGCGGTTGAATGTCTGTGAGACACTTCGACCGTATGGTGGTTGTTGTCAGTGTCTTACAACCATGAAACGTCGCGTGGTATGGAGAAAATATAACATGTGTTCCATTCATCACACGGTAAGGAATATACCTGGAGTTAGATCTGGATGTCAGTTCATTGCTTCTATGTGCAGTCATCTGATCGGGGACTAGGCGTACGACCTCATCCGACTAGTGTTCTCTTTATGTAACCTCTGAAATCCTTACGACTACAGGGGTCGTTAGGTTTAGGGGTTACGACCACGAAGACATATGGTCTTTTATTGTGTATTAAAATAATACATAGAGATTTTAATCCTCGTCAGCTAGTCCCAAAACTTTAAATGAATTGGTCGTGTGAACACTTCCTTCCGATGAAGCCGTATCGGACAGACCCTCATTTAATTCTGTGATGTACAAGATGGTCTGTATTCACTTTAAAGTTGAGAAACTGTCCTAGGACCCAAAGAGTTTTTCTATCCATTGGACTCTGGTTTGTGTCCGTTAGACTTTAGGTAACTCCCCGATGTAGTTAAAGAAATTGCGGCTATAAAATTCCTTCAGCGCAAGGCTTTAGGGTTTTTACACCTCTTGCTTTCCCTTTTCATCTCCTGAGCGAAAAATCGCCTCCGACCTCCTCTTGTCAACAACTTTCTGTGACCTTCTTTCTTCCTTCATCCAAAACTCAACCATGTCGAATTCGATCACCAACTAGTCGGTTTTCGATTTGAGCGAGAAGAAACTTGAGAGCCTGGAGAAGGTCAGGTTACTTCCCGACAAGGATTTGATTTCTTGGATATTAGCGGCCGAAGAGCATCCGAGCAACGAAGATGGAGAAATCCCTATTTTTCTCGTATATATTGAATGCGGATTCAGATTACCAGTTCACTCTTTCCTCCCGAAGATCTTAGAGCACTATGGTGTCGAATTGGTGAACCTCGCCCCCAATGCCATCGCCAACCTTAGTGTCTTCGTCCATCTCTGTGAAGCGTACTTGGGATTGCCACAGATCTGGAGCTCTTCAAGAACTACTACAGGATGGCGAAGTCGGGGAAGACAACTGGGACGCCTGAAGAGTGCACCTTGCGGCTCCATGATGGAAAAGCTAATGAGTACATTCTTATGTACTTGAAGTCTTCGTGGTCATCATAGAAGAAAAGCTGGTTCTACACGATGGTCACTAAAAAAGACAGCCTTTACTATACTGGCAAGAAGGCAGTCGAGAATCCAGAGTGGCGCTCCTCCGTGAAGAAGGAGGGAAAGGTGGGGAGATGGGTTGAAGCCATCCAACACCTTAGTGTCGGGTGTTTAACCTATTGGCACGTAGTAAGGGATTTCTCTATGCACCGGATTAGCCCCCTGAAGTCCCAAGCACATTTGATGCTCTGGTATATTAGTCATGACGAGGCGACCAAAGATTCCAATGAGGGTAAGTCCTAAAAGATTCTGACCGGTTTGCTTATCTTGGCTGATTACTTTTGTGATCCTAAAGTCTCTTGTTTATTCTTGCGACTCTTTCTCCTGATGAGATTAGAAGCCGAATCAAAATGATATGCGCTGGAGAGTCTGGCGATAAGGCTGATTTTCCCTGAATTTTAACAGTTGTTTCCGCAAAAGAGAGGGCTGAGAGACTTAAGGTAAAAATATCAACCACCTTTCATCTTTTGTATATTTTCCTATCAGTTTACCGTAAATCCTCTTTGATGCACAGTTGGTCGGATTGAGGATTAATGAGGCCACCGAAAATTATGAGCCGATTAACGCTCCGACCACTTCTACGACCACCCGAGATGGTGGTCTTATAGAGGTAGGTAACTGAACAAAAATATATATTCTAGATAAAGGATTTTCATCACCAAACTAACTTTGATTGTTAATTAGGCGATTATCATGGACTCCAATGTGGTCACTGACGACCAGTTAGTTGCTACTAGAGGAACTATTCTGGAGGCCGACGAATCTACACCTTCCGACCCGATGGTCAGGGATCTTGTTCTCGATCAACTGGTCGAGAACATTTCTTCTGACCTCCAATCGAAAGACGTGAAGGGTATACCAGCCCTACCAGTTCAGGATTGAAGAAGTTGGTCAAACAGAAGAAAAGGAAGGCGAGCACGACAGACTTTGCTTCAACGCGCTTTAAACTAAAGACCAAGAAAATGACCAAGTACGTATACATAAAAGACGGACTTATGTAAGTACTTACCTCTGGTGTTTTTACCGTCTTAAGCTTCTTTTCTTCTTTTGTTCTAGATCCTCTGGTATTCCGGTCAATTTCGAACAGGGCACCCTCAGAAGAAAGCTCCTAAGGAGAAAGAGCTCGAGCGAGCCCCTGAGCAGGTGGCAGTGCCAGTGCCTGCTCAGGAACTTGTGGTTTCTCCAACGCCAGCTGTAGAGGTGGTGGTTCCTGAGGAATCTTAGCAGGTTCCAACCCCTGCTGGGAATTCTCCTCTTCGAGTCGTCTTTCCTCATCGCCTCCGGAACTTCAATGATGAAGATCTTAATTAAGCTTGGGAAAGAATTTCGGACCGTCAAGCAGAGACAAGTCCCAACTCTGCATTTGCCGAATATAATAATATGGCAATTTAAGTAAGCTTCCACAACCACTTTTAATAGCTTTTCCCTTAAAAAATACTTAAAGGAGTTTGCTATTTTTGTAGCATTTGGTGGAAAACTTCACTATGGTTGGAGGACTGACCCAGCGAATAAAGCTCTTGGAGAAAAAGAACTCCGAATTAGAAAGTAAGCACCCTCTTAGTGTCTTTTTCTTTCCTTCTTTACTATTTGGCTCTTTTAAACCAATTTCTCCCTTTATCGTGTTTGATATATTCGGAGAAACTTAAAGAAAAAGTTATGGCTAAGGAAGCCATAGTTGCCATGCTTAAAGAAGAATGCTAAAGCAAAGACCGATCGATTGAATACCTGATGACCAGGCACAAGGAAGTTCTTGAGACTATTGAGAATAAGAGCAAAGGTAACCGGTCGTAGACTCCACCAGTGTGCTTTCTTTTTCTAGTCGTATGTACTCATTCTTTGGTTTACTCGTGTAGAGCAAACTCAAGTATTAAAGAGAACAGAAAAAGCTCCTGAGTTCGAGCGCGGTAAAGAGGAAGCCTTTGGACAAAATCTTGAAGAGAAGGTTAAAACTTTCAACAAGATGCTCTTCGATATGGGATCGGGAACGCAACTGTCCAACTCAGGAGATCCCATGAAAAAGATCAATTACCTTGGCCAACAACTCGAAGACCTCAGGAGCGTGCTTAAGACTACTCGGGAGAACCATGCGTAGACTTTCTTTGAAGCTGTTAAAAATAGAGTCAGTTTTGCTTTGGCAAAGCTGAAAGCCTCGGACCCCACCATAAATCTCCAAACTATTGAGAAAGACTTCAACTTCTCAGGAAATGTAGCAACTAAACTTTTTTGAGGAAATGACACCTCTCGGAAGTAAGGTTGCGGAGGAAATGGAGGTCGGGTCTTCAACGCACAGCAATCAATCTGGTGGCTCCGAGAAGTAGATGATTGTAATATTTAGATTTGTGTAAATAAAACTTACCTTTTTATCATCAATGAAGTCTTTATTTTGTCTTCTTAAATTCGCTAAGCACTCATATATTTCCTTGACCCCAACTGCTTGTATTAGTAGAAGAACTTTACTAAAGAAGCAGTAGACCAAGAAAATAGGCAATAGCTACGACCATGGTACAAAGTATATGCTGATTATGTTACAAAAATGATCTAAGTATCACTAGAAAATCAATATGGTCAGAACCAGCGTATGACTTCGACTAGTTTTAGATCTTTTCCATAATCGAAATACTATGTAGTACCTTGTGTGGTTGAAAGATGTATAATACTTGTACTGATGATAAGGAATCATGCAAAAATGACAAGTGAACTTGTTTATATATATTGTCCAAAACTGGCCGTAAGGGTTGCTAAGAACCAGAGACTAAGAGAAACACTTCGTGAAATGTGCTCTTGCTCAAGTTCCGACTGGCAGTGATGATCATAAGAAAAGGACCATCGCTAGGAAGCTCCTTCTAGTGGGCAGGGCCACGTGCGGAGAAGGAGAGACTTTGACTAGGAGGCTTTCCGTGTCCGGGCCAATAGCCAAAATGAGAATAGAACAGAATGTTGAAGGTAAGAAATGTAGTCTCCGAAATCTTAAGCATGTAAAATACTATATGTAGTTGCATGTGTGATGCTTTTTTTACTCGTATATTTCTTTAAGAAAAGGGTGCTGGTCGCGTGTGAGAACCATTGACTGAATGATCACGACTAGGACCCTTACGGTGTTTGACTTATGTGTCGTAGCCATAAAGTAATAGAGATCCTCAAAAAAGGATATCAGAGAGAATTTGGTTTTCTCCAACCAATTAGACAACAATAGTACGTAAACCAAATTATAAGACAATCATTTAAACAATATCATTCGTCGGAAAGGAAAGGAAATACATCTTTATTAAATTAAAAAAATTTGAGAAGAAAATAAAGATACATTTATACAAAGAACTTACGCAATTGGTCAATATTCCGAGAGTTTGACAAAACACGCCCGTCTGACATAGCTAGTCGTACCGAACCAGGTCTAGTGACTTTGACCACGGCAGTATGGACCTTCCCATTTGGGAGAAAGTCTATTATGATTAGCACGTTACGAATCTTCAGAGAACCAAATCACCTACAGTTAGACTGCAAGGTTGCACCTTACGACTATGGTACCTTCGTATAGCTTGTTGGTAAACCGCTGATCATATGAGGGCTTGGTTTCATCATTTTTCAAGGAAATTGTTGTCGTCGAGTCTTTGTTGTATCTGATCGTTCTCATTGAAACAACTAGTTCAAGTAGAGACTATTTTTAGTTCTAGAGGAAGCATGGCTTCAGCACCGTAAACCCAAAAAAATTGGATTTTCACCGGTCGCACGACTGGTCGTGGTTCGAATGGCCCATAATACAGAAGGAAGTTCTTGAACCCAAGCTCCTGACCATTTGGTTAATTGTTGAACACTCGGCGTTTTATCTCTTGCATTATGATACTATTGGCTCGCTCGACTGCTCCATTGCTCTACAGATGAGCGACAGAAGCGAAATGTATCTTGATACCTAGATCGTCGCAGAATTCTTGCCTGAAGGCTTTACCAACCAGTGTTCTGTAGGAATTATGTACTCCACAGATTCCTCCATGAATGTCGGATAGCAATTGAATGTCATCCGTTTGAGATATGCATCTCATCAACACTCTGTGAGATCCTTGTTTATACAAGGTACTTTCGATCAGAGCGTATGATTTAGCTTTTTGAGCTATACGATCAGCCTCTACATCATCTTCAGGAATAATACCATGCTGAAGATAATTATAGATCGACGTCATCCAATCTCTACTGTGATCATGTTGTACGATATATGGAGTATCCATGTTCTCAGGATCGACTTGTACGACCTCCAGTAAAACATCTATCTCCTCGGAATGCTCAACTACCGAGGGTGAATCGAGTTACTCGAGAAAAACTCTGGGCGGGATAGGTGACCTTGTGGAGGCCATCCGTGAAAACTGCTCTGCTAGAAAGTTTTATTTTCTAGGAATCTGGTGGATCTGGAAACCTAAGAAGTCCTTTTCGAGTTTTCGTACTTCCGCCAGATAATATGACATCTTGGTACTTGAGCATTGATACTCATTTCCGACTTGATTCGCTACTAGTTGAGAATAGCCTTTCACTTGTAATATGTGAATCCTGAGCACACGAACTGCTAGGAGTCCTACCAGTAAACCCTCATATTCTACCACATTGTTTGTAGTAGAAAAGTTTAGCTAGATGGCGTACTTGATGTGTTCGCCAGTAGGGGATATCAAGTCAACTCCAGCCCCCGAGCCTTTGAGCATCAAGGAACCGTCAAAGTACATTGTCCACTCGTCGTGGTGTTCATACTCAAGCCCTTGGGTGGGTTCAGGGTTTGTCCATTTGGCAATGAATTTTGCTATTGCCTGTGACTTGATTGCTGTTCGTGAGATGAAATGGAGGTCGAACGCCCCAAGCTCAACCGCCCATTTTGCTATTCATCCTAATGATTCCCTATTTCCAAGGACTTGACCTAGGGGATATCCAGTTGGTACAACCACTTTGTGGGCCTTAAAGTAATGCCTTAGTTTTCTTGAAGCCATAAGGAGACCAAACAGCAACTTTTGTACCTGTGGGTATCTTTCCTTTGGTCCATGTAAGACTTCGCTTACGAAATATACCAGTCGTTGGATATTGTCACGTTTACGACTAGTACACCACTGACTATTTGCGATGTTGCAGCTACGTAAATCAATAATGTTTCTCCCGATCTTGGAAAAACTAAGATCGACGCACTCGTAAGGTACTTCTTAAATTTTTCAAAGGCATCGTCTGCCACTTTAGTCCACTCGAAACTTTCGTATTTCCCAAGAAGTTTGAAGAAAGGCAATCATTTTTCTCCTAACTCCGCTATGAAATGACTTAGCGCTGCCATACAGCCGGTTAGTTTTTGGACTTCTTTCTTTGTGGTCGGAGGGCGCATCTAATCAATGGCTGATATTTTTGCTGGGTTTGCTTCAATCCCTCTAGCCAAAACTAGGAACCTAAGAAGCTTTCCAGAAGAAACTCCGAATCCACACTTCTCTAGATTTAACTTAAGGTTGTGCCTTCTTAAGTTGTTGAAAGTCTCGTGAAGGTCGGAAATATGGTCGCCAGCGTTGATGCTTTTCACGACCAAGTCATCAACGTAGGCTTCTAGATTTCGATCTATCTGAAGATTAAAAGTTTTCTGCATCAATCTTTGAAAGGTTGCACCAGTATTTTTTAGACCAAATGGCATCTTAACATAGCAGTAAGTGCCATATGGAGTGATGAAGGAAGTTTTCTCTTCATCGTCTTTACTCATATTAATCTGGTGGTACCCTGAGTATACATCTAAAAAACTTAACAACTCACACCTGGAAGTAGAGTCTACAAGTTGATCAATGCGTGGAAGGAGAAAGTCATCATTCGAACAAGCTTTATTAAGATCTGTGATGTCAATACACATACGTCATTTCCCATTGTTTTTTCCAACCATTACAGGGTTGGTGAACCACTCTGGGTGGTCGACTTCATGAATAAACCCAGCCTTGAGGAGCTCGTCGATCTCAGACTGGATTTTCTCCTTCCGATCAGGTGCAAAATGTTTTAGTTTCTGCTTGACCGGTTTCTTGTTTGGCTGGAGAGCTAGCCTGTGCTCGATCACCTCCCTGGGGACTCCAGGCATGTCGGACACCTGCCAGGCGAATTTGTACTGATTTGCTCGAAGGAAGGAGACAAGTGACTCTTCCTATTTAAGGTCCAGTCCTGCCCCAACCAGTACCTTTTGGACAGACGGTGTGTTAACACTTTCTTGAGGAGTGCTTTTACCGAGTGGTACCTCCTTGGTCTAGTCGGAAGGTTTTGGTGCCATCTTTGGCATCGAGTGCTTGACCAGCATGGTAGGCAGATTAGTTTCCCTAGTTGGAAGTTCATCGACCGGGTCTAAGGACTTCCGATCACATGCATAAGGCATTTTTCGATCTCCTCGAACCGTGATGACTTCTTTCGGTCCTAGCATTTTTAAACTCTGATAACCTAATGCGTGGCTATCAGGAATCTTGCTAAAGCCGGACGGCCGAGGATTCCATTGTATGCGGTTTTGAAATCCACCATATCAAATGAAACCTTTTATGTTCGGAAGTTGTCGGGTCTTCCGAACATAACCGGTAGGGACAGTTGTCCTATCGGTTTAGCTGTAGAACCAGGAACTATGTCGTGAAAGGCATATTTCATATGTTTTACCTTGGGCTTGGGAATCTGCATCTCTTCCAATGCTCCCGTAAATAAAATATTTAAAGAACTATCTCCATCCACTAAGACTTGATTAACTTTACTATTGTTAATAGTAGGTTCAACTACGATAGAAAACCTACCTGGTCGAGTTGACGGGATAGGACAGTCTTCTTTGCTGAAGGATATTACAGTTTCCGACCACCTAGATGGCTTGACGATAATCGGAGACTCGGCAAGGTTGACCTCCCGCTCCACGGCCTTCAGATGATGTCTTCATCCATATGAGAAGGATCCTCCGAAGATCATATCCATCGTGTGCTGTGGCTCCTAGTATTCCATCTCTTCATCGCCATCTTTAGACTTCTTGGAACTTGGTTCTCCGAGTTCTGTTATGGAGGAGAAGGGTCCTTTACCTGAGTAGTAATCCTCTAGTTTATTTTGCGAGGCCTGGCAGGTGCACAGATCATGCCCTGCTGCCTGGTGAAGTGGATACCACTTCTTACTTTTCTTGAAGTCACTGGTCAGAGCCTTAGCTTTGTTCTGACCAGTGAAATCTTTCTTGCCTTTGGTAAACTTTTTGGGGATCACAAGGATTTCTTTGTTGTCGGGCTTGCGATTCTTCTTGTTCTTGATATACTTCTTCCTTTTTTTCTCTTGCTTCTCTAGGAGTGATTGGGGATTTTTATCTTATCGATCAATAGCTTGATACCATTTGACCGCTTCACTAGCGGCTGCATACTTGTCTGCCATGTCGAAAAGTTCGACGGTCGTTCGTGGAGGATTTATTGCAATATCCTCTGTAAACCGGCGATTTGTTAGTCCTGCTTTAAAAGCCTAGATGACAGAAGATTTTGCGATCTCTGGGATAGAGTTTCAAATCTGACTGAATCTCTTGATATATAGTCAAAGAGTTTCATTGATTTTATGCTTCATCCGATGAAGATTATCCTCCTTTCCGGGACGGTCGTACGTCCCTTGAAAGTTGGTGATCAGAGTATCGCAGAGCTGCTCCCAAGTGTAGATAGATCCGACCAGTAGGTTAAGCAACCACAATCGGGCAGACCCTTCAAGGACCGTGGGCAAGTAATTTGCCATCATGTTGTCATTACCACCAACAGCCTTGATGGCGGTAGAATAAATTTGAAGAAATTCTAATGGGTTCTGAGTCCCATTGAACTTCTATATGTTGGCTGGTCGGAACCTGTCCGGCCAACGAACAGCTTGGAGATCTGTCGAAAATGCTCTACAACCCATAATGGAGTCGTGGTGCCTTCTCTTAAAAGGAGTCGGATTATAGTCAGTCAGGGATCGGTTCCTCATATTTGCATATCTAGGATCCGGTGTCCCAACTTGGTAGTGGACGTTATGATAAAGTCTTTGACCACCTGCTTGGTTCAGATGATGCATGAGATCGCATGAATCAAGTGGTCGTTCCTCTTGACGAGGAGAAGGAGTGGCTGCTGTGAAGAGCCATCTTCCCTCGTGATTCCCTGGTCGGAACCTACGAGGGGGGCTTGGTGTTGATCAATCCTCTACTGGACCACGTTGTCCCCTGCTGAGAGTGGAGCGCTGGGACGAGGTCGTCGTATGACTTTGCGAATTCCTCTGCTCCCGGTACATTTCTGTACGCTGCATGATTTGTTGGAGGATCTCCGACACTTGACCTACAAATTGAACATAACCTAGAGTTCCTACTAAAGCAGGGTCTAGATTATTCAGGATAGCCTGGACTCGTTGCAGGTTTTGTATCGTTACCGAAGGTCGTGGAAGATTCCCGCTTGCAGTGGGCGTTCGATGAGTTGAGTTTTCCCTCGACCTCCCTGTCGGCCCTGCCTGATTCCTTACTCATGGTAGGGTAGGAATAGGTGAATTAACTTATGCACATCCATTAGCTCGGTTGCCTCCAGTAGTTGGTGCTTGAGCACCCGTACCATTTCCACCAGCAAGTGGTGACAAGTTAACCCGTGGAGGATCGTGTATGGCATCCGGATCGGTATCTTCGATTGTGTTAACTTCGTGGCGTCAAGAGTAATCTTTCGATTAACTCCTGTCGTAGCTAAGGGAGAGCCTTCTAGTGCTTCTGCAAGGAGCCTCCATGATGGGGAGCAGTCGGAGATTACCGCCTCTAGTGGACTTTGTGGTGTACTCAACCTGATCAGGCGAATTGCCGATCGTATGCTGAGTTTCACAATGCCCACTTGGCCCACGATCGGTGATAACTTCATCAATGCCCTTACCAGATGTCAGTTGGCCCCCAGAATACGTATGACCCGTCAGCGAATACTAATCGCCCATGACAATATCGAGAATACATGGACTCTCTTATTGCAGTGCTAGGCTTCCGTTGCCGCTTTTGTCGGTCGGATCAACTGGGCTTGTAGAGGCATTCGGACATTCCGAACTTGTCGGAACGAGCGATTCCTCTAAGAGCGCCATTATTGGTGGCGGTGTATCATCAGCCATCTGGTCGATTTCGCCAATCTCTATGGCTGGCGAGCCGACGGAGGATGATGATGATGACATCCCGTTTTCTTTCATGGCACGAATGCATGCATCCATGTCGAGGTTGGAGTAATCCGCCAAGTCAAACCAGTTTTCCTCATCCCAAGTCCCTACCATGTTCACATGAGTGATGATGGGGCAAAGAAAGTGGATAAGGAATACTTGAGCGAAGTAATCTTCAAGAACTCAATGCCTTCTTCTCCACAGACGGCGCCAGATATCGACGATCGAGTCGCTGATCTTACAAAATAAATAGAGGAAAGAATGTGACTGCTCTTTATTGCTATGAACTGGCTATTACAGGGGTGCCCTCGATAAGGCAGTGGATTAATCCTAATTACACTGAGCGTAATGCTTGCTGTGCTGCTGAATTAGACTTGAAACACCAACCTAATGCCGATTGACGTGCTTCAATCTGATGAAGTCCTCTTTTCATCTACTCCGTGCTCTATCTTTAAATAACCATCGAAGAGGTGGCAGTTGTTCCTGGAGAAGGCGCCTGTTGGAAGTGACGTGACTGGTCAGAGCGAAGCTTCGGTTGATAAAACATCAACCGTTCGGCAGTTGAATGTCTGTGAGACACTTCAACCGTATGGTGGTTATTGTCATTGTCTTAGAACCATGAAACGTCACGTGGTATGGAGCAAATATAACATATGTTACATTCATCACATGGTAAGGAATATACTTAGAGTTAGATTCGGATGCCAGTTTGTTGCTTCTACATGCAGTTATCTGGTCGGGGACTAGGCGTGCGACCTCATCTGACCAAGGCTCTCTTTATGTAAGCACTGAAATGCTTACGACCACAGGGGTCGTTAGCCTTAGGGGTTACGACTATGAAGACATATGGTCTTTTATTATGTATTAAAATAATACATAGAGATTTTAATCCTCATCACACACCAATTAATAAATAATTAGGATATGTAGGGAAGAAATTAGGACCAATACAATGACATAATTGACATATAAACATGTAAATCCTCCAAGTCATTTACAAGGAATAATATGCTCAACACAAACATCATGTGAACAAATGAAATTAGCATAAAGCTAAGATTTAACATTTTTGATATTGCTCTCAGATGCAGAGTAAGCATTCCAATTAGAGCTCAAGTTCAAACCCGATTATCAAAATAATTTTAGTACAAGACTATTATCATCACAGAGCATTCATCTCAAGCCCACCACACCACATAGCAATATATTCCAGTAGTAGTATTAAAACAAATACCATATGAATCACTGACTAGAACAAATACAACATATCATCCTACTCAGTGTTCGAACCAAATACCAGTACAATTATCATGAGTCCATGAGGACCATGACAGCATGATAGATTATTGATAGAAAGAGTGAGGGAAAGGGGCGTCGGAGTCGGTAACTCGGCATCGGTTACCTTTGGGCGTCGAGGAGAAGGACAAGCAGGGAGCAGCACAGGAGCAACATGGCAGCGTCGAAGGGGAGGCGCACCGGGCTCGGGGAGGAGGCGACGTCGAGGACGACGGCAATGGGCTCATGGGAGGAGGCAGCGTCGAGGACGGCAGCGATGGGCTCGGGGGAGGAGGCGCGCTGAGCTCGAGGAGGAGGTGGTGTCGAGGACGGTGGCGATGGGCTCGGGGGAGGAGTCGTGTCGGGCTCGAGGAGGAAGGAGCATCGAGGACGACGGCGACGGGCTCGGGGGAGGAGGGAGAGTTGAGAAACTTAATCGTTTGAGTGAGGGAAGCGGGCAAACCCTAGAGTCCGAATATAAATAGGGTTAGACATCACAGACTGTGATAAATAATATCACAGACGGTTCCGATAAATAACCGTGTGTATTAGTTGTGTATCACAGACAATTCCAATAAATAACCGTCTGTAATATATTATCACAGACGGTTTGTAGATGAAACCGGCTACGATATTCTTTTGTATTGGTAAATCTAGTTCTGTTTATTGTCTAGCCTCAGGAAATGCTGGCCATGCCCTCTGAAACAAGCCGAAACACAACAAATACATGTATGCATCCAATTCACATTCCTTTCAAAAACAAGCACATCCATTTCACAGTACAAATCAATTAACTCAAATGAACTAAAATTAACCATTCAAAACACATATACACACATTGTTCAATCTTTAAAAATTAGCCCTTCATGATGATCGATGCGTATGTAGCTAGTTTCGTCACATTGTTTTTCCTCGGCCCTTACGCCGTTTCCGAAAGGAGGCAACTCATCGAATTGATTATATTCTTCCTCGTCCACTGCATTCTCAACTCCGACAATCCTCCTTTTTCCATAAAGAACTATGTGGCACTTCTTATTTGCCTGCTCGATTACATAGAAGACTTTAACAACTTGGTTAGCGAGTGCGAATGGTTCGTCTTTGTATCTGACACGTTCGAGGTCTACGGTACTGACGTCATACTTGTCGACCTTCATCTGTGGGAGATGGACCCAACGGCACCGAAATAGGGGGATTTTGAAAAGCACGTAGTCGAGCTCCCATATCTTCTCTATGAGCCCATAGTAGGAGCTCCTCGGCCCATCGGTATTGAACGCATCTATGCGGACACCGTTGTTCTGGTTAGTGCTCTTTATATCCTGAGCGTGCGTATAGAATGTGTACCCATTTATGTCGTATCCTTGCCATGTCACAACTGTAAATGTTGGCCCTTTTGCCAACCATGTCAGCATATCACTTGATGAGCTCCTAGCGAGTCGCTCCTTCAACCATTAGTTGAACCGACTGTTGTGCTGTCTCATGATTCAAACATCCAGCCGCTCTGGATTCTGTTGCCGAAGCACGTCCTTGCGCTGGTCGATATACGGGGAAACTTCAGTCATGTGTTGCAAGACCGTGAAATAGGCTTGAGCATATGTATCCATATGTGGAGTGATTGATTTTCTTCCGATGGTCCGAATACCCTTGAGCCTCCCCTTATGGCAAGATCGAGGCACACCTATCGGTTCGAGCTGAGCCATGTAATCGATGTAGAACTCAATGACCTCTTCGATTGCATAACCTTCGACGATGCTGCTCTCTGGCCAAGATCAATTCCGCACATAGGACTTGAGAATTCCCATGAACCTCTCGAACGGGTACATGCTAGGAACACGGGCCCACACATCTTTATCTCCCTCACAATTTGAACAATGAGATGGACCATGATATCAAAAAATGACAGAGGGAAATACATCTCAAGATCACGTGGAGTCATCACCACCTCATCCTACCGAGCATCTAGTCTTTCAGGATCGATGACCTTCTGAGCAATCGTGTTAAAGAAATAACACAACCTCATGATTGTCACTCGGACTTTGATCGGCAAAATACTTCTAATTGCAACAGGGAGCGTCTGTGTCATCAGCACATGACAATCATGAGACTTCATGCCAATTAACTTCAAATCTTCTATCGAAACAAGTTTCTTCATGTTGGCAGAGTAACCGGACGAAACTTTCACACCATGCAAGAACTGGCACAATTCTATTCTCTTGGCCTTCGACAGAGTGTAACAAGCAGGGAGAAGGTACATTCGTCCTTTATCAGTCTTTGTCGGTGCTAACACAGGTCTGATGTCCTTATCAACCAAGTCAAGCCGTGCGTTGACACCATCTTTTGTTTTATCACGAATGTTCAGTAAGAGACCAATCAAGCTGTCACATACATTCTTCTCTACGTGCATGACGTCGATGCAGTGGCGAACTTGTAGGTGCTCCCAATAAGGTAAGTCCTAAAATATTGATCTCTTCTTCCAGATGTTCTTCTCACGGCTCCTCGATTTGCGTTCCTTTTCGAGCACAACATCTAAATCCTTAACCATGTCATAAACCTCTTTTCTGCTTAAATGCCTCGGAGCTGAACTATTCTCCTTCTCTCCGTCGAATTGTTTCTTCATCCTGTGGTATGGGTGAGCCCTCCGAAGGAACCTACGGTGACGCATGTACACTATTTTACGCTAGTGTTTCAGCCACACACTCTCAGTATTATCTAAGCAGTGAGTACAGGCTTTGGCCCCTTTTCTACTCTGGCTGGATTGGTTAGCAAGGGCAGGATAATCATTTATGGTGCAGAACAACAAGGAGCGTAAAGTGAAGTTCTCTCGTTTGTACGCATCCCATACATGTACCCCTTCAATCCACAATATTTTTAGATCTTCCATCAATGGTGCTAGGTACACATCAATATCATTCCCGGGTTGCTTCGTCCCTTGGATAAGTATCGACAAAGAAAATATACTTCCGCTTCATACACAACCAGAAGGAAGGTCAGTACATACAGAGAGTCACAGCCAAGTGCTATGTCACGCTCATGTTACCGAAAAGGATTCATTCCATCTGTACTCAATCCAAACCGTATATTCCTTGGTTCTGCACTGAAGTCTGCAAACCTCCTATCGATGTTTCTCCACTAGGCGGAATCAGCAAGGTGTCTTAGCTTTCCGTCACTCTTACGCTCCTCCGAGTACCAATGCAGCAGTTTTGCATCCTTTCGGTTCGCAAAAAACCGCTTCATACAGGGAATTACAGAAAGATATCACGCCACCTTAGCAGGAGGTAACTTTCTTCACCTCGATTCCCTCATCATCATCTTATTGATTCTTATGATTGTATCGGGATGAGTTGCACACCGGACATACATGCATGTTTGCATACTCGTTACGGTAGAGGATACAGTCGTTCGGACATGCATGTATTCTTTCTACTTCCATTCCCAATGGACAAAGAACCATCTTGTCTTCGTAGGTGGATTTGAGCAACTCATTTCCCTCCGGAAGCATGTCCGCTAAGAGACCTAACCGCACCATGAAATACTTGTCGGACCAACAGTTGTTTGCCTTCAATTTTATCAGTTCAAGCATGGATGACAACCTTGTGTATTCCGGCTTGCAGCCCGGGAACAAAAGTTTCTCCGAGTCCTCCACCAAGCCCAGAATTTAACATACTCTCTCTCATCACAGTTCCCTTTTGCATCACGAAGCATCTGACCTAGATTGTCATTGTGCAGCCTATCCGAATCGGAACCACAATCGACATTATTCGGCGGTATATCGTTGACTTCATCGGCGATGTCGTTATTACTACCTTCCTATATAATTTGTTCTTCAACGTGACTAGTCCAACGTGTATAGACCTTTTTGAAACCCTTTCTAATCAAGTGTGCTTCGATCTGCGCTCGGTTCTTAAACATCTTCATATTCTCGCAGTCAATGCATGGACATTACATATATTCCCACCCCTTATTCAACATATCCTTCTCGGTAGCTCTTGTAAAAGCAGACACACCATTAATGTACTCTTCACTCACATGGTTGCCAGCGTACATCCAGATTCGGTCCATCTACGCAACGCATATAACAATTTAGTGTTAAATATTGAATTAATTAATTAGCATACTATAGATGCAACTATTGATACGTCATTTGAAATATGTATTTCTAATGAACTGAAAGATCACTTATGCACCCTAGGGTTAGGTTGTTCATCACAAATACATTATAGATAGTCCATGCCCAACTTCAGATGGCAAGAAGCCAACACTTACAAAACAACACAAAAAAACTAGATATAAACCTTCTTCAATTCTCTCTTTACTGATCTAAACCATCTTCAATTCTCTCTTTACCAAGCTAGATCTAGAATATAATGCAAGGAACAAATTAATTATGTACTAACCATCGATAGTCAAGAACAAATTACCAAATCTGCGGTCTCCTTTCACCAAATCACCTCAAAGCCCCACCTCCAGCAGCAGCAATGAGAACAGAGCAGGAATTTAAGACAGATCGATCTATGAGGGTCGGGTCTGCAATAAATGAGATTATCACAAACGGTTTTTAATACAAAACGTCTGTGAAGAGGACAGAAAGTCACATACGGTTCTTGTTGAGAACCGTCTGTGAAGTATCACAAACGGTTTTCAACATGAACCGTCTGTGATATTACCTCTTCACAAACGGTTTTTAGCGCAAAAAGTAACACAGACGATCGCTAAACCAAAACCGCTGCGTGATTGTGTCTATCTGAGATGATTTTGGTCAGCCGCCTATGATCGGTGTCCAGATTAGCCTTTTGTAGTAGTGTTACTTGCGGCATTCTTCGACATGATCAAGGGCAAGACACCTGAGGAGATCCGCAAGACCTTCAACATCAAGAACGACTTCACCCCTGAGGAGGAAGAGGAGATTCACAGCGAGAACCGGTGGGATTTTGAGTAGAGAAGCATTGAGGTCCTGATCTCTTGATGCTTAGATTTTATCGTACCTTGCAATGCTCTGCTTTTATATGTTGTAAGGGTAGTAAGTATTTTGAAGTCAAAGATGGGGTTTGTTAACATGTTTAGTTGGTTAAGGTTTTGTCAGTGTTTTAGAACCGATCTTACGTAATGATTGTTTGATTCGGGGGGTCTCCAAGACTCAAATCACACAGAAAGAATGACACATGGATTTTTATACAGGTTCAAACCTTCTCTAGAGAGAATAACAACCCTACTCCTGTGTGGATATATTGAGTATGCTGGTTACAAATCAAGAGAAAGACTCGAGTGTAATGTCTTGCGCTCCCTTCCCTTTTCTCCTGATGATTTTGCCTTTTATATAGAACTCAAAGTGGGTGGCCGTTTCTCCAGTCCAAAGGGCACCTCAACGCTTCAGATGTTGAAGCAGTCACTAGAGATTATTACTGGAATTGTAACGTTCCCATGTCGTCAGGCAATTATCATCAGGACAGAGAGTTAAATGTGCTATTATTTTAGAAAATAACAGCATAATTAACTACCCATATCAGCATGGTTTCCTACATGTGTAATAGCACTCTTAGGGGTTGCCAATCGCTACTTGTAACTGGGTAGTTATAAAGGTAGCTTTTGGGTATGCTCTGAAACATGCGAAGGAATGTGACTGGTAGGATATGGGATTTGCTCCTCCTAACATAACAGGAGAGATGTCTCTGGGCCCCTCGTTGTGGTCGGATAAAGTAAGTGCATGACCACGCCACTAATGGTCGAACTGTTCGACCACGTGAAGTTATTCGACACTCGATCGAGAAAGTATTGAACAGTCCATGGATGACACAACATCTCACCTGGAGTTCAACCAAATATTGTGAGGCAAAGAGAGAATACACGAGTAGGTCGCTTAGTTCGATCAGTTACGGACTGGTCGTATGGAGATACCAGCTGGTCATAGACTGGTCAAACATAATCACAGAGTGGTCGTAACACAGTCGTAAGGAGTTCTGAATGGTCGTAGCCAAATCTGAATCGGTCATATAGAGATAGGATCTGGTCGTAAGTGATGGGGACCTGGTCGTAGATCATATTGCAATAAGGTTCGTCCGATATAATTTTTGTATTTTCGGGAATCATTATATCCTGCTAGGTACCGCTAACGACTCGTGGTCGTAAACGTGTTTTCGAGTCACAACCGAATAAGCATAAACCTAACGGGTCACACACTTAACGGGTTGGAACAAACTAGTACGAATACGATTCGTCAAACGTGTTCGGATAGGATCCGTCAAGGACACTATATAAGGAGATGCTTGAGGCTATTGGGTGATAGACGAGTTGATGTAAGTTGCTCCATCAAAACCCTAACCGCCATCTTCTTGAAAGCTCTGCCGTGTGAATTGGTACTAGCACACCGGCATATGGTTGTTCCTTCCCTAGACGCGTGGATACTGTAGAGGCGCTACTGTAGTTGTTGTTGCGCTTGAGGACGATCCGCGATCTTCATAAGGAACTACAGAAGTTGCTGGAGGAGACGATCGACTCACGAGGACGCTGGACGATCGACTCCGACCACTGCAGCGACGTGCTCAATGCTGAACAATCGACTACAACCACTACATCAACACGCTCTATGTTTGACCAGGCTGCTCCAACTCTTCTTCCGCTGCTCTGCGCGTCTGGTGGTAACGATCTATGATCATCTTCTTGCTTGGCTTTCTGGTTTGCGTGGTAGAATTTTTGAATTATTGCTATCGTAACCTACCTGTATCCCTACAGTGGTATCAGAGCCATCCTGCGTAGTTTTTTTTGATCGGTCGCATATACTTGATATGTGGTAGTAGTAGATTGGATCTATTACTGGTCGGGTCTGGTAACCTAGATCGGTTCATATAAATGGAACGATCTAGGCCCAGGTCGATAAAATCGATCGGTTTTCGGTGGTAGTAGATGGGTTTACGAGGAGGTATGAGTTAAAATGACCAGGTGGTTTTTGCGCTTGTTGACGACCACACTGCATAACACTTCTACCGGTCGGAATTCCTCCATCGGAGTATGCCGCAGTGTGTGGTCATATCAAGGCAATGATCGGATTGGTACCGCGCGTGCTGGGTATTCATACCGCGCGTTATAGGTAGTATGTGTTCATGTCGCCCAATAGAATTGGATTCCATGCATAACTTATTTTTGTAAGGATTGATGTGAATAGTTTGACCCATGATGTATGAGATGCATGTATGTGTGTAATGTTCTTGACCTGCGTGTTGTGCTTATTGCAGCCCAAGGCTGTCTATACATGTATAACGGCCTGCGTGTCGACTTGTGATGCTTCTTCACTCCATGTAATTTATTACTAATGCTAATAGGAGTAATAGCTTAGTGGGAGTACTTGGAGGAATTGACCACTTGGATACATGACGAACAGGAAGCACGGCGATGGAGATCACCATGTGGAAGGGTCATACTATATCACAGTGCAATTTGATTGTCTGTGAATGCCTTTAAATTTCTGTTCATTTATTTCTATGCATGTTATTTCATTGCTTTGAATGCTTTTAACAAGGTAGAAGTAAAATTCCCTCATATAATGTTAATTTAAATTGATGCCCTCCCAATTAGCTGCACCATCCAAAGTCATATATTTTAATGGTAGGTCTTGCTAAAGAATAGTGCTATTAATATTTCTTGACTAGATGGGTTTGTGTCAGACACTTACACGCATAGCATTGGTTTAACTTGACAAGGTCGTCATAACGGTTATGGACCTTGGGGCATAAGGGTTGGGTGCCGGAGCATAGAGATGCTGCCCAACAATAAGAGTCATATAGAGATATGATTAGCAAAGGGTTGCTTACCAAATTCACTAATCTTCTAGCAGTGATACCAAATCTCACTAGTAGATTAACTGATTGTGGGTCTTGAATCACTAATTGTCATGAGAGGGATATGGTATTTAGTGGGAGTATCTTTATTAAATTGTTTAATAGAAGTTACTTTGTTGAACATATATCTTAGCTTTGCATATTTTATGTTGTAGATCATGGCACCAACTGTTGTACCTACATCTAGTTTTGCATTACGTTCGATACTTGATAAGGAAAAATTGAATGGAACAAATTTTGCGGATTGGTTCCGCAACCTAAGAATTGTTCTTAGGCACGATAAAAAGGAAAATATTCTAGAGGAACCAATTCCAGATGTGCCTGCTAAAAATACTGTTGCTACTCTTAAAACTACCTATAAAAAAGGCATGTGATGAATCCCTTGATGTTAGCTGTCTCATGCTTGCTGCGATGAACTCAGACCTTCAGAAGCAGTTTGAGAACATCGAGGCCTACGATATGATCGTGGCGCTCAAAGGCATGTTTGAGACACAAACAAGAACTGAGAGATGAGATCTCAAAGAAATTGTTTGGAAGCAAGCTAGCTGAGGGTAGTCCGGTGAGCACACATGTAATCAAGATGGATGGTTACACACAGAGCTTGGAAAAACTTGGTTTTCCACTTAGTCAAGAGTTGGCTACAGATTTGATTCTTGTTTTGCTACCTGCAAGCTGTGGACAGTTCATTCTAAACTTCCATATGAATGGTTTAGACAAGAATCTCACCAAACTGCATATGATGCTTAAGACTGCAGAGGACAGCATTAAAAAGAGCAACAGTTATGTGATGATGGAACAAAAGAGTACAAGCTTCGAGAAGAAGGCTAAGACTTGGGTCAAAGGTAAGGGCAAGACTAAAGTTTCGGATGACATCCAAACTAACAAGCCTAAGCCCAAGACTAAGTCTCGCTCAACTCAAGAGAATGAATGTTTTTACTATAAGGAGCCAGGCCATTGGAAAAGAAACTGCAAGACATACATGGCTGATCTGAAAAAGAATGGTGGGACTAAATCTTCCACTTTAGGTATTAATGTTATAGATGTTTTTCTTGCTGATTCTTCTGTTACCTCTTGGGTATTTGATACCGGATCGGCTGCTCATATTTGCAATTCGATGCAGAGTTTAACAAAGAGTAGGAGAATTGCAAGGGGCGAGATGGATCTTCGCATCGGGAATAAAGCAAGGGTTGCTGCATTAGCCGTCGGGACTTTGCCATTAGTTTTGCCCTCAGGATTTACTATGGAATTGAATAATTGTTATTATGTTCCAGCCATGAGTAGAAACATTATCTCTGCCCCACGTTTGATGGCAGAGGGTTATAAATTCATTATAGAGAACAATAGTTGTTCTTTATTTTGAATGAGATGTTGTATGGTTATGCTCCTATTTCGAATGGGTTGTTTATTTTAAATCTTGATGATGCACCCGTCTATAATATTAATGCAAAGAGGCTTCGGCCTAATGATATGAATTCTACTTTTATTTGGCATTGTCGTTTGGGTCACATAAGTGAGAAATGCATGAAGAAGCTCCATGATGATGGAATTCTAAACTCACTTGATTTGGAATCGTTTGAAACATGCGAATCTTGCCTGCTCAGAAAGATGACCAAGACACCTTTCACTGGTCGGAATGAGAAGGCATCCGACTAGTTGGCACTCATACATACTAATGTGTGTGGACCAATGAGCAAGACAGCTAGAGGTGGTTTTCAGTACTTCATTACTTTCACCGATGACTATAGTAGATATAGATATATCTATTTAATGAGGCACAAGTAGGAATCCTTTGAAAAGTTCAAGGAGTTCCAGAGTGAGGTACAGAATCAACTTGGCAAGACAATCAAATCTTTACGATCTAATCGTGGAGGTGAATTTTTGAGCCATGAATTTGGTGATCATTTAAAGCAATGTGGAATTGCTCCACAGCTTACACCACCGGGCACTCCACAATGGAATGGGGTGTCCGAGCGGTGTAATCGGACCTTGTTGGACATGGTTCGGTCGATGATGAGCCAATCGGATCTGCCATTGTATTTTTGGGGTTACGCTATAGAAACTGCCGCTTTCACGTTAAATAGGGTACCATCTAAATCAGTAGATAAGACACCATATGAGATGTGGACTGGGAAGAGTCCTAGTTTGTCTTTTCTAAAGATTTCGGGATGTGATGTCTATGTTAAATGTTTGACGTCTGATAAACTCACACCCAAGTCAGATAAATGCTTCTTTATAGGATATCCTAGGGAAACCAAAAGATATTATTTCTACAACCAAGAAGAGGGCAAAGTTTTGTTGCCCGAAATGGTGTTTTTTTGGAGAAAGAGTTTCTTTCAAAAGGAGTTAGTGGGAGAAAGGTGCAGCTCGAAGAAATTCGAGAAACGTCTGAAAGTGTTTCAACTCCTACTGAACCTCTACAGGATGAACAAAGCATTGTTGAACCTGTAGATGAGGCGTCAGCCCCACGTAGATCTAAAAGGACACATCAATTGCACATAAGGTATGGGCATAACGTATTATTGTTGAATAATGATGAGCCTAAGACTTTTGAGGAAGCAATGATGGACCCAGACTCTGAGAAATGGCTTGGAACCATGAAATCCGAGATAGACTCTATGAGTGATAATCAGGTTTGGAACCTGGTCGATCCACTTGATGGTGTTAAAACCATTGAGTGCAAATGGATCTATAAAAAAAATTGACATGGATGGAAATGTTCACATTTATAAAGCTCGCCTAGTCACAAAAGGGTTTTGACAAGTTCAAGGGGTTGACTACGATGAGAATTGCTCACCGGTAGCAATGCTTAAATCTATACAGATCATTCTAGCTATTGCTGCATATTTCGACTATGAGATATGGCAAATGGATGTCAAAACGGCTTTCCTTAATGGAAACCTAGATGAGGATGTGTCCATGACACAACCTGAAGGTTTTGTCGATCCAAAGAATGCTAGTAAAGTATGCAAACTTCAAAAGTCCATTTATGGGTTGAAGCAAGCATCTCGGAGTTGGAATATACATTTTGATGAGGAGATCAAAAGGTTTGGTTTCGTCAAGAACAAAGAAGAACATTGTGTTTACATGAAGGTTAGTGGGAGCGCGCTTGTTATTCTAATCTTATATGTGGATGATATATTATTGATTGGTAATGGCATTCCTATGCTGGAATCCGTTAAGCCATCATTGAAAAATAGTTTTTCTATGAAGGACCTAGGAGAGGCAGCATACATATTAGGGATAAAGATCTATAGATATAGATCAAGAAGGCTAATTGGATTAAGCCAAAGTACTTATATTGACAAGATATTGATTCGGTTCAACATGAAGGATGCCAAGAAAGGGTTCTTGCCTATGTCACATGGCATAAGTCTTAGCAAGAGTCAAGGTCCTTTGACAACTGATGAGCGAGACCGAATGAATGGTATTCCATATGCTTCAGCTATTGGATCTATCATGTATGCCATGATATGTACTCAACCAGATGTATCACATGCTCTAAGTGCTACTAGTAGATACCAAGCTGATCTCGGTGAAGGTCACTGGACAGCTGTGAAAACACTCTTAAGTACTTGAGAAGGACTAAGGATGCGTTCCTGGTTTATGGCGATGATGAAGAGCTCGTTGTAAATGGTTACACCGATGCAAGCTTCCAAACCGACAAAGATGATTATCATTCGTAATCTAGTTTTGTATTCATTTTGAATGGAGGAGTAGTGAGTTGGAAAAGTTCCAAGTAAGAAACGATTGTTGATTCTACGACGGAGGCCGAGTACATTACGGCTTCTGAAGCTGCGAAAGAAGGTGTTTGGATAAGGAATTTCATTACTGAGTTGGGTGTGGTTTCGAGTGCCTTAAGCCCAATGAATCTCTATTGTGACAATAATGGAGCCATTGCGCAAGCTAAGGAACCTAGATCCCATCAGAAATCCAAGCATATACTTAGGCGTTATCATCTTATTCGCGAATTGGTGGATAGAAGAGATGTTAAGATATGCAAAGTTAATACGGATTTAAATGTTGCTGATCCGTTAACAAAGCCTCTCACACTGCCAAAGCATGAGGCGCACACAAGAGCTATCGGTATTAGATACTTAAATAATTGACTCTAGTGCAAGTGGGGGATTGTTGGAAATATGCCCTAGAGGCAATCATAGAGATGATTATATTTCATTGCGTTCATAACATTGGATAATATCTTATCTTGTTCCTAGAATAATATCGCTAATATTTATCATCAAGTATGTGACTTGATTGTGAAACTCTATATTTCTGCGGTGATTATTCTTAAACGTTCCCTGGTCGGAACACATATGAATAGACTAGCATATGTATTGGTTGATGACTATGTTTCACAAGTAATGGATATGGAGATATCAAACCAATAATATGGACACATGTTGGAGAACATGATGTTGGATAAGACCCACCTTGAGACACTATTGAGATTGTTATAATTCCATGTGTCGTTAGTTGGTCTCAAGCAATGATGATGTATAATCCTTAGACCTGAGATTAGCATGATTTCCTACATGTATAATAGCACTCTTACAGGTTGCCAATCGCTACTTGTAACTGGGTAGTTATAAAGGTAGCTTTCGGGTATACTCTAAAATATGCGAATGAATGTGACTGGTCAGATATGGGATTTGCCCCTCCTAACATAACAGGAGAGATGTCTCTGGGCTCCTTGTTGCGGTCGGATAAAGTAAGTGCATGGCCATGCCACTAGTGGTCGAAGTGTTCGACCACGTGAAGTTATCCGACACTTGATCGAGAAAGTATTGAACAGTCCATGGATGACACAACATCTCACCTGGAGTTCAACCAGATATCGTGAGGCAAAGGGAGAATACACGAGTAGGTCACTTAGTTCGATCAGTTATAGACTAGTCGTATGGAATCTGAGTGGTAGTAGACCGGTCGAACATAATCCAGAGTGGTCGTAACACAGTCGTGAGGAGTTCTGGTCGTCGATAGAGATCGAGCACGGTCGTAAGTGATGAGGAATTGGTCGTAGATCATATTGCAATAAGGTTCGTCCGATATAATTTGTGTGTTTTTGGGAATCGTTATGTCCTGCTAGGTACCACTAACGACTCGTGGTCGGAAAGGTGTTTTCGAGTCACAACCGAATACGCATAAACCTAACGGGTCACACACTTAACGGGTTGGAACAAACCACTACGGATATGATTCGTAAAACATGTTCGGATAGGATCCGTCATCGGCACTATATAAGGAGATGCTTGAGGCTATTGGGTGATAGACGAGTTGACGTAAGTTGCTCCACCAAAACCCTAACCGTCATATTCCTGAGAGCTCTGCCGTGTGACTTGGTGCTAGCACACCGGCGTATGGTTGTTCCTTCCCTAGACGTGTGGATACCGTAGAGGCGCTACTACGGTTGCTGTTGCGCTTGAGGACAATCCGGGATCTTCATAAGGAACTACAGAGGTTACTGGAGGAGACGATCGACTCGTGAGGACGCTGGACGATCAACTCCAACCATTGCATCGACATGCTCGACGCTGGACGATTGACTACGACCACTACATCGACGCGCTCTATGTTGGACCAGGCTGCTCCAACTCTTCTTCCGCTGCTCTGCGCGTCTGGTGGTCATAGAATAACTTACGACCTCCAACTTCTCCCTCACTTACCATTAAGGGGTATACTCAAGAACCATATGATGGTTTTATTATCTATAATAAGAATTCCAGATAAATAATTAAATGAGGATTATTAGATCCTCGTCATCTAGCCCCCAAGCTTCAAGTGAAAATAACTTACTTGAAAAAGGAGCCATAGATGATCTTACGACCAGAAGATGGTCGTGGAACAGTGGTCGAAGGAAAAGCTCTTCGATCGGTATTTCATTTAACCGGAAATAAACTTGGTCAAGAAGGTTGTTGGAAATCTTACGACTTACAAGGTGGTTATAGAAAATCTTACGACCACAAAGTGGTCGCAGTTCTGTAATCGAAAGTAAAACCTTTCCTACTGCTGTTTCATTTGACCAGAAATAGAGTTGGTCAAGAAGGTAATTTCACTTGAGGTGTAAAGACAGACTCGGTTTTCTCGAACTGACAAATTCAAAAATCTCAATCGACTCTCATAGACCTGTCTGTTGGAACAGTTCCCAAAGAGGTGGCAACTGTTGGGTTGCCACGTCTTTAACTCAGGTGCGCGGTTATAAAAACTTACCGTGGGTGAGACTTAGGGTTTTTTATCTTTCTCTAAATTGCTTCAACTGTTCATCAAGTTCTTGCGTTCTCCGCCGCCAATCAAATCGTGCACCTCCTTGAGACCTTTTCCAATCTAAATCTCCTTCCCTTGAGAAAGATGGCCAGAGCCGCTTCCCAGCGGGCCGAATCAGAGATGGATGCGGCCAAGATAAAATCTTTGGTCGTCGCTGAGAAGATTCTGAATAAGGAATTTGTGAAGTGGATTGAGGCTGTTGGGCAACATTGGTCGTCGGGGCAGATTGGGCTAATTCCCATCTCCAGTCGTACTTTGAGTGTGGCCTTCGCTTGTCTGCTCATCCTTTCCTCACACTCATACTCGAAAACTTCGGGGTGGAGTTGGTGAACCTGGTTCCCAATTCCATTACGATATTAGGTGTGTTCATATACTTGTGTGAGGCCTACTTGGGGATTCCGGTCGACTTGGAGCTATTCCAGTATTTCTATGTGATACCAAAATGGCCGGGATGGAAGAAGAGGTGGTTCTGCTGGGAGACGACCAGTGAAGACAGCCTCTCTTTCGCTGGAAATGGTGCCGAGAAGATTCCTTCGTGGGATTCGACTCCTAAGGATTTCGGTCAAATCACCCCTTACATTCAAGCCATCAAAGACTTGAAGGAAGACGGGCTCACCGGATGGCACGTGGTAAAGCATTTCATCACGTGTTGCATTAGCCCTCTGAAGAGGAGGGTTCATCCCATGTGGAGGTAATCAGGGCCAACAGACCCGACCAAAGATTACGAGAAGGGTAAGTAAATTTCCAATCTTAGCCTTCTTTCTGTTGATCTCGAACTTGGCTATTGAAAGTTTACTTACTCCTGCAAATCTCTCACAAGCGGAAATGAACACTCAAGTCAAGCTCATTTATGATAAATCCTCACCACCCAACGTGGTGGCTCCCCAAATTCTAGCGGTCTTGTCCACAGAGGATAAGATGGAACGCCTAAAGGTAATCAAAAATTGATTTCATCTTTAGGATTTCATAGTCGTAGAAAAACTTACGACTAGGTACTGGTCGTAGGAAGACTTACGACCAATGGATTATCATAGCAAAACTTACGACTAGGTACTGGTCATATAAATATTTTCGACCAGAGGATTGTCGTAGAAAAACTTACGACTAGGTACTGGTCGCAGAAAGACTTACGACCACTTAGTAATATTTCTTTTTCGGACTTCTGCAGAAAGCAGGTATGGAAGACCGTCAAGACGACAAAGAGGTCGAACTGATGGTCGTTGGCATGAAGGCAGAGCAAGTCAAGGCTCCTCGGGCAAAAAAAGCGTCGACTCGTGAAAGTCGCTAACAAGAGAGACACAGGTTCAAGCTCTGCTGCTTCGACCAAGCCCTTTGTAAAGTTCGTTGCGGACATGGCTACTTTAGAGAAGGCAAAGGCAGTTGAATCGACTGAAGTTCTCAAACACAAAGCCCCCAATACCAAGGTACCCTTCTACTATGACAATAAGACTTTCGCAGTTTCTACCTCCCGTGGCTTTGTCAAGCAACAAGAAAAGGAGAACTGGAAGAGTTTTATGTCTTTTATGAAGGAAACAGTTGCACTAGTAGTGCCTATGGTCGAGGCTAGTGCTGCCCTTGGGGTGGTCGAGACAGGTCTCGACCATCCGGAGAGTCATGAGGCCCAAGGAGCGGCAGTTCTCGCTCAAGACTCATGACTAGACATGGTCGTGGTTGACCCCATTCATCAACTTGAGTTTTGACCAGACGTGGTCGAAGAGAAGAAGTCGAAGAAATCTTCTTTAGGGAAGGTTTCTTCTAGATTCAAGATCAAATCCGTGAAACAAAGGTATGTAAAAAGATAAAAGTGTAAGAACAGCATTTACCTTTTGCTTTTTACCATTTGACGTGTTTTCCTCTTTGTAATCTTAGCCCAGCTCCTCCAGCCCTCAAAGACGTTCTTGTCGAGGAACCCACTGCTACTTCTCCGACAGTCAGGGAAATGACAGTGGCGGTGGTCGAAGGGTCGTCCACCATCCATAAGGTAGAAGGTGCCGTTTTTGCTGAAGTGGCTACGACCACTGAGGTGGTCGTGGAGCCAGAAGCAAAGACGGTAGAGGTAGCGACTGAAGCATCCGGCCATGGGGGTGAAGCATTCGATCACCACGCTAAGAAATAAATTATTGTAGACATTCCTCCTAGCCCCCAAGGTCAATCTACTAATGTCACTACCACCGAAGAAGAAGAAGGGTCCGATTTCTTCTACCATTCCATCGGGTTCTTCGGCCCTGCTTTCGTTGTGGGATCTCGTGCGTTCAGATCTCGTGCTCGGGTTCCTCACCCAAAGGACATTCCTAACAGAGGGGATGTTTTTGATGATGAGCGTCTCGAAAAGGTGTGGTGGAACCGAGTTCAAGAGATCAATGAACTAAAAAACCCCACGAGAGTGTTATCTTCGTTTGCTCGAATGACCATGAATGTAAGTACTTGCCGCCCGACATTAACATATGTGTTTTTTTCTCGCTTCTCATTGTCTTTCTTTATGCAAAAAGCTTTAGAACAAATTGTCACTGTTGCTAAATACAACAGACAGCTTATTCAGCTGCGACAAGAAAAAGCGGTACTCTGCGAGCAGGTAGAGAGATGGTAAGTCACTGCTACTCATCACCACTTGCACAGTGATTATAGGGATTATCGTAGAAAAACTTACGACTAGGTATTGGTCGTAAGAGGACTTACGACCAGAGGATTGTCGTAACAAAACTTACGACTAAGTACTAGTCGTAGAAAACGACCACTCATTCTATGTTCATGTCTACTCGTCACCTCTGCAGGTTCGAGAACAATGAAAAGACCCTGGCTGATTCGCTCGACTACGAGAAAGTCAAAATGAAAAAACTGAGGGAAGAGACAGACCCTTCTGAAGGAGCTTCAGGAGGCGAACTCTGCAATTCAAAAGTTGTAGGGACAAATAAACGGTAAGTTCTGAACTTAAGACAGTTTATGACAATGACCTTCTTTTCTTTTTCTAACTCTTATTCTTTTTTCAGAAAAAGAGGTCGAAATGGGGAAGCTCGAAATCAAGGACAAACAAAAGACCTTGGTTGTTCACGAGATTACCCGTATCGTCAAAAAAAAAGATCAAGAGGCCAAGTCGTGGGAAGAGCGAAATGCAAAGAGCATTGCCTCCCATGACGATGAAGTCAAGAAGTTGATTCTTTACTAGCAGGTAAGCAATTCTTTACCTGCGACCGGTTTTTTAGTCCTCTAGGGGTTATTTTGTTTGACTAGTCTTATTCTTTTCAGAGCAAGCAGTCGAAATAAAACAACTCTGCGAGGCTTCGACTCGTAATCAAGAGGAGATGAAGTCGATAAAGATCAACCTTCAGGACAACATTTCTCTCCTAAACATTGTACTCAGTGGGCTACGTGCTGAGGAGGTCACTCCTCGTGAAGATACGATGATTGCTCACACGAATACCATTGGAGAACAAGTCAAGACTTTGCAGGAGTTGGTGACTATTCTGAAGACCAACTAAGCTGATTCGATAAAAGAGGTGATCGAAAGTGTAATAAGTTTTGTTCTGGCAAAACTTAAAGCTCATGACCCCAATCTTAACCTACAGCCAATCAAAGCCAACTTAGACTGCTCTGAAGCATAAGCAGAGCAGTTGATGGAAGATATGCAGTCGATCAGCAAAGAAGTCACCGAGGAGATGCAAATAGGATGTCCCTCGTCAGAGTAGTTTGTAATAGAAACCTGTAAAGACAAGTTTTTGTTGTTGATATATATAATCATTTCTTCTTCCTGCAAATCATCTTGTCGAGTGGTTAGTAACTCATAAGATAATGAATGAAAAAAGAAATTAAGACTAATAATTGAAGTCAAATTAATAACTTTATCCTAGCCCACGACTATTTGCTCGGTTTATTTATATAAACTAAGTAAATAGTGTGAAAAGGGTTTTCTTAAAAAAGAGAGAGGCTTATCTAACTTATAGTTTTCCGATCACGATTATCATGCACTGGTCAAAAGAGTAGAAACGAGCCAACACTAGGAATTTCCTTCTAGTGGGCAGGACCACGTGCAGAAAGAAAAGGCTTCGACTAGGTGACGTTACCTTCTCCGACCAGATTAATCAAATCAAGAACGGTAACTTGAGTTAGACAAATGTCTAGAGTACATTAAAAATTCGTTCGACCTATTACAGTGCACTCGGTGGGTTCGCTATGGTAGCAACAGTTAGAAACAGAACGACACTAGGAAGTTCCTTCTAGTGGGCAGGACCACATACAAAAAGGAAAGGCTTCAACTAGGTGTGTCTTTCTCTGACCAGTTTGAACGAAACAAGTTCACCGAAAGTAGTCCAACTAATTTCAAAAGTGTACTCTGCTTAGAGTATTTTTAAAAAATGAATGAAGAAATAAACTAAGATGATAAGAGTTGGCTTGAAAATATTTCGACCATGTATATTGAACCCGAGCTCTTTGTGTTGGCAGCAGAAGGGAGGAACGAGTCGACACTAGAAAGTTCCTTCTAGTGGGCAGGACCATGTGCAGAAAGGAAAGGCTTCGATAGGTGATGTTACCCATCCTTTGAGCAGTGTAAAGAAGATCGGCAGTCGGGTCGTAGAAGGACTTCTTTTACCGTGGTATTATCGTAGAAAAACTTACGACTAGGCTCTGGTCGTAGGTCCTACGACCAGGGAATGGTCAAAAAATTGTCAAAGCGCTACTCAAAGTAAGACAATAAAGATAGAAAGAACTTGATAATTTATTGTAGGGTTGGTCGGCTACACATAAAATTTGTGTAACTGGTCGATGTTCCAAGAATTAGAGAGAGTTCGGTCGTCTTCCATTGCAAGTCAAACCAAACCTGGTCGCATAACTTCGACCACTGTGTAAGGACCTTCCCACTTGGGGGAAAGTTTATTCCGATTAGACTGGGATTGAATCTTCTTCAATACCAAGTCACTTACAGCAAGGCTACGAGGTTGGACCTTACGATCGTAGTATTTGCGCAGGGCTTGTTGGTAGACTGCTAAATGGATTAAGGCTTCGACGAGGATATAACAATCCTCATTTAATCATTTATCTATAATTCATATTATGGATAATAATGACGTCATATAACTCTTGAGTATACCCCTTGATATTCATAAGGGAGAAGCTGGAGGTCGTAAGTTCTCCTACGACAACCCTGTAGTCGTGGGTCTTCCTACGACCACCCCATAGTCGTAAGCCCTTCTACGACTATCCCGTGATCATAAGCTCTACTATGATCGATCTGTGGTTGTAGGCTCTCCTACGATCACCGCCTGGTCGTAAGTCCTTCTACGACCACTCCTTAGTCGACAAGACTCACAGACATGTGGGCCTAGTCGATCAGGGAATCTTATGTACCGTATCCAAGGATATGAGCAATCAATTACGCTGTTATTCCCTGGAATAACAAAGCGATTCTTCCCTTTGTTATGGTGATAATCGCTGACAAACATGGGAGCGTTACTACTCCCATAATAACCTCGATAGAACGGTTCAATAATCACGGGACATTAAAGCGCTTTACTTTGGAGGTGCAGCGGTACACCTTGAGGACTGTAGAAAAGGAAGAATCATCATGACAATCGGGGCGATCCAGAGATCATTAGAAGGATAATTCTTTAGTTTTTGGCTCCATCTTGTAATCCAGCATACTCAATACATACACACAGGAGTAGGGTTGTTATTCTCCCGGAGAAGGCCGAACACAGATAAAATCCTCAATGTCTCCATCTCTCTGTGTGAGCCTGGAGGAACCCCTGAATCAAACAATCTTTACGTAAGTTCGGTCCTAAAACACCGACAGGCTTGATTTCTCTTTTCTTCGAGCAGGTTGATGCCATCCGCTCGAAGTTGTTCCTGGATTGAGTCGTTGAAAGTTTCAAACCTTGTTGACCTGATATTTAGTTCTGATAGAAGCATGGCTTTGGCACTGGAAACTTGGAAGAAAAAAAATGTGTTTCGCCTATAGCCCGACTAGTAGTCGTACGAACTGCCCATAATACTGAGGGTAATTCTTGTACCCAAGCCCCCCGAGCACTTGACAAGCTGGTCGAAGACTCGAGTTTTGATTCTCTGCATTAGTTGGCCATTCGTTCTTTCGACTGCCCCCATTGCTTTGAGGATGGGCAACAGAAGCGTAACATAATTTGGTACCCAACTCATCGCAAAATTCTTGGAATTTTGTGCTCAAAAATTGCTTACCATTATCTATGATTATTCGACTTGGGACCCCAAACCGAGTAATCACGCTTCTCATCATGAACTATTTTGCTGCTTCCGTTATTATCCAGTCGCAGGTTCGGTTTTGATCCACTTTGTGAACGTATCAATAGCCACAAAAAGGAACTCGAAGCCACCTGGAGCTTTTGGGAACGGTTGTAGAATATCGAGACCCTAGGTCACAAAAGGCCAAGATAGAGGAATTGTTTGTAATGCCTGAGCCGATTGGTGTATTTGCCTGTTATGAAATTGGCATTGTACACACTTCTTAACTGTCTCTTTGGCATCATAGAGAGCTATTGGCTCGTAGAAACCTTATCGAAAGGCCTTTCCGGGCAGTGTTCTGTAGGAAGCATGAGTTCCACAGATGCCCCCGTGTATGTCGTAAAGGAGGTTTAGTCCTTCTCTCTACAATATGCGTCGCATGAGTACCGCTTGAGTGCCTCGTTTATAGAGGACTCCTTCGACCAAATTATACATTTTAGTCTTTCAGGATAAGCAATCTGCCTCGAGATCATCATCGGGTATTGTACCCGTCTGAAGATACTCGTAGATAGGATTCATCCAGGTATCCTCGTATTCTAGAGAGGTTGTCTCAATAGGAGTTGTCTCTGGTGTTTTGACTAGAGACGGCTTCTAGAGCTGCTCTAAGAATACTCCTTTTGGTACTTGTGATCAGGAAGAAGCCATACGAGCAAGCTAATCTGTGAGAAAATTATCCTTTTGAGGGATAAATTGTACCTCGAAACCGAAAAAATGATTTTCAAGCTTTCAAACTTCCGATAAGTACCGAGACATGGTCGGGTTAGAGCACTGGTACTCTTTTTCGACCTGATTCACGATTAGTTGAGAGTCTCCTCTCATGAGTAGTCTTCGAATCGCGAGCGCTTTCGCAGCTCGTATGCCAGCTGGCAAACCTTTGTATTCTGCCATGTTGTTAGTAGCCTGAAAGTTTAATTAAATGGCATACTTTAAGGTCTCTCCGGTAGGAGATTCTAGGACCACCCCAGCCTCCGAGCCACTTAAAGTAAGTGACCCGTCAAAATATATAGTCCACTAGTCGTGGGTATCGTACTAGGGATTCTGAACAGGTTCAGGATTTGTCCATTCGGCGACAAAGTCTGCCAAGATCTGGGATTTAATGGCTATTCGAGACATGAAATGGAGGTCGAACTCCCCAAGTTCTACTGACTATTTTGTCATGCGTCCCGCTACTTCTCTGTTCTAGAGGATCACTCCTAAGGGAAACTCAGACGTCATAATTATCTTGTGCGCCTGAAAATAATGCAGCAGTTTCCTCGAAGATATGAGAAGGGCATATAGAAGTTTTTGGACCCAAGGGTAATGCTCCTTAGGCCCGTGCAAAACTTCGCTTACGTATTAAACTGGTCGTTGGACGTTTTCACGTTCTACGACCAGTACTGCGCTAATTGCCTGCAGCGTGGCAGCTAGATAAATTAAAAGCATCTCTTCTAGTTTCGGAGAAACCAAAACAGGAGCACTCATAAGATACCTCTTGACATCCTCAAAGGCAATTTTTGCCTATTCTGACCACTCGAAATCCTCGTGCTTTCTTAGAAGTTTGAAGAAAGGTAGTCCTTTTTCTCCCAGTCGTGTGATGAAACAACATAAAGCCGCCATGCACCCTATGAGTTTCTGGACTCCTTTCTTCGTGGTCGAAGGGCGCATTTGCACGATGGCCTTTATCTTTTCGGGATTTGCTTCTATTCCTCCTGCAGAGACAAGGAATCCAAGCAATTTTCCTCAAGAAACTCCAAACACACACTTCTCAGGATTGAGTTTCAGGCGGTATTTTCTAAAGTTGTTGAATGTTTCTTGCAAGTTGAAAATATGATTAAGTCGCTTGATACTTTTTACGACTAGATCGTCAACATAGGCTTCCAAACTTTGGCCTAATTGACGTGAAAAAGTCGATTGCATCAAGCGTTGAAAAGAAGCACCAGTATTTTTTAGTCCAAATGGCATTTGGACATAACAAAATATTCCAAATGGAGTAATAAATGCAGTCTTTTATTCATCTTCTAGACACATATTAGTCTGATGGTAGCCAGATATGCATCTAGAAAACTTAATGTTTCACAACTCGCAGTAGAATCAACCAACTGATCGATATGAGGTAAAGGAAAATCATTTTTGGACAAGCTTTATTGAGATCAGTGAAGTCTACACACATACGCCACTTGCCATTAGACTTTCTAACCATTACAGGGTTGGCCAACCACTCTAGGTGGTCGACTTCTCTTATAAAGCCTGTTTTAAGTAGCTTGTCCAATTCTGACCTTATAGTATCTCGTCGATCAGGTGCAAATCTCTGTAATTTTTATTTTACGGGTACTTTGTCAGGCCCTAAAGCTAGCCTATGCTCGATCACCTCCCTAGGGACTCCGGGCATGTCAGATGCTTGCCACACGAAGACATTTGCGTTTGCTCGGAGGAAAGTGGCGAGGGTGTCTTCCTATTTGGGGTCGGAAGTATCATCGATGCAAACAGCCTTCAAGGGCTCCTTTAGATCCAGAGGAGCCTTCTTGACCTGGTCCTTCGGCTTTGGTGCAGCTTTAGGCTTCGACTGCTTGGTCGAAGGCTGCTCCTTGCTTTCTTCACGAGTTGGTATCTGGCCAACCATCTCGAGAGATCGACGGTCACATGTATGTGCCATCTTTTTATCATAATAAATTATGATTACTCCTTTGGGACCTAGCATCTTAAGACATTGATACTCATAATAAGTAGCCATTAAGAGTTTTGCCAAGTTGGTCGTCTAAGTATGGCGTTATATGTCATGTCAAAATCGACCACACCAAAGGAGATCTTCTATGTCCTGAAATTACTTAGAGAACCAAATGTTAAAGGAAGAGAAACTTGGCGAATAAGTTTGGCCGAAGACCCCGATACAATACCATGAAAAGAGTATCGCACCTGTCTTACCTTGGTCCTGGGTACTTGCATCTTGTCCAGGGTACTCGTAAACAAAATGTTTAACGAGCTGCCACCATCAATCAACACTCGATTTACTCGACAGTTGTTGATGGTGGGCTTGACCACGATCGGGAACTGACCTAGTCGAGTAGAAGGGATCGGGCAGTCACTCTTCTCGAAAGAGATGGTGACCTCCGACCACTTTGGTAGTTTATTGACAAGAGAAGGGTCAATGAAGTTTACCTCACGTTCGACAGCCTTAAGCTGTCGTTTTGACTCATATGCTGATGATCCCCCATAGATATGCTTGATGGTATACTCAGGATCTTGCCCTACCTCCTTGAGAGTAGGAAGTGGTCCTTTGCCGTTGTAGTAGTCTTCGAGTTTTCATTGGAAAACTCAGCAGTTGCGAAGGTCATGTCCTTCCTTTTTATGAAAAGGGCACCACCTAGGCTTGTTATTCTTCCTTTCGGGACGCTTGTCCTTACCTCGATCGGAGTATGGCCTGGAGCCTTTAGGCTTCTAATCACTCATGGCCAAGACTTCTTTGGAACTGTTGGCTGGAGGCTTTTGACTGTTTGCCTTATTCTTGGATTTCTTGGCCTTCTTATCCTTCTTCTTGCCACTTTCGCCCACTTCTTGAGGGATTTTGTCGTCTCGATCAATAGTATTGTTCCATTCGACTCCTTCAGCAGCAGTCGCATATCGATCGGCCATCTCAAAGAGCTCGACGACAGTAGCAGGAGGATTTAAAGTGATATCCTCTGTGGCCCTTCTACTACGAACTCCCTACTTGAAAGCTCTGATGACAGAAGGATCAGAAACTTCGGGTATGGAATTTTGAACCTGACTGAAGCGTCGAATGAACTGGCGCAGAGTCTCGTGGCCATTTTGTCTCATCCTGTGCAGGTCATCCTCCTTCCTAGGGCGATAGTAAGTGCTCTGAAAATTGGCTAGTAGCAGGTCGTAGAGGTGCTGCCATGAATAAATCGACTCGAGTGGTTGATTTAACAATCACAATCGAGCAGATCCCTCGAGCACAATAGGAAGGTAATTCGTCATTATATGCTCTCCTCCTCCTGCTGCTCGGACAGCGATTGTGTAGATCTGGAGGAATTCAATGGGGTTTTGAGATCCATCAAACTTCTCCATGTTCACTGGTCAAAATCGAGGCTGCCAACGAACTGCTCGGAGGTCTGGTGAGAAACCCCGACATCCGGTAATGACTTCTTGACGCCTTCTTTGCGGAAAAGAAGGGTTAACGTCACCAGGTGATCATACACGACGATACCTGGTTGTAGGTGGACCCGAACTATGTTAGGTCTCAACCTTACGAGGGAAATACTCCTCGTATTCCATCTGTAGTCGCAGATTTCTGGGTTGGAGTGGTGAACGATCACCTCTCCTGGGAGCTTGTTGATCATCAGGCGTTCGAGGAACTCTCCTTCAACTAGAGTGAAGATCAGGAAAGCGACGCGACCTGTTGTTGCACCGATCTCCACGTTGTGAGTTATTCGAGTGGCTAGTAGCTAATGGAGTCGTACCGCTATGACTTCTGGGTCGATGTCAACGAGGGTGCTCAAGTCTGGCCATCGTGCTTCTAAGCCTTTGTGCGATCTCTTCGGTAAAGAGGTCGTAGACGAGTGTTCGGGCAAGTTCTCGAGATGGGTTCTCAAGTAGATCGTTGATGTGCTGGAGTTCCTGAGCTTCTTTCGACCGATATTGAACGCGCGCAGGTAGATTTCTCTGAGCTACAATTCTTTTCCGTTGGGTTATCTCAGGCTCATCTATATCTGATCCTTGAGCTTGCCTCAATGGAGTGCAATGATTTCTAGGATTTCCCTCACGCTCATCAGAGTGTTGACCATGTTCATCACTGGAGGTGTCCTCGTCATCACCACGAGGGGTCGCAATATGTGATTGTCAGGGAACATCCTCAGTCCTGTCTCTAGGAGAGTGATTATTATCTGAGGGAAGGACAAAGACCTCCCGTTAATGATCTCCACTTGCGCTTGAGGTCTCCTCGCTTGAGGAGTAATCGAAAGACACTATCTGACGACTTGGAGCAAACCCCTCCAGGAAGGGAAATTCTAGGTTATAACTGTCTCTTTCCGTAGGTGAGCCCTGCGATGGGATGGTCGAATTCGTAGGAAAAGCGTACTTGATCCCATCCTCTATGGGGCCAACCGAAGATAGATGACCACCAGATGCTGATGAAGCTCCGAAATTATGGCTTACAGGACTTGTCGTGCCAGGTCAGACTATCTTAGACGGACTTGAACATTTGGAGAGGGAACCCTCGCCATGTTGTGAGCATGTCTTGGTACAGTCCTGATCGTGGTCGAATTGACCCTTGCCCTCCGAGGAAACTGGTCTCTCAGTTGGATGTAACGTTGTGGGGATAAGGATCCCTTCACAACTCCATCGGTGGTATGGCTTCCTGGAGAATGATCTCCGGAGGCGACATCACCACCGGATGATACAATACTCGGCTCGTAGTCAAAGCCGGCATCCATGTCGATATCTGCGTAATCGGCCAAGTCGAACCAGTTCTCTTCATTCCACTATCCTGCCATGGAAGCATTAGAGTTGAGAAAAATGAAGAAAAACCTATTGACCAGAAGATCCCCACGGACGATGCCAACTTTCAGTGTTTTAGAACCGATCTTACGTAATAATTGTTTGATTCGGGGGTCTCCGGGACTCAAATCACGCAAAAAAAGAATGACCGAGGATTTTTATCTGAGTTGAGCCTTCTCGGAAAGAATAACAACTATATTCCTGTGTGGATATATTAAGTATGCTGGTTACAAATCAAGAGAAAGACTCGAGTGTAATGTCTTATGCTCCTAATTGCGCTCCCTTCCCTTTTCTCCTGATGATTCTGTCTTTTATATAGAACTGAAAGTGGGCGGCCGTTTCTCCAGTCCAAAGTGTATTACTGGAGTTGTAACATTTCCACGTCGTCGGGCGGCTATCATCAGGACAGAGAGTTAAACGTGCAATTATTTCAGAAAATAACAGTGTAATTAACTACTCATATCTTTAAATATGGTGTAGAAGATTCTCTGATCGACCAGGTCCACATGTCTCTAAGCCCCATCGACTAGGGACTGGTCGTAGAAGAGCTTACGACCAGGTGGTGATCGTAGTAAAGCTTATGACCACAGACTGATCGTAGGAAGACTTACAATCAAGGGATAGTCATAGAAAAGCTTACGACTAGGGAATGATCATAAAAGAACTTACAACCATGAGGTAGTCGTAAAAGGACTTACGATTATAGGTGGTCGTAGAAGAACTTACGACCTCCAGCTTCTCCCTCACTTACCATTAAGGGATATACTCAAGAACTATATGATGGTTTTATTATCCATAATAAGAATTACAGATAAATAATTAAATGAGGATTATTAGATCCTCATTAGGTTTTGTGGGAAAAACTGTTGTGGTCAATACTTCTGAACCGAATATCTTAATTCAATGTTATGACTCACAAGTGGATGCTTTGCTGAAAGTTTTAGTTTTATTTTTGTGACATGATGTGTTTGAAGCTCAATTTGCTTTTGTTACTGCCAGCATCTCTTAGCTTATATTATAGAATATGGTTGGATTTTAGGGTTTGTTTGCCTTTGTAATCCTTGTGAGCAGGATGTTAACATTTGGGTTTGAATATCTGTTTTGCCTTGTCGATTAAATCACGAGTTAGAGTCGGGGGACGAGAGATGGAAATGCTTGAGTTTGATTCCATTTCTATGTGACGAATTGTGTAACAGTTCATGATGGCTATGGTGACGTATTTACTCGCCAAATGCCACTTAGTTAGTTTTCCTGGATCCTATTAAGGCAAATTATCTCATGCTTTGGTGATGTATGCATTGTTTGCGTCTAACAAATATACTACATATGTGCCACTACTTGGAGATTTTATAGAGAAGAGATCATCACAGACGGTTGGAACATATAACCGTCTGTGAAGCCATCTGTGATAGTAGGCCTTCAGAGACAATTTTTTGTAGAAGCCATCTGTGATAGTATGCCTTCATAGACCGCTTCTATCAAGAATTGTCTGTATTGCAACTTATCACAGATGACTCACAAACCGTCTGTAATAACCGTCTGTTATCACAAACACATAAATTCAGACGGTTCAGAAACCGTCTGTGATGACGGTTTAGAACCGTCTGTGATGACACTTTGTGTAGTAGTGTTTCTAACATAAGGATTTGTTAGGGGTTCTTTATAGGGGAGGGGTGGGGACTTTTGGGATGATGTTGCACCACCCGCTGAAACCCTAACCACCTCCTCCTCAAAGCCCCTAACATGCGCGTTGGTGCTAGCACACCGGTGCACGATATTTCACCCCTGGACTTGTGGATACCGTAGAGACGCTGTTGCGATCACTGCTACGCTGATCGAGGACGATCCGCGACGTACATAAGGAATGCGAGGGGCTGCTGGAGGAGACGATTGCTGGCCAAGGACATTGGACAATCAACTACTTCCACTACATTGACGTGCACGACGTTAGATCTGACTGCTCCAACTCTTATTTCGCTACACTGTACGTCTAATGGTAACGATTTATAATCTCTCACTCGCATGACTTCCTAGTTTACACAGTATAAATTTTAAATTACGCGCTAGTATAGTCTACCCGTATGCTAACATGTGCCCATATAGCTGCTTCACATTGATGTTGTTTTTCAATTTACACCTCTTTGCAGCCTTTTTGGGCACCCAAGCTAGTCCCAGGATTTCAACCTCTGGGTGGGTGGGAGGTTAACCACCACCACTAGGTCATTTGGTTTGTTCCTGACTTTTATCTTTTTTTTTAAACGACTGTTCTAAACTAATGTTTATCAAATTTACAACTAGAGGTTCATGATTTGAATTCCAAAGCAAACCTTTCCATATGGGAGAGAAGACCACATAGCATTACTGACAAAGGACGTTGTGGCTCATGCAACTATGCAAGCGACAGAATACTACGCACCCGTGAGCCCGACTGGCTTGACCTTGCCGGAAACTAATGTAGGCTCGGGCTTGGGCAAGGATCACAGTTCACAAACCTGATTACCCGGTCAGCCCCAGCCTGAATCATGCCCCGGAACATTTTACATTGTAGCTCTCCAGTTGTGTACAACGGATTATGGAATAGCGTAAATTAATTTAGTTAAGTAGCACATGCAACTGTTGCTACGTGGGCTCACTAACGAGGAATTTTCTTTCTTGGCATCTGCTTTCTTTGCAACTAGAAGCCTAGAGAAGTGGACACCACGAGTCGACGAGAAGACGGTAGCAAGATTTGACAATGCACGACGACTAAAATTCAGAACAGGAAGGACACCACATCAAGCTGACACGCGTGCGTGCGCGCGCGCGCGTGTTCTCCGATGGCAACCTGATATCGCACCCGCCAGGGGAAGAGGCCGCGATGAGCTGTAAAACACGTACGCAACACTGTGAAGAACCTGGACGTCAATTTCCTGCACCGTTTGACTGCTCTATGCAGAAGGCCAAGCACAGGGCGAACACCGGCCGGTCAGGCCAATCGCTGGTGGCTGGAGCACCGCGAAAATGACAAATGCATGCGAGATAAGATCAGGTGGTAACTGGTGGCGCATCGGCAGCCACTGCCGCCAGTCCACGGCTGTCGACGCAACCTCCGACACCGAGCGGCCGAGCAGTGACGCTCACGCTCCCGTCCACACAACGTAACTCATGGATGGCAGTAAATATGCTCTCCATTTCTCGAAGACACTAATTATGCACCTGCATTTTGGAAGCCTCTGCCCATGCAACATCTGGTTTTGTTCCCCTTGCACTTTGATCGTCTCTGATATATATCCCCTCGTGCACCATCTGAGTGTGATCCAGATGTCCAATGCATAAGGGCACCATTGCAGGTAATAATTCCTAAATCAGTATCAGGTACTTACATAATTGTTATCCAAAAGAAAGGTACTTAAATAATTGCGGGAATATTGATTGTGGTTAACTGTAGAGACAACATATTGAGATCGGAGGGATAACGTGGAGAATTGAGGATGATCTTATTCCCAGTAGGAGAATGACTTTCGAACCATTTTTTTTCACGGTCCAGTTAGCTGCTAGCTTGGCTCATGTTGCGTTACTACATGCGTCTGAGTTCACACCGGCGACACATTTAGGAGCAAACAGCCAAGAGTCTCAGCCTTGGCTAGCCCTGGACATTGGGCCGGGCTTGTTCGGTCTGGCGGAGGGCCGGGCCAGCACGGCATTGAAGACAGGGTTGTGCTAGGCCTGCCGATTAGGCACGTTGGGCAACACAACACGGCGCATATATCTGTGTCGTGCTTGGGTTGTACGGCACACAAAACGCGTTCGGTCAAAAGATGACACGACCAGGACAAGGGCCTAGAAGCGCGCGACATAGGGAGAATTGCCGCCGCTATTTTGTTGTCATTGACTCATCGCCACCCATGCCAGTGCCGACGTGGTCCTCACGGAGAGAGAAAGCGGAGGCAACAAAGAGTACATGAGTCAGTGTGCGCACGACGTCCCATGTCGTGTTGATGCCGTGGGAAACTGAGGTCACCGCATGAGCGTTGTCCCATGCCGCAACGAGGCCACCACAGCTACCAACGCTGCGCGCGCGGCGACCACGCCACCGACACGTCAGTAAGAGAACAACTAAGCGTTAAAATAGTAGAACTCTACCAACGTAAACTATCAAGTTTGAAAGAGAACTTACTGAAAGGTACATTTTCTTTTGCTTTAACCTCATATATATGTACTTCATCCCACCAAAGGGTGGGCTATCTTAGTGTTGTTGCATATTACTTAGATGACGATTACAACTTAAACAAGCGAGTCGTAGGGTTTATGCCAATTGATGAGGCACACACAGGAGAGGCCATTGCATAATGCGTGACAAATGTCATTCAGGATTTTAAAATAGAGAACAAAAGTATTGCCATCAGTCTTGACAATGCCTCAGCTAACACAACGACCATGGAGGTTCTCACACCACATCTGTAGTCCTACACTGGCGGTTTCGTCCTCTACCAGAGATGCATATGTCACATCCTTAATCTCATCGTGCACGCAGGTTTGAAGGTAATGAAACCTAGTTTAGACAATATACACGATGCTATCCAGTTCATTACATCTTCAAGCCCAAGATACGTCCAGTTCGCGGACTATTGTAGGGCCAATAATAAGAGGTCAAGAAGATTCAAACTATACATAAAGGTGAGGTGTAACTCCATGTGTACTATGTTGGGGCGGTGCGTGAAGTATGAGTACATCATCACTCTCATCGTCAATACTAATTATGGTAAGAAGTTGATTACTGAAGGGTTTATGTCGATGGTTTAGTATCGATCTTACAAATGAATGATAGGGACTCTCCTTGAGTTAAACCACACAGAGATTTTATACATCAATCCTTCTCCTGAGATAATAATAACTCTACTCATGTGCTGTTGTATTGACTATGCTTTACAACAAGAAAGAAATCACTAGAACTAAGGCTTAATGACTTCTGTCTGTTGATCTTGTCTCTGTTGTTGTTGTTTCTATCCTCCTTCTTATATAGCATGTGAAGGGGTGACAGTTGTCCTATATCAAGAGGCGTCTCACTGTTTGATAAAATGCACACGTTCTGTGACGGTTATTGTCAGAGACTAATCCTTGCACGCCGCCTTGCAGTTATGTCGGGGACAGAAGCTTAATACGTGCTATTATCTTGGAGAATAACAACACATATTAACTATTGTGTGTATTAAACACAGCGTATAAGCGTCCATAGTAGATTAGACACACATGTCTGTAGGCTTTGTTGACTATAAGGTGGTAGTAGTTGACCTGGTCGTAGTAAAATTTACGACCATGAAGTTGTCGTATTAAGGCTTACGATCATAAGGTGGTCGTAGGAAATCTTACAACTATATAGGGTGGTCGTAAGATGGTTTACGACCACTCGGCTAAGCTTCTCTCTTATTAATGATAAGGAGTATCCTTACAAATAACCTGAAGATATTGCTATCTATAATAACAATTACAGATAAATAATTTAATTAATTGAGAATTATTAGACCATCGTCATCTAGCCCCCCCAAAAAAAAAAGTGAAAGTAACTTACCTGGAAAAGAGGTCGTAAAATAGTGGTCAGAAACAGGGTCTTTCCGACTGGTATTTCATTTGACCAGAAATTGACTTGGTCAACAAGGTAATTTTACTTGAGTTGAAAAGACAGAATTGTTTTTCCCGAACGGATAGATTAAACAATACCAATCGACTCTCACATATCTGTCCTTTGGGAGCAGTTCCTGAAGGGGTGGTAACTGTTGAGTTTCCATGATCTTTAACTCAGACCTGTGGTTATAAATATCTACCAATGGTGTGACTTAGGATTTTTACTTTCCTCATTTGCTTCAACTACTTTCGAGCTCTCATTCTCTCTGCCGCCAACCAAGTATGTAATCCTTCCCTAAATTCTTCCAAATCCAAATCCAAATCAAACTCACTCAGAAGAAATGGCCGGGGTTCAATTGTCTGTTCGCCCTTTTCTAATGGTCGTACTCTAGCATTTTAGGGTGGAATTGGTGAACTTGGTTCCCAACTCCATTACAATGCTGAGTGCATTTGTTTATCTGTGCGAAGCCTATCTGGGAATTCTTCCAGATTTGGATCTTTTCCTGTATTACTAGGCAAGTTCAGCGGAATCACAGGCAGTTGCGGACTGAAGCTCCATGACAGGAAGTCGAGAGAGTACATTCAGATGCTCAACCCGTCATCGTGGCTAACGTGGAAATAGAGGTGGTTCTATTGGACCTTGTTCAAGGATGATAGCCTTTTCTTCACGGGGAAGCCTGCGGAGAAGAGTTCATCTTGGGACTCGGCTCTAAGCGACCTCGACCGGATCACCCCTACATCTAAGCATCAAAGATTTGAGGGAAGAGGGGCTGACTGGATAGCACGTGGTGAGAGACTTCATCATGCTCCACATTAGTTCCCTAAAGGATCGAGTACACCGCATTTGGAAGTACTCGGGGACTACTGATCCAACCAGATATTACGAAGGAGGTCAAGTAATAATCAACTTAGCTCTTTTTGTTAATTTCGAGCATTATTGTTGATTATATCTTTGTAATTGTAGATCTTTCATAAAAAGAAATTGACGCTCTAGTCAAGTTCATTTGTGATAAGGCAACAACCACGGTAGGAGTTCCTTGGATCTTGATGGTCTTAACCGAAGAAGAAAGTAAAGAACGCCTAAAGGTAACCAAAAGTTGATTTCATCTTTAGAGTTCAGTAGTCGTAAAATTCGACCACTTAACAATATTTGTTTTCTGACTTTTGCAGAAAGTAGGCATGACAGACCATCAAAATGACCAAGAAGTCGAATTAAAGGCTGTCGAAAATGGGTCAGAGGAAGACAGAATTCCCCTGACCAAAAGGTGTCATCTTGTGAAAGCTGCTGAGAAGAAGAAGGATAGAAGTTCGAGTTTCACCCTTCCTTCAACCACCCCCATTAGGCAATTCTTTGCAGACGTGATCGTTGCAGAGAAAATAGGTGTGGTTGAAGAATTTAAGCATAAAGCCCCCAAGACCAAGGTACCCCCATCATACAGTTCTTGGGGAAGGTTTCTTCTGGATTCAAGATCGTATCTTGGAAGCAAAGGTATGTAAAATTAAAAAAAAATAGAAATTGTATTTACCTTTTAATTCTACAGTTTGACATGTCTTCCCCTTTTCTCGTTGTTTTAGTCCTACTTTTCTAGCCCCCGGGGATACTTTTGTTGAGAGGCCCGCTATTGTTTTGCCTACGGCCGTGGGAGTATTGGCTTCTCCTGCGGTTGTAGAGACAGCAGCGGAGGTGGTCGAAGATTCGACCACTATCCCTGATTTGGCGATGGATGAGGTTACTGCCGCCGAGCCAACCACAACCACTGAGGTGGTTGTAGAGGAGGAGGCTATAGCCACGACCACTGAGGTGGTCGTAGAGGAGGAGGCTACTGCCGCCGAACCAACCACGACCACTGAGGTGGTCGTAGAGGAGGAGGCGAAGACGACGGAAGACCGGGACGCTCTAGTGATCGAGTTGATTGTTGAAAATCCCAATAATTAGACAAGAGACTTGGTCCTACAATCATCAGGAGCAGCTGGTCAAGCAGGAGCAGGAAGCTCCGACTGCCGTTTTGGGAAGGAGGTTGTAGAGAATGTTTCTCCAGGTCCTCTTTTTTCCATTCCCTCCAATTATTTTTCTTTCTCCCTCTACTTTTTCACTCCTTCCCCGAGTTCCCTTTTCTTCTTTTTCTTTTTTTCCCTCTTCTTTCCCTTTTATGTCTCGTCCTTGTGGCCATGGATCTGGTCATCTAGAGGTGGAGATCTCCTCCATGGCCACCACGGACCCCCACCTCCCCGTCGCCATCCACCTCTATCACAATGGCCGCCCTTAACCCCCTACGCCGTCGACCTCTACGCCTCCTGGGTGGCCATGAATCTAGAGGTGGAGGTCTCCTCTATGGCCGCCACGGACCCCCACCTCCTCCTCCTCGTCCACCTTTGTCGCAACAGCCGCCCTCAACCCCTTGCCGCCACTGACCTCTACGCCTCCACAGTTCCACCTTAGCGGACGGCAGCAGCGCCCGTCCGCCGTGCCGTCCATGGCGACGATAGTGTCCTCCAATCTCCACGCGGCGGCGGCGACGACCACCCTCCCCCACCCCCACCCCCATGCCCCTACCGCTGTCCGGCCAGCGTGTGCTCCTCATCCGTGGCCGATGCCCACCTCACCGTCGCCACCTCCTCCATGTTGCTGCCCTCCTCCACCGCACCCACCTCCACGCCGCCGCCGACATGACGTCACGAACCTACCCAACCAAGTGGCCATGGATCTGGAGGCAGTCCTCGGTGACGGACTGACTGTACTGGTGCCGGCCACGACATAGTCGCAGTTCCCCGTCCCATGGCGACGACCCTCTCCACGCGACCACGCAGCTGGGTGACACCGTTCTCCCCGCCCCCACCTTCCTTCCTCTGCCACAGTGCAAATGGGCCATGTGTAGGTAGGCACGACAAGACACGGCAACGGCACACTGTGCCAATGTGCCGTGTTTGGGCTCGCCGGAGGCAAGTCGGGCCGTGCCAACACGGCCTGGTGAGCTAACCATGTTGGGTCGCCATGGGCCATGGCACTATCCCGTCCCACAGCCCACCGGGCCTGTACCTTGCCAGCCTGGCACGGCCTAAGTTGCAGGTCTAGCCTTGGCCTTCATTTACTCAAGCAGATGAATATATAGACGTGATTATATGATGGCTGATGAATATATAGACGCGATTATACGAAGGAATGCCTATTTGACCACGACTAAGCATGGCTTCCTAATGTGTATGCCATTCCCATTGTGGTTTGCCAGAGAAAGCATGAGGCGCATCTTTGACGTGCACCTCCTGCCACGTTTCACGAACGAGATGGATCGGCTCGCAGAAGGAAACCGACGAGTGCAAAAGAAACGCTGCGTTTTGCCGTGCTGTGTGGCTAAATTCGTATTAATACCAAAAAAATCAGTGCTTGTCACATGCCGATAATCTAACCAGCTAAGAGCATGTATAATGGGTTTATGTCAGTCGTCTATAATTATTGCCACGTAGAATTTTTGCTGACGTGGATGAAAGAGAATGAAGAGAGAAAAATGTTGTCTACAATCCTTAGTCGACTATAGCACGAAAGAAAAGCGTTAAAAGATTGTGTGTTCTATACTGAGACAAATAAAAAACAAAGACCATCTATACCACTTTATAAGCTATATTTAGATCTTGTTTTCTGAAATGACGTGGATAGTTGTTATAAATGATAGTATACTATCTTAATTTATACGTGCTCTCGCCACTAGGAGTTACTGAAACAGAACCTGTTCAACCGCATCATCCAGTTGCAAAAGTTGAGTAAAGCGTACAGGAACTACCAAGAACGAGCTGATTTTATTCCGTGCTAGAATGGGCTTTGCAAACGGGAAAAGAATAAAAAAACAAAACAAAAAGAGATGAAAAAAAACAAAGAGACAGACATCGTCGACGGTGACGTCTTTCTGATGCATCTACCTAAGATACCTGCACTTCTGCACTAGCGACATCATGTGAGCAAGACGGCCGCACTCCTCCCTCGCGTTTGTTCTGCACATCAGCTGTAAGCCATCGCCCTACCCGGCCACTCCCTGAACTCTATAAATCGCACCAAACTCCTCCCCTCGGATACAGGCATACAGCCACCTCCCATTCCCCTTCCTCTTGCTCGGCCTCCTCACGGTAGCCTCGGCTTCTCGTTGCATTGAAAATCGACAGAGAGGCGACTGGTGAGGAGTGCGAGGAAGGAAGAAATGGTTAGTACGTACTCTAGCCAGCTCGTCCGTCTTGAACTTAGCACACTACAAACTTTCAGTTGTTTCATGCAGTTGTAGCCAGGATTCAGTTTTGTCTAGCTTTCGTCCTTAATAATCTTTTGCTTTTGCATCAGTGAACTAGCAAATTCAGTTATGAACATATACAGTGACATTAATTGGTAACTAACAATGTATAGCTTGATGGTTGCAGTCTGCGAACCACGGAGACATGAAGATGAGGATGATCGGCATGGAACGCGAGGAGAGGAGTGCCCGGAAGGAGGAGAAATGCTGCGAGTACACCCTCGACGGCTCCGTCGACATCAAGGGCCAGCCGGCGGTGAAGGGCAAGTCCGGAGGATGGCTGGCCGGAGGCCTTATTCTTGGTAACTAATCTGCTGATCATCGTCTCCTCCCATGCAAAAGCTAGCCTATTTTTAGGGGCCGACTAAGCTACAATGCCTAAATTTTTTTAAAAACCCAGTCATCTCCTTCAATATGTTGGATCACCATCCAATTGTTTCTGTTTTTTATGTTAAAAAATTCTAAATTAGACAAAAGTAAATTCAGGTGACCCTGCAAATACAAAAAAACAAAGCAAAAACATATAAACTAGACAAAACAAATCTAGATGAATCATACAAATAAAAAAAATTAAACTAGACAAAAGTAAATCTATGTAAGTCCTATCAATATAAAAATAAATAGAGCTAAAAGTTACTGTAAAGCAGTGCTAAAATTACACTGTATAATTATAGATCACTGTGCTTTAAAAAAGTTTCAGACGTACGGGAGCTGGCAAAGGCTTTTTTTTATGACGGGGCTTTCCAGTAGTTAACTTTACAGCGTTATGTAGCATCCGCAAGTCGGTCTGAACTCCGAGGTGACGTCGTGCCTTAAAGTGGCGGGTAGGCACCCGGTCTTTAGCGGAACTCTGTATGCTGAGGTGACATCGGCCATTCAACGCCCAGAACTGGGGGTTCCTTGTCACGGGGAGGCTCCTTGCACGCATTACCGATGCCATGTTAGGATCACATTAGGAGACATCAGACATGGCATCCATGATCTAGCAACACTGGCGACCGATCTGTAGGTGTACGTGGACGGTATTGCGTTGCCACAATTAAACGTTATTGTTGGAATTAAAGCGATGCGCTTTAGCTGATCAGTCGGTTCTACATTGCTTTCAGGGAAGTGTCAAAAGGCAATTTTCCCCTTGCGCTGATTGCATGCTTGTCGCTTTTGTTAGGACTATGTATGCGTGTTGGTGTGTCATTATTGATTAGCCATTAGGATTGAACTGACGTGCCGGCCGGTGGTCGTGTTTTTTTTCTTCTTCAGTGAACCAGGGCCTGGCGACGCTGGCCTTCTTCGGCGTGAACGTGAACCTGGTGCTGTTCCTGACGAGGGTGCTGCAGCAGAGCAACGGCGACGCCGCCAACAACGTCAGCAAGTGGACCGGCACGGTGTACATGTTCTCCCTCATCGGCGCCTTCCTCAGCGACTCCTACTGGGGCCGCTACAAGACCTGCGCCATATTCCAGGCCATCTTTGTCCTCGTAAGCACAACTGCAGCCCTACATCTATCTCCACCGTCTCGGTGCCATGCGCCGAGTGAAGTAGGCTTGCCTCAAATTAAACGGCACGGCGGACCGGTTTCTACCTCACTCCGACTCCGAACTGTTGGTGGAGCTAGCAATCAATGGTTACACACGTACGTGTAACGAAAAAACACGCTGGTTCTACTTGCAATCCCCGTGCTAACGATAGCTCGCTCTTTATCATCTCACGAGACGCTATGCATACGAACGGGAATGAGTACGAAACATGTATAGTGACTGATATGTGACAGTGTCCAGGGACCAGAGTACTGAAGTAGGAAGTAGAGTATAGAGGACCCTACCCACCACCCATTTCGTCGGCGTATGCAGAGTTGTACATATAGAGTGGCGGCGATCGATCGACCCAAAAACAGATCAGTGCCGTCGCAGGGCACATCAAAGGTTGCACGGCTGACTTGTAAACCTCTCGCGCGCTGTTGCAGGGCCTCGCGCTGCTGTCACTTATTTCCTCGCGGCTGTACCTGCTCAGGGAGGCCGGGTGCGGTACGGAGCACACGCCCTGCGAGCCGCACTCCGGCACGGAGCTGGGCATCTTCTACATCGCGCTGTACATGGTGGCGTTCGGCAACGGCGGGTACCAGCCCAACATCGCCACCTTCGGCGCCGACCAGTTCGACGAGGAGGACCCGGCCGAGTCGCACTCCAAGGTCTCCTTCTTCAGCTACTTCTACCTGGCGCTCAACCTGGGATCGCTCTTCTCCAACACCTTCCTGAGCTACCTCGAGGATAAGGGCAACTGGGCGTTGGGGTTCTGGGCCTCCACCGCGGCCGCGGCCACCGCGCTGCTGCTGTTCCTGAGTGGGACGCTCTGGTACCGGTACTTCCAGCCCAGCGGCAACCCGATCGGCAGGATTTGCCAGGTCGCGTTCGCCGCGTGCAGGAACTGGAAGGCCGGCGTGTCGCACGGCGTGGAGAGCCTCTACGAGGGCAACGAGAAGGCGGATTCCGGTGGCAGGAAGCTTCTGCACACAGAAGGATTCGGGTAAATTTTTCACTGGATACAAGTCACGACGTGCTTAAATTTACGAAACGAACTGTGCATTCTCGTGACTCGTGAACTGATCAAATTAAGCATGCGCCAAACTTTGTCATATACGCAGGTTCTTGGACCGCGCGGCACTGGCGAGCACCAACTCCAAGCTCGGCGCGCGCGCGCAGCCGCGCGAGCGCGACCCGTGGAAGCTGTGCACGGTGACGCAGGTGGAGGAAGTGAAGAGCATCCTGCGGCTCCTCCCCATCTGGCTCTGCACCATCCTCTACTCCGTGGTCTTCACCCAGATGGCCTCGCTCTTCGTCGTTCAGGGCGCCGCGATGCGCCGCACCACCGCGTTCGCCGGCTTCTCCGTCCCGCCCTCCAGCATGTCGGCCTTCGACATTCTCACCGTCGCGGCCACCATATTCCTGTACCGCCGGGCCGTCTGCCCCTTCGTGTCACGGATCACCGGGCGCCGGACCGGCCCCACCGAGCTGCAGAGGATGGGCGTCGGTCTGGTCCTCGGCGCGATGGCCATGGCCACAGCAGGCACGGTCGAGCATTTCAGGAAGACCAGCGCCACCGCAGCGATGAGCAGCGACCTGCACATCATGTGGCAGGTACCGCAGTACGCGCTGATCGGCGTTTCTGAGGTGATGATGTACGTCGGCCAGCTCGAGTTCTTCAACGGGGAGATGCCCGACGCGCTCAAGAGCTTCGGGAGCGCGCTCTGCATGTTGTCCATGTCGCTCGGCAACTACTTCAGCGACGTCATCGTGAGCGCGGTGACCAGGCTCACCGCGGTGCACGGGCGGCCCGGGTGGATCCCCGCCGACCTGAACGAGGGCCACCTCGACAAGTTCTACTTCCTGCTCGCCATGCTGGCCGTCGCGGACTTCGCGGTGTACCTCGTGTGCGCGAGCGGCTACAGGGGCGGCAAGGTGGACGGAAGGAGCGACGAGGAGGAGGAGGGGACGGCCGGGCGTGTGGCGGCGGCGGTGTACGCATGACTCGGCCCGTCTCGATGCCCGGGGTGCCGTGGTTCTTGAGATGGAGACTGCAACGACTCTTGGCGAGCAATGTTTCAGCGCGACGGGTCTTTCATTGATGATAGGACATGCATGGGGATGGTGATATGACTAAAGAATAAGAGCCTGCTACAGATGTATTATTCTGTCGCGTACCGACGTACATCGATGTGTTGTTGTTCACATTTTTGGCCAATGTAACAAGATCAGAGCACGACTGTTACTGACCACTTTTATGTTCTGTGTATTGTTGACTGTTTATTGATACGCAGACTAGTCTGCTACCACTTCACCTGTATGCAGAGTTTCTTTCATTCCTGCTGACTTGTTTGATTGTGTTCAGAAATTTTGTGGTTGTGCTGTTTACAACAGGTTGTTGAAATGAAGTCGCAAACCGGTAGAGAATCAGATTCACAAAAAAAAAGGGGTAGAAAATCACAAAAAAAAAAGAAGAAAAGATAAAGGAAAGATAAACTACGGTCTTGTGAGAGCCCAGCTAGAAAGCCCATCAAAGGCTGAAAAGTTGAAGTCATCTTGGCCGTTCCGTGGAGAGACCGAACTAGAGTCGGCCGAATACGGGTACCGCACAATACGGTCAGGCCCATCTAGACATGTTCATCGTGGTACTACTATTGGGTAGATCGTGCCGTGCTGGTCTACGTGCTAAGGAGATGGTTAGACACGGTCTATCGGTCATTCGTGTTGTGTCAGGCCGGCATAAGCCCGTTTAGCCTGGATTTTTTCGGCCTACTTAGCCCTTTAGGTCCGAAAAAAATCAGGAGAAAAATCAGAAAAAATTAAGAATTCAGAAATAGATATGAAATTTGTAAATAAAAAAAGACAAGCATATTAAAAAATATAATAATGAGCTTTATTAATGTTCAAATTGCTGCATCGTTAAAACCTTTGTCAAATAAAAACTCAACATGAGAAAACACTGGCAAAGGGAAAAAGAGTACGGCCTATAGCTCTATATACATCCTTACTCTACGTGTCATTGTTTAGGTACAGATTTTCAAATACCTCCAACAACTATGGATTTTTCACAAAGTGTTGTGTTCGTGAATCAGCTTGTTCCGAGTCCTTCGTAGTTAGAAGTATCTCCACCATCTCACTTTGTGAGACTTGTTCTTCTCTTCTCGAATATTCTTCCAGAAAAACTAAAGCAGACTCGGAGGAAGCCGTCGAGACAGGGCGGATTCAAGGCCCTCGGCTGGCGATTGCAGGCTTGGCCCTCCTCCATGTACATGGGCCATTGGGGATTGGGCCTCGCTCGAACGCTCGGGCTCGGCACTTCAAGACCTGGCCTGGCGCAGCCAGCCAGCAGCAGCCTCTCCAACTCCAGCGAGGCGGCCTCCCAATCCCCATCCCAAATCCCACTTCAAGCCTTCCTGATCCAATGAGTCGGTGATTCCGCGATGGCGGCGGTAGCTAGGTGAGCTTTTCTTGCTCAATCCAGCAATCCACCATGGCGCTCGCTCCTCCTTCCTTGGCTCGGGCTTGGCGGTCGGGCCTTGGGAGAGCCGTGGCGGAGAGAAAGCAGTGGGAACGACGAGGCCGCCGCCGGCCTGGCAGCCACAGAGGCGACAATCCACCATGGCGCTCGCTCCTCCTTCCTTGGCTCGAGCTCGGCGATCGACCTCGGGAGAGCCGTGGCGGAGAGAGAAGGCGAGGGACGACGGGAGCCACCGGTGGCCAGCCTGCCCAGCTGGCCAGCCGAGTAAAGCCGCCCGTGGCGTCTGATCGCATGAGAGAGAGATAGAGAATGGGGATTGGGGAAACTGGGAAAGCAAAAAAGAAATAGGAACGAATAAGAAGAAATGGGTGGGTGTTTTACTGCTTTGGGGTTCGGCACTTCGGCCAGAGGACTAGTCGACCAGAATCACTAGACTACCAGAGGAATAAATAATTCCATGAATGTTCTAGTAGGCGGGCCACTGAGGCACTGAGTATTAGTATATAATTGGTTTGGGGCTGAGTATTAAGTATATAATTGGGCTTAATTTATTGCTAAGTTTGTTGCTTATTGGTTGGCACATAATGATAGTTGTTAAAATTTCAGAAATGAGGAGGTTTTTTGTTGACTCGAGAAGCTTACCATAGCCACAACCATAAGATCTACAACCAAATGACGAAGATGGACCAAATATGGCTAATGATGATGAGGAGGATGTGTTTAATCCGGATGAAATTGTGTGTGATCCTGCTATTAGGAAACAAATAGATGATTACCATCCGGATGTTCAAGACCAAGTGAGAAGAGCATACATTTTGAAGGGTATGTTTCATTCTTTCCGATGTGAATATATTTTCAAGTCAAAGTTGTATGATTTACTAATTCATTTTTTTTATCTTGTGGAGTCTCTTACTCTCTTTTGGTTGTGTGATTGGACATTTGGACTTTTGTTGTTGACTCATCGCAACTTTGGTAGTGTCTAATGAGTTGTTTGTTATCGTATCTCATTCTTATTTTTATATATGAACCTTTACATGTGTGATGTATCGTATCTGTTCTTTTACTTTAAAACTATTGTGGATTTGCATGATGTGTAATTGTGTATCCGATTATTCGATGCTTACGGTTCTCAATAGATCATAATTACATACTTAACTTACGGCTTGCCCACCCTTTGAAAAATTCCTAGCTCCATCACTGCGTCGAGACATGAATAATTAACACATCATGTGCAAGTATGGATAGCACGGGATATGTTAACTTTGGGCTTGCCACCATTGCAAAATTTCGAAGCATTTTGAGTTGAAATCTACTGTATCGCTATCTAGATAGGTGGATAGTTCTTCACTCCTTGTGGGTCTTGGCTAACCAGGCTGCGGTGTAGAAGAAGAATACCTGGACCTGGAGGAAGAGTCATAGAAAATCTTGCCATACATATTTGTCTTACTACTTAAGACGGGGGCTACTGGAGGTCGTTGCGAGCGAACTCCTCGGAACTTATTTTCATACCTTTGGTAAACCTCATATAACCAAGAACAAACTTCTGAAAAATAGTTAGTATAGTCTAGCCCTGTAACATCACTAAGAATATCAAATACATTACCAAACGCATCAATTTTACCTCTATGATCTAAAATAAATACAAACGCATATAGGTAAGGGATTTCTCTCCAATATTTAAGGTATTTAGTTTTCATAGCAACAATAGCATCATGTTAAACTAAGTCATTTTCATACATTTTCAATTGAGCAGCAATCTGTAAAGTACTATGCACGATGATAGGAGATGTTGGATAGTAAACAATAGACAAAGCAACAGTGCCCTCATAAAAAAATTCTAAAACTGTAGTATCTTCTCAGCAACGAACCAATGTTGCTCAGTCAATAGTATAGTATCGTTAGTGCCGTGATAGTGCATTTGAATAAAAAAAGAAAAAAAATGCTCTTATATGGTAAAAGTCTCTTAAGCATCAGGTAAGTAGATTTCCACCTTACCGGCATGTCTAAACTGAACTTTTTTGGATGTACAGTCATCACCCTGCATAAGTTTTTATACTATGTTATTCTTACGTTAGAATTATTCAAGAAAGAAATCGCATAATGAAAAGCTTTAATATACAGACTCAACCTTTTTAAAACCACATTTGACTATAAGGTTAATAATATGATAAACGCATCATTGATGTAGCAAAAGGAATCAACGTATGTACTCAATACTGGAGTAGGAATATCCATGGCCCTAGAGTTCGAAGCGGCATTGTCTAAAGTAATTGATAATATTTTGTCTGTAAGACCAAAGTCTTCCACGACTTTGATAATACAGTCCGCGATATTCTCAACCGTGTGTGCTACATCAATTAATTTCAAACCTATAATTCTTTTCTTCATTACCCAATCGTCATTAACATAATGAGCAACTACACTGAGATAATCCTCTCTAACCCGACCACTCCATATGTCCGAGGTTAGGGCCACCGAAAAATGTGCACATACTAAATAGTTCCTTTATTTCATTACAACGTTAATTGTAGTATTTTACTAGATCCCTAGTTGATGTCTATCCCTAGTTGATGTCTGTTTAGAAATAGAATAAAATCTAGGATTATGCGCAATCCTAATGTAATTTTGGAAAGTAAGAGACTCCCCAAAGCCTAACGGTAAATCCACAGAAACAATTAAATGGTAGAGAGATTGACGGGTTACCTCAGGATCGTAGTCACAGCTACGTACCGTACCATCGGGGTTATACTGCAGTTGCGTCTACCTCATCACAAATCCTTGCTTGGCCTAACATCTTGTAATATGTATAAACAAGTGCCCCGTTCCACTTATAGACCTTTCAGACAATTCATTGCGATAAATTTTGTAAATAACATATGGTACCTCATTTCCTTGTGTGTCTTGCTTAGTTGTCCCGTCGAAATTCTCACACACTCCCGATGTAGACGGTCTCGGCCTCTTTGCTCCGGTTGGCGTGGAGACTGATGCTGCTGTGAAGCCTAACGATGGAACTTCGCATTACCCTTTTGGTTGGCTTGAGGCAGTCGCAGCCACCTCCATAGATGTAATTTTCTCCGGTGAAAGTCTGTAATCACCAAGAGCAAAGCTGTCGTAACTGTCCATAGTGAAACCAGCAAAATCGGAACTAACACTATTTTTACTTTCATCTTAGCATAACAAGCGCTAACAATAAAAGTATGCAAAAAAATAGTATTGTACCTTTTTTGCTAACTTAATAACGAAAATTAAATTTTCTAAATTTTGGCACATTTTTTTTTGAATTTTGCCAAATTAGCTCAACACAAATTTGAATTTGCACAACAGAATTTCAAAGAGAGAATGAGGAATGGAGTGGTGCTGAATGAGGGGGGATGGTGGCTATTTATAGGAAAAATTTTGGATTTTTTAATTTCCCCCTATTTTTAAAGACCCAAATGGTCAAAAACGGTAAAAAAGGGGGAAAAAACGCCAAACAACTGGATTTTAGTCAGGCCGTGCCATGCCAAGCACGGCCACGAGCACGTTTCGACTTGCGTAGCGCTTGCTCGACTGCCCGCGCCCCTGCCCGCCAGGGCGTCCGTTTCTTCTTGCCCCTTGGCTGCCCACGAGTGCCACGTGCGACACTATGTCTGTGCCTCTTCCTCACCTCCCTCAGCGCCAGCACCGCCTCCTTCCTCGCCTCGACGCCTCCTCTCCTCCCGGCTCCCCTTCACCCGCCCGCCTCCCTTCTTCCTCTCCTCCCTCAGCATCCGCGTCGTGCGCCCGCACCTCTTCGCCTCCTCTCCTCCCGGCTCCTATTCGCCTCCTCCTCCATGTTGCCTCCTCCCTCTCATCCTCATTGCCGACCTTGCCGTGCCTCGCCTCTCCTGACTCTGGCTCATCTCTTCCTTCTCCTCTGCTGCCGCACTTTTCTTCCTGTATTGGCCCCACCTAATCCGGCTCTCCCTTAGAGCAGACTCCTCCAAAGACGCTGGCGGATGGGCCGTCTTGCGTGCTTCTTGGGCTCATCTTGAGTGCACAACACGGCACGACATTCGTCTTGCGTCTTGCGTCCCACTCATCATGTCGTAGTGGCGTCCCAAATCGGCAAGACGTGTTGTCGGGTCGTGCCTAAGACGACCGACGCCTTTATTCGTCGTCATCGGGTCACCTCGACCCAGATGTCGTAGGTAGTGTTCCAAGCACGATCTGCTGCCGTCTTTGTGACGACACGATCTATAAACAGTGTGAGCCATACCGTGTCTAGACAGTCCCGTTCCGGCACTGTAGCCCCATCTCTAGACCGAACCAATTATTGCACAGCCCAAAGTCTTCCCTAAGCTAGTGACTCACACCCACTTTCCCAAAACCCACGTAACCCTCTCACTGCCATGTGGTCCCACACAGGTGATCCCCAACTTCGCCGCAGTCGCGCTCGAACAAGTTAGCTCAACGCAAGGCCGATTTTGTACTCGTCGTCCGCCTCAGTAGGCTCGTCCCGGAATAAAAAGGAGAAAACGATAAAGCGCCTCCTCGTCAAAGCCTGCATGACACAAACAGCTGCTAATAATCCCAAAAGCGCCCGAATCCACTAAAGCCCACGCGAAATCCCAAAATTGCCGCCACACACCGCTCACGCCTCGCGCACCACCCAGGGGCGTTCCCGTCCATTCGCAGGCACGCGAGTTTTAGCTCCCGAGGCGTCGAAGCGAAGGAGGAGTCCCCAACCCCCAACCCCCGTGCCCTAGCCCCACTCGATCTCGCCGTCTCCCCGCCGCCGGCGCCGCTCGCCGGAGACGCCCTCCTCCTCCGCCGCTTTAGGCCCTCGCCTGAGATCCCACCCGCCGGCGCGCCTCGCCGGAGCCATTCGCCGCCGCTCGCCGCCGGCGGGGCGCTTGAGGCGCCCCCCCTCCGATTCGAACTCCTGGGCCACTCTCGGGCCCCACTCCGGTTTCTAGGGTTTCCGCCAAGGTGAGGGAGCAAACAAGTAGATTCGACTGCATGTTGCTATAGTTTGGGGCTCCTGCTTGTGCTTTGGGTCTTTGCTGCTCTGACTGGGTTTTTTTAGCATTTTAGGTGGGGTTTGCGTTGAGAGGGTGGGCGGCTGCCTGTTGGTTTGCGTTGTTCGGGTTTTGAGGTTTTGGTGCGTGAAATTGGTGTTTTTTTTTTGGAGTGAAGTAATGCAGAATGGGTTTGTAGCTGGGACGGTGAGAATGTGGCTATCCTGGGCGTTTGTGTGATGCCTGGATGTTAGTTTCTGCTGCCTTGTCGTGAGTTTGACCATAAATTAGTAGGACTAGCGTGGGCTCTGTCTTTTGACTAGTGCTGCTCGGGTGGGAGTTTTAGCATGTTTGGGGGGTCTGAACTGCGGTTTGCGTTATGCTTCATATGTTTGAATTTTGCAGTTCTTGTGGCGAAAACTGCTACGGTTTGCTTCGAAATCAGCAGTTTGGTATAGTTTTTTTTTGTAGTGATTGTGTGCTTGTAGTCGGTAATTCCATGTGTACTATTAGGTGTTTCGTGTCTTCACAAGCTGTGTGAGCGCGGCATATGGTCAACTAGCTCTCTGGATGGTACGAGGTGGGAATGCTGCATTCTGACTGTGATTAGTGGTTTCGATTGTTAGTTGAAATGCATACTGAATGGACAATGCGATGTTACAATTCGATTGAATAGCTGTGGACCAAATTTTCGGTATGACCAATGCAAATGTGGCTGTGACATGTGGCTCTAGGATGTCCATTAGTTGTTTCCGTGGTTGAAGTATTAGCCTGGCAAAATTAGGCTTTACGAGCTTGTATATAATCGAGCAGTTGCAGGTTGGATTAGGACTAGTGTTCGGTTGCAATTTGTTGTGGCTGCTGTGACATTGGTGTACCAAGATGAACGTTTTTCCTTTCTTCCTTTCACTTTATTTGTTGGAGGACGGGGAGAGTGTGGTCTGTTTGTGATCCATCATCCTTGCCATTAGAAATGCGGGATGGCATGGGGAGTTTAAACAGTCAAAATTCAGACATGTTTTAAGAGCAAGATCCAGAGGTAGTTTAAAACAGCTCTTATTATATGCTGGGATGTCTTGGAGACCCGCTTTTACCATTTGCTCTCTCTTTTCCTGGTGTGCTTTTCTGAAATTTGGCAGATCTTTTGTCTCATATACTAATTCTGTGACAACATATGTACTGCACAGTTGGTATGCCATTTTGCTGCATATGCCTTAAGACATGAGATAGTCCTCTGCAAGGGATTGGAAAGATGGCATCAAAAGGTCCCAGGTCAAAGCTAGATCATGAGACAAGAGCTAGACGTCAGAAGGTTAGCTTGCAGCATTGGCATTTCATTTACCAGCAGTATTCACTGTTATACCATTTCTCTTCATCCTCCTCATTTGTTTATCTGACATTTCATACTTACATAATGCCAATTTCAATTGTTTCATGCCTCATAGTTGGAGGGAAAAAGAACAATAAATGTGCTGTTTTTGTGTGTGTAGGATTTCTGATACTATTTAATATGTTAGGATAATATAAAATCCATTATCACTTTGCTTTTTATTACATTCGCTGAAGCTTTTGTCCTTTCTGTGCAGGCTCTTGAAGCTCCAAGGGAGCCTCGAAAGCCAAAAGTTCACTGGGACCATGTTCTTGGAGAAATGGTTTGGCTGGCAAAGGTCTGTTGCTATCAGTACAATTGAATAATTGCTAAATTGCAATCCTTCTTTCTCATTGAGCAAAGTTGCATAATTTTATCACAAAACTATTATTATTCTATTTCAAGTCCTACTATCACCGCCTCGTACTCAGCCTCATTATTAGTACATGGCTCTGTAAAAGCTAGAACATGACGAATAATTCCTCCTTCTCTTGGCTTGCTTAATTTTAAATATCTTGCAGGAGTTTGATTCTGAGAGAAAATGGAAGTTGTCCATGGCTAAATTCCTCCTTCTCTTGGCTTGCTTAATTTTAAATATCTTGCAGGAGTTTGATTCTGAGAGAAAATGGAAGTTGTCCATGGCTAAAAAGATTGCTCAACGAGCCAATAAGGGTGTAGTTGACCAAGCAACAAAAGACGAGAAAAAAGAGAAGGTCTGTATTGTCTATGATATAACTAATTTATATTTTTATAGTAGATTTGATTGTTTCCAAAATGATACTGGATGAACTTATAGTGTCCCAGTGACCCCTTAATTTGTACTATGCAGATAATGTATCAATATTCATGGATTTTTATCTTAGTTTGATGATTGTCCTTTTACAGGAGGAAGAACATCGGCTGAGAAAAGTTGCCCTAAACATTTCTAAGGATGTGAAGAAGTTCTGGACCAAAATAGAGAAGTTGGCAAGTTCATTTTACAGATTTAATTTTATGGCTTACTTTAGGATGTCACGTTTCCCAAGCAATTGAACTATGTTGTTTGTATGCCGGGGAATGTAGGTTCTCTATAAAAATCAACTAGAGGTTGAGGAAAGGAAGAAAAAGGCCCTCGATAAGCAACTTGATTTCCTTTTAGGCCAGACTGAAAGGTACTGACATCAAACTTTAGCGTTTTTATTTTAGTTCCTCAGCCCTCGCTACATGCTAACCTTCTGTTATTTGATGTGAACTTTCTAGATATTCAACAATGTTGGCTGAAAACCTCGTGAATGTGCCCTATCTGCAAAAACAAGAAAATGGACCTTTGCAGACAAATCAACCATCCCAGGTGGAAGTAGCAGAAGAGAACATAAATGCGTCAACTCCTGATGATCTTGGTGTGTAGCTTTATGAAATATTCTGCATGCCTCAGAAATCTTATTTGTCCTTTTCTTCAGCATTTAACAATTTATAGTTACAGATGATATGGATACTGATGATGATTACAATAGCTCCTTGGATGAAGAGCTGGTAAGCTATTATTTTAATTTTCCTTACTCATTTTTTTTGTTCATACGAATACAACTGTATGAATCATATGGATCCCAGTACCAATTGTTATTGTTGTGAATGTGAAAAACATATTTATTTTGTATTGCCTATTTACCATTTATTTTATTTTCTGTAACTATTTTTTGTACCGCTTTCTGTTGATTAATTGTTAGTTCAAAATAACAAAAGATATAATACAGTATCAGTATGTCAAATAGTTAAAGTTTTTTTTTGGTAAATTGCATAACAATACAAGGACTACATCTTTCTTTTCTCTCCGGAACCGTTCTCCATTTTTCTGTGACACTTGAATCACGCTGATATGTGTTGGTGCTGCAGGAAGATGATGAACGCACAATTGATGAAGATGAAGCTCAAATCACAAAGGCCGAGCGCAATGAAGAATTAGCTGCTTTGCAGGCAGAAGCTGATCTACCACTGGATGATATTCTCAAGATGTACACAAAAACCAAAGGTGATCTTCAAAAGCAGTTCTCTTTTGCCTTCTTTCACATATAGAAAGAGACAATCCTGTGCTCTACTTGGCACTCAATTGATAATTTGATCAGTTCAAGCATTCTCAGTTAGCAGGGAAAGCAGTCCAGATAGCAAAGACATTTTTAGTAACTCAGGTTCGAAGAAATTGATTAAAGGTGAGATATTCAGATACCTTCATGGCATTAGGAAGCTGAAATACTGCAGACTACTTGATGTCCTTTCTTAAGATTGATGCGGATTTTTTTTTTCAGATCCGTCAAACCAGGGTAATGGCTGTAATCATGAATCTGGTCATACTTCAAGTGATGAAGGCAATTCTTCTGAGGAAGTGGATGATAGCCACTCTTACACCGAGTTTGTGAAGAAGAATCATGTACAGTTGTTTTCTCTATGTCTTTTAGTGTAGGCGTGTTGGTGTGAGAGAGAGGGGAGTACCAAGCTTTAGAATGCTCTCTAAATGTGCCACCAAACTTTCTTAACTTTTCAGGGGAAAAGCAATGGCAATATCTCCTCTGTTGATGAACAGGTACATTTTAATCATCTGTGTTAGTTTTGTAGGGTTTTTCTCCTTTATTCCAATATCATTTAATTTTTCCAACTCAATGTCTGAGGAAGGGTAGTCCAGTGTCCAGTTCCAGTAAAAAAATGTTAAAAACCTCAATAGGAAAGTGGAATAAGCAATCGATGTGAGGCTGAGTTCCCTGAGTGGTCATGGGGCAGGAAGGATGTTAATAATAACTTTCCTGTACGCTCTTGATTTACACACAGGCCAACTAACCTTTGCACATAGACCAAGGAGGTATAGATTATGGAGTCAAGAAAACAATTAATAAGATTGCACCATACTTACCCCTATTGAATGGAATAATCCAACTGCTCAACCTTCTGCGCAGCTTCAAAAAAACATAGACAAAGTGGGAAAAAATGCAATAACTACGCTCTTGATTTCCTGCCAAATTACAATTCCGAATAAAATGGAAATATAGTTATAAATCGTGAACGTGGGGAGTAATTGGCAAGCTCTAACAGGTGGCTTTTTGAAAATTGTCGAAGTTGATGTTGATTGTAATGCTCAAAACATAATTCGAGTGATTCTGCTTGGATCTTGGCATGTTCTGCTTTGGGTTCTCAATGCCAAGTATACCGTGGTCAAACAGTCTGTTTTTTTTTTTGTAAGTACAATCTTGGGAATCTATGGTTATGAGCTTAACATGCTAATGGCGGATAACTGATATGCATGTACTATTTCCAGGAAGACGAAGATTATGTTGCTACGGATGAAGGAAAGGTAGCGCAGCCATCTACATCTGTTTTCGTCATCGCTTTCTTATTTCCTACATGTTTCGGATCCTACTAATTGCATGGAAGTTCCTCTTTGGAAACACCCATTCATGAAGGAGTTGTCATAAGCATTAAATCCCCCTTCCCCCTCCCTTTCTATGTGTGTGTGCGTGTGTGTGAATCTTCTTATTCGCTGATCTCTTTTACAGGACGACGAAGCAACTTTGTCCGAAGAGGAAGAGTTAGCAAAGAAAGAAGACCCTGGTCCTCTGGATGAGGTGATCTCAGACATCACTTACTAATAGTCTAATACTACTGAACTGTTCACGTTGTCATGTTGAGCTTCTCTAGTTCCAGATTTTGTTGCAACAGGAATGAACTTATCAGTAAATGCTACTCGTGCAATTGATTCGTTATCTATGTTGTCTACTGTGACTACTTAAGGGTTAATGATTTTTTTTTTCAGTAGTTTACCTGGTTAACCTTGGTTCTGAAGGGCACTCTCGGTACCATGACACAAACTTGTTTTTAGGATGGATAACACATATGAAGATACCTTCAGTCACATAAACTTGTTTTAGGATGGATAACATGTACGTAGATAGGGGTTTTATTTAACAAAACATGACAAAAGTGCTCCCCAAATTTTTAGAGGGGATTTGTTTATATCTGGTAGATGAGGCAGTCAGTATTATAGCAGGCAACTGTTAGGGTTTTTTTTAGGAAAATTTCGTTAGATATTGTAAAGCAGTGAGCTTTATTATTTGCTTGTGAAGCCAGATAATTGAATGAGAGGCAACACCATTAACAGTAAAGGATGAAGTGTGAATTTTGCAAATCAGGAGTGGCATAAATAAGATATTTTAATTTACGCAACCTTATTTAAATGTCCAGTGTAAAATTCTAAAAACCAGAGGGTGCATTGCCCCATTCTAAGTTTTGTGTATCTAAGACCTGGCACCCCGTTATGATTTGAGATTTCAGAGTTAGGATTATCGTATGTTCACAAAATAACCAATTGCATTTCTTTTTTAATTATTTTGTCAGTAATAGTGACATACTAATCTCACCCTTGCATATTTTCTACAACAGTTGTGCTAACTCTGGATCATTGGTCTTATTTCATTAAAACACAGATTAAGTTACTGCAGAAAGAGAGCGAGATCCCACTAGAAGAACTTCTTGCGAGGTACCAAAAGGTACGGATATATTTTCTATTTGCTTTCTTCAGTTATGCTTTACTGTGGTCCATCTGTAATGCCTTTTTTATATTTAGGATGGGTATGCAGATGATGGAACAACAGAATTGGAGAATTCATCTACACATTCTGATGGAGAGGTTAATACTGACATGTCTCTGGATGATCAATCTGCGGACATTTTGAAAGTGAACAATGACACGTTTGAAGATCACAAAACCACAGGGATGCTGGGAATTGAGCATGTGAGCGGTGATGCTCTTCAATTAGAAACAACATTGGAGCCTAGTGTACGAGAAAGTTCTGTTAAAGAGGATGAGCAAACAGATGTTAAGATGATGGCCGATGGGGATGCGAGTGACAATGTAATTGCTGATGCTGCTGCTGCTGCAAGATCAGCACAACCAACTGGCAACACCTTCTCAACAACAAAAGTGGGCACAAAATTCCCATTCCTTCTTAAGCATTCTCTTCGGGAATACCAGCACATTGGGTTGGATTGGTTAGTTGCTATGTACGAGAAGAGGCTGAATGGAATTCTAGCAGATGAAATGGGTTTAGGGAAGACGATCATGACCATCTCCTTGCTGGCACACCTTGCTTGTGAGAAGGGGATATGGGGTCCACATCTTATTGTCGTGCCAACCAGTGTTATGCTAAATTGGGAGACAGAATTTCTCAAGTGGTGTCCTGCATTTAAAATACTGACTTATTTTGGAAGTGCAAAGGAGAGAAAGCAGAAACGTCAGGGTTGGATGAAACTGAATTACTTCCATGTATGCATCACAACATACAGGCTTGTTATTCAGGACTCCAAAGTGTTTAAGCGAAAAAAGTGGAAGTATCTTATTCTTGATGAAGCTCATCTGATAAAGAACTGGAAATCACAAAGATGGCAAACTTTGCTAAACTTTAATTCGAAGCGACGTATTCTTTTAACTGGAACTCCTTTGCAAAATGACCTTATGGAACTTTGGTCTCTTATGCATTTTTTGATGCCCCATGTTTTTCAGTCTCATCAAGAATTCAAGGATTGGTTCTGCAATCCAATTTCAGGAATGGTGGAGGGCCAAGACAAGGTAAACAATGAAGTTATAGATCGGTTGCACAATGTCCTTCGTCCATTTATACTGCGCCGACTGAAACGGGATGTCGAGAAACAGTTGCCAGAGAAGCATGGGCATGTCATATATTGCCGACTTTCCAGACGACAAAGGAACCTGTATGAAGATTTTATTGCTAGCTCAGAGACACAAGCAAAACTGGCAAGTGGGAATTATTTTGGTATGATTAGTATCATTATGCAACTTAGAAAGGTTTGTAATCATCCAGATCTTTTCGAAGGCCGTCCAATTATCAGCTCATTTGACATGGCAGGGATCAATATGCAGACCAGCTCTTCTGTTTGCATGGTCCGTGATAAGGGGCCATTTTCTCAGGTTGACCTGTCTGATATGAATTTTGTATTGACTCAAAATGAATTTAGTATGACTTCCTGGGAGGTGGATGAGGTTGCTGCTGCTTTTTCTGCAAGCATTACCTCCAGGGGCTCTGGTCCAGAGATTTCTTGCTCTAATAAGGATGATCAGAGGAGTAACGGAACAAATATATTTGAAGAAATTCAGAAAGCCCTGCAGGAGGAGAGAATTAAAGAATCCAAAGAAAGAGCAGCTTCCATTGCATGGTGGAATAGGGTAAGATGCCAGAAGAGACCTGTTTATGGCACAAATCTTAGGGATGTTTTGACCATAAAGCATCCTGTATCAGATGTTCTTGAGGAGAAGAACAACCCTTTGTGCCACATGGATTTTTCATCGAGTCTAGCAGATCTCGTGCTTTCATCAGTGGAACGCTTTAAGAAAATGGTTGATTTTATCGAATCATTTACTTTTGCAATTCCTGCTGCACGAGCTCCTACTCCTGTTTGCTGGTGCAACAAAGGGAAATCTCCTGTTCTTATTGAACCAGCATACAGAGAAAAATGCATGAATGAGTTTTCTCCCATTCTCTCTCCTATAAGGCCTGCAATTGTTCGCCGACAAGTGTACTTTCCTGACAGGCGTTTGATCCAATTTGACTGTGGGAAGTTGCAGGAACTTGCTAATTTGCTGAGGCGTTTGAAGTCAGAAGGACACAGGGCCTTGATATTTACTCAGATGACTAAGATGCTTGATATTTTGGAGGAGTTCATTAATTTGTATGGGTATACGTATTTGCGGTTAGATGGTTCTACCCAGCCAGAAGAGAGGCAGACTCTAATGCAGAGGTTTAATACAAACCCGAAGTTTTTTCTTTTCATTTTATCCACTCGTAGTGGCGGTGTGGGAATCAACCTAGTTGGTGCAGACACTGTCATCTTCTATGACAGCGACTGGAACCCTGCAATGGACCAACAAGCCCAAGACAGATGTCACAGGATAGGACAAACTCGTGAAGTTCACATCTATAGACTCATTAGTGAAAGCACTATAGAGGAGAATATCCTCAAGAAAGCAAATCAGAAGCGAGCTCTTGATGATCTAGTGATACAGCGTGGTAGCTACAATACAGAGTTCTTCAAGAAACTTGATCCTATGGAATTCTTTTCTGGGCACACATCTCTTCACGCGGAAGATCAGCAGAAGGATTGCTCTACGACTGCTGGATCCTCAAACGAAACTGGTCTGGCGCTGTCAAATGCAGATGTTGAAGCAGCTATTAGACAGGCAGAAGATGAAGCTGATTATATGGCTCTCAAAAAGCTGGAGCAGGAAGAGGCTGTGGACAATCAAGAGTTCAGTGAGGAGGTTGCTGGAAGACTAGAGGATGATGAGCTTGTAAATGAGGAGGATGCGAAACCTGATGAGCACATTAATGAAGAGCACAAATATCACTCTTCTGATGTGGAAAAGGACAAACATGTTGCTTTACCTATGAATCAGTTAGATGAAGAAAATGCTCTTACATTTGCTGGAGGTGACGGAGATATCGACATGCTTGCTGATGTTAAGCAGATGGCTGCTGCGGCTGCAGCAGCAGGTCAAGCAAGTTCATCTTTTGAAAATCAACTCCGGCCAATTGATAGATATGCGATGCAGTTTTTGGAACTCTGGGATCCAATAATCGACAAAGCTGCTGTAAATTATCAGGTAAATGTTGAAGAGGAAGAATGGGAACTTGAACGCATTGAAAAACTTAAAGAGGATTTAGAAGCAGAAATTGATGAAGATCAGGAACCACTTTCTTATGAAAGTAAGTGATTTTATGTTGATGTTAACTTATGCTAAATCTGTGCCACTTTGAAAATTCGTTTAGTTGGAGCTAGTGCTCTCCTCGACCCATGCCTTCTTTGTTTCTTATGATTCAGTGTATTCTCATCATTTCAATTGCAGCATGGGATGTTGATTTTGCTACTACAGCGTATCGCCAACATGTTGAGGCTCTAGCTCAAAAGCAGGTCAGTTTATAACTTGTATTATTTTGTGTGCCTTTTGTGCATAGTGGCTAATGACGTACATGGTGTAATACCCGCAGTTGTTGGAAGAACAGGAAAGACAAGCCCGTGAAGCAGCCAAAGAGTTGGAGGAAAAGAATGATAATTTGAGGTAGTGAACGAGCAATTATGCTCCCAACACATACAAAATTTAATTCTTGATAGAAGCACACATTTTTTGTACTGCTTTGTACAGCATCCTTTGTTACACTTGTCTAGTTGTCTTTTTTCGTGTCCAATTGCTAAGTTAGCATGTTATACATGCATATTTTCCAATTACTATTGGATGTATCCGTTTGTTGTTCAGTTTTTGACCTTTTTTTGTCCTTGTATGGGCTCTCTTACGGTACGCCCTCTTGCCATTATTGAGGTAAGAGGAGGTTTGAATCTCAATCGTTGATTGATCAATGTTAGTTTTGGCTACTGCAAATGTGACTTATAAGGGAACATCAACAAAATTACACCTAAAATAGTAAGGCAGTAAATGGGCATATTCTTTCATACCATTGCATCGCAAAACTTGATTAAAGAGCCGTTACATCCAAATATTACTTGCGGTCTCTGTTAGTATGATCAATCGTTGGCAGTAGATCTTGAGTGCTCACAAATTTTTTCTCATCCAAATATTGAAAAGTAAAGATCTGACTGCCATTCTTCTTGTTAAGTTTGAAATGTGTAGTATCATAATAATTGGAAATTTAAAGTAAAACATCCTGTATCTGTGCTTCATTATTTATTTAACAGGATAAAAATTAAAATGTCATATTTGAGTTTTGAATACAGATGTTAGAAATATATAAATTGAAATTGAAATTTCAAATTGAAAAGCAAGTTGAAATTTCTAGCATAGCAATGATTTGATTTCTATACTAGATTATATTTGAAATGTATTTTGTTTCAAGTGAAAAACTTAAAATATACTCTCTTGTTGCAACATATATCCATCAGGCAATGCATGCATGTACGAATCAGTGTAGCTTGATTTATAGCATTAATGCTATTGTTTTGGAAGGACAGTATTAAGTATTAACTGTAATGAGTTCATTTCCAAATAAACATTGATTCATTCCATTTTTTACTTGCAATAAGTGTGGGAAGATATGACGTGCAAAGACTATATTAGACTTTAGAAAGTCATTAGTGACTTATTACCCCTTGCTTGGTAAGAGAATTATTAGCCACTGGATCAAATAAAACCAATGGCCCTCATCGAAAGTGTTGGACCATAAAAAAACCGTACTTGTATACATAAATGACTGCTTCGTTTTGTCATCTTTTTTACAGTAGTCACCACAAAAAGTCAAAAAAGAACAAAAAGAAGGCGGCCAGGTTCAAGTCCTTGAAAAAAGGACGTTTGTCGTCCGAGTCGGAAGTCATGCCTGAGGAAACGTCTGTAGATACAATGAGTATTGATGACAATGCTCTCTCACCAGAGCTTATGAGTGACGAATCACCACACAATTGTTCTAACAAGCGTAAGAAGATAATGTCTACAAATGAGCAAGAGAACAGCAATAGCAGACGGCTGAAGAAATTCAAGAAAGCTTCTAAATCAAATTATATTTCAGAGGCCTTATCACCTAAGCACATGTTCGAAGGCAAGCAGCTTAAGTTGAAGGGTGAAGCTAATGATTCTGATCCAAAATTGGCGAGAATTAAGAGTGATGGCAGAATTTCCATCCCTTGTATGCCAGTAAAACGTGTGATGGTAATCAAGCCTGAGAGGTTGAAGAAGAAGGGTCTTATATGGACTCGAGATGGTGCTTCAGATTCATGGACAACTGAGGAAGATGCGGTTCTTTGTGCAACTGTACATGAGTATGGTCCTCTTTGGGAACTGGCTAGTGATTTTCTTCATTCCATACCAGGTGGTGCATCTTATAGGGGAAGATATCGTCATCCTGTGCATTGCTGTGAGAGATTCCGAGAACTAATCTGCAAACATGTCCTGTCAGCAACAGACAATTCAAACAGTGAGAAGGTTCCTTCTGGGAGCGGGAAGGCTATCTTGAAAGTATCTGAGGTGAGTTGATTTCTTATCTTCTAGGTAGTGCACTAATTTTCAACATGAGGAAAATTTTTACATGTCCACATTTTTACCATGGTTATCTTTGTTCTGATTTGTTACAATAAGTCTGAAACGGTGCATGTGCCAAACATGTAACAGACACTGTAGATCATCCATAAAAGCCCTAAACTGAAGTATCTTGGAGTAAAATGTCCTGTTTAGCTCATAAACTGGCCGTTTTCAGAAACCCTGTATGGCATTGAATTTCTTATTGCTAGCAATGGTAACTGCTAACCACCGACCAGCGGTCTATTGCTGGGATTCGAATCCTGTTTCTGACAAATAAGCAAGTCTGCATAGACCTGTTGATCACTAATCTTGTGCTTAATCTAGTTCATATACCAGTAGACAGGCAGAGGCATCTGTATATATGTATGCTAGGCTTAATACAGTATTGATGTAACATGGCTTCATGCATGTCTCTCTTTTCCTTTGGTTACAATTTGAAATCATGTTATGCTCCAGGTGTTTATCGGTTATATTGTGCATCTTTCGGCGTGTTGTTAGCCACAATTACGGTTTACATCAGACTTATTTGTGTGCGCAAATTGATGATTTCTTTATGACTTCTTTCAGGATCAAACGCAGATGTTGCTGAATGTGATCAGCGAACTTCCTAACAATGAATTGCTTCTCCAAAAACATTTCATGGCCATACTTTCTTCTGTTTGGAGATCAAAATGTGGTCGTGAGCCCCGCCATGTTACAAGTACTTACTCTAGTGCACTCCATAAGCCTGGTAGATTGAGTGAGAACTGGTCCAGGACAAACTTTAGACCAAGCTTTAATCTAGTTAGGACAGCCCTCGCAGATGCCCAGGTTCATTGTCTAAGAGTGGTAATTCCAACGAGCAATCAGGAATCCCGCCGGAACTATTTAGAATTAGTATTGGATTTCCTGACAGATCAGCATGCTTATGAGGCAGCCTTTCCGTCTGTAGTGAATGTGTCCATTCTAGAACCAGAACCTCTTAAACACGCTATCGAGCCAGTGGAACAGTCATTACTGTCGGCACTTTCTCATAGACATGCCGAGAACAGATTCAGGTCAGTGTTGATAACAATTCTAATTCTTTGTTGTGGTGGTGCTGGTGACCATCATTGTCCTTGTTTTGGAATTGAGATAACACAATTATACTTTGAATTGCTTGAATCTTAATATTATTTAGTCAGCTTCTGGTACCTGAACTAATGTTAATGAATCATGTACATTCATCTATGCAGGATAGCATCAGAAGCTTGTTTTGAAGGGGAAGGTTCTCACTGGGCATCATCTGCTTTCCACATATATGATGCTGCTCGACATAAATCTGGTCCAAAGTCCATAGGAAAGCACAAAGCGGCATCAGAATCTGGAAGACCTACCAAAGCCAAAATTCAGAGGACTACTGAACTGCAGGAATTGCCAATTGTTACGAATAATTTTCTCCGGACTCCGGGTCAACTTGTGCCAAGTCCAACTGAGTTCCACATTAACGAGTCCCTATCTGACTTTGGCATCAGTGATTCTGAATTCGCCTACTTCGAGGATCTTCCTCAAGAGGCTGACACTGAGTTCGCCCCATACCAGTATGACCCTGGTTTCCTTACTGGTATTGAGTTGGATCCTCTTTCAGATTTCACCGACATCGGATGAGAACAAATGAACATATTGGTCTGGATAGCACGCCCCTTGTATAAGAGGACAGAAGATTGTCTCTGGCAGTAGCCCAAGGATATGCATCGAGTTGCTCAGCCATTCATCGATTTGATTGCAAGCTTGATCAGGATTGGCGGGAGCAAAGCTGTTGGCTTGGTGAGGTCACATTGATCTGACAAGCTTCGAGGATGGGTTTGCACTAATGGAGGCATTGGGTACTTCCTATACATGTATGTATATTGGTAGTCTAGGATCTTAGGATGTAGAAATGCGTCTCCCTCATTTGTGTTGAGGGAAGACCTTGTAACTTAACCACACATGGAAATTTTGTTTAGCAGATGCCAACAGAGAAGGGAAAAGAGGAGGCCTTCGGCATCACTCAATTGTTATTTCTTCTGTATTGCTCATTGGCCGTTTAATCCAGTCATTTGGCTACCTGGCAGTAGAAAATTTTCAGATGTCTTGGCCAACAGAATCCCTGTCTGATCGAGTAATGGATGCTTGAGATCAATCCCGTGTGAGAAATTGGCGTTCCAATCCCACGGGAGGAACATATAATTTCTTGTTTGATCGTCATCCTGAAGTCATTTGATTCGAGTGCTTCCAAGGGAGGTAAGAACGTGAGTACGTGACCTATAGGCTATAGGTACATCTGTATATGGTATGTATATATTGTATGAAGTTGATGTAAACCATATTTGTAGACTTGAGGTTTGGAGTTGTTATGAGCGTATTTGAGGCAAAGGGGAGGGGAGAACCGTGGTTAGGACTTGCACGAGTTACAACTGAAGTGTATATCTCCGTATTGACTTTTTGATGAGCTGATGAACAGCTATTTCCTAAGACGTTGTGATGCTTGGGGGATAACTGCATTCCGCATAGGCAAAAAAAAAAAACTGGCCGGTTACCCGCGGTAATCAGATTTTCTGGTGGGGACCGGGTAAACAGTAACCGGCCAGAAAATTTCATTTTAAATTTGAATTTTTGATTGCATAATGCACTTTCTATGTTAGTTCAGACATTTTTTTTGTGCTAGATTACGTATTGTATGAGCTAAATATTCTTAAATTATTGTTTCGGCCGGTTTGCACTTCATATGAGCTAAAAGCGAGCTAAATATGCTAGATTACGTATTGTATGAGCTAAATACGAGCTAAATATGCGAGATTACGTATTGTATGAGCTAAATATGCTAGATTACGTATTGTATGGACTAAATATGCACTTCATTAAATACTTTCTAATCTAAAATTCGTCAATTCAAAATCTCGGTCGGTTTTTCTGGTAATCGGTTTTTAAAATTGGCAATTCAAATTTGAGTTTTTGAAATTCAGCTGATTTTTTTCTGGGATTTTCGGTAACAGGCCGGTTAAACGTTACCGTTACCGGCCGCTTGATTCCGTCGTTGCAAGGAGCGGCGATGGTTGATTCATTGTTGTTTGGCGCAACATTTGGAGCTTCCGTGTCTTCAATCTTGAGTTCTTGACTCTTGAGGCCTCAGAAAAGGTTTCAGCGGAGAACCTGCGAGCCAACGGTTTGACCTATTCAATTAGCACGCGGAGTCACAGTTGTCCACTCTTTGTTGCTATTGACGCTTTGCTGCTACTGCTAGCTTTCGTACTCGTGTTATTATAACGCCCCCAAATTCTGGGAACGTTAAACTCTTCACAACCGCCGAGATGTGCGATTCTGCGGTTAGCGATGTCTCAAGCAAGCTTTCGATTTCAACAAAAGCCAACATTTTATTACATAAGATTAAGGCTTAACAGCCAGTTTTGACACTACCACGGGCATCCAAGCCCAAAGTTAATATAATACAAGACAAAAGAACTTCTAACCACAGGCACACTTGAGTGCGGCTGAGACCTAATAACAGTAATCGTTGCCATCCGTGGGTCCACCAAAGTCTTGATCATCCAGAACCTCTGCATTTTCCCAGGTTTCTTCTGTAGATTGGTTGCAGATTATGCAAGAATGAGTACAACTACCGTACTCAACAAGCCACATGAAAAGGCTAAATAATTACATGCAAGGAGTTCAAAGGATGATTAGGTTTTACCTTACCAGGTATATGTGGATGCAATTTGCAGTTTAAAGCAGTTTACAAAGCAGTAAAACAACAATACATAATAACATCAGGGGGGGGTTTCTCAACAAACCACAATTACCAACTTACCATCTCCAAACTCTACTTATGCCTCGTGTACTGGAATCACCCATTAACACAGCTTCATTAACCTAAGCACGGCAGATTCGAATAACATTGATTTTCACTCTGCAGAGTTGCCCAACTTTACCCACACGATATCACAAACCCATATTGACACGCATCGCGTTTATGCATAACCGAGTTAGGATAACAAAGCCTTTTCACTTGCTTATCCTTTTAGCCTTTACCCAGAGATCTTAATCCATACAAATTCCCTCGAAACCACCGCCAATAGTGGACTTTGTACCCGATCTTGACGGGCCCATACTGCTGTAAGAACCAAATGAGTGTCCATAAAGGCCCACCCCTATCTCACCTTTGATCTCAGTAGATATTCAATTGGATGAGCGATTGTACTAAGCTAGGGAGTAATGACCACGCATGTGGTTGAGCGGTTCTTCGTGGTTCACATTACGTGGCACAAGGTTCTTGTCCTTACTTGTCACCCAAATGAGGCGATGGCCCAACCCGCGGTTGCCCACCTCTTGATCTCACTGATGACCCATTTGGTGGTTGCCCAACTCAATGGACACAACCCTCAACTTACACCAAAAATCCTACTGGCCTAAAGCCAATACTGCTTTTGATTGATGATCACAATTTTGAGTGACAAAGCTACTATATAGATAACATTTTATGTGAATTTGTCAAGGTGAATATGGCCTACAAGTGCTGGGTAGGTTTGTATGTGGGGTTGTAGGAATTATCTAATTATCATGTCATTCAAAAGTATTATTTCAGAAATTAAAGTAATTGGTTCAAATATAATAATAAAAGTATCAATATAAATATATGACATGTGGGTTCAAAATGATCAAGGAATGCGACTTGCCTTCTTGCACAAAGTCCTGTTGATGCTTTGGTCTTGTCCGTCTCTTCAAGGCGTCTGGTCGTCTAGATCGTAACCTAACGAGAAGCAATGTAATAAAAAGAAAACAAGTAAAAACTAGCTCAACAAGGAAATGAGCTGGAAACGACAAGCAAGAAAATAAAACCAAACAGAACTTAAAGGAAGGGTGGTGCGGATTGGTGGGATTTATCTGTTGTTTATTTGGACTGAACGAGGTTTGAGATTCGGATCCAACTACAACAAAAATATTGTAAATGGATTAAAGAAACTAGTGGAAGGATTTATTTGGAGCTTGGTATAGCTGAACGGAGTCAAGAATAGACTTTCTGGGCTCGAGACGATCGAAAAGGACATAAAATGTCGAATTAGGGTTTCGGACGAAAATTGCCAGATAATGAATAGTATTAAAATACTATTCATACATGACAATGGATCAGTGTATAGTAATAGAAATATTTGTGTTTAGCTGAAATGGATAGTAGCTAGGGTTTACTATTTTTGGCTAAAGAAAAGTGTATATTTGGAATTTGTGATTTCCTAATTTATTCGGATGAACAGTAATTGAATTTACTGTGCACTTGAACAGTGGAAGGCCGAAATAAGGATGAACAGTAAAACGGCTCACATTCTTGTATGCCCCCACGGCATTGGGTCGAAGCCCACTGCCAAACGGCTCATGCCCATTCAGCGCCAAGACGCTGCCCAAACGGCCTGAGGCAAAAAAAAGAAAAAAGCGCGCGCCGCCGAAACCACAATACTCAGCACAAGCAAGACGAGAAGAAAGCGAAGCGGCGGTGGGCGGCGCCTCGTGAGAGGAGAAAGCGCGGGCAGGGCTCCCCGCGATGGGAGGAGAAGAAGAGGCCGGCGACGCTTCCGCGCGACGGAGACGGAGACGGAGACGAAGGGGAGTGGCGCGGGGAGGCGGCGTAAACCAGGTGAGTCCCTCTTACCTAGGGTTTACGGGTGGGGTTTGAGGGTGGCGGCGGCGGCTCCTGGCCGGCACTGGAGGGGAAGGGTGGGTGGAGGTGCGGGGTTGAAGAAGAAGGGCTGCCCTGGGTGGCCCTTTTATAGGCGGTTGGAGGCGGTGGGAGCAAGGAGGTGAGGTGGCGGGTGAGGCCGTGCCCTCATTGGAGCAGGCGGGAGGTGGCAAGGGGTGACGGACGGGCGGCGGCCAAGATGGCGATCTGACGTGTCTTGTTGTGGGGTTTGGGCGGCCATGAGAGAGCATGGCATGGGCGGCGGCTTGGGGCGTGGGTGGCGCATTGAAGGCGTGGGGAGGTGGCGCGGGAGGTGGCAGATGACGGCGGCGGCGCTGGGGCGGTGACGGCGAGGAGATGGGGTGGAGGCGGTTTCGGGCTGGGGCGCGACCGGGAGGGGGAAAACGGGAAGGGAGAGGGGAAGGCGGGGATTAGGGTTAGGGTTTTGATTTGGGCAAAATTTGCCAAAATTTGAGATTGGATTTGAAATTGAGATTTAAACTTGAACTCAAATTGATTTATTTTTGAATTTTGAAATTTTCAGGTGTTTCAACCTACCCCCCTTAAAAAGAATCTCGTCCCCGAGATTCACACAAAGTCAGGGGACAGGTTGGAAGACTACGCTGTATTTTCAATTCCTTTTTCCATGCTGCTCTTTCTGACGCAAGATTCTGACACTGAACTGAAAAGGTAGTTCCTGAATCAATTGAGACCAATGCTGATGAAATAAGAACGTACCAGCAATATTGTTGATAGTTTCTGCAGCTTCATTGGCAGTGACATAGTTGATCTTGCCCTGACTTGGTCCTGGTTGCTGAAATCTTGGCTGCTCTCTAGGTCGTAGCATACCTCCTTTCTTAGCTTGTGTTGTTGGTGGCGTCTTGTTGATCTGTGATTGATTTCTCACTTGAGTTTTGGCCGCTTCTGCTGACACATGTTTCCTTGGACATTGAGACTTGAAATGACCTGGTTGTCCACAGTGGTAGCAACTTATTGATTTTTGTGGACAGTCCTTTTGGTAGTGATTTCCTCCGCATGTGTAGCACTGAACTGTGGTTGATTGATTCATATTGTATTGGGGTCTTGAATTGGAATTGGTAGTTGGTTGCTGCTGATATTGTACTGGTGGTGCTCTCATCATCCTTTTTCTGGGTGCACTTGGTTGAGGTGTTATCTGCATTGCTCTTCTTTTTCTTAATTCTTGTAATTCTGTTCTGGCTTCTTCTGATATTAGTAGTTTGTTTACCATAGCTGACATATCCTTAAAATCCAGGGCTGAAATGTGCAATTTCAGTGACTTTTGTAATCATCGCAAAAACTTCTCCATCTTCTTAGCTTCTGTATCCACCTCATGTGGGGCATATCATGCCAGATAATTGAATTGATGTAAATACTCTGTCACAGTAAGTCCTCTTTGCTTGAGAGCAAGAACCTCTCGGCATTTGGAGGCGAGCACGCCAATGGGGACGTGTGCCTTATGAAATGCATTCTTAAATTCTTGCCAAGGTATTTCTCTTCCGGGATGGAATGTTTGGTGATTCATCCACCATGCTGCGGCTTGTCCTTGAAGTTGGTGGGAGGCAAAAAGAGTCTTCTCTTGATCAGTGCATTGGATAGTGTCTAACTTTCTTTCTATATCTCTTATCCAATCATCTGCTGCTAGTGGTTCTGGTGCAACTGTAAAAGTTGGTGGTCTTGTTTTGTGGAAATCAGTCCATCTTGATCTTGCAATGCTTCTTCCATTTGTTGTTCCTGAAGAGGGTTCTGATGGCACTGGTGATCCGGTGGCTATCTGCTCTAGGAGTCTAGTGTGTTGCTCCATCATTCTGGTTTGGCTTTGCTCCGCTTGGTGTCTATTTCTTTCCATTATGGCCATTATTTCCGCCATGGTTGGTTGATGATTTGCTGAATCCATCTCTTGGTTGTTGTTTTCAGACATCTTGGGAATATATTTCTGCAGCGGTTTTGACCAAATACAGATAGGTGAGTAAGATTCAGACTTGAGTTAAGTGAAGAAAGATTAAGGTAAGGTTCAAGAAGGAACTGCATTTTGACAAGGATGATATACAGGTACTGATGGAAAAACAAATCGTCAGATAATAATATAGCTCAATTTCTTTATACAAGTTGTATACATACTACTTAGAGCACATAATACAACTTGTTTTACAACCAAGAGATCGTCTAATTGGGGTTCACTCTATCTAATAACACTTTAGCGTATTCTAAACACTACTGCAACTTCTGACGAAAGGTTGAATTTAGGTGAGAAGGAGATAAATCTTTTATAAAACAAATTGATTTTACAAATCTAAGTTAGATAAGATAGCAATAGAAGGGAAAAGACAGCAATAATACTTATATTTTTGTTTTCAGAAATTCTTTTATAATTTCTCAAACTAGGATTTTGAAGGTCTTCACTTCCTAATTCCTAAAGCCAACTTAAGGTCTCATCCTACAGTCAAGCTAAGCTCTGATACCACTTTGTAACGCCCCCAAATTCAGGAACGTTAAACTCTTCACAACCGCCAGATGTGCGATTCATGAGTTAGCAAGATGTCTCAAGCAAGCTTTGATTTCAACAAAAGCCAACATTTTATTACATAAGATTAAGGCTTAACAACCCGCTTTGACACTACCACGGGCATCCAAGCCCAAAGTTAATATAATACAAGACAAAAGAACTTCTAACCACAGGCACACTTGAGTGCGGCTGAGACCTAATAACGATGTCGTTGCCATCCGTGGGTCCACCAAAGTCTTGATCATCCGTAACCTCTGCATTTTCCCGTGTTTCTTACAGAGATTGGTTGCAGATTATGCAAGAATGAGTACAACTACCGTACTAAACAAGCCACATGAAAAGGCTAAATAATTACATGCAAGGAGTTCAAAGGATGATTAGGTTTTACCTTACCAGGTATATGTGGATGCAATTTGCAGTTTAAAGCAGTTTACAAAGCAGTAAAACAATAATACATAATAACATCAGGGGGGGTTTCTCAACAAACCACAATTACCAACTTACCATCTCCAAACTCTACTTATGCCTCGTGTACTGGAATCACCCATTAACACAGCTTCATTAACCGGAAGCACGGCGTATTCGAATAACATTGATTTTCACTCTGCAGAGTTGCCCAACTTTACCCACACGATATCACAAACCCACATTGACACGCATCGCGTTTATGCATAACCGAGTTAGGATAACAAAGCCTTTTCACTTGCTTATCCTTTTAGCCTCTACCCAGTAGATCTTAATCCATCTGACCCTCGAAACCACCGGCCAATAGTGGACTTTGTACCCCGATGCTGACGGGCCCATACCGTTGCAAGAACCAGCGAGTGTCCATAAAGGCCCACCCCTGTCTCACCTTTGATACTGTAGATATTCAATTGGATGAGCAGTGTACTAAGCTAGGGAGTAATGACCACGCATGTGGTTGAGCGGTTTACTGTGTCTGTTACTTGGCACAAGGTTCTTGTCCTTACTTGTCACCCAGTGAGGCGATGGCCCAACCCGCGGTTGCCCACCTCTTGGTCTCACTGATGACCCATTTGGTGGTTGCCCAACTCAATGGACACAACCCTCAACTTACACCAAAAATCCTACTGGCCTAAAGCCAATACTGCTTTTGATTGATGATCACAATTTTGAGTGACAAAGCTACTATATAGATAACATTTTATGTGAATTTGTCAAGGTGAATATGGCCTACAAGTGCTGGGTAGGTTTGTATGTGGGGTTGTAGGAATTATCTAATTATCATGTCATTCAAAAGTATTATTTCAGAAATTAAAGTAATTGGCTCAAATATGATAATGAAAGTATCAATATAAATATATGACATGTGGGTTCAAAATGATCAAGGAATGCGACTTGCCTTCTTGCACAAAGTCCTGTTGATGCTGGTCTTGTCCGGCGTCTTCTGGCGTCTGGTCGTCTAGATCGTAACCTAACGAGAAGCAATGCAATAAAAAGAAAACAAGTAAAAACTAGCTCAACAAGGAAATGAGCTGGAAACGACAAGCAAGAAAATAAAACCAAACAGAACTTAAAGGAAGGGTGGTGCGGATTGGTGGGATTTATCTGGTGTTTATTTGGACTGAACGAGGTTTGAGATTCGGATCCAACTACAACAAAAATATTGTAAAGGGATTAAAGAAACTAGTGGAAGGATTTATTTGGAGCTTGGTATAGCTGAACGGAGTCAAGAATAGACTTTTTGGGCTCGAGACGATCGAAAAGGACATAAAATGTCGAATTAGGGTTTCGGGCGAAAATTGCCAGATAATGAATAGTATTAAAATACTATACTATTCATACATGACAATGGATCAGTGTATAGTAATAGAAATATTTGTGTTTAGCTGAAATGGATAGTAGCTAGGGTTTACTATTTTTGGCTAAAGAAAAGTGTATATTTGGAATTTGTGATTTCCTAATTTATTCGGATGAACAGTAATTGAATTTACTGTGCACTTGAACAGTGAAAGGCCGAAATAAGGATGAACAGTAAAACGGCCTGTTACTGTGCGGCCCACGGCATTGGGTCGAAGCCCACCTGGCCAAACGGCCTGCGGCCCATTCTATGCCATACCTTGTGACGCTGCCCAAACGGCACAAACAAGACACGCCCAAAAAAGGCCAAAGGCGAAGGGCGGGCGCCTGGCCGGCACAATACACGCTGTAAGGAAGCGCGAAGGAGAGCGGCGCGGCGGCGGCGCGCCTGGGAGAGAAAAGCGCAGGGCCTGCCATTCCATGCGATGGGAGGAGAAGAGAAGAGGCCGGTGACGCTTCCGCACGACGGAGACGGAGACGAAGGGGAGTGGCGTGGGGAGGCGGCGTAAACCAGGTGAGTCCCTCTTACCTAGGGTTTACTGGTGGGGTTTGAGGGTGGCGGCGGCTCTTGGCCAAGACCGAGGGATGGGGTGGGTGGAGGTGCGGGGTTGAAGAAGAAGGGCTGCCCTGGGCGGCCCTTTTATAGGCGGTTGGAGGCGGTGGGAGCAAGGAGGTGAGGTGGCGGGTGAGGCCGTGCCTCATTGGAGCAAAGCGGAGGTGGCAAGGGTGACGGACGGGCGGGCGGCGCCAGCGAAAGGCGACTGACGTGTCTTGTTGTGGGGTTTAGGGCCATGAGAGAGAGCGGTGGCATGGGCGCGGCTGGGCGCAAGGCGGCGATTGAAGGCGTGGGAGGTGGCGCGGGAGGTGGCAGATGACGGCCAGTGGCGGCGAGGCGATGACAGCGAGGCAGAGACGGGAAGGCGATTTCGGGCTAGGGCGCGACCGGGAGGGGGAAAACGGGAAGGGAGAGGGGAAGGCGGGGATTAGGGTTAGGGTTTTGATTTGGGCAAAATTTGCCAAAATTTGAAATTGGATTTGAAATTGAGATTTAAACTTGAACTCAAATTGATTTATTTTTGAATTTTGAAATTTTCAGGTGTTTCTGTTATGTTTTGCGATAACATTCTGATAATATCCTAGCCTTCGGTTCCTTCTTGAAGTAGTCTGTCTAGGTTGTTTTATACTTTGTATTGCAATGAGTCCAGTTAAAAGAGGCACAAGTGATGATAGCTGGGGGCAAGGATGTGTATTTGGCATGCCTTTCAAAATTTTACCTTGTCTATTGGCCAAATAGAGTTTGCCTAAGCATAATTGTCACATTGTCTGTTCGATGGTGTCGACATAAACAAGAAAGTAGTCCAAATAATCACTGCAAATTTTCTGAAATGTACATGTGGAGATCATGTGATATGATCCTAATAATAGTGTGTTGAACAATTAACATAAATATTGATGCGTTTTGAAGAAACCTTCGGTTTAGTAGAGTGTCACCTACTGTCAGTTTGTAGGCGGTCTGACCAGCCCTGGGGCGGTCTGATTGGCTAGAGGCTGGCAGTCAGACCGGCCAAGGGTGGCGGTCAGACCGGCCAGATGTGGCGGTTAGACCGACTGTGGCCGAAAAAGTTGAATTTTGAAAAATATGATCAAACACTTATGTGGAAGTGTTTGGAGGTGTATTTGCACCAGGTCTCATGGAGAATGGACGCTGGCCGCAAAACTAGATGTGGTTTCGCCGAAATGTCTAGAGAGGGTGTTTTATTGGACATGGGAATTGAATGGGGAGCGGTCAGACCGGCCAATGGTTGGCAGTCAGACCGGCCAGGTGACAGGTAGACCAACCTGACTGGCGATTAGACCGGCCGAGGGTGGCAGTCAGACTGGCCAGGGCTCGATCATGCACAGTGAGGTGCGATGATTTTGTGGAATTGGCCAAGGTCATGGAATTCAATGCATAGGTGTTGCATGATGCCTATTTTGGCTAATGTCGACTAAGTTGCGAGGAACTTGTGTCCGAAATTGTTTTCTTGGTCTATTGTTGTGCAGATGGCTTGGAGCCAACTACAGTCAACGACGAGGATGTTTGGAACTAGGCAGGGAGTTTAGGAATTGTTTTTTTCTAAGGAAATCGAATTAATGCGTCATGCTGACGTCAACACATGAATTTCATTTCGGCCGGATTTATTTTTCAACTGAAGAATGCTGGAGCCACTAACATGTGGGCCCGCGGTCCATGGACTGGGTCCACCACTCGGTCAAAGGGTTCACCGTAGACCCAGTTCACAAAAACAGGGGCGGCTGATGCGTACGCTAACGCGGCTCCACGCGGCTGCCACGTAGGCATAGATCCTGAGCTGGTGCACACATGGTTCTACGTGGCGACGACGCGCACGACGACCAATGGTCGCTGGCATTTGGCAGCGCGACGATGGCCGGCGAAGGGTGCGCTAGACAGAAGAGAGAACGATGAAGGTTATGCCCACCTCTATGGTGACGGGACGCGACAGGATCGCTGGCGGTGAGGCGATGAGCGGCGGCGCAACGCGGGTAAAGGCAGCGCGGCGATTCCGGTGGAGCTCCGGCGAGAATGAGGGAGGTGCGGGGTAGAACGTGGAGGCACGGTGCCGAGGGTGGTGACGGGGGCAGCGGATAACCAAGGATGGCAGCGCAATCGTCGGAAAAAGGAGCTCCGGCCGTAGGGCTTCGACGGCGAAAAGCGGCGAGGATAGGGGAAGAGGGGAGAGGAGATTGAGGGGGATGGAGAGAGAGGAGGAAGAAGCGCGCATGGCGACGCGGTTGGCGTGGCCCAAGGGTGACCGGAGGTGGAGGTGGGGCGAGGGGGCGGTGCGGTCGGAGCCGAGGACGAAAGAGGGGGAGGCGGCGGTGAGCTCCGGGTGCAAGGATAGGAGGAGTGGGGGACGGAGAGAGAAAGGTGGGGGAGGAGGTCCTGCGCAAGCTTTTATAGGAGGAGAGGGAGGTGAGAGACGCGGGCGGTGAGTGGTGGCGTCGGGCAGGCGACGGGAGCGCGGGTTGCGGCGTATGGGCAGGTGGGATAGGGTTCTCTGGGCGTGCCGGGACGGAGACGGTGCAGCGACGCGTGGCTAGCGGGAGGGGCGAGGTGGCAAGCAGAGAAGGAGGTGAGGTGGCGAGCGGGCGGTGTGGCACTCGGGAGAGAGGGCGTGGCGCACGGCGAGCCGGGGAAGAGAGTGAGCAAGAGAAGAGCGGCTGCCAGGTGGGCCCCACATGGCGGTGAGTGAGGCAGAGGAGAGGGCGAGGGAGGAACCGGGCCGAGAGTTGGGCCAAAGAAATAGGCCACGCGTGCGAAAATAGTAGATGGGCCGAGTGAAATTCGGCCCGAACTCATTTTTCGAATTTTGATTGATTTACCAATTTCAAAATTTCAGTTAATTCAATTTAGCTCTAGAAAATAGCAAATAAAGTCTAAAAATAATGGAAAATTTCACAGAAATTTTCTGAGACATTCTGGACCAAATTAAAATATTTCCAACTGAAGATTGGTATTTAATTTTGGAGATAGTTTATTTTGGCTTTAACATAAATAGGAAAAAGCTTTTCAAATTCCTGAAAATTCAGAAAACTCTAAGAAAATAATTAAATTTTATTTTTAATCAAAATTGAAAATTTGGGATGTTACAAACCTACCCCCTTAAAGGGAATCTCGACCCCGAGATTCAGACCTGGTTAGCAAAAAGGTAGGGATACTCAGCTTTCAAATCTTCTTCTCGTTCGCAAGTGGCTTTTTCTTCTGAGTGATTACTCCATAGGACTTTGCACGAACAGATGACTTTGCTTCTGGTAACACGTTCTGTAACATCAAGAATCTTGATTGGCTACTCCACATAGGTGAGGTTCTCCTCAAGATCAATACTCTCAAGCGGTGTTTGCTCTATTGGAGCTTGAAGACACTTCTTTTGTTGAGAAACATGGAAGACGTCATGAACTGCAGCTAAAGATGCTGGTAGCTCTAATTGATAGGAAACTTTGCCTCTTCTTTCTAAAATTTTGTACGGTCCAATGAATCTTGGTGCGAGTTTTCCTTTGGTTTGGAACCTTCTTACTTCCATGAGCGGAGTTACTCTGAGGTAAACGAAATCTTGTGTTTCAAAGGACAATTCTCTCCGATGATTGTCAACATAACGTTTCTGTCGGGATTGTGCTACTCTCAGTCGTTCTCTTATCATTCTTAGTTTACTTTCAGCCTCCTGTATTATTTCAGGTCCAAAGAACTGATGTTCTCCCACTTGATCCCAAAGGAGAGGGGTCTTACACTTTCTACCGTACAATGCTTCAAATGGAGACATTTGCAAGCTAACTTGATAGCTGTTGTTATAAGATTGAGGAGGCCGACTAGAGAGGGGGGAGGGGGGAGGGCGAATAGTCGTTTCTAAAAATCTCTAAGGCTAAAACCGATTTCTAATACGGAAGCTAAAGATAATTCGGTTTTACACAATTAAAACCTAAATCAACTAGTCTTTACTAAGTGCACCAACAACCAACGGCTATTGATAAATAACAATCATACAAATACATGTAAGCAATATAATTCTATGAATGTAAATTACGCAAAGTAAATCACAAGAGAACAAACCACAAAGACACAACGATGTTTTACCGTGATATTCGGAGACTTGCCGGTCTCCCCTAATCCACGTTGAGGTAAGCCCAACCACATTGGACCGGCTCCACAACTTGAGCCAACACCTCCGAGGTAAGTCCAACCACTTGGACCAACTCCAACACGAACCAACACCTCGATCCAGTCAGGGTTGCTTTTCCTCCACTTCGGAGATGGCGAGCACAAAACCACTCACAACACGCCGGACCTTCTCACAAGCTTCTTGAGAAGATCACCGGACCACGACGCCTCCACGCTGTCTTGGTGTCGGCAAACACCAAGAGTAATAAGCTAAGCCCCTTGCTTGACTCTCACCAAGTGCAACACATGCACAATTGGATGCTCAATCCAATTCTAGTTGTAACACATGCAACTAGAGTCTCTTCCTTTGCTCACAAGGTGCAACACATGCACATTTGAGAGGAGAAGCTCACACTAGCTCAATAGAATAAAATGGGATGCCAAGAGTTGCCCTCCAACCGGCCAAGGTGAGTATTTATAGCCCCCACACAAAAACTAGCTGTTGGAAGAGAATCTATCGAAAATCAGGGAAACCCGGTTACTCCGCAGGCACAAGGCCGATCAGTCCGGGCTACAGTACAACGGTTAAAAAAAATAGCCGTTACATGCAATTCCCGACCAGTCCGCACTGGACCGGACCCCCGGTCAGTCCGGGCCTTCTGGGTGGAAGAAAAACAAGAAACATGCCCTCTGGAAAAAGTTGACCAGCCTTATGAGGGCGGTCAATCCGTAGGCATATGGGCGGCCAGTCCGGCCCTAGATTTCAGCATAGATGACACTCGGAAAAACGATCATAACTTTTGACCCCGATGTCGGAATTGAGTGATCTTGTTCTCTATGGAAAGCTTATTCAGAGGGCTACGCAACCCATCTATTTGATTGATTTCAAATACATTTGATCAAATAAAAAAGCGCAACTCCAAAGAGCCAACACCATGGTCTAAGTCCAAGGAAATAGCAACGAGCAATCTTAGACCATGCCAAGGGAAAATGCATGAATCCCAATAATTTGAAAAACACATTTGCAAACTTTAGTATCATGCCACAAGGAGTAGGTACATGGACTTCAACTATTTACAAAACACATTTGCAAAGTACAGTCACATGCTACAAGGATTATGTATGAGTCTCGACTATTTGCAAAACATATTCGCAAATATCGACAACATGCCACAAGGAGTAGTTGCATGGACTTCAACCATTTGTAAAACACATTTATAAATTATAGTCTCATGCTACAAAGAGTTAATGCATGAGCTTCAACTATTTACAAAACACATTCGCAAACAATAGCATCATGCCATGGAGAGCCAGAGCAAGTGGGATTGAGCTATCAACACATGATGAGACTCAAGCTACTAGACAAGACATCTCTTAATAGCACAGTAAACCTATACTAGCAATCCGGTCTTCCAACCAAACGCCAAGACCAGTAAAAGATTAGGAACACATCCTTAGCCCTAGCTAGTCATACCTTTGCCTTGAGCATCCTTTTGAAGCTTGATGACGCACATCTTTACTTCAAGTCCGGATCATTGTCTTGATATACATCTGAAAGCATCTAGGCCCCTAAAAATTATTTTGGTAATTAATGATAATATGTGAATATGGGATTAACGAGTTTATTGAGTATTTACAAGGTTAAGTCCCATTGGTGCTTTTGATGACTTGGAATTGCACGCGAAAGGATTTCATGAATATCTCTTGGCTCAAAGACAAGGTACAATAGTCTAGGATCTTTTTATTTTACCGGTGTTAGGTGAATTGGTTGGAAGACCGGGTTATAGGCTAGACAGCCGTACTATAAAGAGGGTCCAAGAATTGAGTACCTTGAAAGTGAATGATGCCACAATTGCTAAAATCTTATTTGGTTTAATCTTGGATTTGTTTTTGGTTTGGCCTCGATTTAAATTTGCTGAAATTCTTTCGAGGCCGGACTGACCGACGTCAATTGTCCGGACTGACCGGTGTGCCGGACCAAAGAAGGCGGTCAGCATTTTCCAGTAAGTGGTTGTTTTCGGTTTGCTGAAAATCCTCTGGGCCGAACTAACCGACGGCTAAGTGCTGGACTGACCGCACTCCCGGGTCTTGGACGCGGTCAACTTTTTCCAGAGGAGGATTTTCGGTTGAAATCATAAGGCCGGACTAACCGCCGGCATAATCGCGGACTGACCGCACTCCCGGATGTTCCAAGCGGTCAGCTTTTTCCAATAGGTGTTTTAAGCGTTTTCCGTTTTTCTGTAGGCCGGACTAACCGTGCGTACACCTGCGGTCTGACCGGGGTCACCGTAACGGCTATTTTTCCCGTGCATTTAATGCGTTGTAGAGGAGGAAAACGTTCACGGCAGAAGGGCCGGACCGATCAAGATCAAGGTTCTGCGGTCTAACGACGCCTTCTGAAAAATTGGGGATTTCGTGCCCCAATGGCTAGTGTAGTGGGTGGAGGCTATAAATACCTCACCTACTGCAACTAGAAGGGTTGTTGAACCTCATAAAACCCCCTTGAGCCCTTTGCATTGTTTCCAACTCATTTGAGAGCATTCAATTCTTTTTGCAAAGGTAGTTGAGGTTTTTCTAAGAGCATTTATTAGAGTTTGATCATTGTGGCATTAGAGCACTTTCAAGTGAAGATCTCTTGCTCTATTACTCTTGGAGATTGCCGTCTCCTAGACGGCTTAGAGTTTGGTTCGGTGATCTTCTCAAAGGAGATTGTGAGAAGACTCGGGCATTTGTGAAGGTTGGAGCTCGCCTATTCGGAGAGGAGAAGAGCTACCACTAGTGATCGAGGGAATGCTTAATTCATGGAGACGGCTTGAGTTGATCAAGCTTCCTCAACGTGGACTAGTGAAGACCGGCAAGTCTTCGATACCACGGGAAAAACATCCTTGTGTCATTGTGGTTATTTCTAGTCTTTACATTTCCGCATTTATATTTCTAGCTTGTCTATTGTGTTAAATTGCTTAGCTAGAATTATATCTTACTTAGACTAAGTTGATAATTGGCCAAAATTGTTAAATTGTCAAAAAGTTTAAAAACCTCCTATTCACCCCCCTCTAGTCGGTTATCCTTGATCCTACAACATCAACCCATGATACATCTTTCACTTGACCTCCATCAACACATGAAGGATCTTTTCTTGATTTGATGATCAACTCATGATCATCTTCTTTTTGGGATCTTGATGTGCATCAACACATAATGCACTCTTTCACTTGAACTATGAACTCATGATGCCATCCGAAGTCTCAAACTTCATGGAACATAACCTATTCATCCAACTCATGGAAAATGTTAGTTCCATAATGTGATTGTCATTAATTACCACAACATGACATTAACTCATAATGGTGGGTCAAGATACTTTAATCTTTCCCTCTTTGGTAATTGATGATAACCACCTCAATTTGTAGATAATTGAATATAAATCAATATGAGTATATATGAACTACATAGGTTATATATACTCAAGGGATATGTTTCAAAGTAGAGATCCTTAATATGTGTGGATAGAGAGAATATGGATCAATACTAATGAAACTCTAAAATATAGAGTGAACTCCCCCTAAGTGTGTGTATGCACGAATGTGTAATAAAAACATATGCATATATTTAAGTTAAACTTTTATTGGAGTTCAATCTATATTTTGGATCCGAGGAATGCAACAAGATATAAGAGTATGATGTCGAGTGCACACCTCCATAATTATCACATTTTCATCCAAATAAGACTACATAATAGGTATATTAATAAAAGTGTTAGTCTCACATATAGATTTGTCATTAATCATCAAAATACTCCATTAACTCATAATGGCAGGTCTAGATTCTTCAGTTGTTGTACGAAAATTCTGCATAATGAAGATTCTGATCCCAACTCTTTCCATAATCTATAGCACCGGCTCGAAGCATATCTTCAAGAATCTGGTTTACACGTTCCGTTTGTCCATGTGTTTGGGGATGATATGTTGTACTGAAGTTGAGTCTAGTCCCCAAAGCTTTATGTAGACTCTTCCAAAACCTAGAGGTGAACTGGGAACCTCTGTTGGACACTATCCTTTTGGGCACTCTATGGAAACAGACGATCCTGGCCATATACAACTCTGCCAATTTACTGCTTTTGTAAGTGGTCTTAATGAGAATGAAGTGTGCCATTTTAGTCAAACGGCCAATCACAACCTAGATGGAATCATATCCCAATTGGGTCCTAGGCAATCCAGTGATAAAGTCTATGCCGATTTGTTCCCACTTCCATTCGGAAATTGGTAATGGCTGTAATAAACCAGTGGGTCTTTGATGCTCTGTCTTGACTCTTTGGCATACATCATAGCATGCAACAAACTCAGCAATTCCTTACTTCATGCTGACCTGCTAATATTTTTTCTTCAGATCTTGGTACATCTTGGTACTTCCCGGGTGAATAGAGTAAGGTGATTCATGAGCTTCCTTCAGAATCAATTATTTTGTTTTCTGATGGTTAGGTACACAGATGCGGTTTCCAAACCAGACGGTACCATGCTCATCTTCTGAGAATCCTGGGGCCTTGCCTCTTCTCATGTTCTTCCTGATTTCTTTAATATCTTCATCTTCTTTCTGATTTTTTCTGATTTGACTCTGAACAGTTGGTTGAACTTCTAAAGTGTTTATGCAACCCTGGTTGACAATCTCTAAGTTCAGATGCCTCAATTCTTCATACAAACTTGGCTGACTTTCCTGAATCAACATAGTGTTGTAATACCCTTTTCGATTCAGGTCATCTACCACTACGTTTGCTTTGTTCTGATGATAATGGATTCCAAGGTCATAATCGTTTATCAGTTCTAACCATCTTCTTTACCTGAGATTGAGTTCTGACTGAGTGAAGATGTATTTCAAGCTTTTGTGATCTGTGAAAATCTCACAACGATTACCAATGAGATAATGCCACCATATTTTCAAGGCGTGCACAATTGCCGCTAACTCCTGATCATGCGTTGGGTGATTTCCTTCATGAGACTTCACTTGATGAGATGCATAAGCCATAACTTTTCCTTCCTGCATCAGCACACATCCAAAGCCCTGGCGAGAGGCATCACAGAAAACCTCAAAGTCCTTATGGAAAGCAGGCAAAATCAACACAGGTGCAGAGACTAGCCTTTTCTTCAAGTCCTGGAAACTTTGCTCACAAGCATCTATCCAATCAAACTTCTTTTCTTTCTTCAAAAGCTGAGTCATAGGTCTAGCGGTCTTGGAGAAACCTTCGATGAATCTTCGGTAATAACCAGCTAAACCAAGGAAACTCCTTACTTTGGTGACAGACTTGGGATGCTTCCAATCCATTACGGCTTCAACATTGGCGGGATCTACTACAACACCTCTTACTGACACGATATGTCTAAGAAAATCTACTTGGCTTAGCCAAAATTCGCTATTGCTGAATTTAGCGTAGAGCTGCTATTCCCTGAGTTTTTATAAAACTGCCTTGAGATGCTTCTCATAATCTTCTTCATCTTTTGAATAGATGAGAATGTCATCAATGAATACAACCACAAATTTATCCAAGAGCTCCATGAATACTTTATTCATCATATTTATGAAATAAGCTGGTGCATTCATCAATCCAAATGACATTACTGTAAACTCGTATAGTCCATATGTTGTGGTGAAAGCAGTCTTGGGCATATCTTTTGGTCTAATCTTTAGCTGATGATAGCCGAATCTTAAATCGATCTTGGAGAAAACACTTGCTCCTTTCAACTGATTAAAGAGATCGTGGATCCTGAGCAAAGGATACTTGTTCTTGATTGTGATCTCATTGAGTGATCTGTAATCCACACACATCCTCATACTGTTGTCCTTCTTTTTGACAAACAATACTGGTGCTCCCCAAGGTGATAAACTTAGCTGAATATAACCCTTGTCTTGCAATTCTTCGATCTGTTTCTTCAATTTTGCCAACTCATTTGTGGGTATTCTGTAGGGTCGCTTTGAAATCAAAGCCGTCCCTGGGAATAGGTCAATTAGGAACTCGATGTCCCTATCTGGTGGCATACCAGGTAATTCTTCAGGAAATACATCTAGGTATTCTTTTACCACTAGAATGTCTTCTAACTTCACTTCCTTTAGACTGGTCAAGATAGAACCTTCTCTAACTGAGGTCTCAGGTCTGAATCCTACTTTAATTCCTTGTTCAATTGTGAGGGTGATGGACTTATTGACACAGTCTATCTGACCTTGATTCTTGGCTAACCAATCCATTTCGAGAATCACATCCAATCTTCGGGAGTGCAAGACTATTAAGTCTGCTAAGAAGGATACTCCTGATATTTCCAAGGTAAGGTTTGGACATAGGGAACTAGTCCTCATTTCCGAGCCTGGAGAATGGATTACCATAGGGTCAACTAAGGGAGAGGTAGATAACCCATATTTTCCCTCAAACTTATTTGAAACAAAAGAATGCGAAGCTCCTGAATCGAATAAAACAGATGTTGGTACTGAATTGACAAGGAACGTATCAAGGACCACATCTGGTGCAGTCTGAGCTTCTTTAGCTGTGACGTGATTCACATGTCCCTTCACGAACTGAGTTGGTTGCCTTGCAACTGTAGTACTGCCAGAGGCTGGAATTCCCTGATTTGATCTGGCTAGGACTGCTGGTTGCTGCCTTTTTGGGCACTTATTGGCATAGTGCCCCAACTCATTGCAATGGAAACAAGTAATTCCTACGGCTGAGGTAGGTGCCTTCTTCTGAAATTGGTCTTCGGGAGAAGTGTGGCGGAAGCCGGAGTTGTTTGGGCACTGAGCTGACATAAGTGCTCTGGATGACGAAGACTGGAATCTGCCATGCTGAGGTGGCTGAGGCTGAGTGGTGCAAGGCTTGGAAAAACCCCTAGAGTTGAACTTCTGAGTTGCCATTCTCCTTTTGCGGTTCTCCATCTCTAAGTTCTTGTCGTCCTGGCGGATAGCTTTGTTCACCAACTGCTGAAAGTCGGTGTAGTCTTGATCAACGAGGCGGACGGAGAGATCATCATTGAGTCCTTCCAAGAAACGTTCTTGCTTGGCCTCATCAGTGGCCACCTCTTCAGGTGCATAGCGAGCTAACTGATTGAAATTGTGTAAGTACTTGTTGACTGAGTGATTGCCTTGGCGCAACGTGCGGAACTCTTTCTTCTTCAGGGTCACCATGCCTGATGGGATGTGAGCATGGCAGAAAGCCTTCACGAACTCGTCCCAATTGATAGTCTGAGCATCAGCGTGAGACTGAGTGAAATTGTCCCACCACTCCGATGCTGGTCCATTCAGTTGGTGAGAGGCGAACAGAACCCTCTCGCGATTAGTGTATTGTGTGATATCCAGCTTCTTGCCGATTGCCCTAAGCCAATTATCAGCATCTATTGGTTCGGTGCTGCTGGAAAAGGTCGGAGGACACACCCTCATGAACTCAGATATGTTGGCCCTTGGAGGAGGTGTAGCGTGAGCTTGAGGTTGAGCTGTTGCTGCTGCTTGCTAGTTCTGTGTGTTGTTGAGTGACTACGCGAGTAGGTTGATCAGTTGTGCTTGGTTGACCATCATTTGGCGCCAATCGGGTCCTTCAGCTGGAGGGGGTGGTGGCAGCAGAATCGGGGGCTCTTGAAAATCTGTATTTTCTCTGTCCTGATTGTTGGTGCTGCCACTGCCATTGCCAGTAGTCGCCATCTGCAGGATCTCCAAGGACTTAGGAAAGAAGAGGAGAAACTAAGGGGAGTAGAGCGAAAGAAAAATAACCCAAACGAAACAACCAACTCAACAGCTTTTCCAAATATCTTTAATAGCTTTATACAACATTCTACTTGATGCTTGCGGTCTTTGGTGATGATGCTCTCTTGACAACTTCATGTCTTGAGGTCTTGAACATCATGGTTACTAACCGTGAGACCATCTATAGAAATTTTCAAAGGAAAGGAGATCCATTTAACCCTGTAAAATAGTGAAGAGAGAATTAGGTAAGAAAGAATTGCTAAAAGAGCTAAGGATAGATAGATGACCAAGATGAGGAGAGAACAAATTATTTTTCTTGTTATATAAAATAAGTTTTGAAGTCATTCTACTAACGGCCATTCTAACTAGGTCACAACCTACAGTCAAGATGGCTCTGATACCACTTCTTATCGGACCCGGGGGCGAAGAATCCCGGATCCTCTGTGTATTCCACACTAGTCCCATGATCGGTAGCTAGTGTACACAGTTAAACAAAAGGTGATAGCATAACTATAATATGCGATTCATTCGTAATACTTAAGTGCGTTACAAAAGGGACTTAATACAAAAAGCAAGATATAGCGGAAGCAAAAGTAATAAGGTAGACCACATGATTGTCCACAGGCAATCGTCTAGGGGCGTAGCCTAGTCGTCTAAGTTCTTGTCCTCCTCGTAATACTCTTCGCCTGATCAACAATTTATTAAGCAAGGTGAGTACAAATGAATGTACTTCGTAAGTTACACCCAATAACAGATTATAATGCATGAGGGTATAACAAAGGATGGCTTATAGGGTTTATTTTGCATAAAGCAATGTTTTCTTTTTCAATACTTATACTAAGTTCCAAAGTAGTTATTCTATAACTAAAATTTATTTTTGTAAATTCTTAAGTTTTATAGTAGGATAACCTCCATACAAAAGTGGTGAAGGATACTGATGATGATCTAATAATCCTCATTTAATTATTTATCTGTAATTCTTATTATGGATAATAATACCATCATATGGTTCTTGAGTATACCCCTTAATGTCCATAAGAGAGAAGCTGGAGTCGTAAGACCTTCTACGACTACATCATGGTTGTAAGTTCTTCTACGACCTCCTCATAGTCGTAAGTCTTTCTACGACTATCTCATGGTCGTAAACTCTTCTACGACCACCCCATAGTTGTAAGCCCTTCTAAGACTACCTCATGGTCGTAAGTTCTTTTACGACTAGGTCAACTACGACCACCCTATAATTGATTGAGTTTACAGACAAGTATGCACAATTGATTAAAGCATTTAAACAGTTAGTATGCGCTGTTATTCTCTGGAATAATTGCACGATTAAACTCTCTGCCCTGGTGATAACCGCTTGGCGGCGGGGGCGTTCTCGCTCCAAAGAATAATCTCCAAAGAATCGCTTCATCATCTGAAACGTTTAGGTGCCCTTTGGACTGGAGAAACCGCCTCCCACTTCGAGCACTATATAAAGGGTTGAAAGCATCTAGGCCCGTAAAAATTGTTTTGGTAATTAATGATAATATGTGAATATGAGATTAACGTGTTTATTGAGTATTTACAAGGTTAAGTCCTATTGATGAGTTTGATGATGTAAAGATGCATGCTAAAGGTTTCAATGAAGATCTACACGGCTCAAGACAAGGTACAAGTAGTCTAGGATCCTTTTTATATTCTACCGGTCTTAGGAGAAATAGTTGGAAGACTGGATTATAGGTTAAATGCTGTACTATTAAGAGGGATCGTGACTAGTAGCTTGATAGCATGGTCTTGTGCAAAATGGATCAATTTAGGATCATGCATGCATTTTAATTTGTATTTAATAAGCTCTAAGTGTTTTTGTCAAAAATTGGTAGTACCGCAGGCTAACGGGAGATAATACCGCTTGAAGCGGTATGACCGCGTTTTACTTGGCGGTATTACTGCATTCTGAATGTCTCAGCCAACTAATCGCTAATGCGGTATGATCGGCTCTTGCAGCGGTACTACCGCATTGCGGTCGTTCCGATTTCTAGTTGGCGGTTCAATAAAAACAGGAGATGTGTATTTTGGTTCGGTGCCTCTCGTTGATAATCGGTCGTACCACATTTGCGAAACGGTCGTACCGCTCTATGGTTGTACCGATTTTTCTAAGGTGGTACGTATTTTACAGAGAGCATGTCTTTTCGGCGAAATTGGAAACCCTACGATCGGTTGTACCGCTCCTCTGTGCGGTATGACCGGGTGATGCGGTTGTACCGCACTTTGGTTGGTGGTCGTACCGCTCGGGGATTTTCAACAGCTATGTCAGAGTATTTAATGCCACTGCTCTAGCCGTTACTGTGCTCTGACATGGGTGCGGTCGTACCGCAACTTAGTTGGCGGTCATACCGTATTTCGCTAAAAGTTGGGGATTGCCTCCCCAACGGTCATAATTGTTGGTGGGGGTTATAAGTACCCCTCTACCTGCTCAAGGACAGGTGGCTAGAGTTCATTTATCATATATAGAGCCTTGAGCATCCTCTCTACACCCAAAACACTCTTGTGCATTCATTGTGAGGTGTTGAGTTCATTCAAGTGCATTCACTCATCCTAGTTGATCCTCTTGCACTTGAGTGCCGTCAAGCGAAGGCCAACGATTTGTTACTCTTGGAGTTTTGCTGAACTCCTAGATGGCTTGGCGGTGATCGCACGGTGATCTCTTCAAGAAGCTTGTGAAGAGGCCCGGTGCCAAGATTGTGATTGGCTTGGTGTTCGCCATCTCCGGAGCGGAGTAAGAACAACCAATAATGATCGAGGGAAGGCTTAATTCGTGGAGCCGGCTTGAGTTGTCAAGCTTCCTCAACGTGGACTAGTGAAGACCGGCAAGTCTTCGATACCACAGGAAAAATGTCTTTACCATTTCCACATTTACATTTCTAGCTTATTTCTTGTGTTAAATTGCTTAGCTAGAATTGTATCTTGTTTAGACTAAGTTTTTAATTGGCTTAAATTGTTAAAAAGTTTAAAAACCTCCTATTCACCCCCTCTAGTCGGTTATCCTTGATCCTACAAGTGGTATCAGAGCTTGGCCTCTCATTGATTTAGACTTAACCGTCTAAGAGAGAAAAGGATGGCTAGTGAGGGAATTGCTATAGGAAAGACTCCTTTGTTCGATGGCTCTAATTATGCTTATTGGAAAATTAGAATGTCAATTTATTTAAAGGCTATGAGTCCAAGCATTTGGAAAATCGTAAATGAGGGTTATATCATGCCTCTTAATCTACTAATTTCCACGGATCAAGAGACGTGTAATGCTCATTTAGATGCCCAAGTTATGAACGCTTTTTTTTTGGCGCTTTGAATGCGGATGAGTTCAATAGAGTGAGCAATTTGGAAACCTCTCACGATATTTGGACCACTCTCTCGGAAATCTATGAGGGAACATCTATGGTCAAAGAAGCTAAATTGCATAGGCTTCAGATCAAATATGAGAACTTCATAATGTTGCCTCATGAAAACATCAATGAGATGTATTCAAGACTCAACAACATTGTGAATGAGCTCAAAGGTCTTGGGACTAACCTTCTTGATGTTGACATTGTGCGCAAGATTCTTAGGGCTCTTCCGGACAAGTATGAGATGTTGATGACGTTATTTCTTAACCCTCCCGAGTTGCCAAGAATGACGTCAACAGGACTTTTGGGCAACCTCATCACCAATGAGTTGTTCAAGAAGGACAAGGAATAGCTCTTGAAGACATCTTCCTCAAAGAAAAGGATTACCGTTTTCAAGACCAAAGTGGAATCAAGTGATGCTGAGGATGAAGAAGAAGACTCCGATGAGGAGTATGCATTTCTTGCAAGAAGAATGAAGAAGTTCATGAAGAGGCGCCCCAATAGAAGCTTCAACTTTGACAAGTACAAGAAAGGACAATTCTCAAGTGACAAAAATCGTTATAGCAATATTCGGTACTATAATTGTGAAGAGAAGGGGCACATTTCTTCCCGTTGCCCCGCAAATACGGATGACAAGGGCAAGTCATTCAAGAAGAAGGAGTATAGTGACAAGAAGAAGCTTTTTAAGAAGCTTCACAAAGATGGCAAACATGAAGCCCACATTGGAGAGTGGGATTCAAATGATGAATCAAGCGACTCCGATTCCGATGAGGATGAGTCTCCCAAGAAGAAGGGACTCGTTGGCATCGCCATCAAGGAAGCTCCGTCGCTATTCTTCACACCTACTTGCCTCACGGCAAAAGGAGATAAGGTAAAATCCATTGATAATGATAAACCAACTTATGATGAATTAATAGATATGCTTGAAGACTTAAATGAATATCTTGAAAAAGAAAATTCAAAATATAAGGTCTTGAATAGAGAGCATATTTCTCTAAAAGATTCTCGTGGGGGCCTAAGGAAGCTCATGACTTGCTTATCCAAGAATATTCAAGCAAGTCTTGCTCTAGTATAGGAATTACATGTGATATTATTGATAATATGTCTAGTATAGAAATTGCTAAAACTAGTGCATCTATTTCATGTAATGATCCTATTGCCATACCATGTTGCTCTAGTATTAACGCAAATCATGTTAATATTGAGCAAAATGATGCAAAGCTTATTGTTGAGAACAGTGAGCTAAAAGAGCAAGTGAACAAGCTAAGCAAAAGCTTGAAAAGATGTTTCAAGGGTAAGGCCACTCTTGACAAGCTTTTGAGTGAGTAAAGGTGCTCATTCAATAAGGAAGGTCTTAGGTATGTGCCTAAGAAAGGTAAGAAGCCGGCAAACAAGCCTACAATGTTTGTTAAGCAAAATGGTAAGTATTGCCATAAGTGCCGAGAAATAGGATATGTGCAACAAAATTGTCCTAAGGGTAAGACTCCATCTCTTGGTATATATGATTCATGCTATATTCTTAGAAAGACTAAGGATGGTAAAGTAATTGCTAGATTTGTTGGCACTTCAATTTTAGGTGCTAAAAAGAATGCTATTTGGGTGTCTAAATCCTTGGTTACTAACCTCCAAGGACCCAAACAAATTTGGGTACATAAAAGAACTTGATTCTTGTTTTGTAGGTGAACTATAAAACCAATGGAAAACATTGGGTGCTTGATAGTGTATGCACTCAACACATGACCGGTGATAGAAAGATGTTCACCACATTCGAGAATGGAAAAGGAGTAGACAAGATCACATTTGGTGATAATAGCAAAGGAAAGGTAATAGGATTGGGTAAAATTGCTATCTCAAATGACCTTTCCATTTCCAATGTTTCTTTAGTAGAATAATTAAATTTCAATTTGCTATCCGTTGTTCAAATATGTGATCTTGGACTAATTTGCTCATTCTCTAGTGAGGGTGTTACAATCTCGAATGCAAAAGATAGTTTTTTAGTTTTCAAAGACTTTAGATTTGTAAATCTTTATTTGGTTGATTTTAGCTGAAATGAATCGTGTTTAAAAACTTGTTTGATTGCAAAAACCTCATTGGGTTGGCTTTAGCATAGAAAGCTAGCTCATGTTGGAATGATTCAACTCAAGAAGCTTTTCAAACATGATTTAGTTGTTGGCTTGAAAGATGTGAAGTTTGAGAAAAATAGACTTTGTAGTGCTTGTTAAGCCGGTAAACAAGTCGCTAATTCTCATCCTTTCAAGAGTATCATGTCAAATTCTAGACCATTGAAACTCTTACATATGGATTTGTTTGGGCCAACAACCTATAAGAGTATTGGGGGTAATAGCTATTGTTTAGTCATTATGGATGATTACTCTAGATACACATGGTTATTCTTCCTAGATGACAAGGGTGAAACCTCCGGCATTTTCAAAAGCTTTGCAAAAAGCGCTCAAAATGAATTTGATTTCAAAATAAAGAAAATTCGTAGTGATAATGGTTCCGAGTTCAAGAATACTAAAGTTGAAGACTTTTGTGATGAACTTGGAATAAAGCACGAACTTTCCACAACCTACACTCCGGAGCAAAATGGAGTAGTAGAAAGGAAAAAATCGTACATTAATTGAAATGGCTAGGACAATGCTCGATGAGTATAATACTTCCGATAGTTTTGAGCGGAAACAATTAACACCGCTTGTCATGCCATAAATCGGCTTTATTTGCATCGTCTTTTGAAAAAGACTTCCTATGAGCTTCTTGTAGGAAGAAAACCGAACATCTCTTATTTTCGAGTATTTGGTTGCAAATGTTACATTTTGAAGAAGAGTGTTCGTCTTTCAAAATTTGCCAGTCGTTGTGATGTTGGTTTCTTACTTGGTTATTCTTCAAATAGCAAAGTCTGTCGTGTCTTTAACCAAAACTCCGGTTTAGTTGAAGAAAGGCACAATGTGTAATTTGATGAAACTAATGGCTCTCAAGAAGAGTATGAGAATTTGGATGATGTAGGTGATGAAGCCTTAAGAAAAGCAATGGAGTATATGCAAATAAGCGACATCAAGCCCGAAGATAATTCATCATCTTCCACTCAAGTTGAGCCTTCTACCTCTTCCACAAGTCAAGTACAAATTAATGAAGAGGATAACAAGGAAGATGATCAACCATCCAACCTACCACCAAGAGACCAAATATTGGGTGACATAAGTAAGGGTGTCCAAACTCGCTTTCGTGTTGCTTCTTTTGTGAACATTACTCTTTTGTCTCCTCTATTGAGCTAAAGCATGTAGAAGAAGCACTTGATGATCCGGATTGGGTGAATGCTATGCATGAAGAACTCAATAACTTCACTCGAAATGAAGTTTGGACATTGGTGGATCGACCTAAGGAACACAATGTGATTGGTACAAAATGGGTCTTTAGGAACAAGTAAGATGAGAACGGTATGGCTGTAAGAAACAAGACAAGATTGGTCGCTCAAGGTTATTCACAAGTTGAAGGTTTGGATTTTGGTGAAACCTTTGCTCCCCTAGCTAGACTTGAGTCAATTCGGATATTACTTGCTTTTGCATCATGCTTTGATATTAAATTATTTCAAATAGATGTTGAAAGTGCTTTCTTAAATGGTAAAATATCCGAACTTGTCTTTGTTGAACAACCTCTCGGTTTTGAAGATCCTAAAAATCATAATCATGTCTATAAACTCTCCAAGGCGCTCTATGGACTCAAACAAGCTCCTAGAGTATGGTATGAACGCCTTAGAGATTTTCTAGTCTCAAAAGGATTCAAAATCGGGAAAATTGATTCAACTTTATTTACTAAAGTTTTAAATGATGATTTCTTTGTTTGTCAAATTTATGTTGATGATATCATTTTTTGGTCTACTAATCAAGATTTTTGCGAAGAGTTTGGTGATATGATGTCTAGGGAATTTGAAATGTCCATGATTGGATTAAGCTATTTCCTTGGACTTCAAATCAAGCAACTCAAAGATGGAACCTTTGTGAGCCAAACTAAGTATGCAAAGGATTTGATCAAGAAGTTTGGTATGGAGGATGCAAAACCCATCAAGACTCTCATAGCAACCAACGGTCATCTTGACTTAAATGAGGGAGGTAAATCGGTAGATTTAAAGCTTTATAGGTCTATGATTGGTAGCTTGTGTTATCTTACTGCATCTAGGCCCGATATCATGTTTAGTGGTTGCATGTGTGCACGTTTTCAAGCAACTCTAAAAGAGTGCCATTTAATGGCCGTTAAAAGAATACTAAGATATTTAAAGCATTCCTCTAGCATTGGCCTATGGTTCCCTAAAGGTGCTAAATTTGATTTAATTGGATATTCGGATTCCGATTATGCGGATTGCAAAGTGGATAGAAAGAGCACCTCGGGTAGTTGTCAATTCTTAGGAAGATCTTTAGTATCATGGTCATCCAAGAAACAAAACTCCGTAGCATTATCCACCGCTGAAGCCGAATATGTTTCCGCGGGAAGTTGTTTTGCTCAATTGCTATGGATGAGGCAAACATTGATGGATTATGGAATTAAAATTGAGAAAATATCTCTTTTGTATGACAATGATAGTGCGGTGAAAATAGATAATAACCCTGTTTAACACTCAAGAACCAAGCATATAGATATTCGCCACCATTTCTTGAGAGATCATGTGAGCAAGGGAGACATTGAAATTAGCCACATAAGAATCGAAGACCAATTAGCGGATATTTTCACCAAGCCATTAGATGAAAGCCGCTTTTGCAAATTGAGGAATGAGTTAAATGTTATAGACTATTCAAATGTTGGTTGAACTCTTGCCTCATGTGTTGTGCTTCATTTGGTGTTATTTGAGATCTTTTATGAAAGTATTTTCAAAACTTTTATTAAAGATAACTATGGCCATAAAAAAATTATGTTCTTATATAGACATTAGTCTATTCTATGCATAATGATCCCTAATGATATTTATTTTAGTGCAAAACTAAGGATCATCTGCAAATATTCTCAACTTCAAAGAAAATCCAGAGCTGTTCCTTGAAGCTCTAGGATAATCGGAACAACCGACGTTATAAGCGCAGTACGACCGCGGTGCGGTACGACCGGCGTTATAATTGCGGTACTACCGACGATATGTTTGCGGTACGACCATGTCAGTTTGTGAAGGGGCAGTAACTCCTTGCGGTTACTATTCGCCCGAGCCTTTAACCCTCGCGATGGTTCAACCGTTTTCGCACCACTTCACATCTGCCCGGGCTTTCTCTCTCCATCTCTAGAACCTCCAAAAACCTCCTCACGAATCCTCTCAAATCTTCAGCGATTCTTCATTCTCTCGTTGATTCCTGCTTCTCTAGGGTTCACCTCCTCCAATCCATAAGGTAAAACCTCTTTTGATTCATGTTTTACCAAAGTTTGGAACCCTTGGTGTCATTTTAGGGTTAATTGAAAATGTAGATAATTTCTATGTTTCTAGTTGGGCAAAAGTATCAAATTGATGTCTAGTGATGTTTGCGGATCCAAATCATGGATTCACCCCATGAAAAACATCGAAAAATTCATTCTTTTGCTTAACCTAGAACTCGGTCAGGAGAATCGGTTCAACCGGTTCTTGAGTGCGGTTCGATCAAGAAGGCTTCGCATCGCCATATAACGGCGGTACGACTGATCATCCTGACAGGAAAACAGAAATTTATTTCTTTTTCACTTAATTCTATTTTGATTGTTCAATTGAACTCCTTGTAACCTATCCTACCTCTGTGAAGATGCCTATGACAAGAATTTTGACTTGAAAGTCTCATGGACCACCAAGAGGAGGGCAATCTTCATCTCAACCTCAACGAACTCGACCTCCTGTGGCTCCAACTCAAAGCACTCGTTCAGTTCAACAAAAGGTCGTGCATGGCAAGGGCAAAAGACCAGCAGAAGAAGACCCTGAATCTAAAACAGAGAAAAGCTTACCACCAGCTGAGGCAGATTCTGATTCTGAAACTGAGTCAGAACCAGAGTTGGAAGCTCAGTCAGATGATTTGGGAGTGCTTCCAAAGCCTCCAATTGACTTGAGACTCCTTACTCCTGATGAGTATGCAATCAAGCGCCATGTAAATCAATATGTTTTCAGGTCTGATGTGAGGACCCGGATCGTTTGGCTTTTAATACTTAACCATCCAATTGGTCATAGCATTACAAATCAAATAATCCGAACCTCGAGATATGTATACTTCCCAGAACAGCAGTACACATACCCCTTGACAAAATCATGCATCATTTCCATACAAGAACGCATAACTGAGTCTACAACTTTACAACACAAAAGACATACATAATAGAGCTATTACAAAAGGGGCCGACCGGCCAAAAGACAGATAGAGAACTAAATAAACAGTGGAAGCAAAAGCCATAAGATGGCGATAAACAAAAACCAACTGGTTTGCCATTACCCACAAGGCAACCGACTGGACCGCCAAGCTAGTCGTCCTGCACGAAGTCTGACTCACAAAAGTCGATCCCTTGGGGATCAACCTCCTCTACAACAATTTAAGCAATGCAAATGAGTACAAAAATGTACTCGTAAGACTTACGAGTAACAAGTCTATACATAGCTACATGCAAGCTTAATCAAAGGAGAAGGCTATAGGGTTCATTTTCAGCATAAAGCAAGTTTTCATTTGCAATAATGTAATAGATTGAAAGCTATTTTAACAATCTGTTTTTGTTTGTTCAAATAACAGCGAGACAGTAAATAATAACATAAAGACAACCTGGAGGTGACTAACCCAATAGCCACCACAACATAGCACGAATTCCCCATTCGTACCAACCAATTTCAAGTTTTAGAGAAAAGTTATAGTCTAGTTCTTGCATGACCTTACCAAGCATGTCCATAACCTAGGACGAGGCTATTCGAATAGATTTAACCCTACAGGGGTGTACAAATGTACCCACACGTCAGACCGCCTTTTCGCCAAGCTATTTAGCACACTTCCTTTGGTATGCCGGCACAGCTAAGTCCTACGAGATGCTTTCCAATGGAATGGTGTGCCGGTACGGCTAAGTCCTACGAGACGCTTTCCAATGGAATGTATTAATTAAGAGTCGCATGTATGGGGATTAACCCTTAGTGAACCGCCGTTACGGGCTCCCACTAAGGACCCACACGTTGAGTCGGACACACCGGCCTAGCCGAAGCAACTGCCGATGCTCCTGGGTATAGAGAACCTAGAAAGGAACCCATCCCTCTCATCCCAACAACGAACATTTTTCTCCTACAACTACCACCAGCGACTCATTAATTAACACCTCCCAAAGTACTTAGTCAAGAGAGGTCCCATACCCCTCTCGTGTGGTTAGCATGCAAAGATCGCTTGGATCAGTGACACAAGTAACTCGGTCCTTGATGACTCGGGCACCATTCAATCACACCAAAAAGCACACCATTACACCACTGTGCCCAAGTCTAAATCATTTTATTTTCAGTTTTAGACTTTACAAAGTAACCAAACACAAGGTGCTGGACATAAGTAATAATAAGATTTGTGTGATCAAGGTCATCGACTAAGTCGACAACCGCCCAATTCTACCGTAGCTAAGCATTGCTAAGCGACACCAACTCGTAAACTACAAGCTAAGTGACAAGGGCTCATCCAGCGAGCTCTACATCACAAATGATATAATCCTAGGCTCAGAGTACAGATGAACATTTACCTCTGAGAATATGCATCTAGAGGATCAACCGCCGATCGATAATTTAACAACAAAATAGAGCATGCATACATACACTTTGCAAACAATATATTAGACTTTGAAAGTAATGGGATCAATATGATCAAATGGAAAACAACTGCTTGCCTTGCTGAAGATAGCTTTCTTGCTGCAGAGGATCACCCTCGTATTCAACAAACTCGTCGGAACCTAACGAAAGAAACGAAAAGAACCGATAAGAACGAAGGTGACTCAAAAACCAAAATCAACCAAAAGCCATGAAATTTACACAACAGGAAGAGCATGATTTTTAAGGAATTTAGCAATAAGAACCAATTGATTTGGATGCTCAATGCTAAAATTATGGCAAAAACAAAATCAGCCGGCTGGAAAAAGACTGAAAAATTCATTTTCGTTACTATTCATCCGAAATTAAAATTTTGGCACAAATTTCCAGAGAGGTGGTGCACCTGAAATTTTTATGGTACACAAAGCACCACATGAGATGAATAACACAACTTGATTCACCTCATTTGGAGCTAGGATGTATTTTCTATGATTTTTCAAATACATGAAAAAGTGCATAAGACCAATGCAACCACAGAAACTTTAGAGGCCGCAGCATGCCTAAAACCTATTCTACAAATAAGCACACTCCCAAAGGAAACCAACAAACTTGATTTCACTCAAAAAGGAGCTATAGAGAAAAACTTATGCATTTTTCAAGTTAAATGAATTTTTAGAGCACAATTAAAGCCTAAACAGAAAATAAATCCACTAACAACTTTTCCTGGAACAAAACCAAGCCTCCAACCATTTTTAGATTAAAGCTCAGTTAAAACTAGAGCCAACAAAATTTGAAACAACTAAAACGGAGCTAAAACGAAATAGTTAAGCAATTTTGAAGTTTAAAGCAATTAACAGTTCACAAATAAAAGATTTTCGGGTTTTCTTTATTAACCCACACCAGAAAACACTTGGGCCGTTGAGATTGAATCGAATGGCCCAAGCGCACGGGACGATCGGACGCGCAACAACCCACTCAATCTTATCGGTTGGATTAAATCGGACAGTCCAAAATGAAGGGGATGTTCGGACGGTCCGAACGTCTCAACCAATCCGGAGCGTCGATCTAAAGATGGACGGCTTAGAGCACAAGTAACGTTCAGACGGTCTGAACGTTCACGTGATCTGAACCGCTGATCTCAAAATGGACGGCGGAGGTTCGGTGGTCCGAACGTTCACAGCGATCTAGATCGTTGGATCTAGATCGGACGGTGGAGGTTCAGTGGTCCGAATGTTTCCAACGATCTGGATCGTTGGATCTAGATTGGACGGTCCAAAGTTGAGCTCAGCGCTGCGCATGCAAACGCGGGGGTTTAAGTGCGCGGGGCCCATATGTAAGTGACACTTAAGCCATCTTAGGACAGCCATTAATTACTAAACCATAATTAGTTGATTAATGAGCTTAATCGATCGTTAATGACTTAGCTACGATTGCCTACCAGCGCATTTACAATGAGCCCGAGTTCAAAGCTGGGCTCACCACCGGCAACTCTGGTCACGGCGGCGCAAACCAAGGGCAGGAATGGGTCCACAACAGCAATGCGCACACACTGGTGGCACTCTCAATACCGAGCCACCTAGAACGGCAATGAAGCCGGAGAGAGCAATGGCAAAGCACTACCAAACAAAACAAATAAACAGATCTGCAGCGGTCCAAGATAGCGAGTGCCCAAGCATCCAGGGACTACTAGGGAGTTACCTAAGTGCTGGAGAGGATAGGAGATGGCCGGAGGAGCTCCAGCGATGAAGACCCGTATCGGCGCTGAGGAAGACAATGCGGGGACGACGGTCTGAGCAAAAAGAACAGGACCGGGTGATCGGGTTAGCTTCAATAGGGCTCAGGGATGGTCCATGAGCAAAGAATTGAAGAGAGGAGGTCCTTACCGGAGTTGAGGATGAAGGGGGTGAACTTTGGCCGAAAACGAACAAAACCCAAATTGGATGATTCCTGTAAATGCAAACCAAAATTGAGTTAGGGGAAAAGATTAAGGTGATGAGTGGCGCGAAGTGACGCAAACAGAAGTGAAAAAGAACCCTCGAAACATCGGCGGCGACGAAGGAGCTTCACGGCCGACAATGGCGATTTGGGGGCTCTCTGGTGTTTGAGCTCAAACAAGCAGAGAGGGAGCTAGGGTTAGCAAAGGGGTGCTGAAAGAGAGATGAGGAGGAGCTCAAGGGCTTTAAATAGCCGGAGGGCAAGGAATTGAGCAAGGATAGAGCTCCACGATGAGCTTGGTTCATGGCTCTGCCATGGACGAGCTGAGAAGATGGGAGCAGGTAAGAACACGACTTTGGGGGCGAAACACTGGCGGGCATTAAACCAGGGCTCAGAGCCGTTGAAGGTGACGTACAAAGTTGACAATGGTGTACCCTCTCCCATGCCCTGCCATGGCGCTCGTGTGCACGGGCGCGAACCAGAGGAAGGGGAAGAACAGACCCAGTGGGGCCCACCAGGCAATGAGACACACCCAAGGTGGCTCGAGTCGGAAACGAGCGAGAGGGTTGAGCCAAACCAACAGGCACAGGTCAAAACACTCCATCGGTTGGATTAGAAATGGACGGCCACGATTGAAAGTAACATTCGGGCGGTCCGAACGTTTACTCCAATCTGGATGGTTGAAAAGAAATCCAATTGTTGAAACTCAACGCGCCTTTTCGGACTGGCCCAGTGCGTTTAGTTGGTTGGGTCCAACCAAGAGGCTTGGGTCAGTTTGAACAGAGTGACCCAGCGCGAAAAGGGGACGCACATCGACGGTTGGATCAAGATCCAACGGCTCACAAGGATTTACGCGTTCGGACGGTCCGAACGGCACAACGGATCGGGACGGTCCGATGGAAATCCAACGGCCCAAACACAACCCACGTTTTGAACGACAGACCTGAGCGCTAAGTGGTTGGGCTTGACCACGAAGCTCGAGTCCGACCTAAACCCAAACAGTAGCGTTCACTAGCGTTTGAGAATAGGCTGAAACTTGGAAGAATTTTTAGAGATAGCAAACTAACTCCAAAAATTCTGAAATTTGGACCGGAGGTTCCTAGCTCCAGGATCAACCTTGTATAAAATTTCCAGAGGTTTTCATGCAAATAATTTTTCTCCAGAAATTCCTCAAGGTTCTGTTCTAGGGTTTGACCAAGAGTCAAACTGGTTTGACTGGCCTCTTAAAATTATCAAATAATTTCTAAAAATTATGAAATTTTTCAGAGGAGTCACACAGAAGCCCTAGAACCAAGGAAAAATATTTCCAGAGGTTGATCACAAGATTCTCAGCAAAGTTTGCAAAGGGGTCATGACTCTAGTCAATAGGAGATTGGAGTTTTTGAATTCCACAATTCATTTACAAGAATTATAGAAAAGTTCAAAAACAACAAGATGCAAGAAAAGTTTTAATTTCTTCTCATTTTCTTACATTTGAAACACAAACCCAGATTTGGGATGTTACATCTGACTCAGTCAATCCAAGATTTCATATAGTTTTTCAAGAACAAGTTTATGAGCAGCTATATGGAAATCATAGAAACTTTGCAGATCACAAGTGGATTAAGTGGCCTCACATAAACTCTTTGGATAAGTATAGTAGTGTATACCAGCTTTTTCATCGAGTTGGCCTTCATGATCTTGTGGCCCTAAAGCAAAATTATGATGATGGGATTATCAGACAGTTTTATGCCACAGTTCATGTTGAGGCGGATCATTCCAGGATGAAATGGGTTACTATTACAAGATATATGGAGAGTACCAAGGAGGAATTTGAGCGTGTTTTGAGGACACCATATGGTACTTGGGATAAGCTCTTTGATAGCCCTGTTTTACTGTCTCCTGCTTGGACTGACTTTTATGATTCCACTGTCAAGATTACCCCAGGAAAGATTACCGGACTTAAGCCCATTCCAAGCATGATTAATAGGATTATTAATCATACCTTTTATCCCAAGAGTGGGAATTTTGATGCAGTCAGAGGTTATGCTTGGAATATTATTGATAATATCATGAAGGGGAGGAAATTTGATGTTGTGGTTGTCATTCTCAGGGGCATAGTTTCTTCAAAGAATGATATGATTAAGAGGATTTACTATGCACCTTACATCATGGCTTTAATTCGGCAGAAGATTGAGTATCAAGGGGGATTGGGAACAGCCCATAAGGCTTACAAGCCTCGAGACAGCCCTTCTACTCACCATGATGATTTTGTTGCCATCGGTACTTCTCTTGATCGATGTCGCCGTCAGAGAGTGCTCTCTTGAAGGTACTTTTGCACATATTCTTCAAAATCAGCAGTTGATCATTAGCACTTTGGAAGAAATGAAGACAGCCCAGATAGAGTTTCAAAATGAGACACACAACAAGCTAGCTGACTTGGAGTTGACTCAAAATGATTTCTTTGATGAGACTCATAACAGGATAGCTGCTATGGCAGAAAGCATTAACGAGATGGAACAGATTTTGAAGACTCTTCAGCGATAAAAGTAGGTCATGAAGACACCCACACAACCGAATGACACGACCACAGTGAAATGTTACAAATTATTTAGCCTAGTCCTGCCCACATAGGACATGTGGTAGTACGATAAGACTTGGCAAGATGCGGTTTGAAGACCGGTCCTTAACTGACTTAGGCGACTTTCCATAAAATCCCCTGGGCTCGATCATAGAAATGAATCGATCCCGTGCATAAACTTGCACCATCCAAACATCCATTTCGCCCAAGTCTAAATCAGTTTTAATTTTCTTTCAGTTTTTAAAGCATTTGTAAACTTCCATGACAAACCAATGTCATGGTTACTATTTTAGACAACATTTGATCTTTTGGCTGTAAATTCCCCCAAATCAAATATTTTAGGTCTGAGCATCGCTAAGCATAATTTTCCAACATGTTCTAGTCATACTAATGTACCAACCAGATTTTTACTATGGTATCAAAGAATGGCTAATTCAATAGCAAAATTTGTCTATACAAAGGTATTAGGAATAACTACAATTTAAAACAGGAACTTGAATTACTTGAATACAAGTATGCATGCAATAATGATTTAAAACAGAATTTAAATAATTTGAAATACTAGGATTCAAACATGATCAAAGGGTGTAACTTGGCTTGCTCGTATGCTTGAGGATCTAACTCTTCAAAAAGATCAGTTTCCCCAGAGTCGTCGAAATCTACAAGCGAAAATGAGTCAAATTCAAATAATATTCAAATAAACTCCAAATTGAATAATTCCAGTGTACATAGCTAGATCTTGATTTTAGATGAATTTAGAAATTTGAATCACTTGAATCGGAGCTCGAACGAGCTCTTGGAAGTTTTGAAATCACATGAAATGATGAAATGGAAATTTCTAGAGTTTAGGAATTAATTTTCTGAAGGAAATTGAATTAATGCGTCTTGCTGGCGTCAGCACACAAATTTTATTTCGGCCGGATTTATTTTTCAACTGAAAAATGCTGGAGCCACTAACATGTGGGCCCACCGCAGTCCATAGACCGGGTCCACCACTCGGTCAAAGGGTCCACCGTAGACCCGGTTCACAAAAACAGGGGCGGCTAATGCGTGCACTAACGCGACTGCCATGTAGGCATAGATGTTGAGCTGGTGCACATGTGGCTCTATGTGGCGGCCACGATGGTGACATGCACGACGACCAATGGTCACCGCCGTTTGGCAGCGTGACGATGGCCGGCAAAGGGTGCGCTAGACAAAAGAGAGAACGGTGAAGGTTATGCCCACCTCTATGGTGATGGGACGTGAGAGGATCACCAACGGCGAGGCAATGAGCGGCGGTGGAGCGGGGGTGAAGGCGGCGTGGCAATTCTGGTGGAGCTCTAGCGAGGAGGAGGGAGGCGCATGGTAGAACGTGGAGGCACTGTGCCGAGGGTGGCGACGGATAACCAAGGATGGCGGCGCAATCACCGGAAAAAGGAGCTCCGGCCGCAGGGCTTCGACGGCAAAAAGCGGTGAGGATATGGGAAGAGGGGAGAGGAGAGTGAGGGGGATGGAGAAAGGAGGAAGAAGCACACGTGGTGACGCAGTTGGCGTGGCCCAAGAGTGACTAGAGGTGATGGTGGGGCGAGGGGCGGCACGGTCGGAGCTAGGGAAGACAGAGGGGGAGGCGGCGGTGAGCTCCGGGTTCAGAGATAGGAGAAGGAGTGGGGACGGAGAGAGAAAGGTGGGAGAGGAGATCTTGCGCAAGCTTTTATAGGAGGAGAGGCAGGTGAGCGGCGTGGGCGGTGAGCAGTGGCGTCGGGCAGGTGGCAGGAGCGTGAGATGCGGCGTATGGGCAGGCAGGATGGGGTGCTCCCGGCGCGCCGGGGACGGAGGCAGTGCGGCGACATGTGGCAAGCGGGAGGGGCGAGGTGGCAAGCGGAGAAGGAGGTGAGGTGGCGAGTGGGGCGGCGTGGTGCTTGGGAGAGAGGGCGTGGCGCACGGTGAGCCGGGGAAGAGAGTGAGCAGGAGAAGAGCGGCTGCTAGGCGGGCCCCACATGGCGGTGAGAGTGGCAGAGGAGAGGGCGCGGGAGGAACCTGGCTAGGAGTTGGGCCAGGGGAATAGGTCGCGTGTGCGGAAATAGTAGATGGGCTGAGTGAAATTCGGCCCGAATTCATTTTCCGAATTTTGATTGATTTACCAATTTCAAAATTTCAGTTAATTAAATTTAGCTCTAGAAAATAGCAAATAAAGTCTAAAAATAATGGAAAAATCCACAGAAATTTCCTGAGACATTCTGGACCTAATTAAAATATTTCCAACTCAAGATTGGTATTTAATTTTAGAGATAATTTATTTTGGCTTTAACATAAATAGGAAAAAGCTTTTAAAATTCCAAAAAATTCAGAAAACTCCAAGAAAATAATTAAAATTTATTTTTAATCAAAATTGAAAATTTGGGATTTTACAGGCGAGCCGAGGTCTAGAACGATAAAGTATGACAGATGAAGTGGTTGGACTCAAGCATGGTGGGAGATGAACAAGTATGAAGAGGGCTCTTGATGAACCTACACATGATGAAGCTTATGATTACTTCACATTGATTGTACTCAGCCTTTGAGAAGGATCGAGAAGGGGTATTTTGGTATCTTCACCAAAATACTGGGTTGGTGACCTTGGAGAAATTGCAGCATGGGACAGCGCAAAGGAGAGGCTATTTAGGTCAAGAGAAGATGAAGATTACGAAAAGACGGATTTGGAAGACCCGAATCATCATCCGCTTTGAGAAGTGTGCGTGAGTATAGACCCATTTGTGTGTGGGATTAACAGGTGCCCGTTAGGGTTTTCTCTCTAGAATTAGCATTCGCTATATAAGGTGATGATGCAGGATTTGGACCATCCCCTTATATAGCAGAGGCGTTGCACCTCTATGCGTTGAAGCCTTAGAAACCCTAATTTATGATTTGGAGAAAGTGGAGGAAATAATGGAGGCTAGGGTTCGAGAGAGATGGATCAAGAAAATTAGGTGCTCAAGTGTGAGCTTTTGTCTTCCATAATGAAGCGGTTGTAAACATACAATCCCTTTAATCAATTAAAGCAAGATTGCCCCAAGATGAGTTTTATCTTGTTCTTGTTCTCTCTTTGATAATTTTGAGGTTGTTTTGTGTTCCAAGGGTTTTGATTGAGTCTTTCACTGTGATTTATCTTGCTAGGACTTGTGGGATCTGATGCAAGGTCATTTTGACCATCTTCTACCCACGAGCAAGTGTTTGGCTCAAGTTTTGGTTTTCCCTAATTTTCGTGCCTTCTTGACCTCAATCAAAAAATTCATAGAACCTTAGTTTCGATTGTCTCGGCCGTCGATTGGAATAGGTTACTGACCTTCTTGATGAGCCTTGTCTAAAATCTCAAGGGATTTGGATCACGAGATCAAAAGTTAGATCATTTTGTGGATCTTTTGGGCTGCTGTTCTTGCAGCTGGCGATCAGACGATCACCTACCGGTTAGACCAGCCAGGCAACATCGGTTAGACCGACTGAGAGCCTTTGAGCTTAGGGTTTTTCAGTTTGACGCAATACTTCCGCTATGCTCTTGTGCCTTTGATCTTCATAGCTTTCATAGATATTGGAGTGATAAAGATGTTGAATACCACAGGTGATGAAAAAGATATGTGCTCCTATTCACCCCCTCTATTCGCTTATTCGGTCCAACAGTACATTTTGTTTACACTCTTCTTTGGAGGAACCATAGAAGCACCTCTTGTTTAGATATGGAGAATTTAGGTTTAGTAAAATTTATCTTAAAACTTAGTAGTGATTGTACGGCTAGACACCGATGAGATTGGTGTTTGCATGGTGTACATTATGTAAGTAATAGTGAATTTAGATCGATTCGATTGCAAAACAGTGTTTAGTTTTCATTTTTGTTTTCCTTTTTGTTCTAGTTTATTTGTACCCAGTAGTGCCTGGATTAGGGATGACAATTTCCCTCGTGGGGGCAGGGGCCTGTGGGGAAAATCCTCATGGGGGCGGGGGGACGATCTCCCCTTACGAGGGGAATGAGGATAGGACCGGTTATGCTAGCAAGGCAGGGACGAGACCATCCTCTCCCACGGGCCCCACTAATTTTTTTAAATATATTATTTTGTTTATAAACTATATTTTTTAATGAGAAAGCTAGAAAATGCTATACTGTTGAACCCAATCCCGACGGTATACGTTTCAGCCGTTAGATGTTTTGAGTCAGTGCTTTTGATCATCTCCACGTGCATCCACAGGAGGCAAGTGGACTCCTTTGTTTCCAACTACCGGTCAAAGTTGTTGCCCACGTTCTCCTCTCTCTAACTCCAATCCCTATTTCCTCCCCAAAATTCAACAAAGTAGAGTTGATTAGGCGGGGGCAACGATGAATCAAGCCACTAGTAGGCCTATTCTACACCACGACCTCACCGTTGTTCATGCCCCTTTGGTTTTTCTCACTCGATTTGGTTGCTCAATGATGGTGATGGTATGCATGGGCACGACTCACCTATGAAGGTGAAAGGGGCGGTAGGGAGTAGACGCGATGAGATGCCCGCGAGCAAGCTTGGTCGTGCATAGGAAGGCGAGCGGCCGTGGCGGCGACGAGGGTGCTCACCACTGCGCAGTCGCTGACGTCCTCATCGTGGCTGAGCTCCCGATGGCTCCGAACGGCTTCCCGTGGAAGCTAGCAAGATGTTAGCAGTCTCTCCAATTTTTTTTATGAATTTTTGCTGATCTTTTTTGTGAAACTTCATTGAAACTTGTTCGTTTTGTTGTGAAACTTGTTTGTTTTGTTGTGAAACTTTGGTGAAATTATCTCGAAACTCACTTGGATTTTTGCTCTTATTTGAATTTTTATTAAACTTGTTGAAACTTGCTGAAACTTGTTGAAACTTTTTTGTTCGAAACTTCTTGAAACTTGAGTTCCAAAATCTGAAACTTGTTGAAACTTCTTAAAATAGGTTGAAACTTGAGTTCCAAAATCTGAAACTTGTTGAAACTTGAGTTTCAAAATCTGAAGCTTGTTGAAACTTGGTGTAAGCTTAAGCTCCATTAAATTGATTTTGGTGATCAATGACAAATCTAAATATGAGACTAACTCGTTTGTTGAGTATGATATTGTTTAGTCTTATTTGGATGAAAAGGTGAAAATCATGGAGGTATGCACTCGACATCATATTCTTATATCTTGTTGTATTCCTCGGATCCAAAATATAGGTTGAACTCCACTAAAAGTTTAATTTGAATATGTGCATATGTTTTTATTACACATTCGTGTATGCACACATTTAGGGGGAGTTCACTTTATATTTTGAGGTTTCGTTAGTATTGATCATTGTTCTTTATCCACTTATATTGGGGATCTCTACTTTGAAACATATAATTTGAGGATATAAAACTTGTGTAGTTTATATATACTCATATTGCTTTATATTCAATTATTTGCAATTGCAGTGGTTGTCATCAATTACCACAAAGGGAAAGATTGAAGAATCTAGACCCACTATTATGAGTTAATGGTATGTTTTGGTAATTAATGACAATCACATTATGGGACTAACATTTTTCATGAGTTGGGTAAATAGGTTATGTTCTATGATGATGGAGACTTTGGTTGATATCATGAGTTGATCATCATCAAGTCAAGGTTCAAGAAAAGGATGCATCATGTGTTGATGCATATCAAGATCTCGAAGATGAGATGATCATGAGTTGATTATCAAGTCAAGAGAAGACCCATCATGTGTTGACGGAGGGCACGTGAAGGATGCATCATGGGTTGATGCGTATCAAAACAATGACCCGGACTTGAAGTGAAGATGTGCGTCATCAAACTTCAAGAGGATGCTTAAGGCAAAGTTATAACTAGCTAGGGCTAAGGATGTGTTCATAGTCTTTTACCGGTCTTGGAGTTTGGTTGGAAGACATGATTGCTAGTATAGGATTGTCGTAATATTGAGAGGGGTCTTGTCTAGTGGCTTGAGTATCATCATGTGTTGATGGGCTTAATCCCACTTGCTCTAGCTTTTCTAGGCATGATGCTATTATTTGCGAATGTGTTTTGCAAATAGTTGAGGCTCATGCATAATATTTGTAGCATGTGACTATAATTTACAAATGTGTTTTGCAAATGGTTGAAGTCCATGCACCTTCTCCTTGTGGCATGATACTAAAGTTTGCAAATGTGTTTTTGCAAATAGTTGAGGCTCATGCATAATCTTTGTAGCATGTGACTATAATTTGCAAATGTGTTTTGCAAATAGTTGAAGTCCATACACCTACTCCTTGTGGCATGATACTAAAGTTTGCAAATATTTGAAGTTCATGCATCTTGTACTGCATCTGAAAATCTGTTGTCAGTGAAAACGGTATGACCGCTTTTGAGAAAGTACCGCAGTGCGATACAACTGATTTCTAGTTGGCGATACGTTATTTTTAAAGAGCATATTTTTTAGAGTATTTCCTCCTCTGGAAATCGGCAGTACTGGTTTAGCCGAGTGGTACTATTGGAGTTTGGTAGTACCAGATCATGTGAGTGCGGTAGTACCACACCAAATCGTAACAGCTAGCTCAGAAGTATTTAATGCACCCCATATGACCGTTGAACAGTAGGTGTGGTAGTACCGCACCTGCTGTTTTTTTTTCTAAGGAATCTCCTTCAACAGCTAGTTTTTGGTGTGGGTTACACATACCCACCTTGGCCGATTGGGAGCAATTTTTTGGCACTCCACTTCATTCTTTTGAGCTAGTGTGAGCTTCTTCTCTCAATTATGCATGTGTTGCACCTTGTGAGCAAGGAGAGAGGTCTCTAGTTGCATGTGTTGCATCTAGAGGTGGATTTCGTATCCACCTGAGCTTGTGCATTCGTTGCATGTGGTGAGATTCAAGCAAGGGGCTTGACTTATTATTCTTGGAGGTTGCCGACTCCTAGACGGCGTTGGAGGCTTCGTGTCCAGTGATCTTTTCAAAGAAGATTGTGAAGAGGCCTAGCATGTTGTGAAGGTTGGAGCTCATCTACCTAGAGCGGGAAAGAGCTACCACTAGTGGAATTGAGGTGTTTAGTTTAATTTGTGAAGTCGGTCTAATTCGTTTGGGCTTACCTCAACGTGGACTAGGGGAGACTGGTAAGTCTCCGAATACCACGGTAAAAAGAAACTGTGTCATTGTGGTTTGGTTTCTTGTGCTCAATTTATATTCAAGCTTTTTACATTCTTAGAATTAAATTGATTGCTTGTCATCCTAGAATTGCAAACCTTGACATAGACTTGAGTTGTTGGTGCACTTAGTGAGACTAGTTGATTTAGGTCTTAATTGTGCAAAACTGATTTGATTTACTCTTCCGTACATAAACTCGGTTTTAACCAAAGAAAAAAAATTAAAAACCGCATATTCACCCCCCCCCCTCTGGTCGGCCTCCACGATTTTACACTTGGGCTTGAAACTTTCTTGGAATCTTATGGAAATTTCTAGAAATACGCGAAACTCACTGAAACATGAAACTTTTAAAATATTTTCACGAGACTTCTTGAAACTTCATGAAACTTGATGAAACTTCTTGAAACTCTGTTGTTTGAAACTTGAGTTCCAAAATCTGAAACTTGGGTTTGAAACTTTCTTGGAATCTCTAGGAAACTTCTAGAAATACATGAAACTCACTGAAACCTGGAACTTTTAAAATGATTTCACGAGACTACTGAAACTTGAGTTCCAAAATCTGAAACTTGTTAAAACTTGGGCTTAAAACTTTCTTGGAATCTTCTAAAAATTTCTAGAAATACATGAAACTCACAGAAACCTAAAACTTTTAAAATATTTTCATGCTTGAAACTCGGAAGTTTCATCATGTCTCGGTTATGATTGAAACATCCTTAAAACCTTTTTTTGAAACTTCTTGAAACTTGCAATTTTTTTTATGAAACTTACTTGGAATTTTTCTCAAACTTCATGAAAAGCGCCGAAAGCATTTTGAAACTTTCACAAAACACGTTGAAACATGATTGAAACATCAAACTCGTAACTTGAAACCTTTTTTAGACTTTTCACGAAACTCGTTGAAACTTAGTCGAAACTTTAAGCTCAAAATCTGGAACTTTTAAGCAACTGAAACTTCACGAAACTGCTTATAAACTGGAAATGCATTCAACGGTATAGTGTAGGCTAGCAGCTCTTTTTTTTTAATATGATAGACGTTTTCTTTTCTTATATATTTGAACTAAAACTTGAATATATAAATTAGGATATAAATTTTGAAGATATATTCTGAATAAAAGTGTACCTAAATACTTATAAATACATAAAACAATATTAACATTTTTTAAAATATATTTAACCTTTTTTATCCCCCACAGGGATCCCTGTGTGGGTCAAGTCCCCACGGCCCGCGGGGACCAGGGCGGGGGCATCTCCCCACGAGAGGCCGAGCAGGGGTGGGGGCGTTTCCACCCCTAGCCTGGATTGTACATTACAAAATGCCAAGATAATCCGTGCCAATCATGAATCTTGGGACCAAGTTATGTGGGAACAAGTCTACTTATGCCTTCTGTTTCACAAGTATTACAAAATTAGAAACTGTCAATTGTGGTGCAGTTATTCAGTGACAAATGCTTGTACAATGGTATCACCCATGCATCTCATCTATAAATAGCACTAAAGACATCTCATACAATGAATTATCTTTTAATCTGTCTGTCATTTTTGCCTAAAAAAATATTTGTTATAGACAACAACTCATACAATGGTATTTTGTACTATCTATAAAGGCCTTATAATGCGTGAGTGATTTATGTTGTGATCTCGGATGAATATAATGAAAAAGTACTTCAAAAGATTATTGCTTTGAAATTCCGTCTGATGCTGGAACCGGCATGCCTTCAATGAATTAGACCTAAGTTAGGCCAAGACCTAATGGTACAGTTACAGTTACACATTTCAGTTTTCCCTGGCTAAAAATAACCAATCATGTAGAGGTGGTTCAATAAGTTTTATATGCATTTGGATGGAAATTTGGCTCGTCCGTGAGGATACATGAATATGTTGGGCCAGGCTTCACTGCCATACAAATAATTGATGTAGTTGCATAGAGAGGTTCTCGCTTCTAAAATATAAATAGAACAAATCTGAAAAAATAAACATTTTTTCTCTCGAGGATTGTCCTCTCTATACGTTCAAATTAAATTAGCTTAGCATTTTTTCTATTAGAAAAAATAACAAAAAAGGGCTTCGGTTACCTAATTTATTATGATGTGTCATCTGCTGAAAACACTGAGCATTCCAACATTCAGCAAGAGCCAATTCAGCAGCAGGTAAGCATTTAAACAGCCGCTCGACATGTCTGGATTAGCATCTCCATTGGTTTAAGGAACCACTTATTTTTATTTGCAAATGATAGCAGCATTCGGAATTACACTTTATTTGACTGTACATGCATGAACATCAGGCCATACTCAGCAAGGAATAACATACATACTCAGCAAGGAATAACATACATATTGTTACAAGACACGAGCTTCATTTTTCAACTTGTCAAGGAGCTCATCAACAGACGAAAGAATGACGCCCGCTTTCCTCTTTGGTGGTTCGTTGACCTGAACCACCTCCATGTCTGATCTGATATCTACATTCAGCTCTTCAGGGGTCACTTTCTTAATGACTTTTGATTTTGCCTTCATGATGTTTGGTAGCGTCGCATACCTTGGTTGGTTCAGTCTCAAATCAGTGCTGCAAAAAAAGATACAATTCAAATGTAATCTCAGAAATGGTAACAAAACTAAAATGCGGCACTACGAACCAGAGATGTGGTAGGCGAACGCTAAATCATCCTTAGCTACGCTACGTGTAGCTTGAGAAGATTATGCAGAAGAAGTAAATGTCTAATAATGAAAATAAAATGCTTGAGTACTGTCCTCCTCCTAAGGAGAACAATAAAATGAAAATAAGATACAGAAACTTGTATGGAACCTACGTGATCACTGCTGGTAAATCCAAGCAGATGCTTTCGATTCCAACGTCGACCTCTCTCCCTACAGTAGCTTTTTGCTTCTCCTTATCCAATATCACCTGCCAAATTAAAACAGCAGCTTTGAGCCTTTGACTAAAGTTTTTCTTGAACAAAAATTTGAAAACCAATGGAATAAGAATCTGACAACAAATGAGAGGTATGGATAATTGAACAAAATGCAACAAATGAGATGATTAAGAATCATTTTTCAATTTTCTCAGATTTGCTTCGTATGTTGCTCCACCCGGCTTGGCCAACAGAAAGGAAACCAGATGTTGATCCGGAAAATGAAAATCAATGCTTCTAGGAAGTCAAGTGGGTCGAGTACGAACTTGAAAATCTCTAATACACGGACACGGCTGGAAGGTGGTGAGTCCGTGTCGGACACGGACACGTATGAGACATTCGGCCCAGCCCATTTAGTCCAAACGGCCAGCCCAACTAAACCCCTCCCTCCTCTTAACCCTAGCCGAACCAGTCCCCTCCCTCCTCCTATGCTCAGTTCGCGCTACCCGTTTCCTTCCTTCTGCTGGACCGTGCATCCCCGAGCCGTTGCCGCCTCGGTCTTCCCTGTGCTGCCCTTCACAGAGCGGAGGAGGGCCTCGATCCGTCGCCTGCCTCCTCGCTGCCCCTACTCTGCCTCCTCTCTGGGCCATGCCGCCTCAAGACGCCGCCTCCGCGTCGAGCTACCTATCGGACGGCACCATCCAGGCGCTCAGTGCCTCCGCCACTTGGATCCGACACCGCCTCTACCTCGGCCTCCTACTCACCACCCCGAGCTGCCTCCTCCACCGGTCCGACCGCGGGTACAGGTCATAAGCCACCACCTCTAGCGGCGACAGAAGGTCAGCGATGACTGCATCCTCCGGTGACTGGCGATGAACCCAGTGAGTCCATCTTCTCATGCTCCTTCCTCTCCATTCTTCTTCATGCTCCTTCCTAGGTATGAAATTTAGATCTTTCTGGCATCCTTCGTTCTTCATGCATCTTAATATATCTATATATAGCCGTGTCTCTGTGTCGCCATTTTTTAGAAAATGACGAATCTCGTGGCCAACACATGTCCGTGCATCATAGTTGAAAACTGTGTCAACTCAGAAGTTATTTCTAGAATCTATATGCAAGTAGAATTCATAACAAAAGCCACTTATTTATTCAAATTGCAATGAAAGCTTCCTACAGTTGCATTGCTTATTTCGAGTATCAAAAGGTTATATGTTTGCCAACAAAATCCAGTAAAATTCAAACGACTATATGCAATGACAGGAACTCAATCGGTGACCATATTTTAGGTGACATTACCAAGTACTGAAACGAATTAAGTAACGACAAACCTTTGAGGCAAAGGTTCCCTGTGGCCAATTGAGCAATCCAGCTAGCATTTGTCCTGTTTGGTTGCAATCATCATCAATTGCCTGTTATAACAAAATGACATAGAAACCTATGATTATTAACATGTATACTCCAAAGATAAACTTTTTAACAACCATACTCTTATTTGTCCTTTGTTCTTATTTCTTTTCGACAAAACATGGCAGTAGAGATTTTGAAAACATCTCTTAAGAATAAAGACCATTTAAAAAAATAAGTTCAAAACATACCCAAAAAAACTCATGTTCTACTAGGTCAAACCTAGTAAGCAACTAAGTCAATAGGGCAAAAAATGTGGACGTCCATGACCACACTTTGACTGTGACATATAATTTTGTCATCCTAATGTGGGACTTAAACCAAAATAAACGAAACATTCTAATTTGAGAAAAAGAGCGGTTGCTATGACCAAGGATAAAAAACCAGAACGTGTTGAAATCCTGGTTAGCGGCCGATTACCGGAAAACCTGGGGAAAAACCGGATGAAATTCGCGAACCGAATTTTGAATTGCAGATTTTGAAAACCGGTTACCAGAAAAACCGGTGAGAAAAACCGGAAAACCGGACCCAAAACCGGAAAACCTAAAGATCATCTATTGATCTAAGGAAAACCTTTCGATATTGCGTACAAGCTAGGTCTGATCTTTTCTGAAACAATGGTACAAGGTCTAACATTCTCTGGATAATTAATAATAGATATGAGGAGACTAAAAAGGCACTAATTGATTATACATTATGGGATCATATCATCTTATAATATTGTCCTATCCTTAGTTTTTCCGACAGGTTGCTTCTCTTGGATTGATCATCCATTGATTGACCATAGAAACATCTAGTAGCTGTTTACACCAGGTTGTTAATCTATCATAGGTAACTTCACGGACTAACACATTGTTTGTATTCTCCTTCAAATTAAATATGACAAGTCTAATGCTAACTATAACTCTTTCAATATTGATGAGAGTTATAGACAGAGACTATGATGTACTAATACGGTGAAACTTATATCCCTGAATATGATATGTAGTGATATATACCTTCCCAAATGGCTCAAAAATTCAAATTCAAGTTTGAAATTTTTCTACCAAGATTTTTCTACCAGACCGTCTGACATCACGCAGAATCAACCGGTTTTTTTTCACAGCTATGATGAACCACATCACTTTAATGTCTGTTAAGGATATAAGGGTATTTGTGGTATTTCCTATTGTATTAGGGTTTAGACTTGTGTCCCTTTGTACGCTATATATATTGCTCATTGGGCCTCTTCAATATACACACAATATTCATAATATGATATCAGAGCCGAGTTAGGTTTAGGGCTTACTCTAGCCGTCGCTGCCTCTAGGCTCTCGTTGTCCTCCACTGCCGCTGCCCCCGGGAGGCGGCCTCCCAGGGGCGGCCTCCTCCTCTGGGCGCGCTCATCGCCTACGGGGCCATCGCCGTTCGCTCTCTGTGGACGTGTGCAGTGTTCATCGAGGCCTACCTCGACCCGTCGCTTCGGATCCATCCGGCGCGCCGTCTCTGCCCGACGTCCCCCCTAGATCGGATCCTCTCGCCGCTGGCGCCGCCTCTGGGCCCTCCCCTCGGGAGGAGCTTCTCCGCTCCCGGGGGCGGCCTCTCATTGTCGCCTGCCCGGATCTCCCGGTCAGACCTTGTTCTTGGGCGCCATCTCTACCCGATGTCGCCTGGCGCTCCGGATCCGCGCCGCTGCTCTAGATAGGGTCGCCTCTGAGCCTTCTCCCATGGCTTCGCCTACCTCATCGACTCTGGTGCTCAGGGCGCCGCTTCCGCACCCTTCTTGGCTTACCCTGTCGATGCTGGTGCTCCGGGCGCCCCTGAGATTCTAGCGCGCCGCCTTGGCTTCCCCACTCGGATCCCGCACCACCGTCGTCCCCGGGACCGCGAGCGCCCCGAGCTCCATGCGCCGCTCGCCCTCGAGTGCTCCTGCTGCCGACCAAAGATGGGAAGCTTTGCTTCTGAGGTGGAGATTCAGAACAGACGAGGCGGGGGAACAGTTCATCGATCTGGTTTTTTTAGTACAGCACGGAGCTTGCTAGTCGTTGCCCCTCTGCTGGAAGTGCCTACCATTATTCATACATTTGCGTTGGAGAAGGTGTTGCCTGGTTGATTGGTTAGGCTTTAGTGATGGATTATACTATTGGAGCTATTCTCGAAGATTTCGTTGGCTATTCTTGTTGCTACCACTAGCTATTTCTTTGTCTCTTTTTCTTTTGCTTCCGTTACGTCCATCCAATTCCGTACCACTTTATCTTTGAGTTCGTCTAAGCCATGTGAGTCCACAAATTTATTGTCAGTCATAGAAGCATAAGAATTCTTTTGGCATGACAGCAGCCGCCACTCTTTTCTTCGAGCTGCTGCAAATTATCGTTATGATGCCGTCGCCCCAAGCTTTTAAGGCCGCCGCGTTTCTTGTGCACTGCACCTCTGTTGCGCTTCTTATGCACTGCGCAGCTGCCGTCTTGGACTTCGATCTGCGCCGCTATGCTTCTATTTATTTCTATTCGGCCTGATTTGACAGTTTTCTCTATTTTTGTCGGTTTCATCTTCTTCGTCATGTTGCCGCGGTCGACTTTGCTCCCGCACATTGTGCTTCATGGGCTGTCGCACGACCCCAGATCTTTTATCGACATATTTTCCAAGAGCTGCAAGTTACGACGACATTATGAAGACTTGGATTTTGGATTTTCCCTATTTTAGTGTCAAATCTTTCCAAATACAATGCTATTGCATACGCCTTGCATTTGAGAGGGGGGATGTTAACGATATAAGGGTATTTGTAGTATTTCCTATTGTATTAGGGTTTAAACTTGTGTCCCTTTGTATCCTATATGTATTGCCCATTAGGCCTCTTTAATATACACACAATATTCATAACAATATCAAGTGGCCGTTTTCCCGTTATCCTGACCAATGAACATCTAGGGATATGTAGAATTCTACTAGTACTCCTAGAAGGCTAGAAAGATAAGCACATTGTTCTGTTCCCAACATCTGAGTTAAAATGTCCTCTGTAACTGTAAGTAGCTTTCCCTGAAGTCTGAACTTTCCTATCTGAACTAGTACAGACTATGGAGTATGGACAACATGACAATGAGAAAGCTTTTCAAGCTTGATTTTACAGCTACATCAACAGTAACTGGTACTCTGGTAGTTAAGCCGGTTTCCATAAGATAGTTCAATTGCTTTTCTTCTCAACACAAATTAAGTTCAGGGATGTATTTGCTTAACTTCCAACAGTGAAAAGTAAGGATTAAAGTGTTATGCAGCGGAGGTTATGATGTTGTCCATGACAACAAAAAAAACCATGGGAGCATGATACTGAAGGGAGAAAATAAAAAACGTGATTTGTCACAATTCTGAAGTCTGAACAGAAAGGGTTCAACAGTAGGCATAACATTATGAAGACACATGAAGGAGCAAATGCTATAGTTGTTTGACGTGAGTACATTGCATAAAGCTGCAACTTAGCATCTCAATATCATGCACAACTAGTTTGAGTATAATGGTTAATGAATAAAACTAAAGCAGGAACTAAGTCAGCAACGTTCACATTAACCATTCAATAGCTACCAAAATATCAATTTTGGTGAGATTCGGTAAACTAATCAACCGAGTCCATACGATACTTGCACAATCAAGGACCATAAGACCGTTAATTCCAAGAAGCTTTCACAAATCTTAAAATCAAGCTAAGCCCAAATTGGACAAATCCAAAACAAAACACAGTGAGAGATCCCTTTATCCCACAAATGGCATCTAAACTCTTCTGTAATGCCCGGAGAAGGAAATGGTAGTAATGAGCAATTGACAGGTGAGGCCAATGGGGCCAATGAGCATCAGAGCTTGACAAGTAGGACCAAGATGAGTTCTGTGGCTTTTTGGGTGGGCTTGGTCCATGGGCAGGGGTACCATGTGCAGTGTGTATAAGTGAGTATAAGAGAGAGAGTCTGTACTCATTTGAGAAGGCACGGAATGAAAATGAAATTGAGTTTTCCCCCATCCTCTACTGTGCTTCTTCCTCATCCTTCTTCTCTGATTCTCATCTAATTCTTCCAAATTCTCACCCGAGTTCTTCGAGTATCCCCATTTGTGTGATTCTGATCTCTCACGCGACCGGGTCGTTACAATTTGGTATCAGAGCCCTTCAATTTCGCTCCCGCTCGCCCGATCTGTGATTTCCAAGGGAAGGGTTGGTGATTCACTTTGAACACCGTAATTCCAGCCCAAGGTTTGCTCTGTGAAGCAGGAGCACAAGACAACACCATGGGCGAGTACTATAGGTAGATGTGCTCATTACTAGAGTTGAAGCAGACGGGGACGTGGCCGAGTACAAGGCAGCATTTGAGGCGAGTATTGTACCAACTTATGGCCTTTAACGCCAATTTGGACATCAAGTTCTTTGCGGGCCAGTTCGTATCAGGCTTGAGGGATGACATCCAGGCGGCAGTACTCAGCACCACTCATGTGGTGGTTTTGGCTTGAATAGAAGAGGCAAAGCTGGAGCACAACATGCAGCGTGCGAATGGCCAAGAGATGGACGCAGGCAAGGCCGAAGGAGTGAATGATGAGAGTAAGCAGGTGATGGGTGCCAAGGAGAGTGCGTGCAAGCTGCCTGGGCCGCTGCCACCATGCAAAGAGGGGCTTGTCATCAACCTACAGCAACCAAGCCATAGTGCCACCGAGGTGCTCGATGAAATGCCTCGCGAAGCTGGCGAGTCGTCGACAGGTGACGAGGAGTTCGCCATGGGCCTACAACAACCAGAGCCCTACGTGGTGAGTTCCGAATATAAAGGGGATGACATCGCCACACGGTTGTGGCAAACACTATTTGTGGGTGATGACCACCTTGTGTTCGTCGAAATGCCACAAGACGGCAAGCAGCGAGAGCAGCTATCACCGGAGCATCTCAAGGCGTGGCTCCAACCAGTCGCCGTGACGAGCTCTTCGACTATGGGGATCGAGCAGTGCACAACCCCCATGAGTGGATGGTGCATGCACGAACCACCATGGCTTGCATCGTGTGGCATGCATGCTACAGCCATGGGCAACATCGGGTGCGCACTCAAGCTAGGTGGCAACCAAGATACTCGTTGCATTGACGACAACGGATGGCTGATTCTATATTTGAAAAACAGTGATGCACGACAGGTATTTGAGAAAATTCCATCGTGGCGTCGAAGAAATTTTAGCCCTGGGAAATCTGGAATAGAAAGTGTTCATCATGGGCTTGACAAAGGGTCGCTATGGAGAAGGAATTGTTTTAGCCATGAAAGTTGTGGAATAGAAGTTGATCGTCTAGAGCCTGACAAGATACCATCTTGGCAACGAGAGGGATTTAGTCCTGGAAACATTGAGCAGCAAGAGCTATACAAGGAGGGATTAAATGCAAGTTTGCAAGGCGTCTTGACCGGAGGAACAATGGACTATTTGTTTGATTACCATGAATGGGGTCCTCCCGAGTTTACTAATGCACCTCGACGGTTTCATGGAGATATCAACATCTCTACTGAGAACATAATGTTTGGTACTGATGGCCTGATGCCTATGTCTCTTCTTACTATCAATAGTGTCACACATCTTTGGCTTAAAAGGATGAAGTGGAGTGCTTCAGCTGACTGCTTGTGTTTCAAGGCCAGGGAGCTAAAGTGGACAGACACTATTGTAAGGCAATGGGACCCAGGGATAAAGCAGATTGGTTTTCATAACTTTCTCTTGAAGTGGTGTGCTATTGAGATGTTATGGATGCTACTACCTTGGCCACATTCCTGTCAATCGGTATACATCCCTGTCTATATGCTTAAGCCTAGACGATCTAGTCCACTGCTTGGTTTTCATGTCATTATACATGCTAGAGCAACCGAATGTTCTGCCGTTGAAGTGATTGTTGTGCTAGCCAAGTGGTCTACCAACCTTCAGTGTTACAAGAATGTTTGCTTTAGGACTGAAAGGATGCTGCTACAACTTAGTAGGGCAATACTTGCGCTAAGTTTGGGATTAACATTTCAGAAATAATCCTGTACATGTGGCTATTGGATGGTTTTGCCTTTGGTCTGAGATGGAGACGTGAACTTTACAGCAAATTCAATGGGATTCAGTGGTGCTGCAAGTGGCCAGATGCCACTCTTAAAGGATGTATGCTGCTGCTAATGACAGTGGAAGAATGCCACAAACAAGCAAAGCAACAGACATACCAGTACAAGCTGTTTAGTTTTCATATCCACATAGTGGTTGATCTCTATTGGACACAACCACATCTTCATGTGTTAATATTGCATATGGTGGTACCAGAAATTGTTGTGTTGCCTGACAAGTGCATCAAAGAGCTAGTTCAGAATGGCGGCCTGATCGAGATAGGAAATATAGAGGTGTGCACTATTATCCGCCACTGCGCGGTAACATCTGCAGACTTAGCTACCTGGAAGGAGTTCTATATAGTGTGCCAATATTTCTTTAGTTCAACAGCTTGGGGACAAACTGTGTTTCGCGGCGAGGGAAGTGTAATGCCCGGAGAAGGAAATGGTGTAATGAGCAATTGGCAGGTGGGGCCAATGGGGCCTATGAGCATCAGAGCTTGACAACAAGTAGGGCAAAGATGAGTTCTGTGGGAGAACCGAGTGTTGCTTGGTTGGCTAGCAGCGCTGGCATGCGTGCAGCCCGCCTGGGTTCGAACCTAGTGTGCCTCACCGGGTAGGGAATTTTCAGGATTTTCGGAATAGTACACGCACACGTAGATTCGTCAATGGTCAAATCGCGTGCCCACGCTACGTGAGGTCTAAACCTCCACTCTAGATTAGGTGTGTGTTAAGGTTGCACCCACGTGTGTGTGAGGGCGTGTGTGTCGTCGTATACTCTAAAAAAAAGATGAGTTCTGTGGCTGTTTGGGTGGGCTTGGTCCATGGGCAGGGGTCCCACGAGCAGTGTGTACAAGAGAGACTCTGTAGTCATGCGAGAAGGCACGGAATGAAAATGAAGTTTTCCCCATCCTCTACTGTGCTTCTTCCTCATCCTTCTTCTTCTCTGATTCTCATCCAATCCTTCCAAATTATCACCCGAGTTCTTCAAGTATCCCCATTTATGTGATTCTGATCTCTCACACGACCGAGTCGTTACATCTTCACAAACACCAAAGCTTAGACAAATCACACTTAATCGAGGCCAATCCACACCTCCCCCAAAAAAAAAATCCAATCGCTAGCACAAATTTCCAATCCAAGACGACCACGACGCCTACCTGCTTGCCGAGGATGACGAGTCCGGGCTTTTCTTGGAGCGCGATGACGCGGAGGATCTTGGCGACGGCGAGGGGGAGGAGCGGGCGCGCAGGGTCAGGGTCGTGGAGGACATGGATGGCGCGGTCGGCGCCCATGGCGAGCGCGGTGCGGAGGGTGTCGGCGGACTGTGCGGGGCCTATGCTGGCAGCGACGACCTCGGCGGCGGCGCCGACCTCGCGGAGGCGGAGCGCCTCCTCCACGGCGATCTCGCAGAATGGGTTCATGGACATCTTGACGTTGGCCGTCTCCACACCCGTCCGGTCGGACTTCACGCGTACCTTGACGGCATAGTCCACCACCCGCTTCACCGCGACTAGGATCTTCATGTCGACGACAATGGCGTCCTTGTCTACCTCCCTATCGCGGGGAGCCGGGGATGATGAGCACTGAGCACCCAGGTAGTTGCGACTTGCGAGTTTGAGTGTCTCACTGCTTCTGACTCATCACCCACGAATTGGGCCCTTTTTACTTATACTAGCATTTAAATGCCTATTAGATTATGTCATAACAAAACTAACATAAGAATTATTAATATAAAAAACAAATATAATTTTATTAGTACATAGAACATATATTTTAAATTTGCATTACATAAAATAAACAAAGGGATAGCTACGATACAAACAACTTTAGACTAAAAAGGTTTCTCAATTTATTCCAACTGTTAGACCATGTGGTTAGGTCTAGTATATTTTAGTTGATGAATAATTGACAATATTGGGTATTGATATTATTTGAGGCGTGTGGTGTGTGTGGACTAATGTCGGTCAAGTTGGAAAGAACTTGTGCCGAGAAAAATATGTTGTTTTGGTCTTTGCATGTCGGGGATAACTCTGAGGCGATCGTGGTCTCTGGTGGCCCGGAGATGACTTAGTGCGAAGTCATGGTCCGGAGGGTCGAGAATGCCGAGGAGACTCGAGCTCGAGTTAGCGCGTGGAGATCAAAGATGGAGATGCATGTAGTAGATGTCTTGATTTAGTATTAAGTGATTAAGGGCTAATAGATATATGCATAATGGGCTGGACCACATACATGATAGGCTGTTTAGGCTTTACGTGTTCGTGAAAGATGTGTATAGGAGTCCTAGTCGGTTTTGGGTGATAGATCACAAGTGAGATAAAAAAGGCACTGCATTTGTAGGGTTTTGGGCGTCCTTAGGCGCTTTAGGTGTCGGGCGCGCCATTGTAGCATGATTTTTCTAAAAAAAGCTATCAAGCGCGCTTTTGTTCGAGGCGTGCATGAAGTTGAGCGAATCAAAAACATCGTCGTGTGTTTGATGGCCATCGTGCTTTCTGCTTGAGATAAAGTGTTTGCTGTTGAGGCCTGCGCGGGTCGGCCCTGCTTTGTTGAAAGTAGGGGCGGCGGCTCCTGGAGGTCTAGTAGTGGCTTGAGTTTATTGGAATTGTTTATTGCTAGCAGCTGCAGGTTTCTTTGATGGCCATGGCTTTTGCTTGTGGATGTGGTCTTCTTTGCATGACGTGAGAAAGAATCAAATTGAGTACATGCATGCGTGATTTTCTAGTGTTGCTTTTCTGGCTGTGCTACGCGAGAGACAAGGGGCGGCCGGGGCTTTTTGCTTGTGCATGATCTCCAACAAGACAAGAAGAAATTGCCGTGCTGTTTTGGCTGCTGTGCGCGACATTAGGCTGTGTATTGTTGGTGCGGTCTCGTAGAAGTAGCAGTGGCGACCGCGGGTTTTGCTTTCGGCGAAAAGAACGTAAAACCAATCCAAGATTCCTTACTCTCGGGCGCAAGAGATTAGGAGGCAGGAGGTGTTTTGGTCGAGCGTGAGAAAAAGCAGATGCATGTGCTGCTGCGGCGAAAAATCTTCCACAATCATTCACCCCCCTCTGATTGTCATTAACGATCCTACACCAACCTTACATGTTCAATCGTTCTGAACTTCCGTCTAAACTACTTAAGCCAAATGAAGCGTGTTTTGGCGTGCTATTTCCATCTTTGTTCAATGGACAATGACACGAATCAGACGCCTTGTTTACATGGACCCACGAAGACCCACTCCACTTTCCTCATCTGCTCACTTTGTACCATCTCCATGTGCTGGCTCTTTTGCTCCATCTCTTTCCCACTCTGCTCACAGTCGCCCATTCCTCATCCACGTTTCTTCACCATCCATCACTTTCCCTCTTGCCTTTTGAGACTATCTACTACTCCAGCAAAATCTAGCTGAGTCGCCACCGTTGAGCTCTCCGGCGAGCTATGGCTCATTGCCTCTCTCCCATGTGCATGCACGCAACTTCCTTCCCCTCCCTCCTCCCATGTGCATGCACGCGATCTCCTTCCCACCATTCATGAGCACGCCAAGGCAAGCTGAGCTATCCTTCCGTCGGTAAGGCCTCAATGAGTGTTGTTGAGGCTAGTTGAGACCCGCCTCTGCCGATGATAAGGATCCAACTAGTCCATTAAATGAATCTCGATTGTTGGTCTAATCTTTCATGGTACGCACAAAGAATAGCAAACTCACAAACTAATTTGGATGAATTGACTTGTAAGAAAATCAACACACCCACAAACCAATCTAATAGATTGAATTGCAAGTAATAGTAACATTGGTGAACGGTGTCCACGTGTGAATAGTAACCATGTATGAACAGTATCGAACTCTTTATCTCTCTCAATCATTCTTCTCTATGATTCCTATAATTAACTCAAGCGAAACAAATTTCACGCAAGAGTTAATTTCATAAACAAAAGTAGTGGGGTTGGCCACATCATCCTCCCTTCCTTCAAGCGAAATCGTCATCGGTTTCAAGTTCGTATCCAAGCCTTCATCTGCAACTTGTACAGGAGCCAAAAAAAATTCAGCAAAGTCGACATCTTTCTTCTTCTCTTCTTCCCTTTGGTCGACGATAGAAATTTTGGTGTATCCTTGGTCTTGTAGTTAGATGGTATGAACCGAAAACTACAACAACTGTTTCAGACCTGTCCATGAAAAGCAGTAGCCCTTGCCTTGTTTGTGACATTCAGTCTGTAGTTGGCTCTACCATCTACTAACATCCTTGTCAAAACGATCACAAGCTAAAATAAACTAACATGTAGAATCGTATGAAGAAGCTCGTGGCTCCAGCCACCGCTCTGTCACCTCCTCCCAGACGAGGTACTCTTCTGGGGTGGGGGGTGTAGCATCACCCTTCAACCACAACCTTGTGTTTATGTCGTGTGCGTATAACTGTTATTGCCTTGTCATCAAACAACGGTATTGGATCCTCCTCCATAACAACAACATCCCCATGGTTAGACATGCTATGCAGGTTGTCCTTCTCTCCCAATGTACCCGCTATTGCAAACTGCTCCATATCGTGATGAACGAAAGCTCTGATACCACCTAATAAGAATCCAAATTGTTGATTAGAAGGATCCCGATTGTTGGCCCAATCTTTTACGATACGCACGAAGAACAACAAACTCACAAATCAATTTGGGTGAATTGAATTGGAAGAAAAATCAACAAACTCACAAACCAATCTAATAGATTGAATTGCAAGTAATAGCAGTCTCGGTGAATAGTATCCATAAGTGAATAGTCCCACACCTGAAAAGTACCCGAAACTCTTGATCTATCTCTCAATCTTTCTTCTCTACGATTCCTATAATTAACTCAAGCGAAACAAATTCCACACAGGAATTAATTTTAGAAACAAAAATAGTGGAGCTGGCCGCATCATCCGGACACAGTCTCGTTGTTCATACCCTGACGCTACTGGAGGCTCTCCTAGCAACGCCGCCCTCATCCGAGGATGAATGAAGTGGCTATCGATGATTCAGTGGTGGCGACAAGGCTGCGGTGTGGCCGCTTTTCGTCCTAATACTCAGAGCTTGTTCTCGATTGTTGGAAGAGGCAAATCGAGTTTTGCAGCTGTATTTTTAGTGTTGCAGACTCATGTACCTCCTCTAAAATTGATGTTGCAATAGCCTTTTCAATTTGTTGCTACAAAGGTGTTTTTGTTGAATTAGTTATGTTGATTTGTTGCACAAGATTTCTTTTTTTTGTTGCAATAATTACAGGTAATTGTTGCACTCGAGTTCTTATGTGTTGCATCATGGAGTTGGTGCTGTTTATTGCAATATAAAGTTGTTTGATTTGTTGCATAAGAGTAAATTTTTGTTGCGGTAGGGATGTCTATTTGTTGCACCGAAGAATCCGTACCTATTGCATCGAGTTAGGAATTTGTTGTATTTTTGTTACATCAAATATGGATTTGTTGCAGACTTACTAAATAATTATTACGTCTCACCGATTTTTGTTGCGTCTAATCGAATAGCTGACATGCGAACGCTAGCTAGTCGCTCCCAAACGACGGTAGATACAAGTTTGATTTCTTTGATCAGCAGCAGTGGAGCTTGATTCTCGAGTATAACTGCTACTTGTAGGTATCTATCTATCTTGCCTAACGGAGCTTCCGTGGCATCTATAGATTATATGATAATTAAACCATAAGTTGTTTTGAAGCCTCTAAACTGGGCATGATTTCTTGATGCATTTGTATCCAAAACCTTGAAAAGAAAAGAAAAATCGCAACGCAATCCTCATTGGAATTTTTATTATTTAATCCTTTTTTTATTAATATTTTAAAATTAATCCGTCGCGAACTTTATTTCCAAATCTGACCTCTTTGGTCACGCCACCACCAGTGGCATGACAAAACCACACTGTCACGCCATCCGTAGCGGCGTGGCCAAAGGTGCCACGCAAGCCCTCGGCCAAGCGCGCTTAGCGTGGAGCTTGCGTGGCAATTGTCACGCCATCTCTCCTGGCGTGGCAGTGTGTTTTGTCACGCCAACTATAATGGCGTGACAGTGGGGACTTAAACCACAGGCACCAGGACCTCTTCATTTCTCCCGAATCGCATCGTGACCTCCCGTTAAATCGTCCCCGCCTGCTCCCTCATGCCGGGCCTCCTCCTCCCGCCTGCCCTCCTACCCCGGCAATGGCGTCTCCCCATGAGCTCTCCTCCCCACACCTCCTCCTTGTGCTCGCCTCCCCCTCAAGACTTGATCCGCCGTGGCTCACCTCCCTCCCCGCCCAGATCCCCGGGCCGCCCTCCTCCCTCCGACGCCGCTTGTCCTTCCCATGACCCTCCTCCTCGTGCCGCTTGTCCTTCCCGTGGCTTCTCCTAGATCGAGGTATTCATGTGTGCTTGAATATATTTTTGTGCTTGAATGTGTGCTTGAATATAGTGGGTGATTGAATGGATGGGGAATAATGTGGGTGATTGAATAATACTTCAAAACTAGTACTATCTTGTACAAATTAATACAGAACAAAGAGGCATTTGGAAATAAGTATTAAGGTACTGTCACTCTGTCAGCAAAGGGGAAAAGGAATAGCTCAAAAAAGAGGAACAATTCAAGGTCATTGTGAGTATTGTGGAATCTTTGAAGGCAATTGAGTTGACAATGCCATAAATTGGCGCTAATTCTGGATGTCTTGAACTACACATAAATTATGTAATGAGAGGATCGAAAATGTTAATGTCCATGGAAAATCACCTTAAACATCGAAGCAAGCTCTCTGCGGCAGAAGCTTCTTGCAAGGCTTCAACAATGAGCCCATTTGTGCCGCATCCTCAGACTTGAGAAGTTCCTCAGTAACAAAAAGTATTTCATGAAGCACATGTACATACATAAAGCATGTAATTGCCACAGGCTTAAAATTTTCACATATCTGTCGAGTGTATTCAGTAGACAACCATAAAAAATCAGCAAGCTCAAAATGCCAAAAAGTTAGAAATGCTAGACTCAGATTATAAGTTATAAACTATTATCTTTGTTGCAATTTGCAAACAATCTTAATGGTCATGTCGGTGAGTTAGTCACACCTTTCCTAATTTAGCAAGTGATGGAGGAAGTCTTTGTCCACGAAGTGCTTGCATCTGTCGGTTTTTGCTATTTGCGGCAATTTTTACTAAATTTGTAATGTTGGGGTTGCTCAAAACCCCAGACGTCCTCCTTATAGGAGAAAGATGCTTATTCACTTTGTTTTGTCAAAATCATCTCGAAGGGCACTTGTCAGGCTCTTCCCGGAGGAGTCTGAATCTTAGTGTCATCCTTATGCGAGGTCTTCTCATCTGTTTGGTGGTTTTAGCCTAGAGTCGATCACAAAAGAACAAAGCTTAGTTATTTTGAATGAATTGTATCTTGTATGGAGATGGACACTAAAAATCTATAATGGACAATGATTAGTTCAAGCATCACTTGTGGTCTCTACGCAGTTCAAAAGGCAACTATGTTCGGAGATAAACAATTGTAGTCTTGTGGATCCTATATTGGTGAATGCATGGCACAAATTAAACATAACACACGATTCACCAATATAAGTGACAAGCATAGTCAACAACTCAACATACCGATGTGCTCCTATTCTCGGACTTTACATCGACTTTGGACCGGATTTGCCGAGGCGTGACACATAGCTTAATCCGCCCCTAGAGGCACGAAAATGCCTCGTCCGGCCCCTAGAGGTGCGGAAATACCCTTCCAACCCCTAGGGGCACGGAAATACCCTTGTTCGCCCTAGAGGCGCGGATTCTCTCTCTTCCGTAGTCTTGTCTGTAGAAATTTCTAAATATAGCAAATGAGCTCCAATATTCTGTCACTTATCTCCTTTCGCATATAAGATTTCCCGACGAGTGGTTCGTGGCACTCGGCGTGTAGCTCTGCGTACCAGAGCGAAGTCTGGGCGTGCTCGAGAATGAGCCTGGCGGTCCCAAACACGTGGTTTGGGCGGTCTCGAGAATGGGATCTCGGCGTGCACAGGCACGTGGATCCGTAGTGTAGGTCGCACTCGGAGGCAAGCTCGAGCGGTCCCAAACACGTGGTTTGGGCGGTCTCGAGAATGAGATCTCGGCGTGGTCGAGCACGAGACTCGGTAGTGTAGGTTTTGGATCTTTTGCATCTCCTTGTTTCTTGGTGTTATTAGTCCACTGTATGGCCTAACACACCTCAAGTCATTGTGAAACGACCGTCAATTATGCATATGTTTGTACCAGTCAAGCTGTTGGCATGTCTCGAAGCGAGCTTTTGTTATGTCAATGTTGATTGTGATATTTCCTACTTGCGGTATTTCGTTCATATGGCATGCGATCGACGTTGCAAAATTTTGTTGGATGTAGATGGACGAGTTGTCTTTGATTTATTGGTGGGGCCATTTACCAAACCGGAAGTTCACGATTTCAATGACATGGAAGCGATCGTCCTTCTATTTTCTCAATCACCGGACTTTAAAACTCTTGTGACTAGGATTAAGTCGACATTTGGATGGAATGAGCCCGGGGTCGTTGTCGGAATGCAAGGACGATATGATGCAGGGCAGGGTTCAAAGATGCACGCCTTTTTGGTGCCAATCCTGTCCGCCGATGATTGGCACACGTACAAGGAAATTGTGCAAACATCTCAGGTCTGAGCGTTGGAGGTGGCAGTGGAAAGGACAATCATTGTTGAGAATTTGCTAGACAATTTGGATGTGGTGAATGGCAACACGGAGGAACAAGACCCCCCAATGGAAGAGCGTCCTTCCGAAGAGTTCGTTAGTGTGAGTCGTACCAACCATGACCCCTTGTCGGTGGATCTACTTATATCTTCCCCGCAACGTGTTGTTGACCCTGTGACTGATTTCAACGGTGCTGTAATGAACAACGAGCATGAGGAGGAGTTGTTTCACGATGGAACAATCCGTGAAGAGGAGTCTGACGAAGGATGGAGCTCGACCGAAGATGAGGCTTCGGCACCTCTTTTCTCCGTAGAGGAAGCCAGGGTTCTTCGCAGTGTAATGGGTGAGGTCCTATCGGTGCATTCGTTTGATGATGTCAGTATGGTTCATAAGGCGGTTTGTGCTAATGGGTTGAGGAGTAGGGATGGCATTGCGGACCCGGAGAATGACATAATATGGAAGAACTTGTTGTTTCCAACCATGGAGGACATGAAGGTTTGGCTGCAAGAATACTCAGTGTGGCACCATCGTCCGTTCATAGTGCAACACTCCGATGTGAACAAGAGGTACACTGTGAGGTGCGAAAGGGGGTGTGGATGGAAGGTATGGGGCTGCAAAACAAGGGACAACCAATGGAAAATAGCAAATGTGAAGCAGCCTCACACTTGTGGGACCGCACAAGTGTCTGGGGAGCACCTCCAGGCAACCGCAAATTTCATTGCTAGGCGCATTATGGCAGTTGTGGGTGTCGATCCTGATGTGTCCGTCGCCACCCTTATCGATGTTATCTACGGGTTCATTAAGTACCGTGTGAAGTATGGAAAAGCATGGAGGGCAAAGCAGAGAGCGATGCAGTTATTGTGGGGTGATTGGAAGGAGGCTTACGGTTTGCTTCCTCGAATCCTAACCACTATGCAAGCCAAGAATCCGGGCATGGTGTTTCACCCTTGGCACGACAACCGCATTTAAACTTCGATGGAGGGTTCTGAAACACGCCCTTCGCGGGTGTATTGGTCCTTTGGGCAATGCATAGAGGCCTTCAAACACTGCAAACATGTCTTATCTGTTGACGCTACATTCTTGACGGGGAAGTACTATGGTGCCTTGATGCTCGCCGTGGGTATTGATGCGGAGGACCAACTGATTCCATTAGCATTCGCATTGACAGAGGGTGAGAGCAATGCAAGTTGGGAATGGTTCCTGGATATAGTTCGTCTACGCCTCGTTGGGCCTGGACGACAGGTTTGCATCATCTCGGACAGGCACCACGGCATTATGAACGCTGTGAAGAGCAGACTTGATGGACACACGGATGTCCTGCATAGGTGGTGCATGCGTCATTTAGCGGCTAATTTCTTTAAGCAATGCAGCAGGGAAGATCTCACCAGAAAGTTCAAACTATTGTGCGGATGCTTGGAGAAGAGGGAATTCGAGGTCAAGTTGACGGAGCTGAGGGGGCTGACCAACGAATGGGGTAAGTCGTGGTTGGAGGATATCTTGCAGCAGAAGGAGAAGTGGGCACAGGCATACCAAGCACCTCGCTATCGCAGAGGCCGAGTCATGCAATCAGGAGGTGGAGGAATACGATCCTATTAAGCATATATATGCCGTCAAGGCAGCGGGGGGCACATCAATAGGGGGCGAACGTTACGGTGGCCGGAACCATAGAGTGAACCTGACCGAGGGAAACTGTACATGCATGGTCCCGACGTTGCTGTATGTCCCATGCTCTCACGTCATCACCGCCTGTCGCGTGCGTGGTGTAAGTCACCTTACCTTCATTGCGTCAGAATTCTCGAAGCAAGCCACGATACAGACTTTGGGGAAGCGATTCGAGCCTTATCTAGATCCCTCGCATTGGCCACCGTACGTGGGGGGAGGAATACATTCCCGACGTAAACATGATGAACAAGCTACGCGGTAGAAGGAAGAGGAAGAGGCTTCAGATGACATGGACCGCGCCTGACAAAGGCGGTAGGACATGTACTCTCTAGGGGACTTCAACGACGCCAAGAAGACCAACAGTGCTCGAGTGCCACGAGCACGGACACACAAGGGCAAAGCACGCCGAAGGGAATCGGCCCAGCAGGTCAAAGTGGCGGTGCTCACATGTCGGCCCACCTACTTGAGGTGTTCAATGCTGTTGTCAACGCAAAAATGGTTGTTCTTTACGTATATAGTACTTTCATTTGCAGTTCACATATTGTTTTGAACGTCATGTGTACTTACTTTCATTTTGCATTCTATACATTGTTTTGTACCTCATGTGATCTTACAAAAATCCTATCTTGTAATGCAGGATGTCAAGGCCACACGCATGTCTGCTGTTGCTCCTCTCGAATCTGGCGCCACCACCGTGCTCGCTGCATAGCCCAGGGTGGTCAGGTGAGATTTGCTGCTCTTGTACTTCATCGTGCTTGTTGTTTCACTTATTTATTTACGTATCTCTCTGGCAGGTACTCCAGCCACTTCGCCCTCGGACCCACACCCCCCTAGATTGGGATGAGCGGTACGAGCCACACATCCGCTCAGCAGGTCTCCTTGCTTTGGCGTGGATAGTTGTCAACGGGCTCCCTCGTATGGATGGTTTTGCGCTCACCGCACTGGTGGACCGGTGGCGCCCGGAGACTCACACTTTCCACCTACCGTCAGGCGAGATGACTATCACGTTTCAGGATGTTGGTATGATTTTGGGCCTCTCCGTAGAGGGTGAGCTTTGTGTCGGGGCGCCAACAATGGGCTTTGGCGAGACCGGGTGGGAGAGTGGCTCGAGTGCGACCGAGGACCCCTGCGGACTCGAGACAACAGCCATCTGCGGTGCTTGCGTCATGGTCGCTGCGCTTCGCCAGCGTGTGCGCCGAACGTAGATGTCGCCACGATGGAGCGCTTCGCACGGGCGTGGATGTGGCATCTACTTGGCTCCTTCCTCTTCCCGCAGCGGTGCGGCAATCTTTGTCTCTGGATTTACTTGCCGATTTTGGCGATTTCACGCAGCGAGGACCTACGGTTGGGGTTACGCTACTGGGCGTGTCATCAAGATCTGTCGCGATGCATGCCGATCGAGGAGCGGAGGGCAACTTGGGTGGCTGCGCATACCTCCTGCAGATCTGGATGTGGGAGCATTTCCCCGTGGGTCGACCCAATCGTGCTACCTTGCAGGTATAGATTTTTTTTAATTAATCGCTCAAGTCTCGTTCCGTAAGAAATACGACTGACATATATCTCCATGCAGGCATGGCCATGGCCCATTGAAGACGAGGCCTCACGTCCCATAGTAGCCTACCTCTGGAGCTCTATCATGGCACCTACTGGGCGTCTGAGGTCGCGGTACCTCGTGTATACGAATGAGCTCGATGTCATCACACAGGACCAGGTACTGTTTCATAAGTTATTTTACTTGCTGCATTGACCTATTGAGCTAAACCATTTGCTGCAGATCACGTGGCTGCCATACGTCCGAGACGAGGTCGTTGGCCTTGCGCTAAACCCGATGTGCGAGCAGGGCCAAGACTCGTGGTTGACCCTCTCGCCATTGTTCTACTTCCATGCAGTGGAGTACCATTTGCCCCATCGGGTCATGAGGCAGTTTGGGAAGTTTCAGGCATGGCCACCAGCGGTGTTTTCGACAGATATAAACCTTCATGGGTAAGTCCTCGTCGTGTATGTGCAGCTTCGGTAGCGATTTTCGTGCTAACTTTTAGATTGTCGCCGTCGCAGATGAGCAAAGCGGAGAGGTACCGCACACCTGACCGGTCACATTATCACCGAGCCTCGTGTTGGAGTGGCGGGGCCGAACAAATCGGTCGAGGGGCGTGGCAGATCCATCAAAGGCATAACCGTCGATACCTACGTGGCTACGGCGTCGCGCCTCCGGCTTCGGCCGGCGATGACCGATCGCGGATGTAGATGATGGTGATGACGGCGAGGAGGACATCGTGGGCGACTTCGATGAGTTCACACGGACGGGCACTCGGTAGGAGGGCCCCCATCAACGCTTACTACGTGAGTACATTGTATCACACCACTAATTAGCAATGTCACTATCGTAAGCTAATTGAATGTGTTTTCCGTTAGTAGGAAAGCGGCTTCGCCCGCATAAGCAACGAGGCCGGAAGGTTCTCATGCTCTGGGAGGGTTCGGAGGAGCTTCAACGCTTAGGACTTCACGAGGTAACACACACTCGTTAAATTAACATGTTATCCCTTGTTATTTATTTTGTTGCCTTAAACTTCACTACCTTTTGTTGTTCAACCTTGTAGTTGGTTCGCCGCCAATCTTGGGCGATCGGCCGCAAAGATGAGTGTGTGGCGGCATCGGGAGAGGTCGTGCTACCTGGCCCGGCTCGGAGTGGCTCAAACGAGGCCGAGGAGGATGAGGAGGAGGCCGAGGAGGAGGCCAGGGAGGCTGAGGAGGCCGGGGAGGACGTCGCTGCTAGGATTCCCGACGAGATGCTCCTCAAGGACCTGGTTGATGCACCGCCCCCGACACAGCCGACTCAGGACACCCCACCACGCCGCCGTAAATGGCATGATCGCGCGGACATTAGTTCCGTAAACGTCGTCGAGGGCACGCGAGGCCAACACCCAGTAGCGAGGTTCACGTGGGGGTGGGTCTTGCACAAAGCATAAACTGATGGGATGAATGACTATGTGCTTGCATTTTGTACAGTTCATATTTTTATGGAACTTTGTATGGCCATTTTGAAAGTTGAATGAAATGAGATGGATGATGGTTGCATGTTATTGCTGTTTGAATGAAATCATTGTAATGAACTTTGGATGCTTCTTATTGCTGTTATATTCTTATTGCTGTTTGAATAAAATCAGTGTTTGGTTGATTCAATGCAGGTGAGTGATACTGTCACGCCGTTATTAGTAGCGTGACAAGTCGGTCTTGCCACGCCACTTACACTAGCGTGACAGGACTTAGCCCCGGCAGCGATGGACCAAAATGCAAGCCCTCTGGCACATGAAGCATATTGGCGTGGCAGCACGTTTTTGCCACGCCGCTAAGGGTGGCGTGACAATACAGTCCTGTCACGCCAGTGTAAGAGGCGTGGCAGGACTTAGCCCCGGCAGCGACGGTCCAAAATGCAAGCCCTTTGGCACATGAAGCATATTGGCGTGGCACCACGTTTTTGCCACGCCGTTAAGGGTGGCGTGACAATACAGTCCTGTCACGCCAGTGAAAGTGGCGTGGCAGGACTTAGCCCCAGCAGCGATGGCCCTTTTTGCCAAGCTCTCTGGCACACGAAGCATTTTGGTGTGGCACAATGCTTCGGCCACGCCGTGTATGGTGGCGTGACAAGGGTTAGGGATAGGGTTTTAGGTTTTTAGGGTTAGGTTCTAGGTGTTTAGGTTGAGATTCATGGTTAGGGTTTTAGATTGAGGGTCAGGGTTAGGTCAAGGGTCAGGTTAGGGCTTTAGGTTTTTAGGGTTAGGGTTAGGGCTTTAGGTTTTTAGGTTCAGGGTCAGGGTTAGGGTTAGGGTCAAAGTCTTAGGTTTAGGTCTAAGTTTAGGGTTACACTTTTCAGACCGATAAGACATCACTCTGCAAAGCAAGACAGACTCTACTCTGCATGAAATTAACCACACCATGCGCAGTGATAAGACCAAATGAGTCAGCTTTGTGTAGTTACAAGCCCACACGGGGCAGCTTTTCGCAGAGATAAGACCAAAGGAGACAGCCTTGCGCACTGACAATCATCCTTTCTCTGATCGACGTGATAACACTCTACGTCTTTCCTTGCAGAGTAATGTCTTTTCGTTCTGAAAAGCTGGTGAGACGATCAGAGTTGTCACTGCGCAAAGTTGTCCCGTCTTGTCTTGTCACTCTCCAAGGTCAGTCCTTTGGCCTTATCAATTGCAATCTTTGCCGTGTGGTCTTGTCACTGCTAAAAGTCGCCCATCCGGTATTGTCACTGCACAAAGCTGCCCCGTTTGGTCTTATCTCTGCGCAAAGCATAACCCCGTTAAGTCTTGTCATCTACAACCTAACACATTACCCCGTTAGGTCTTGGCCTCCCCCCGCGGGCTATAAATTGTGCACCCCATGCTCTGGAAGGACCACTCGATCCTTCAAACCGTAGAAAGAAGAACCTTCTCCGTCATATACTAACATACCATGGCAGACGCCGAGGACCCGATCCCAACCGGTCGCCAAGCAAGACCTTTGCCTGGAAAGGAGGGAGGACTTCGGCCCTAACTACCGGTTGGTGCCGAACAAGCGTGCCCAACCTAAGTGGCCGAAATGCGGACACGGGAAGGACGCTATCGTGCAGGTCATAGACGGCCCTTTCGATGGCGGACGACGTTTCTTCCGATGCCCATACTCTGGGGTAAATAGTTTTGTTCAGGTTACTTACTGCTAATACATCCTTCATACTAACCGTCCCTTACAGCAGATGGCGAAATATAACTTTACCCGCTGGATCGATCCTCCCCACGCTTACTATGTTGTGAGGTACGTGGGGGTATTGTGGAATCGAATCTTTGATTTGGAGGCGCAAATTGAAGATCTCAAGGAGCAAAATGATGACCTCATGCCAATCAGATGCAACAGAGGGCAATGAGGAGGTCGTGAACATAGGAAGTTCCTCGATCCCACATCTTTGCGCCAACCCTAGTCAGATATGTGCGTGCCACTACAACGACCCGACCACGTCCGAGGTGCCCACCGGAGAACACTCCATGTGGGTTGTACGAGGCACCTTTCCGTACTAGTTCGGAAGGTCTAATTTATTTCCATTCAAAAAGGCGATATGTATCGTAGGAGAACTTTGGTTTATTGCATCGTGCATGATGTTGTTTCTTATGTATGTAACCAAACCACATGCGCCATGTTATTCCAAGCTTTGTTATGAAGTCTATTTTAATTAGCAACTTTAAATCTAAATGCGTCTTTTCGCTTTCAATTCTTGGCGTAGTAAGGCATCCAACAACATGACAAAAACAAGTTCGAAGTTTACGGTTTGGTCTCGACCACAAACCTATGATTCGATGGGATGTCTGCGCAAAGACCTATCATTCCACTAGGATGTCTACGCATCTTTCATCAGCGGTACTGTCTAGCATACTGTCTATGCATCTTTCCACTAGGATGTAAACTCATTTTTTTCAGGATGCATTATGTATCACTTTTAGGACACGCCCTAAAAATATTGTAAAGTGTCTAAGGTTTTCAAAGCACAAAAAAATTACAGGTCTATATATTATATTTACTCTCAGCTAAAAAGGATGGTGTTATATTTGCTTATGTAGAGATCTATATATTCTATTTTCAAGTTGTGAATAGAGACATGTTATATGTACATGGCATTATGTACCACCGTATCTTCAACTGTTTTTCATACAAATAGAATCCAAACAAATTGGATAGCCCTTGTCACGCCAACAAATATGGCGTGACAATCGGTCTCTGTCACGTCACGAAAGAAGGCGTGGCAATGCCACCTATAAGCCCCCACGCCGCGCGGCGCGCGCGGGCTTACTCGGCACCACTTTACCCGCCACCGGTGGCGTGGCGATTCAATTTGGTCACGCCAGGAGAGATGCGTGACAATTGCCACGCAAGCTCCACCGCTTGGCGTGTCGCGCGGCCGAGGGCTTGCGTGGCACCTTTGGCCACGCCGCTACGGATGGCGTGACAGTGTGGTTTTGTCACGCCACTGGTGGTGGCGTGACCAAAGGGGTCAAATTTGGAAATAAAGTTCGCGACAGATTAATTTTAAAATATTAATAAAATAAGGGTTAAATAATAATAAAAATTCTCCTTATTGTGACCTTGTCCAAGCATATATCTACGGGATTATCTATTCGTAAGGTGACTGAAATTTTCTAAAGCATAAGTCATATTTTTTATCCATTAAATCAATATCTAATCATATGACACATTAATCTCTATATAAATTCAATCGTCACAATAATTAACTTAAACTTAAGAAAATTTCAGACAACTTAGAAATAATAAATTAGTATATCTACACGTTCCCCGCCGAACCATTAGGGGTGGATAACGACTTGGCTCGGCTCGTTAAGCTAACGAGCAGAATACTAGGCTCGGCTCGGCTCATTAAAAAGCTCGAACTTAGCTCGTTAACCTCGTTAGGCTTGTTAAGAAAGTCAAGAGATCCCAGTTTGGGACACATTAGCCTTATTAGGCTCGCTAAAAAAGGAAAATCCACTTAATAAAATTTTTAGAAAGTCAAGAGATCACAACTTGAGACTTAGACCTTCTTGGACCATCTAAGGGTTGCTGAGTTAGGCTGGTTTGGTACTACTGCTCAACTGTGCTGTTTTTTTAATGAGTTAAACGAGCTTAACGAGTAACTCGCGAGCTAGCTCGAAATTGGCTCATTAAGAAAATGAGCTAAAGTACCTGCTCGGCTCGGTTCGTTAAGCTCGTTAAGAAAACGAGTTCTAGTCGAATTGAGCCGAGCCCTTAACGAGTCGAGTTGGCTCGCGAGTTTCGAGCTTTTTTTCCACCCTTGCGAACCATCCCCGACCATCTGGGACTCGAAAACCGTATGAGACTTTTCAAGATCCGGAAAGAAAGCTCGTTTCTTTGAGCACTCGCTCCGCTCAATGTTTTTCCGGAATAATTGATTATTTGTCACTGTAAAAGTGTGAATTTTATGATTTGTCACTGCATGTGAGTATAACATATGAGTCTCGAGACCACATGTCATACTCACATCAGTGATAAATAACTAATTATGTATGTTTGGTAATAACAAATAATTGAATTACCCATGCTTCCCTGACGGTCTGGGTAATGGATAAGGCCGAGGGCCTACGGCTAAACCCCATTCCTCCAGTTCGTTCGGCCTCTCCCAACGAGCGCTCCCATGGCCGCCGCCTACCGCACCACGGCCACTCTCCCCCCGCGCAACTCTCCCCCTCCTCTCTCCGGCCGTCGCCCCTCTCGTGGTCCGCCTCCATCGCTCTCTCCCGCATCCCCCCGCCGCCTCGCATCGCGCTCCCGCTCCCGCCGCCGCCTCCGCCCAATCGCCAGTCGTTGGTGGTGCGCGCGGCGTGGACGCGGCGGTCGCGCGGCGAGGCGGAGAAGAGCCCGAACCGCAAGTCGTGGAAGCAGCGCACGGACATGTACATGCGCCCTTTCCTGCTCAACGTTTTCTTCTCCAAGCGCTTCGTCCACGCCAAGGTCGTGCACCGGGGCACCAGCAAGGTCATCTCCGTCGCCAGCACCAACGCCAAGGACCTCAGGAACACGCTTCCCTCCCTCGTCGACGACAACGCCTGCAGGACCATCGGCCGCCTCATCGCCGAGAGGTCCATGGACGCCGACGTCTTTGCCATGTCATACGAGCCCAAGAAGAACGAGAGGGTCGAGGGGAAGCTTGGGATCGTCATCGACACCATTAAGGAGCACGGCATCATCTTTGTGTAGGCAAGTCCCAGGGGTAGGCGCAGAGGCAGAGCAGTTATGTTTTACTTCTATCCATGTATCCATTTTGGTTCAGCTTATTACTTTGTTGATAAATCTCTAGTAGTTTCTTGTGCTGTTGTCTTTTCATATTGGTCTTGCAATGTCTTTTTACTTGTAAATTTCATCGGTTTTCCTTTGTTGAATCACTCAATGAGTAGTCTTGCTGGAATTTTTTCATTAATTGCTATCAAGAAATACAGTCCAGTGAGTACTATTAAAACTTAGGGTCATAGACCAATGGTATTGTCTTAGACCCACAATATTTGCCTGATTGGCTGTCGACCTTTTCAGCTTACAAGTCACGAACAATCCAATATTGCGGCATCAAATGTAGAAATGGGCAGTTAATGTTAATGAAAAGTGTGAGAATGATGGAGCTACGAGTTATTAATCTTGAAAATTTGAGAACATATATCTTGAGACAAAACTAATTCAGGGACCAATCTGATTATTTGAATCAAAAATTAAGTAACCAGCTGCTCAAACAGTCGAACTCCATTGTCCTTGACTACATATCGGTGAGGTAACTATAGGTTTTGTTATATCATGTTGATTAGTGATATTGTTCACAAAAATATAAGAAACACATGAGTTTTCATGGAAAATTAGAGCTAATCATGAGTCTTGGCTCAGTAAGATAGCTTCGAACTCTTGTTGATTATCAGGTAGTTGATGAATGACTTCCAGGCGCTGTATTGTTCATGCTCTTCAAATAATAACTGAATGGTTCCACCAGATGTTGAGATATTTATCGAGTGGTAGCTATATTTATCTGTTGGATAACTCAAGTCTTTGCTCTCACCTTGTTCATAAAAAATTATGTCTGGAAGAAAGCGGGTCAATGGAACAATAAGACAAATGAAGTTGGCACAACTCTTCAAAGGCAAAGGTAAGACTGTGAGACCTCATATTGCTAATACTAATCACTAACTATAGACTAATATCCTTGTACTCCAAAAAAAGGAGAGTTAATATTCTTCCATATCTAATACCATTCTACAAAATTGAAATGTTTTCTCAGTGATGAGTGATGACATTGTTTCTAGCCAGTGGCGGATCTAGGATTTGATCACGCCTCAGACTAAATTATAATAGGCTAACATATTAAAACTAACACTAATTTTTACCCACACCAAGACATAACAGAAATAAGCCACAATGCTTCATTGACATGAAACATTACCAAAAATGCTTCAACATAAAATGTAATAAGAAAAACATGGCAAAACATAAATAATATAGCATCTTAGAGACACAAATTGAGTACCTAAATAACGAAGATTTCATCTCTAACCTAGCCTACCATTTCTTCATCAATAGTTAGACAAGTACCAGAACTTTAGTCCTTGCTGTTTCTGGAAGAGATTGGTTGGATTGTTGTGTTCGTATTGGAAAATAAGATAACAATGTCTTGCTCCTCTTCATTTTGTATCTCTAATTCCTAAATGAGCAATGCACTTATTAAGTATTAACAATATGCACTTATTAGTTATTAACACACAAGCACTTCAACTAGCTGTTAAAGAACTAAACACCATGAGTGGATGAGCAATTGACAACATGACTGTTAAAGAACTAAACACCATGAGCAATTGTGCAGATTATACAGGAAACAAGAACAAAGTGGTATTGAGTTCTTATTGCAACTTATAGTGGGAAACATGTGCAACGGGTTAGTTCGTCAATATTTCATTGGCCAGATATACTACTCACCTGCAAGCATAAGATCATTAAACAAAATCTCAATCTCTGTTTAATATGACAATGCCCCCCAATCTGCAGGTACGAAGGTCGAAGAAAGCTAAAGCAACATATATAAAGAATTAAAGATCCCTCCTGCACAATAAATTATATTGCATCCTCGGACAGAAAGCTTATATTTCATTTTCTATAAACGCAGACAACTCTCATACTGTCACTCTTGTGCCACCATGTAAAGTTTTAGTGCACTGCAGTACAGACAAAGGAAAATGCTACATTGATTGGATTTAGGACTGCTTTGCCTCCATTCTCCATCATAGAATATTGTTTGTAGTTAAGTTTTTCCTCTGTTTCCTCAAAGTTGATTTTGACAAGATGAATTCCTTACTATAAGCTCCAAGTGAACATATCAAAGAAATACATAGAGACAGACCTGAGTAATGTATGACCAATGTTTTATCAGAGCTAACCCTGTTTTCAGAAATTCTTGGTGTCCAAAACTGTCGATTGCCTCTCCATTGCCGCTTCTGCCAATGTAGTCTAACCATTCAAGATCACATTTCAACAGTCTGCAAAGCAGATAAAACAATCATTTTTCCTCAGCCAAAATCTTTAGAGTAGGAGCTCCAGATGTAAATAATTTAAGGCTCTACATATTTATCACATGTTCAGTTTTGGCTATTGGGATGGACCTATGTCTATTAAAATATTCTGGAAACCTTGTCAAATTAACATATTAGAGAAGAACGCACTCAACCTTTGGTCGAAAAAATAGAAAAGATTTCAAGTTCTATAGCGTTCTAGAGATACTTTCTCTCTTAAGTTCTGTCATAATATTTCAGATCATGGTACCTATATTTCTGCATCACGGTGGATCCAAATGAAATACTGCAACAACTCAAAACTAGACCAAATGAGACAATTGGTCTGTGAGTGTTTCTTCTAAGGCCCAATTAAAGGATGTCAAAATGCAGTAGTCAAAAACTAAGCAAAGGGATATCGTCACCTCGCTATAAACACATGATTTCAGTTACATTCTTAACCCTTCTTCTCTAACCACACACCCTGGCGGGCGAGGTCGTGAGGGCTTGGGAATGGGAGGCGTCAGGCATGGGATGTGCGATGTGGTGATGGGGGGGTTGAGTGGGCTGTGCCTGTCATGACTGGGTGGGTGTGGGGAGCCGGGAGGCTAGCGACTGGGCCGGGCGTGGATGGGCTGAATAGACTGATTGGCTAGGCCTCGGGCTAGCGCCTGGGCTGGGCGTGGAAGGGCCTAGATCACACAAATATTTCCACTGAATTTTTTTCTAGGCCTCGGGCTATAGCCCACCCTGCCCGAGGCCCAGATCCGCCCTTGATTTCTAGCTGATCTTGTCATAAATTCTACTTGTTTCTGGACAAGTTGCCTCAGTTGGTAAATGTCGTTTGATACTCACACTCTTCAGTGGTTGTGAAACTACGCCCCTTGCCTAATTTCAATATTATCTTGTCATACTTGCAGATTGCAGTGCACAGAAACCATCCTGATATGGAGCCTTCCTGCATGAATGCACAAATCATACTACTTTTTTTGCCCAGGCTTCTTTTATCCATGGAAAATGAAGTAATCTAATGGAACGAAATTAGTCATTGGTGAGGTAATTGGGCGTACCATCAGGTGTGTGAACAGTAAGTCGGTTACCTTTCTGGCTGTTCATGTGGTCCTTCAAGGCATAATTGCTTACTGTCAGCTTCCGCATCTTAAGGGCATTAACTCCTCTTAAGCCTACAACAGCAAGAACCACAGTTTCATGTTAGTATACATTAACTAGAGAAAAATGAGCTGGTCCAGTTCTTGGTATTACAGGTTGCCGCGCTGGTAGTCAGCGTGAACAAATCTCCCAGTGCCCTGGTCTCCAGGCCCATGTTGATGACCGACGAAACCTGCTCCCTGCTAGCTCGTGTGAACTTTGCAGCCTCAGCACATGAGGCTGACACAAATGCTGCAGCAGACGCAGTTGCAGCATGCATCTTCTTGTCATCGTCTTTCCCCATACCAGTCAGGATAATACTGTTTGTATTGGTTGACTCAAAGTGGCAATTTCCAATAACCCCGGCAACTACTGTAGCCAGTCATGCAACTGAGAGGGCTGCATGCATCTTGGCTGTTTGGAGTCTTATGTCCTCTCTCTTCCTTCCACATCACCTCTGTACTATGTTCACTAGTTTGACTTTCAACCATTCTGCCATGGGCCCCACAGTCATCTGGACAACATGACATATGTCAATTGCAAATGAAAAACTCGCTTTAGCTTTGTAAAGTATTCTCTTTGCTTACACATGTTGTTTGCCTAGTCTTGTATTTGTGACATCTTGTGTGGTGACCCTTTCCACTGGAGAGTAGAGTCTGTTGAAGTTGAAAACCATGCAGTAGGGAAAGAACTTCCAATTAGATTAAGTCTCTAATTATGTAATCTACTAGTAATCATTGACATTTCTTTTACCCTAATTTCATCCACCCTTTGTTTGATTTCTTCATTGAGGTTGAGTATGTTGTTCCCTCATGATCCCCTAATCCCCTTGGTCATCCTTGCTCTGATCCAGTGTACCATTCCCAAAGCATGCACTTATACTCTACATATATTCAGAACATCCACATGGATACTGTATTTTGATATTTCACTTTATGCAACTTATCCCATGACAAATCTAATGGAATAAAGGATGAACATCATATCTGATGAATAAATTATATTCCAGTCTTACATCTCAATTTGTATCTTGTTCTGGTATTAATGTGATTGAGCTTCTTCATCGTGCATTCTATATTTTCTGGTATTAATGTGATAGAGCTTCTTCACCCTGCATTCTATATTTTGCGGGTCAATAAAGCATCTGTCTGAAATAAATCTGGTGTTCCGAAGCCCTACTTTGGTTACATTGTCTCGCATACCTGATTTTATGCCTGACAGTTCACCTTCCGTAGGTTATTTCACTTGAATCGGTACTTCTTTTGAAATGGAAAGCGCATTTTATTTCACCAGTAATTCTCTTTTTCCTAGAGTCTGTGCCATAGTTACCGGATTCGCTATAAAACCCCGCGAATCGCGAATCGGATTCGTTGAACCCAAACCGATCTAGGGTACGAGGTTCGTGTGCGAAGTGGAAATTGGAAAAAAAAGTGACGAACTACGAACTCGAATCCAGTACCGCGACTCGGACGAACCGTGTTTCTAGTAACTATAGTCTGTGCTTGGGTGTGATATAAATTATAATGTATACAATCATACAATCAGAAGTACTTAAGTGCATAATGGTGTGTTAGTTAGTATACTGGTATTATGGACTATATATTATAACAAATGGATGAGATATATGTGAAAATTGCATTAATCAGAGTCTTCCAGGTAACATGAACGGTCCCAATCTAGTAGTCAAGGTATTGTGTATTTTGTACTTTTGGGTAGATTGTGACCAGTGCTTTTATCACAGTTGATATGGAGCACTGATTGACGACTTTAGTTAGACGAGGTAGAATAAGTTGTCTTGATATACTTACATTTACAGACAGCAGTTGAAAAATATCAAAGGAAGTGCCGACACATCAACCCTCCGGATATGACCGCTACTCCACCTCCAAACGGGCTACTCTACTTCCACCGATTCAGCTGTGTCAAACTCTACTCCAACGAGCCGATGACGAATTTGCTTCACTTATATATGGTGTTGTGCTATCTCACATTGAGCTAAGGGCCTTGTATCAATTATTGGGTTCAAAGGGCAGCCACCACTTGAAGTTACTTGGGTCAGCCACCTCCCTGTTCGCCCCCCTCTCTTGGGCCATCAGTCCATACCCAAGTTTGGGCGTCTCACCCCAAGCTGCTCGTAATGTTCACACAGTTACTATTTACGTGTATTTAAGGTGGCCGCATCCTTCTAGTATCCTTGGATTTTGTTTAGTTAAAAGTTAGCTACATTGTAACTTCGTGTATTAGTTTGTGTCGAATTGACCAACCATAATACCGCTTCAGAATCCCACTTGATTGAATATTTCAATCTTATTTGTAATTTCAGATTGCTTATTATCTTGTTCTTGTTATTCTTCGATTGCATGCAGGAATAGACCTTTGTGGTCAGATCAATCGAGCTTCTAGCAAGGTCGATAACAATCTTGGAGTTGGTTCAGCGATTGCTGGGTATATTGGTCGTGTACGATTGGTAGCCGAATCGTGAGAGTTGTCTTCATCAAATCGAGTTATCCTTCTCACCAAAAGATCGGGACACCCATTGTCGCATCAGGAAGATAGGCTCTGGGCTCTAGAGAGAAGTTACATAGTTTGTTGACTGTTCTCCAGTTCCTCTGGCTTGGAACAATATTTTGAATATTTTGGAATTTTGTTGTACAATTCGAGGTTTCTTTGCTCATTCAACTTCCCTTGCCATCCTTCCTGCTGTGAAGCATGATTACATTAAATTACCTTATATGCTTATACTATTTCTAAACGATCTTTTTTTCATCTGCCCAAAGAATTTGTGCAAAGCAGATTCCAGCATTTTTTTTATCAATGAGGTCCTTGTAATTCTGTTTGTAAAAGTTGAATGAAAGATTCACATTGGAAGGTACACAATGCTCACCTGTTGATGGGGCTGTGAGACACCAATCTGGAAAGGAGCTCTTGCAAATTTTACCGTTTGCCCCATTCGCTGATGACCTGAACTTTCTCGTGATTGTAGACTGTAGAAAGCTGGAAGCAACAGTAAATTGACATTGCGTTGGTAGGATGGAGGTGGTAGATTGAACGGATTGGATAACTGGTGAAGCGAAGAACGCCCCTTGTATGTGACGGTGTTGAGCCGGTGGCGCAAGGGCTCTATCCCTGTCGAAACTAGGTGAGGGAAACTTTAGTTTATTGATTGCTTAAGTCTCTCTCGTTTACATCCGCTGCTTTTATAGAGTAAGTATGCATCAGATGTCGGAAATCTATGCTGCCATATTAGCTACAGTAGCCGATTTGGCCACTGTTCCTGAATCCGACATGACTACTGTTCCTCCGGCCGAAACTACTGTAGCTGCCTGTCGCCGCTCCTCTCCTCTGATACGTTTTACCAGCAAAAGTGCCCACAAATCACTGGTAAAACATCTAGTTTCTGAAAGCTCTACATACAAGAGATGCTAAAAATACAAAAAATTAGTAAGGAATCTGTTTTTTTCATTTAAACCTTCGGATTCTTTTCTTTGTATCATAGAGTTGAACATAAAATAATCAAAGAACACATGTATGTATGCTAGATATCAATTTAGAGCATTCTTCGAGAAAACAAGCAGCCTCACAAGACATACTGGAGAGTGAAGATATTTCGATAATATAAATTACAAGCACAGTTCCATGATTGACCCAAAAGTGTGAGTGTTGAAAGAAACAAGCATCCTAAACTAAAATGCCTTCAAATAAGCTTGACATGAGATGATGAGAAGTGATTGCTATGTATTCTTACTCAAAAGGAAAGCCCTGATTGTGATGAACTCTCTTAGCCGCTGATTACTTCTTGATGCCCTTATATATGTTCTAAATGTAGAGGCCATTTTTTAAAAATGAACACTAGATGGGGTAAGACTTAAGAATGGTTTTCCACTTTTCCTATGGACCATATTGTATGTAACCTGCTTGTATTGTCACCTGATTCTCCAGCAATTTACCTTCGTTGGACTTAACAACCTTCCGTTGACTAAGGGAGCTAGTATTGTTTTAAAATAGTAGTCCTCTCCAACAGTACAAGTGATGACTTTTTAGGGTTGCTGAGCTAGCGAGTTTTGGATGTAGTTTGAAATCTGACATCACATGGTCTTAAAACTTCTCAGCAGACTCATCATTTTCAGTAAATGGCAAGAATATTCTTTTTTTTAACCTTGCAAGGATGTTCTAAAGTTTACAATATAGAAAATCATATAGTCTACTGTTCTCACTTGGTTGCGGTTTTTACTCGTAAGGTTATAATGCGTGGCTTATTTTTGAAATTTCCCCCTCAACATTTCTGCTTAGTATCATCAGTTTGATTTTTTAGATAAATCTCATAGAATGCAGTGCATCTTTTGTTTGCTGAAAAGATGATTTGTCCTTATTAACCAATGTCAATGTCTAAACTATATTATCATGCAGTGAATCTAAAAAAAAGTTATCATGCAGTGCAAAAATTTTTACAGAAAAGATGTTTTGTCCTTATTAGCCCACGGCAATGTGTAACCTATATTATCGTGCTCTCCCTGCTTGTCACGGGGATTGATGAAATACGCCATTATCATAGCATATGTTCTTGTGCCTAATTCTTTTATCAATGAAGGAGATCATATCCAAGGACGGGGACCTCCTTTTACCATTATTGAAGGGGGCCATGAAAGCAACCAAGTGTTATCAAGAAAGCAATTTTGGATCTGTTGACCCCTAATTTGAGCACAAGTTGCCCCCATTACAGGGGGTCACATATCTTAGAGGCATTGCTGGGGTTTTCTCCTTTTAGAGACTCTTGGAGGTTCTCTGGTTTACTTATAGTGATGAAAAGTAATATCTGAATGTTCTTTTTTCTATCGTATAGTAGGTGAGGACGGGTAAACTTATGTACTGCATCACTGTTTAAAATCAAGTTTATCTTATACATTTCTTTTTGGAGTGGAGGCATGCTGACCTTCAATTAGGCAATTGAGCTTTATGTGGTTCAAAGGCTGGCACGTTACTACCTCCTTGTAATGAGACATAATTTAGCAATGGCACGGAAGTTTACTCACCAATTGATAAGTTGGACACTACTAGTTGAGTTAGTCTTTTCATTTATCTGGAGAAAAGAAAATTGGGAAATAAATTCTCCGGGGGAGCGAGGCCCTCCCCCGGATTCCCCACCCCATCTATCTCTCCCCTCTCGACGGTGCTACCGGAGAATTTATTTCCAGAAAATTGGGTGTATACCACCGAAAGGTTAAGAACCACTTGTGCGAAAGTTACTACAGCCTACAGGCTGGACCGATGGTGTCTCTCGGCCCATCACGGTGCCAGAGCACGCCCTCTCGTACCCTTGCTAGGGAGAGAAAATGCCCGTGGGATTGGGCCGAGGCAAAGCAAAACTCATACGGCTTCAGTTCAGCGCTGCTTCCCTTGCGAGAAGTGGGCGCGCGCCGCGAGCCCGCGAGCGCTCCTCCCCGCGGGCCGGACCCCGCACCGCATCGGGAAATAGATAGAAATCGCGGAACCGGCACGGTGCGGTCTACCCACTCCAACCGCACGGCCGCCACTCGAACACTTGGCCGAACCGTTGCCTCTCCAATTGCGCGCTCCTCCGTTTCAGCCGCGCGCGGAGGTAAGCCAGGCGTGAGCGTTCGCTCTGACCCTCCCCGCGGCGGGCGGGCGCTAGCCGCTACACGCCGATGCCCCGTCCCGGCACCGCGACGTTGGCGTGCCGCAGCGCTAAACCTCCAAGCGCGCGGCCGAGTAATCCTGCCGTGCCAACGAGGCACAATGGCCGGCTGCAGTACTCGCCTATTTTCGATTGCCACGAACGGCGCCGAGAGGTGAAGTCACGGTCAATGGCAAATTCAGGATGAAAATAGAGGGAAAGCTATACTGTTGAGCTATAACACAACATAAGTATATCAAAACTATATCTACTGGTCTTTTGCTATTAGAATATCGAATTCATACATAAATAGAAAGATAACAAATTAAAAATGTACAATACAATAAATTTAGTACCTCGCTAATGAATAATGTGTCCCAAATTCCATAAATATGTGAGTATCGATCTATAGATAGGAAATATCAAATTTAGTGATACAATATTAAATTGTGAATATTCATAAACATTAAAAATGAAATGAAAACATACAACTAAGGCATTTGCACTAATTCATCAATCACAAATCAAGCAACAACTACCAATTAAACATTCGCATCAATAATCTAATTACCAATTAAACATTTGCATCAATAATCAATTCATTAATCTTTAAGTCTACCTACATTTGCAAGTTGTAACAGACAAAAAAAAATTGGGGATTCATTCACTGCCTCACCGTCACGGCCTCACCTCACAGCCACACACGCGTAGCACAGGCATAGCCGCACTAGTCACTTCATGTCTTCTATCTTCGTTCAATTCACTTCGTAGTTCGTAGTCATAGTCTTCGTTGATTCGTTCGCTACTTTGGCCGAGTGGCCGAGCCGCCAACTTCGAGCCTGAGTCGCCGCGATGTGCCGATGCCACCAGGCGCCAGCCACCGCGGCCTCGCCTGCGTCCGGCCACTCGGTGGCCGACCGCCTCCCTGGCTCCGCCTCCGCCTCTGCGCGGGCCGCCCTTTGCGCCGAGTCGCCGGCCGCCCCCTCTGCTCCTAGTTGCTCGCAGCGCCTCTTGGCTCCTAGCTCCCACCGTCCCACGCACGGGAGCCATGCCTCTTACTCCCTTGGTTGTGCGCTGGCTGTGCAGCCTGTAGTCGCCATTCCCCAGTTCACCGCTCGCCCGCTCGCTCCCTGCCTCCCTCAACCCTATGACTGTGTGTCGAATAGTAGTGGCTATGGGCTGCATTGGGTTGGACTCATAGTGGTTAGGGTTATTAATTGGGTCTTTGCCGCTTGTAGACCTTACAGCACAACAATCTCCATAGACCCATCACCCATGCCTTCATGTAGGTCTCAGCCTATGCCAAAACACCACACGGCCTACATCTGATTTCTTGAATCGTCTTCCTCCCAGTCCCTTCGCTTTGACCTTCGAGCTCCCTCCCATGGCGACCGAGATATCTGGGGCTGTACGGTGGTAGGAGAAGAGGGTGCTTGAACACCCACAGGTACCTAGGGTGGAATAGCCACTGGCCACGCCGCTCGGTAGCAGAGCCGTGACGGATGGATTGGCACATCAGGTCTGCTGTATTGATTAGTTTCACAGTTTCGCGCCTTGTGATGGGGGTGCAAACTGGAAAAGAAAGAGGTGCATGTAGCTTTCAAAAATTGACACTGCCAACGGGCAGATCAGGATGGTTAAGGTTAAAATCTAAATGCCCGGTTGAATCGTCACGTTTAAGTAGAAGATAATGCTGCTGATTTTTAAGCAGGTGACATGGCAAAGGACCTGGTCAATCGTTAATCAATCCGTGTTAATTAGATATGATGGTGACGCGTGGCGGCACTCCACAGCACGAATTGTCAAAATATCATCTTGAGAGGCAACCTGCTATCTCGATGTTTCTTATCATGTTTTGTTCTTCTTTTTTAGTGTAGAAGTAACCCAATACGACTAATTTAAGTGCAGTGATGATGGCACTCCCTGTATCTTGTCAGTTTCCTCTGCAATTTTAATTGAACAACTCGAATATATGCTTATTAATGAATTCGTCTTGCAAGTTGAGGCGTCTGATATCTGGTTGCTTGCCCAAGTAGGCAAGTAGGCCCCTCGTTTAACATGTTTTATGCAGGACTAGGCCATCCGACAATGACCCACTTCCGTCAATAGATTTACCTTTACGCTTCTAGCTCCCACAGTAATAAGAAGAAAAAAAATGTGAATTGTCGTCCCTTTGATCTTTCTACACTTACAAAAATAACAAAATCAGCTGCGTTAGTTTCCCTCGTCAGGCGCAAGGAAGCTGCCTGCAGAACGAAGGCACGCGTGCTAGCTGCCTAGCGCTCACCACGGACACATGACCGCGCGGGAGCACAAGAAACCTGCAGGCGAGAGCGCGGCGCTTCTCCATGCGTGTGATGCCGCGCATCCCGTCTGCACGCGACCAACCCTGATAAAATAGCGATCTCTTATCTCAGGTGAAAACGGATGGATAATAGTTGTTATATTTGTTTTCATTTTTTTATGCGTCTGCGCGCGACAAATCCTGATAAAATAGCGATCTCTTATCTCAGGTGAAAACGGATGGATAATAGTTGTTATATTTGTTTTCATATTTTTATGCGGATGTGAATACGACTACAAATAATGTCGAATACGTATACAAATAGAATACGAATCGAAACGAATACAGTTATAAATATGTTTTGGAACGTGAAAACCCCTTAAATTGTACGCCAGAAATTAACGAAAACATATAACTAGTTTGTTTGATCCAAATATTCATAAATTGTTCATATTTTCAGCAATCGCATATAGTATTGGCACTTGCAAGCTACATTAAATAGTTCATTACAGATATAACACTTAGTTTACCATATTTAGCTCATAACTCGTAAATCATCACGCATTCACACTTAGTTCATCACATAAATAAAACTTAGTTCACACTTAGCTCATCACACCTAATTCATTAATGACATACATAGTTCGATAATACCAAAATAAAATGTCTCAAAAAAATGAAAGGAATACATAAGAAATCAATGAGGCATACACAGTCTACAAACTACAGAGAAAATCTGAATGAATTGACCAATACTCATTACTAAGGTAAAAATCGAGAGAGCTCAACTATTGCATTGCAACTACAAGTCTACAAATTGAGAGAGACCAACTATTGCATACAAGTCTAAATAAGTGACATGAAGAATCATCCAACGTGACTCATCACAAAGGACTCATCAGAACTATTGCATTGCAACTAATAGTGATATATCCTATGCTATGTTGTAAATATTAACCCTCACTGGCTCACCGAGTCATTTATGTGCATGGTTTCTTCCAATACAACAGTATTGTCATATTGAGGGGGAGGAGAGGGACGCTTACCTCAGTGGTGGACTGGCGTCGGCGTTGGCAAGCAGGCTCCTGGACTAGTGTCGATGTCGGCAAGCAGGCTCTCGAACTGGACTGTGTAGGGATATTGGTAGACTACACTAGCTGGCAATTAAAAAATTCTACCACGTAAACCAGAAAGCTATGCAAGTAAGAGATCATATATCGTTACCACTAGACACGCAGTGCAGTGAAAGAAGAGTTAGAGCAGCCTGATCCAATGTCGAGTGTGTCGATGAAGTTATCATAGTCGATCATCCAACATCCTCGGCACCGATCGTCTCCTCCAACAACCTATGATGTTCCTTGCGTAGGTCGTGGATCGTCCTCGATCAGCGCAGCAGCAACCGCAGCAGTGCCTCTACAATATCCACACGTCTAGGGATGGAACGTCGTACGCCGGTGTGCTAGCACTAACGCGCACAGTAAGGCCTTCGAGAAGATGACAGCTAGGGTTTTGATGGAGCAACTTCCATACATCCAAATAACCCCATGCATCCCCTTATAAAGAGCACATAACAGATCCTATTCGAACTCATTTGTTCCAACCCGTTAAGTGTGTGACCCTGTAGGTTCATGCATAATCGGTTGCGATTCGAAAACACTTTTGTGACCACGAGTCGTTAGCGGTTCCTAGTAGGACATAACGATTCCCGAACAGACATAAATATTACACCGGACGAACCTTGTTACATTGGAGAGCGGCTGTTAAAATAGCGATCTTGTTAGGAAAATGCGCACTTTTATGATTATTTTAATTCCTAAAACAATAATCGATGCAACAATAGCATATATACTAGGCATATTTGAAACTATGAACAGTAGCATGATTATAAACTAAAATACATCTATCCCATATATGCGCTAACAAGGCAAAGCCTAGAACAATAACACTACTAACAAAAGCAGGAATCATCATCATCACATGACTAATTTTTAGGAAGCAAAACATAGCCATATTAAGTGATTTCACCGTGACTTACAGAGAATCGCTCTGGCGAAGGTCGCGGTAGAGTCTGATGCGAAGAAGACAACACGAAACTGATGATGGAGGAAGGAGAAAGTCGTGAGTAGTCGTGCGAATACTTCCCAAAAACCTGATTTGCTCCAACCCGTGCAGAATCACAAGGGACGCCGGCTTCGGAGACACTGCTCTCCCGACGTCAGTGCACGCCAATGAAGGGATGGTGTAGATAAGGTGGCGCAACACAGAGGAGGACAGAGCAAAAATTCTGAGGCTGGTCTATTTCCTGCCGCAATAACTCGCGGAAACATTTTGGAAACACAACTAATCACAATTAGATGTCATGTATGGTTTTGAGGCACAAAAAAGAATCCACACCCAACTAGACACAAAATCGCCGAATCATTCACTGGCACATCGCACGATGGCTAGGCTAGCGAGCGAGCAACCACACGCATGTGTTCTTCTTTTACCTACTTTAACTAGGTAAGATCAACTCCACCTTATAAATGTGTCTCCTCCTACCTAGACTAGCAATATGGTACTAAACTTCACACTTTCCACCGTGCATGAGTGTGCCTTTGAGATTTTCCCCGGATTTATGAATAATGGGCCAAGCCCAAAGACTCCAACAGATCTCTTATCTCTAACTCTAGTCTGTTATCATATTCAGTTAACTGTAGCATATCCAGCTATTGCTGTTGTGTTTGTTTTGCAGACTGTTGTAATCCCGATAAAATCGGGCTTCATGTAATTCTGACTTACAAGTACATAAATACGTAAGTTAACCCAAGAGGCAGCTTGGCGCCAAACACTTTGTTTTACAGCGCCGGCCCCTCTCCATCGGCCGAGCGGTCCCCGTTGTCTAGACGAATGAAACAGTTCATCGCGCATGTTCCGCCATCACCCAAGATCATCAGCTTCACGACGAAAACCAAGGTCCTGCTCGCTAGCTCACCTTGGGTTGATGCTCGCGAGAGGGACCTGCTACAAGTTCGAACAAAATCTGTGAAGAAAAATAAATGGTAGACAAATTTTGTTCAGAGCTTGTAGAAAAAAATGTATTGGAGGCGGCAGTGTGCGAGACACAGATCGCTGGAAGTTTCTGCTGAAGTGTGAGGCGAGACGGCGAGGATGCTCTTTCCATAACTTTTGGTGAGCAGCTGCACCGCGTGTGCAGCTGAGCATGGACACGGCTCTATGAATGGAACAGCTTCTGGAAGTCGAGAACGTGCGACGAGCTTTGAGTGGTGCAGTTCGTGTAAGACATCTCTTTCATCGATTTAATACACGTCGAATGGAATTGGGTCGGAGTTTCCTTCTACTGTGGTCAGTGTAGTTCGGTGAGCACACGAGCTAAAGAGAATGGACCATATCGATCTCAGGGACGAAAATACTCGAGAATAATACTATGATATATAAGTACGCATGTGGCTGCCTCAGCATTACATTGGACCGTAGAAAACAGACAGGGTTTAATGAGACACGTACTTCCCCATTTGTGGCTAACTTCTAAACTCAAAGATCTTTTCCACAGAGAAGTTTAGAAAACTAGAGGGGGCTTATAATGATTAGATTTGATAAGTCTGGGCAGTCTATAGCTTAAACTTAGCCAAACAACTTTTGATTAAATGTAACAAACTGATATATTAAGTTTATAAATTCTAGAGAAAGAGCCATGAAACAATAATTTTTTTAGAAGGAAACGACACTTGAGCTAGCAATGGTCAACAAGAGTAGTGGGCTGTTAAGGACGGACCCGTGGCCTTTGGCGGGAATGAGGGTGCTCGTTTCCACTCGATGCGGGGTGGCTTATTTAACGAGAGTATTTAAGTACATATGCGTTCAGCGGTAAAACGTATGCTCATGCTCCATGATGCACTAAAGCCTCCACAAATTTTATATCGTGTGCAGTGGACGCGCACGCATGTGTGACGTGAGTATGGTGTGCATGTTCTGGAGAAAGAGCCGTGAAACAACAATTTTATTAAGAAGGAAACAACAATTGAGCTAGTGTGGTCAACAAGAGTCGTTGGTCATTAAGGATGGGCCGTGGCCTGGTGGCGGGAATGAGGGTGCTCTTTTCCATCCACTCAGAGTTCGATCCCAAAGATCGGCGCGGTGTTGCTTATTTAATTAGAGTATATACACGTGTGTACATTCAGCGGTAAAGCGCATGTCCACTTCGTGAGGCACTTGAGCCTCCATAAAATTTATATCGTATGCAGTGGACGTGAGGTGTGTGCTTGGTATGCGTCCTCATTGTGTTCTCTAAACTGAAGAGTCGTGTGCGGTTGAGCTCCAATTGTATCACTAGATACGTGAATTCTCTTTTACGGCAACATTAATGTTGTTTTGAATTCAGGCATAATGCTGCTATTTAGCAGCTCCTACCATTTGTATGTGATTATAGGATAAGCTAAAGTGTCAGTGTAAAAAAGATAAATAGGCCCAAATCCAAAATACAACTTTAAGGATTTGCTCGCTACGTGCATGAGTCTCACTGTGCACAATGTGCACCAGCCGCCACTGCAAGCAAAACGGGAACGGGACCATCCGAGGAAAAGGCAATGGACCCAATCCAAGCCGGGTCCAATGGCTAATCTACCATCCACTCTCAACAACAGTTGAAAAGCAAACGCAAACCACAACCAAAACACAAGCAAACCAATCTCCCAAAACGCAGTCAAGCACGTTACCCATTTACCCAATCACCTGCAGGTATCAATTATCATCATCTACCTCTCAGGAAAATAAATTCTATGGACTCTCCCCACCCAGCCGTCAGATTCTTCTCTCCTCACAGTGTGCTACAGTAACATCGGGTGAGATAAACGGTTGGGAAGGAAGGCCTCACGCATATATATATAGGCGTGTTTGGTTCCAAACCTGTGCTGCGTTTGCCTGGCCGATCCTCCTCCTGGACATTGCCTACTTGGTGTTTGCTTCGTGTCCCTGCATCAGCAGCCTGCCAGGGCCAAGCGTTCAAAAGGAGGGCACAGGGCAATTTGCTGGCGGCAACAATATCATCCACCCTTCATTCTTCGACCCAACGCTGTATTTTTCATTCAATAATTTCAAGCACAGACTTCCAACCAAACAATCGTTTTCGGGTTTCTTTTGTACAAAAATCATCTCTTTCTGGTTCTGCTCAGACATCACTTTTTTCGACGTAAAATTTAAAATGCCAACCAAACAAACCCATAATTTATTTCCTACCTCCCTGTGCCGTCCGCAACCCTTGCATTTCCACTTCCATTTCCTTCTCTTCTCCGAACCTTATTTAAGCCCGCGGCCGCGGTTTCCCAAGCCAAAAAACATCCCATCGTCTGCAGCACCTTGGCCAACCAGTCTCTTTTTTGGTTAAAAAAAAGCCCCAAATTTAAGCGAACCCATAAGGAAAGGAGAGGAAAAGGAAGGCAGGTGCGTGTGCGCCGTTAGAATTTAGCAGCCGCCTCCGCCTTGTCGTCCTCTGCCTCCTCATGGCCGTGCCCAAGGAACGCGCGGCGGTGGCGAGGGGCGCGGGGAGATGAGATGGGCATGAGGTGCAAGAGGCACCCCTACCAGGCCGGCGGCGGCGTCTGCGCCACGTGCCTCCGCGACCGCCTGCTCGCGCTCGCCGCCGCGTCGTCGCAACTGCCGCCTCCGGCTGCTCCTGCGGTGGAGATGGCCGCGGCGTTCCCAAGGTCGGTGTCGCCGTACGTGTCCCGCAGGAAGTCGGACTCGTCGGGCGGTGCTCTCAGGCACCACTCGAGCCTGCTGTTCTTCAGGACGCCGCAGGTTGGGCCTGCCTACGGCGGCAGCGACGCGCTCGAGGAGGGCGACATCGGCTACGAGAAGCGGCGACCCGGCAAGTTCTCCATGCTCGCCACGCTCTTTGGCCACCACCACAGATCGGAGGACAAGGGTAAGGGAGACTCTAAGGAGCGAAAGAACCGTTCTTGGCTCGCCGGGATCATTCCGCGCCGCCGCAAGAAGCATGTTCCGGCCGCCGAGGCATCGCCCCCGGCGCCGCCGCCTAGGCGCTCCTGCCGCGTGGTCAGCAACCGGGGGCTCTCGCCGGAGAGGGATAGTCACGGCAGCGGCGAGGAGAGCAGCTCCCCCGCGGATCCCCCGTGGCGGCCGTCTCCTTCCCCGATGCGGAGGATCCCGTGCCGGCGCCGCCAAACCAACACTATGCCGTCTGGCTTCGCCGTCTGCCTCAGCCCGCTCGTGCGGCCCAGCCCCGGGCGCCGCCACCGCCCCGTCCAGCCGCCGGACCTCGGCACCTTCTCCTGCGAGCTCCGGCCGTCGCCGCTCCACACCCTCTCATCCGCCGCCTCCATTACACGCTGCCGCTCACGGAAGCTCGCCGACGGCGGTCGCTTCCGATGATCTTTTCCTTTTTTTAATATTTTCTTCCCGCGCTTATTATCACCCAATCCAAACTATCATCTTCTTTTTTAGCTTTCTTTCTTTCTTGTGGGGATTTACATTTTGTCCATTTGTGAAGAAGAGAGTCTGTAAGATTTCATGCTCCAAAACCACTCCGTTGACATATAGGTTACTCTGCTTGTCAGCCGAACATTTTGTGGGACTGTAACGAGCTGCTTGATTGTTTGTACAGCTAGCTGTCTGATTCTGATTTGCAAAATTTTAAGTAATCCTGGTTTTTTCCTTTGATTTCCTGGAATTAAGAATGAGCATACTTAGGTTCCAATCCAAACAGGCTCATAGAACCAAATGCTGGAGTCACGAGAGAGAGATCTGAAGGAGAGAGCGTGTGTGTGTGCAGAGATTAAAAGAAGGGTCTTGATTGTTTTGTGTCTGAACGAATTCTGAGTCCATGGTCTATGAGTACTCTATATGAGAGATGCATCAATTCAATTCCATTTGGTCAGAGATTTCACATGGAGGCAGCCGGCCGGCAGCATATTTATGGGCGATGGCTCCCTGTGCCTCCATTACTGTTTTGCTGGTACACCAAACCATACTAAATGAACCCCAACCTCTTTGTGAATACTAGAGTTATGGAGTAGCATCTGTTCATTCCAATTTCTGCATGGTGACCAGAGGAGGAAAAAGAAGAGAAAAAAAAAATCATGTTCATTACGTCTTGTTAGCGAGTAGTAGTATAATTTTGTTCAATTATACCGAAGTTGACAGCAATTTGGAGGATTTGGAGAAGATTCTATCTGCTCCCACTTGAGGTTTACTTGTGGGCTGTCCACGATGTATGTCATGGTGATGATGATGATGATGTTGTTGGATTAATTGGGCTTGGTCTATTTTAATTTAGCAATTAATCAAATGAAATTTCTAGGCCCACTATTAATGCTAGGTGTAAAAACTGTTTAGTCCCATATGGAGAATTGAATGGGAGTTACACCACTTTAAAAGGTGGAACGTGGTAACCCCTTGTGGAATTGGAGAGACCTAATACACGCTGCCATTCCATTCCATGTATGCCGTCTTGGCCGCTTGCGTCTTATGGCGGCGTGTCGAATGCTGGCGTTTTTCTTTATCTATTCAAAATCAAACGCGCGACTCTGGCGATAATTGCGATTACTAGTGTATTATGGTCATGCGGTTACTTTGAGTAATGGATGCGATTACTAGTGACTAATGGTCTGCGATTACTCGGCCTCTTCATTTTCTTTGTTACAAAAGAACTCTCCACTATATCTGAGGATCGAGAGAAGAGTATTACGGTTCGGTGTTGTTCTTTGTTCTCTGTCATCTCCGGTCGAGCCTTGCGCGCACAAGTTTCGGGCGAGTAGGCCTCTGGAACTTCGTTCGTTTGTGTACCGCGGGTGGCGGGCGATCAAGTTTTGGGGAAGCGCATCGGTAGCGACTACTCAATCTGCGGCGTCTACTTCACGGTGGTGAACCGTTCGCGGGTGCGATGCGAACATCTTCTGCATCACGCCTCGATCGACTACATCGAATAGGCCATCATGTCGTGATGGTAACGGCGCCTCCGGTGTCTCGCAGCAGCCTACATCGAATGCACTTGAGGCCAAGTTCGGAGTTTCGATCTTTGGTAGTGAAATGTATGTCATGGAGCGTTCTATGACTACAAGATGGTCGATGACCGATTACGTAGTAGAAACAAGCTCATGAGATTGAACAGCGCAAAGGAGCTTGAGAACAATAAGTCGCGAAGTTCTGGGACAAGTTTGTGGTGGCGGTATTATCGCCAAGTTACCGCTTTCTTGGTCGGATTTTGCTACCTCTCTAAAGCACAAGAGGCAGGAGTTCAGTGTTATTGATCTCATTGGCACTCTTGGTGTTGAAGAGAAGGCGAGGGCAAAAGATACTCGTGGCAAGAAAGTTCTTTGCTAAGGAGGTTCAAGCGCCAATTTGGTGCGTAAGAAGAATTCTCGGGCTTTCCACAACAAGAAGAAAAATAAGCCTTTTGTCAAGCCCAAGGCTACTCTTGAGTTTAAGAAGAAAGGCAAAGGAAAGGGTAGTTTGCTTTGTGTGCGGTGATTACGCCATTGGGCTAAGGATTGTCGGATCGCAAGGATAAGCGCAGAATCCGCCAACATGGTTATTAGTGACGCCGGAGGAACATCGAGTACGTAATTATTTACCTACCGTTCTTTCGCTTGTCAATCACTGAGTGGTGGATTGACACTAATGCTAATATTCATGTTTGTCTTGATATTTCCTTGTTTTCATCTTATCGGTCGGTCGAGGTTGCTCCTTGTTGATGGGGAGCGGATCGCATGCATTTGTTCATGGTGTTGGTGCAGTCGATCTGAAGTTTACTTGGGAAAGACCGTCTTGGTGAACGTCAACATGTCCCTCCATAAAGAAGAATCTCGTCGGCCGGATCTCTCTGTGTAGAGATGGTTTTAGGCTTGCATTTGAGTCCAATAAATGTGTCGTGTCTAAGTATGGAACATTTGTTGGTAAATGCTATCAGAACGGAGGGTTTGTTCCGTTTTTCTTTGATGGATTCCTGTAATAAAGTTGTGAACCATGTGTGTAACGATGATGATGAGTCTAATATTTGGCATTCACGACTTTGTCATGTTAATTTTGGGTGTATGACGCGCTTAGCTAATATGAGTTTTGTCGGTGTTTTAGAACCGAACTTACGTAAAGATTGTTTGATTCGGGGGGTCTCCTAGAATAGAATCATGCAGAGAGATTGACACGGGAATTTTTATACAGGTTCGGGCCTTCTCCGGAGAGAATAACAACCCTACTCCTGTGTGTGTATGGTATTGAGTGTATACTGAACAATGAGGGGAAAAACTAAGACTATTACAGATAGTGCTTGTATTCCTGATGGCTCGATCCTCTCCTCTTTTTCCTTTCTCTAGTTGCCGCCTTTTATAGTGCGTGAAGGAGCGGCGATTACTCGAAAAGCGGCGCCTCATCACCTCTATGAATTCAGCGCATGTTGGTAGTAATTACGGTGTATTAATTCCCCGTCGCTCAACACTATATACGAGAGATAATGGGGTATTACGTGCCATTATTCTATAGAATAACAAATGATGATGATCGTTTGAATCCTTAATCAATAAGACCCACTTGTCTATAGGTTCATTTGATTATAAGGTGGTCGGTGGTGACCTAGTCGTAGAGGAATCTCGACTATGAGGTAGTCGTAGCAAGACTTACGACTATGGGATAGTCGTAGCATAACTTACGACTATGGGGGTGGTCGTAGAAGAACTTACGACCATCCATTTGGTTCTTCCTTCATAACATTAAGGGTACACTCGGGGTTCACATGGCGTCATATTTATCTATAATAAAAATTATAGATAAAAGGTAAAATGAGGATTATTATATCCTCGTCATCTAGCCCCCACTTCAAGTGAAAGCAACTTACTTGGTAAAGGGTTCTAGATGGTCTTACGATCATGAGAGGATCGTGAAAATAATCGAAGGAAAAACTCTTCGATTGTATACTACTTTGACCGAAATGTGCTTGGTCAAGAAAATTGCTTACAACTATCAAGTGGTCGTAAAAGCATTTCTCACGATCACAAGGTGGTCGAGTATAGTGATCGGAAGAAGGAACTTTCCGATTATCATTTCCTTTGGTTGAAAAGATCTAACCAAGGAAGTAATTTAAGCTTAAGATGTAAACGCAAAACTGAATTTCTCGAGCGAACACACTGGGAATCTCAAACGGCGCTTGGTTAGCTTGTCTGCATTGAAGCGGTTCAAGGCGGTGGCGACCCTTGGAATGTCACGCCTCGGCTCAAGGTGCTGTGATTATATATACTCACCGGAGGGTAAAACCTAAGATCTTACTTTTCCCCAAATTGCTCCTCGCTTGTTCTTCAAGCTCTTGCCTTCTTGACCCAGAATGCTTGGTTGAGAAGCCTATTGCTACCTCTCCGGTTCTTTGGAGAGACAACAAGGAAGTGGTCGAGGATCATCCTCGCCCGGTGGTAGAGGAAGTCGTGGCGCTGAAGTGGTTACGACAACCAATGAGGTACTGTTGTACCCGATGAGGTAGCGGCTACAACCTCTGAAATGCGGCGGTGACCACGAAGATGGTCGTGGAGACTCCGGCGGCCAGCAAATGCGACCACCGAGATGGTCGCCACGACCCTTGAGATGGTCGTGGATAGAAACGAGGCATTGCGAAGCCTCTGGTCAAGATGGTGGCGGTTACGCCCACCGTCTTGGAAAGGAGATCGTTGCGACGTTCCTCCGGTACCCAAAGAGAAACCGGTTACTGAATCGAAAGAAGAAGAGTATTTCAACCTGCTACGACTTCTTTGGGCTGCTTCCATCGTAGGGTCTTACGCTTTCGGATCTCGCGATCGAAGTCCCCATCCCAACGATATTCCCAATAGAGGATACCTTTGATAATGAGCGTCTTGAGAAGGTTTGGTGGGACCAAGTCACGAGGGTAGACAAGTCAAGATCCGGAGTCGGTTTACTCGATGTTTGCTCGATCAACCATGAATGTAAGTACTTAATCGTACTTATATATCTGGTATAATCTTCTCTTGTTTCTCCTTGTCTTTTCATCTTGCGAAAGCCATAGAGCAAATTCTTTGTTGTCGGTGAATATCATCGACAACTTCTAGAGTCATGACGACAGAAAAGAGGAACTCGCAAGCAGTAGAGAGGTGGTAAGTCATTGCTATTCATAGTCACCTTGGATTTGACTACTTATATAGTGCTTACGGATTTGTCATGGAAAAACTCACGACTAGGTAATGGTCGTAAAAGACTTATGACCGATGGCTTTGTCGTAGAAGAACTTACGACTAGATCAATGGTTGTAGAAGAACTTACAATCGATTGACCCATGCTCATGTCCTTTGTTATCCTTTGCGGGTTAAGCAGTGGCGCTTAAGATCTTAGCCGACTAAGCTCGATTATGAAAAAGAGGAGTCGAAAAAGTTTAGGAAGAGGTATTAGACTTAGGAAAAAGCTTAAAGAAGCTAACTCTGCAACCATGAAGTCGCAGGAAAAATTAAGCGATAAGTCTTGAACTTAAGATCGCTTATATCTTTGATCTTTACCTAACTCTTGCTTCTTTTCGAGAAAAAGAAGACGAGACGAAAAAGCTCGAGAATGAAGTTAGAGAAAACTTGAGTTATTCACGAGCTTACTCGTATGTCCAAAAATAAAGATCAAAACCTTGAGACGCCGAGAACTTCGAATATCAAGTAAGTAATTATTTACCGCAATCCTTTACGAGTTATTTCCTTTTCTCACTTCCACTTCCTTTCTAGCAATGGACGTTAAATTGAGAGAACTTGAGGCTGAAATCGCGGATAAAGTCGTGATTTATAACCAGACCGTCCTTATTGCAAAGAAGAATGTAGATGATATTGTATCATGGGAGAAAAAGTATGCTGAGACCGTTGCTTCCCATAATGAAGAGGTCAAGAAGTTGGATTCTCAACTAGTGGGTAAGAAATTCTTTTACCCGTGATTATTTTTGTTTTCTTTTTCCTCTAGGAGTTTATTTTTGTTTGACCAATCTTAACGAGGTCAACAATGGAAGCAGAACTCACAGCATTAGATACCGCTACTGTTGAGGCTGAGTGGCTTCGTGAACTCCTTATGGATTTGCTTGGTAGTTGAAAAACCGACTGGCTATCTGATGAACTGTGATAATCGATCGTAATTATCAAGGTGAATAGTTCTAAGGACAACATGAAGTCATCTAGGCATGTTAAGAGGCGGTTGAAGTCATCGAAAAATCAAAAACTCGGAGTGATAGCGCTAGACTATGTCGGACAACTAATAATCTGGCGACCAATTTACAAAGGGTTTATCACGTAATGTGATAGATAGTGCATCGAGTGAGATGGGCTGAGACCCACATGAGTCATACCACGGTGGTAACTTTGTTCTCGTGATCGGAGATCCCGTGAAGTAGAATGGTGAAACAAGTTGTTGGTTGACTAGGAGGAGAGACCTTTACAAGGCTCATTTTTTTAGTGATGCACTTCTCTCCTATTACGTATGGCGGGTTGGTTTTTACCTCAATGTGATCCGAGTGGCTTATTTAAAGCGTAGATGTCGGCCTACAAGACATCTTAGAAGGAACACACCTATATGAGTTCATTCTGGTCACGATCTATGAGATTTGGGTGATTTCTAGATACTCATGAATAGGCATGGAGTATGACTTATATGCTCCAACCAAAGGGATGCTTTAAGCGACCTAGTACTAGTAAAGGATTTGGATAAAGCTTGTTCTTTCAAACTGTCAATTCAAGGCATAGTCCATTGTTCGGTTGTGGATGAGTGTAACTCCTTTCCTAGATGGTTGTTCAACTTAACGGTCTCCATCGAAACACCGGTATATCAAACAACAATGAGGCGAGAGCATTTCTCGTGTGCCTTGAAATTTGGTGGGGATTGTTGGATTAATTGGGCTTGGTCCATTTTAATTTAGCAATTAATCAAATGAAATTCCTAGGCCCACTATTAATGCTAGGTGTAAAAACTGTTTAGTCCCATATGGAGAATTGAATGGGAGTTACACCACTTTAAAAGGTGGAACGTGGTAACCCCCTTGTGGAATTGGAGAGAGCCAATACACGCGCGCGCTCACTCGCCTCGCCATGCCACGCCACGCCATGCCGTGCGGTGCGGTGCGTGTGTGTGTGTGTGCGTCTTGTATGGCGTGTCGAATGCAGGACGCGTTTTTTTATCTATTCAAAATCAAACGCACCGACTCGCGATTATAGCTACGGTTACTTCGAGTAATGGATGCGATTACTAGTGACTAATGGCTGCGATTACTCGCCTCTTCATTTTCTTTGTTACAAAAGAACTCTCCACTATATCGAGGATCGAGAGAAGAGTATTACGGTTTGGTGTTGTTCTTTGTTCTCTGTCATCTCCGGTCGAGCCTTGCGCGCACAAGTTTCGGGCGAGTAGGCCTCCGAACCGTTTGTTTGTGTACCGCACGGGTAGGCGGGCGATCAAGTTTTGGGGGCGCGTCGGTAGCGACTACTCAATCTGCGACGTCTACTTCACGGTGGTGAACCGTTCGCGGGGCTGCTGCGAACATCTTCTGCATCACGCCTCGATCGACTACATCGAATAGGCCATCATGTCGTCGATGGTAACGCCTCCGGTGTCTCTGCAGCCCCGCCCGAGGGTATAAATTGAAAACTTTTACGGTGTATTTCTTTACATGCGCTATGAATATGTTAATAGATGTTTACATTAGCTTGTTAGTTAGCGAATATGAATACATCGTTGATAGATCACTCATGCATGTTTATGTCATGTTTTATATACTGAATTTCTAGATTAAAATATACCAAAAATTGACTAGATTTCCAACAGATGTTGTATTCGTGTGGGCAGCATTGTGACTGGCTGGTTATGATGTGTGAACGTACACTGTTTTGTGTTTACATGCTCTTTAGCACTAATACATTGTTTTGTGCTTACATGCTTGCTGTTTGGATGGATCCATCTTTTTTTGTTAACTTGTTCCTGATAACATCACCGTATCAAAGTAGTAAGCTACTCACTCCAGTCATAAAAAGAACTAAATTTATCATCATATTTTCAAAAAAAGTTATAAAAGTGTAATGTTATCAAAGTATATTTTTCATAACAAATTTACTCATATCATTTTGTATATCTAAACTACATATTTTAGATAATATATTTGGTCTAATTAGAACAATTTGACTACATGCATTGTAGGGTGATTTGCTTATGTGACTGATCGGAGCAATAAACAACGACAACATCACAGTTCACATATAGCTAGTGCTAGTGCTACAGCTTCACTATATTACATATGCAACAAAGATACTCTCCGGTTTGGCATGTTCTTGGGAGTTGTGGCTCACTCTTGTTAAGCTGACCTGTTAACTAGTTAATTAAAGGAGAAAGTTGGACTTTTCGCTTGCTTTGTATAATTATTTTAATGTCTCTGTTTGAAATGGCGCCATATTTGTTATACGTGGAAATATAGAGAAATTTTAGTAGCACTACTAGTACTCTTCCTAACAAAAATATTTTTTTTTATTAATTAACCTTTTTTGAATTTTATTTTAAAGTTAACCTTCGGCACACTTTATTTCCAATTTTGACTCCTTTGGTCACGCCACCACCCGTGACGGGACAAAATAACACTGTCACGTCAGCTTATTTTTGGTCAAACTCTTGTCACACCACTAGAAGTAGTGTGACAGTTTTATTTGGTCACGCCACAACCAGGGGCGTGACAAAAAGTGCTATTTTGGGGACTTATCCTGGCGCGTGACAGTGTTGTTTTGTCACGCCACCACCCGTGGCGTGACCAAAGGGGTCAGAATTGGAAATAAAGTACGCCGTGGGTTAACTTTAAAATAAAATTCAAAAAAAGGTTAATTAATAAAAAAAAGTTCTAACAAAAACTATGCGTCATCGTTGGAATTGTAGCTGCGTGCATGGTTTTGATTCGCCTTCGGCTCCTCGGTTTTAACTTATTTCACGTTTGTTATTGGACGCTAAGATCTAGGACTACTACTAGAGATGATGACAATGTCCTAAGGGTATGCACAATAGTACAGACAGCTGTTGTCTATAGCAACTCTTCATGTCATCTGTAGACAACACTAAAAACAGCTCATACAATGGGTTGTGATGATATAGTCCGCTACATGATCATAGACAACACACAATTTTTTAATGCTTTTCTTAGTTTTGGTGCTACAGTCAGCTACAGGATTGTAAACAACACATTTCTCTCACTTTATTCTCTTTCATCTGCATCAGCTTAAATCCTACGTGACAGAGGCTATAGACAGCTGATGTAAGCCCATTGCACATGACCTAATTATGCAGCGAAGTGTGGATTTGCATTACAGACAAAGGAGTCATGCCACTGGGCAGTTGCAAAGTAACCTGCTCCGTCAAAGTAAAATGGGAAAGTCAACCTGGACATGTCCTCCCCTGTACATGAAAACCACATGTCCACAATGTCCTTAGGTATAAGGAAATCAGCCTCCTGAGCCCCTCCCCAGGCGACTCAGGGGCGAACACAGCCCTCCGTTGACAGCCCTCCCCGTTGTTGCCGCCTAGCACATCAACGACGGTGAGCCTCCCTCCCACTGCAGCCTCCTCTTTCCCTCCTCCTCCTCCTCCTCCTCCTCCCCCCCGATCTCGCCATCGGGTCGCCGTGTGTCTCGCCGCTGTTTGCGGGCGGTGTGGCGCGGGCACAGCGCGTTGTTGCGGCCGAGCCCCGACGTGGGTGTGCATCGGTGTGACGCTCACTGACGGCGCGGGGCCAGCATCCCCCACCCAGATCCTTCTTCTCCTCGCCATATCCGGATGGATATGACCTCCTCCTTGGTGATCAACGCTGGAGTTAGTCCCTATCGGTCCTGGGAGCCCCTTCGTCTTTTGTTACTCTTTGGCTCAAGCAGGGTCGCGGCTGGCCAAACCTGGCCGTGACCGCGTGTGGCTAGTTGGGCGAGTCGCCTTTGTGAGTGGAAAGCCCGATGAAGCGGCGTGTGCATTGCGGCGGCAAAGTCGCGATGTCACGGTGGGCGCATGACTGGTCGAGCTAGTCGCGGCCGCACGTGGCTGTCTGGGCCCGTCGTGGCCGTGCGTGAACAGCTCGGCGGATAGGGTGTCGATGGCTGTGATAGCTCAAGTGGGGTTTGCGACGGGCGCATGGCTGTCCGGGCCTAGTCGCAGCCGCACGTTGTGGTCCCTTCGGTGTTGCGTGTCGTGGCGAAATCGGAGCCGTTGCAAGACTGGTGTGCGACAGATGGCGATGATGACACGTGACATGCATCGTGGTGGGGTGTTGGGGTGCGTTGGTGGCGGCGGCTTCGATGGTTTGGTGGTCTTCTGCGATCGTCGGCTCAGCTAAGGTATTGCTTCAGGCATCGCTTTCGACGCCTCGGCGATGCTTGTCGTGGAGAAGCCAAAGGAGCCGCGACGCGGTTGTGTGATTGGCGGCGACGATGACACATGACGAGCATCATTGCGGGGCTTTGTGGCTTGCAGGTGGCGGTGGCTTCGGCTGTCTCGGGTGCGCTCAAGCCTGAGCGCAGGGTTGGGCATCGTCGTTAGCTCAGTTGAGGCTTTGCTTCAGGCGTCGCTTTGGACGCTTTGGCAATGCTTCTCACAGGGAAGTTGGAGCTGCCTCGTTGTGGCTGTGCGACGGGCAGCGATGATGACACACGGCGATGTTGTAGACGGGCGTCGGCGCCGAAATGGCGGCAACCGGCGGTTGAAGCGGCTTCGGGCTCGATCGCGGTTGGCGTGTCTTGTGCATCGGCATCGTGGGTCACGGTGGAGTTGGAGCTGATGCACGTGGTGACAGCGGCGACGATGACTCGTGACATGATGCATTAGTGGGTGGCGTGTGTCGGGTGGTGTCTTGGTGCGGTAGTGGGTCGCCGACGGTTTGAGTGGTGTAACATCTCGTTTTCGGTTCAAGAATAGTAATTACTATTTGGTTTTCGGTTTTCAATCCGTATGTCAAATTATCAAATATTTTCAAATCTCCTAGCTCCTATTTAAGTTCGGGTTTGTGTTTCAAACCTCCTTGAAATTCTCGAATTTGAATTCTCCTTTTTCGGATTTGGGCCCCTTTTCTCTTTTGCCTTCCTCTCTTTTCGGGCTTGGCCCAACACCTCCTTGGGCCTTTGGCCCACTTCTTTCACCTAGCCTTCTTGGCCCAGCCTTCCCCATTTTGGCTCGGCTCCCTTCCTTCTTCCCCCTGTCCTTCTTGTCCCACGGGCAAGCACCCATGTGCCCGCTGTGGCTCCGCTTCCTGCCTTTGTGCCACAGCGCCATAGCGCCACCAGCGCCCACGCCGTTTTCCGGGTCAACGCCAGCCACGAGCTCCTCCTGCCGCCCTCGTGTGCCCCCGTCAGCACCCACGAGCTCCCTGCCACCACCATGCCGCCTCCTGGCTCCCTCTGCCACCCGGTCGCCACCCCAGCCACGAGAGCCCCTGCTCCTGCCTGCTCCCCTGCCGCGTTGCCTCCGCCACCTACTCCGGCCGCTTAAGTCGCGCACGCTTGCGTCACCCGCCTGCGCAAGTCGTCATTCAGTCTGCCCCATCACATCCGCGTAGAGCCGCCCATGTCGGCTGCCTCGGGACGCCGCACGAGCTCCCTGCGCCCCCAACGGCCATCTCCCTCTGGGTGTCTATAAGAGCTCCCCTGGCCACCTCCCCAGGCCTCCATTCCTTGCCCTTGGCCTTGCCCCCTTCTTCCACCGCATGCACAAGTCAAGTCGAGCTCCCGCTCCTGCCTTGGCCGCGCCGTCCCACCACTGCATCCCTGCTCCGGTGAGACTCCGCCCCGGGCGATCGCGTCATCACGCACCTCCTGAGACTCCCAAGCCATCCCCCACCACCATTCTCCCTCCCCGCCGAGATCTTGCCACACAGTAGCTCCTTCCTCCTCCGTCCAGTGCCTTGCCGGACCACCAGGCCGCCTTAGGCCACCCTGACCCCGCCTCCGGCTTCCCTACACCCACGCGCAGTACATGCATGTGCCCTCTTCACCACCGCACCACTCCACCATTGTACGCCTCCAGCCTGTGGCGCCCGCTGTCGCCTTGGGCCTTGCCGCCGCCGCGCCCACCCCTCTCCAGCGCCGCCGCCTCTGCCCATGGGGTCGCCATCCTCGGGAGACCCGTTTCTTGGCTCGCCTCCTCCCATGTGCCGCCCGCTCTCATCTTGCTTGGCGCCTCCCTCTGCTCCCATTTCTTTGTGGCTGATTGAATCAAAAGGGGATTGGGTTGATGCTCTATGGCCCCACATGTCGCATACTCTAAGCCCCTCTCCCTCTCTCTTCCAAGTGGGCCTAGCCACAGTGCACCCCCTGGACCAGGGCACATAGACTTGGTCCATGCACTGTGCGGTGCACCGACTCTCTCTCTCCTTTCTATTTCCTTGAGTTAATTCAAAAGCTCAACTTCGGAAGTCCCGTTCTCCTTCGTCGTAACTCCGATTCAAGTGAAATTTGTTTCTAAAAATTTTGTAAATTAAAGATCTTGCTAATGGAATAGGTTTTGTTTAATTTGGAGTTCATTTGTTATTCTTTTTTTATTTATTTGCTCTCTTTACTTGTTTATGCCTTTTTTCGGTACGTTCGTCCGATTAGAATTCGAAGACGCGGGAGATCTCCAAGTTGATCAAGCACAAGAATATCAAGACTCTCTTGCTTATAACCAAGGCGATTTGATACTTTGATCATTTTCAGCCTACATTTTATGTAAATTATATTCATTTAAATTACCAAAATTGCATGCTTTAATTCTTTAATCAATTGTATGTTAAAGCTTAAGGTAGTTAAATACCCATTTGATGATTAATTAATTATAATGCCATCCTTTGACAATTGAATCCATTATTCCATGTCACCCTAGTAACTATATGGTAATTACTAGTTATAGGTTGTACTTAAGTGACATGCTAGTCTTGCTTAAGTACCGGGGTATTAAATACCCCAATCATCATTTCTTCAAACATGAAATAATTTTTGGCAGTCATTGGTGGTCCATGACCGAAGTGAATGAGATAATTTGGTTTTACTCCTCAAAACCCTAATAACTTCTTTATTCTTGTGCAGGCGGATGGTGTGATGGATGGTATGTTGATGGGTGCTAATGCAGCCCAAGGTGGATGGTATGTGGAATGAACCGCCCAGATAACCCTAAGGATTTAATCCTGTGATGACTTTCCAATGTAAAACAGTGCAACCACAAGTCTGTAAGGTACAACCTGGCTGAATAATTTGTATCCACCAGTACGAGTTGCACCAGGTAGATGACCTGCGACACCGTAAGCCTTTGTGGTGAAGGGGGTCGGGGTGCACGACGTAAGTCGTTACGATGGCATAAGAGGGGGTCTGGGTACGGGTTAACGGGTCTACAAGAACGTAACCCTTATCAGGCGAAACCTTAGCGGGTGTAACTAATACTGAGGGGGGCATTGTAAAAGCCTTGTGGTGATCTCCCTTTGATTCACATGTCTATAGAAGCATGTGTACATATCAAGACGATTATGTCTTGTGGGTAAAGTGTACAGCCTCTGCAGAGTAATAAACTGTTCGAACAGCCGTGCCTATGGTCAAAGACAGACATGTGAACCTTACTAGAGTTAGTTCTATTTCAAAAACCTTTGCGGTGGGATGAAAAGTGTGGTGGGCTCACCTAGCCCAGAGATTGGATTTTTCCTGGGTTTTCAAACTCAGTGGCGTTAATAAATAGAGGCATCTCCAATCAAAATAAGTATAAGGTGGAGGTAACGTCTGCTATTATAAATATTGCACAATTACTCTCTCTTTAATAAAATACAATTTGGTTAAAATGCTAAGTGATAGGAATTTGTAATTATGATAATTGAAAACATTGCTTGAGCAAATAAAAGAACCTGTGCCATCCTTGTTAAGCCTTGCATGTATATTATTGCATCTTGTGTGTTGACTTGCGAGCATGAAAGTTGTGCTCATTCTCACGCTTTCCCCCCAAACCCTCAGAAGCTGGAAATTCTGAAGATTACGCATACTACGAGGATTCAGAAGTTGGAGACCCAGAAGATGAAGATGAGTAGTTTAGATCTTTTAGTCTAGATCTCGCCCCAGTCCAGTTGACTCCGTCGGTGCTTGCGTGCATCCTATATTATCTGAGTTTCCGAGTAATATTGGACGCACACGAGTTTCTCTAGTCGCTTGCCTGTGGAGAGATGTACTCTCACCCTTTTGCTTTCGTTGTCGCTTCCGCTACTTTTGTAATGTAATCAGTTTGGCCTGGTCAGCCCTTATTATAAAACTTGACCCGATGCGGTCTATGTAAACTCTGATGTGTTAAATTAATGAATGATATGGTTTCACGTCATGTATGAAATGATTTAGCAATGTGTCTGTGAGTGCTATCTACTGATCTAGGAAATAACATAGTGTTTTTACAGAGGATTTGTCATTAGAAAATCCGGGTCCGACAAGTGGAGGAGTTGCCCCCTCTCCCTTCTCTAGGGGGGATCTTTGTTGTCGCTCCACAAAGTGCTTGTTTTCCCGATGCAGTAGATGCTTGGTAGGAGTTATTGTTGAGATTCCTTGTCCGGTGGTTGAGATTCCTTGTCCGGTGTTGACGTCCCCACTCTTTGGGCCATCCAATTTATATGTTTTTCCTGTTCTTTTTTTCTTCATTTGTTTCCTGCATTCCAAACAGACTGTTACAGACTTCTAAAAGAACACCCGATGATAGGTGATAGAAACTCCTGTAAACTTGATTGTTCTATTTTACTTTCCTGCTGAAATTCCTGCGAAACCAAGAGAAGTTGACCATACGCCGTTTTTCTTTTTAAAACAGAAAGCATCCGATTTCATTAAGGAAACCAAAACAGAGTACATTACTGAAGTTTTTGTCGACCAAATGCCTCTTTTTTTTTTTGAGACGGACCATACGACTTTCAATTTCAAGTAGATGATAATAATAATTATATAAAGACACATGCGTACCTTATCAAGTGCATACGACCAGAAATTCCAAAATGCCTCAGTGTTGTGATCCGAATGGAACAGATCCCAGGCCAAGCAAAGACGCAGCAACGGAAGCTGGGAAGTACGCAATCATGGCGTGCATTTTGGCGCTGGCCCGGCAGGTTGCCATTCGCCAACCTCTCGCTTCGAAAGCAAGCCTAAGAAGTGCCGGTAGTTCTCGCGGGGATGTCCAACCGTGATGGATGTGAATGGCGCCCGATCGATGAGATGACACGCGCACACACCCATGACACGTGATGCGCTAGTGGTGGCTGGACGGTTTTTTTTTTTAAAATAATGTTATTCTTAAATAATTTTTTAAAAAAATCGATTTTTAAATTTTTTTTTTACAAAACTAGGCTCCCATCGCTATTTGAAATAACGAAATTGTCCTGTCGTCATTCCAAACGGCAACAATAGCATAGAGAATGAAGACAGAGCTTATAATAGTGTAGAGAGGTCTCTGTTGTTAGTTGAAATGACGACAGGACCCTATTGTTACTCCAACTGGCGACATGACATTGTCGTCATTTCAAATAGAGATAGGGATCCCATAAGTTTCCATTGTCATTCATAATGGCGGCACAATCTACCTTATAAAAGACTCTAAAATTCTGGTATAACTCACTTGTATTCGGAAAAATGAGAGAGGAGCAGAGATGAGTAGAGGAGGGAGAGAAGCTAGTGAAGCGCTGCCCGTCCGGTCGTCCACCTTTTAGGTAATTTTTTTAACTGAACGGATTACATAGTTTTAGATGTACGGTTACGTAGTGTAGTATGTTGTACATAATTCTTTTCAGTTGATAGTTTAGTTTTAGATATGTGGTTAATCGTAATTTTTTTTTACAGTGGATACATTAAATATGTCGGACACCACCAATTTCAAAATTTACCACGGTTAGGGGACTATTCTTGAGGGGTCCCGAGGGGTTGATTTGTGTTATTTCCAATCGACGATCGTGATCCTAACAAGACCAGAGCAGCGTACATGGGACGCTGTGATGCAGTGGTTGTTCCACACATTCAATTTGGACTATATTGTGTATGATCTGAGATTGAGTTGTCTTGCAAACCGAGTATCACAGGGCACATATTGGGAGTTAGTGCAGCTCAAGAGAACAAGGTCATGGTAGCCATATGTACACAGGGCGAGAGAGGAATGGTGGGATTTGGTTCTTCTGGCCCAGACATATACCAAGCCCATTCTTGCATCGGTGGTTGAATAAGAAGGGGGTGGTAATGCCCAAAAAGAAGTCGGGGACTCCAGCCACATTGCGACGTACACAATGCCCGAAGGTCCAGAAGTTGCTGATGATGTTGTTGAAGAACCTGTGGAAGGAGCTCCTTCAGTTAGGCAAGCTAGTGGCCCTACTGACGAAGGTGAGAAGCTGGAAGCCCTAGTACAAAGGATGTATCTCGAAGACCAGAACTACATGACATTGTTAGAAGATGAATGATCCAACGACGAGGATGTTATGGAATAGCAGGCAGTTCCATCCGAGTAGAACACATACCCATTAGACAACCTCGTCGTTAACGAAGGCCTCCGTGTGGCGTGTTAGTAGGAATAGAGCGAGGTCAAGCAATGAGTTATGTACAAATGCAAGGAGGTCGTGTAGGAGACGGTCAAATTCTAGGCCTTATCGATGCGACGTACATTCACAGTTGTTAAGTCTAACCCAAGATGCTACAGCGTGAAGTGGGACAGAGAGAGATGCCCTTGACGAGTGCACACATTTTAACTTAAGTGGGACTCCTACTGGAAATGCTCTAAGTGGTCCCTCATACATGTGTCGTCGCTGAGTCAGTGCAGTCCAATAAGAACATGTCATCAGGCTTCATCGCAAACATCATGTATGGTGAGATCATGGATAATCTAGATTTTGAGTCACGATCCATCATTCGGCCGATTGAGGTAAGATTCCAGCACACAATCAGTTATGCTAAGGCGTGGAGGGCAAAATAGAAGACATTGGAATCAAGATTCGGTACGTTTGAGGACTCCTACCACAACCTCCCTGGCCAACTCCGAGTCATATAAGACAAGAATCCCGGTACTTATGTCGATATTCAAGATTCCACGCATTCGAAGTAGGGCAATAAGAGGGTACTGAAGCGGACATTCTTCGCCTTTGGTCCATGCATCAATGCATTCTGGCACTACCGTCCAATCTTGTGCGTGGATGACACATTTCTGACTAGAAAGTACAAGAGCCAGATACTGACTGCAATAATGATGGACGAGAACAATCAAGTTCTTCTTGTGGCATTCGCGTTCGTTAAAAGCGACAACACAGACAACTGGTTGTGGTTCCTGAGGAATTTGAGGATTTTTGTTGTACAGGGTCGTCCTAACGTATGCGTCATACATAATCGACATGCGGGCCTACTGAGTGCAATAACTCAGCTACAACAAGGAGAGAACAAACCACTTCCATGGGTGGATCTGCAAAGCAGGTGATGTATGTCGCACTTGGGTGCAAACTTCTATAAGCAGTTCTGCAACAAAGATTTGATGAATCTGTTCAAGCGGTTGTGCAACTAGAACCAGCAGCGAAAGTTTGACGCGCTCTAGAAGATTCTAGATGAGTAGACCCAGACGCACAGAAGGGAGGGAGCGAAAAAGGCTGTTACAAGCGTTGACTAGGCTCCCCAAGCATTACCATAGCTACCTATAGATGCTCCTAGTGTGGCGAGGAAGACCGGGGGGGGGGGGGGCTCGGACTAGATTGAGCCCAAGCCTAAGGAGAAATGGTCGCTGCTACATGATAGGGGTGGTGCTCGATATGGTGTCATAACAACTAATCTAGCCGAGGTGTACAATTTAGTCATGCACGACGTCAGGTGCCTCCCTTTGGTTGGTATTATGGAGGCAATTCTTTGCGGTACAACAAATTACTTTGTTGACAGAAGCAACAACATGTCGCTCAAAATGGCAAATGATAGAGTACTGTGCTCCGTCATGATCACTAAGTATATAGAGGAGAAGAGTAAGAAAGGTGAAATGCACCGAACATTCAAGATGGGCACAAGGGAGTTTCGTTTTGAGATATTGTGCAGGGATAAAGAACACCGCGGGACGAATCACGAGAGGATCACCCACGAGTATACGCTACACTGCGTTAGTTGTGTATGCACTTACAACAAGCCTCTTTTTCTACATAGGCACTGCTCACATATCATGGCCGTATGTTCGATAGTGGGGCAACGTCCTGGCTAGTACCTCTCTGATTATTTCAACAAGGAGGAGGTGATGCAAACCTGGAGTACAATGTTGTATGATTACAGCGTGGTTGGCCATTTCACTGGTCATTCGACTTTGGACTAACTTATCTAGACCGCGGACATTGATAGGCTGAAGGGAAAGGTTGGCCGGCGATAAGTACGGCGTATTATGAACGACATAGACGAAGCAGAAGCTGAGCGTCGTACAAAGAAGTGCTCTATTTGCAGAGAGACTAGGCACACCTTTAAGAAATGCCCTATAAGAAATCCACACGATAAAGGAGACATTAGCAGAGGTCCATGTTGCCATTTCAATTAGCGACATGGACATCTCTGCACTGTTCTAGACTCTGTCGTCACTCTCTAAGTTACTGTCGCCTTTTGGAATGACAACATAACATTTTCTCTATTTCAAATGATGACAGTATGCTAGTTTTTTTTTATATATATTTTTAAAATAGTATTATTTCAAAAAAAAAAATCGTGGGTGGACGCGTGATGATGAGGAGCGGGGAGCTTGGCTCGGCTCCGCGCTAGTGCGCGTCTAATCTTCTCGTTTTCCCTGCCCTTTCCAGCCTTTCTCGAGTGGTGGGATCGCTCGCGCGAGCGGCTAAGCTAGCGCTGCGCTGCGTTGGTGGTGGTGGCCGGCGTTGTTGCGGTGGTGAATCTTGTCGGCCGAGGCACACCTGGTCTGATCATAGTGGGTGCTGCTGCTCTTTTTGTTCTGTTTTTTTCTTTGCGGCGAAGGAAGAACTAGTAAGTGAGTGCTTTGTCGCAACAAACTTTCAGATCTCGAGTGTGATAAGCGGTTGATTAGGGGCTGGTGTATTGTGGGGGTAATTGAGGATTTGAGGGCCATCATGCGTGCATGCGCCCCTGTGTGATCCAATGCTATCCTCAAAAGTGAAAAGAGCGAATTGTATGGCATGTAATCCAATGCTACCCTCAAAAGTGAAAAGAGCGAATTTTCAAGTAAATAAGGGTCTGATTTACATCCACTCTCTGTTCTACTACTATATATTATACGGTTTTAACATTTAGTTTTTGGATAGCAAAGAGGCACTGCTCAGAATGTCTCGATGGATATAATAGCATGCGAACGTTTATGTTGGTTGCATGCACGGGCAGGCTATCGATGATCTATCACTGCTTGTTGTAATGGAAATTAAGAGACAGTTTGAAGCTTCCGTGCAAGGGCAGAATCTAGAGTTGATGTCATTCGTCTGCGGGGACAGGTACGTCGATGATCACCAACCTCGAGGATAGAAGCGTCTGGCTTTGAATGAGCACGATTTGAATAGTTGATGTATGTATGAACGCAAGAGATGAGCAAAGTAAGCAGATGCCTCGTTAATGCGTTCACAAAGAATCAAGGCTTTTAAATGAAGAGCCGTTAGGACCATCCGTTGGTACTAATCATGTGTACCGCAGCTTCTTGCTAACGCCCAACTCATACCAAAGACTGAAGCGAGCATAATCGGCAAAATTGACTGTCAATGACTGACCTGCATACTGCTTAGTGGGTGGGCTTGTCAATGTCATGGGGTGAGGACCATGAGGTACAGCAAAATGAACTGGTACAAAGCTGCAGGCCCCCCTCCCCCAAAACTACTCTACTTTTTTTCTAGGTAATAGAAGGACAAACAACTCTTTCGGTCTCTGCATCTAAGATGCATATAGCTTATTTTATTTAAGGATTAAAATGTCAAAAATACCAAAGATAGTTAACAGTAGCTTGAAGCCTTACAATCAAAGGACGACTGAAAATTAAACTCAATAATTACTAATCCCGTGACTAAACCGCCACCCATGAAAATTTAAAATTTGCTTCGCCACAAACTCCAACCAAGCGCTCTCAGCCAGCATAGCCTCCTTCTGGGCTGATTTCTCCAGATTTACCCATGTACATAGCCAATACCCACTCGAGAAGAGAACCTGCAAGTGATTAGTGATAATCTTGTTGTAAAAAATAATCCCATTCCGATATAGCCAAATAGACTAGCATAAGGCACTAGCTCCCACTAGTAGTTGCGCCTTTAATTTTTTTTGGAAAACCGAATAACCAATTCCCAAACATATTTGCTATATTCACAGGGGGAGATAAATTAAAAGCACATTAAACAGCCCACCACGCAAGGCGAGCAAAGGGACATTCAATAAATAGATGCTGAATTGTTTCCTCTTTAATACAAAAAAACAACATTTTTTTGCTTCTCCTTCAATTTGTCTTGAACAAGTTATCTTTAGTTAATAAAACCCCTCTCTTGAGATACTAAAGAAATTTTTTATTTTTTTATGGAATTTTAATACACCAAAAGAAATCCCTAATGGTAACTCGAGTATTTTCAATTAGTGCCATATAGAAAGACTGTACCAAGAAAAGTCCAGACTTAATCAAATTCCACCTGAAAACACCTTTTCGAGAGTTCAATTGCAAATTCGATATTCGCAAAATTAACTTATTCCAAGCATGTAACCTAGGTCCAATAATAGGTCTTTGAAAAGAAATATGTAGAGAATTCGATCCCAAACTCGTTGCCACTGTATCATCCTTTCTCCTCACAACATTATAAAGAGTAGGATATTGGCTTTTCAGTGGAGACTCGCCTAACCAAATATCTTCCCAAAATCTAGGTTGTATTCCATTTTTAACCTGGAATGAACCAAAGTGGAGAAATTGATCTTTAATTTTCCTTAGACTTGACCAGAACTGGGAAGTCCTAAGTTTGTTAACCACTTGCGAAAGACTCTTCTCACCCATATATTTCCTTATTAGCAAAGATTGCTATGCCCCTTCTTCATTAAACAGCTTAAACAACTATTTCCCTAGTAAACTTTTGTTTTTAACGTCTAAGTTTTGAATGCCTAAACCGCCCAGCTCTTTAGGTGTGCACACTACACTCCATTTAGCAAGCCTATATTTTCGTTTATGACTGTCACTCTGCTAGTAAAATCTGGACCGATAAAAATCTAGTCTTTTGAGAACCTCTCTAGGAACCTCAAAAAAAGATAACATAAACATTGGCAGACTGCTGAACACTGTGTTAATAAGAACTACTCGTCCACCAACAGATATTTTTTCCTTTCGAACTGCTAAGTTTCTTTTCGACTTTGACCTCAACCCCTTTCCATTCACAATTCTGTAATTTTTTGTAGTGAATTGAAATAGCTAAGTACCTGAAAGGAAAGACACCCACTTCACAGCCAAATAACTGAGGATATTGTTGTTAAACTTTTTTGGCCTTACTGAAACAAAAAATCTCGCTCTTATGAAAATTAATCTTTAAACCTGATAATTGTTCAAAGACACAAAGAATAAGTTTGACATTTTTTGCTTGTTCTAAATCATTATTCAAGAAGAGTATAGTGTCATCAGCATACTGTAATAGTGACAACCAATCATCAATTAAGTGTGGAATTATTCCTGGTAACAGATCTTCTTCTTTAGCTCTTGAGATAAAAATGACAAGCATGTCCACAACAAGATTAAAAAGAATTAAGGATATAGGATCTCCTTACCGAATACCCTTTTGAATTTGAAAAAAAGGTCCAAGATCCTCATTGACTTTTATTCCAACACCCCCTCCCTTAACGAACAATTCCACCCAGGCACACTACTTAGGTGAAAAACCTTTCATCTTCAAGGTTTGAAGTAAGAACGGCCATTTTACTTTATCGTAAGCTTTCTAAAAATCTATCTTGAAAACTATTCCATCCAATTTTTATTTATGTAGCTCATGGATGGTTTCATGAAGGATAGCTACTCTATCAAGAATAAACCTCCTTAGCATGAACGCCGATTGGGATGCTCTAACAACTTTATTAGCTACACCAATAATTCTATTAGTAACCACTTTAGTAATCACTTTAAAACTAACATTTAGAAGACAAATAGGTCTATATTGCTGTATTTGTTTAGCATCCGTTTCTTTGGGAAGCAATATAATGATCTCAAAATTCAAACTAAAAAGAGGTAGAGAGCAACTATGAAACTCATGAAACATGGCCATCATGTCATTTTTAATTACTTCCCAGAACACCTGTTAGAACTCAGCTGGGAAGCCATCCAGCCCAGGCACTTTGTTATGTTCCATTTGAAAGATCGCCTCTTTCACCTCCTTCTCAGTGAACGGTTCTGTAAGAGTATTGTTTTCAATATCCGAAACTTGAGGTATATCATTCCTAATGGCATCAATCATGGATAAATGATTGACTTCGGATGGACCAAACTACCCTTTATATTAATTGGTGATATACTTCTTTAATTGTATATCCCCACGAATAACCCCCTCCTTTTGTTCAAGCTGAAATTTTTTTTTGTCTTCTATGTTTACCATTCGCCATCAAGTGATAAAATTGAGTATTTCTATCACCATTTAAAATAAATTTCACTTTGGACCTTTGGTATCATTTAATTTCTTCTTCTCTTAACAAATGTGCCAATCCTTAATTAGCAAATTTTTTTACAATTACGCCCTTCATCTGTCAAACTTACAAACTTTGCTTTTTTTATCTAGCTCATGAATAAGCAAGTTAAGATCTTTCTTTTTCTTTTTATAAGTCTCACTGCTACTTTTAGTCTAACCGCGAAGATATTGTCTTAAAGTTCTAACTTTATTTTGCCAAATTTGTAAGACAGATTGATCTCTATTTTCCTTTTTCCATACATTAGTCACCATTTCCTTAAAACCTTTTCTAGATAACCAGTCTAATTCAAATTTTAATAAAGGTTGATTCCCTCGATAAGAAGCCACTCTCGTATTTAAAAGTAAAAGCGTATGATCGGATAAAGATCTTTTAAGAGCATTGATTGTGACTAACGGAAATTTACTGAACACCTGATACTTTCCTACCCATGGACCAACTGAAGCTTCATATGAGTCGATTACCAAATATTGGAGAATTGACATATGACTTAGAGAAGATCTTTTGAAGTTCCAGAGTGAACAAATTTTCTTCTGAAAGTTTGCACGAGTCTTACGCAGAAAGCTTTGCGGTAGGCTGTTTGTCTTCAGATCTGTGAACTATAATCTTAACCTCGTCATCAAGACTGTGCTGATGTTAAGAGAGGGACCCGCGAATCATCTACACAACCACTTGAATGGCAAACATTGTTCAGCACATCCATCTCCTCACAAATCATCAGCATGAACAGCGCCGGTGGCAACAGAACTGTCCCTGATTACGGTCAGTAAAGCAGCTATAAGCCACAGAATGGCAATGGTGAAGATAGGCCTCCTTCCCAACCTTCCTTCTCATCACTTACCCCGCACTCTCCAAAGATGAAAAACCTGACCACCAACACGCAAAGCTGCAACAAAGTTAATCTAGAGCCAGGAATTGCGTCTCTAGCATGGCATTAACATATATTACCAGCTCCTTTCAGGATGTTGTTTGCGATGAGCTGGGATCCATCACGAGGACTTGAGCTCAGAAGGTGCTAGCTTGACAAAGTTGAACATCTGCGCAGTGAATTTGTGGTTTCTGAGGGACAAGAATTCCATCTTCAGCAAGAGCTGAGTGACACCAACGAGAGCATACATTGACACTGCAGGAGGAGATGATGCGAGTGAATCAGTTTTTGCCAGTGAGAACAAAGTAGTGTATGGTATAGCAACCTAAAGCGGTGGTAACAGGATCTGTGAGCAGAAGGGCTGTGTCACTGCAGGACTGGACAGTCTCGGCCTGCACTCGCTACTGCCCCTTGGTCGTAGTTGAGCCCTGTCAAGAAGAGCAGTAGGACGTTTAGAAAGACAGCTGCCCACCATTTCACCTGTTCTGAACAATATTGTTGTTGGAGATGAGCTGCCATCTTCAGCTTCTTGGCCTCAAATACCTTCAGTTCATCAACATAGGTGCACAACCTGCAGTACCATACAAATTTGTTCAAATAAGTAAAACACTCCTGAATATATTTACGTTAAGGTATAAATAATTTCCCTAGATAGAAAGACTGAACAATCTTCGTGCTTTGGATCCAGTAATATCAAAAGTTTCCATATTTGGTAGGAATCAGCATATGCTTAAATATCTTTTCCATCCATTAACTTTGCTCAGAAGCTCACCTCTGGAAAAGTCTTATACAAATCCAGGAAATGAAATGCATGAAGATGGTACCTTCCAGTCAGGTCCGTTGCTTAGGCAGCCACTCCTGCAGGCTGCGGAACCCTCATTGATCAAAGCATATATATCTACCATAACAATACAATAGTTTTTAATTTGTTATCACCATTACCTACGTTCATCAAAGCTGGATGTTTATAACTACTCAACATCTCTAAAACCTAAATTGGATGAAAATATATTTCGGATGAAAACAATATAGCTTATTTGGGCTTCCACACGAGTGTCAAACTTTATTTTCAAGAAGCTTGAGATGGCAATAGTTGGGAAACCATTGAAGATTCTTTGAGTCAATGTCAACTGTAACATGTATCAAACCATTGAATATACCTTGCTGAAACAATTTCTTCAAACAGAATAGTTATGTTGCCAAGCACTACTCTGCCCTGAAACTAGCAAAGATACAGTTAAAATGTTTGGTAATATTATCATAATAAGTCTTCCGATTCAATTACGTAGATTCCTTATGTTATACATGTTGGATCTCGACAGTTGACACTGTAAACTACACATTTTTTTGTATATTACATAGTTGAGGATTTGGAGCTGTTCATAAGGCCTCATGGTGCTGCAGACTATATGCTGTTCATTGGTAAGAAGTATACATGTCGGTCTAAGCTGTTGCCGGACGTGACTGCGCTGAATCCGGCAAAGCTACCGAGCGAAACCGAGTTGGACTCTGGTTCTTAGCCTGATCGAGTAGGACTCTGGTCCTGTTGCGCATGCCTTGCGCAAGGCAGGAACTCAATAGAGATTGTATCAGTTTCATAAATAGATATATTAGGTAGTATCTACGGTGCCCCGTGTCATTATCCTGAAGGGTAATCACCGGTGGTGGAGCCAGAAATTTTTCGAAGCCTGGGCAAGCCGCAATCTAAATACCTAATTATGGTCTATTGTGAACCCCAAGCATTGGATATTTGGGTACACAATTACTAGCCGACCTAGCTGAACAAGCTGAACAAGGAGAAATTGGAAGAACAGCAATGATTTCTCAAGGCGGTCGTGGCCTCGTGGCTCAATATCGATGATGATGCTACCACTAGCTGGAGAGCCAGAGCCACCGGACCCGGAATCGTCGTCCTAAAACCACCTGGAAAATGAGACACGTGAGTTCGATCCCAGAGATCGAACCCAGACGGGCTACCTGCTCGACCGAGCGTACTCCTCAGATGAGCTGAAAGCTAGGCAGCGAAGGAATGGATTGATGTTTATGAAGGTGGGAACCAATTGATTGGAAGCCATATGAGCTTCATTGAGAGGCCTAATTTTTCGACGGGCTGCCATATGGGCTTCATTCTTCACTTCCTTTCTTTAATCTCTCCTCCCCATCCTATTCATTGTTCTGGAGTTTTTTTTCCCAGCCGAATGCATTGCTTCCTGTTCAGTGGTTCCTCTCGCCTCCATCTTTTCCCCGTTTCATTCTTCCTTTCTCTGGTGCCTTTGCTCCTCTGGTCGAAAGCTCCCATGGCGCTATCTCCCTCCGGCTTAGCGCCCCGTCGTCGACCCCCGTGCCGCCGCCCATGCTCCTCCCCGGCCTGCCCGCACTCCGCTCTGCGCCCGCGCGCGAGCTTCCCTTGAGCTCCGGCCCGTGGCTCGCCGTGCGCCGGCCCGCACCCTTGTCCCGGCTGCGGCTCGGTGCCCGCGCCCTACCTCCTCGGCTCCCTGCTGGCCTGCTCCGCCACCACCGTCGTTCCCTCTTCGGCCAGGTGCGCCGCCCTTTTGGTTCGCTCGGCCTCCCCCATGGCAGCGTGGCCCGGCTCCCTCGGCGCTTCCTCCTGGGCCTCAGTTCTGGCCTGTGCTCCTACGCATGCCAAAGCTCCTCCAATCCTCCTCATGGCGCCTCCTTCTTTCTCAGTTCCTCTTGGTTTCCCCCCATGCAGAGAGCCCAAGCCCCTGTGCGCGAAGCGAAGCGAAGCCCGGGCAAGTGCCTAGGCTAGAGGGACGCTGCCTCCGCCCCTGGTAATCACACTTAAGCATACATATTACTATTCGTCTGCCCGGTAGGTCACCGTTCCGATGAATAGTAAGCTTTACCAAAGTTAGCATAGAAAAACAATAAGATAGAAACTGTACTTTATTGCAACAGTTAGCCACACAAGGTTATGGTCTTTAATACAATTATTTAATTACAACGGGAAAGAATTCTCCTCTCTTGCCTACCTTGCTCCACCGGTCATCTACTCGTCTCAGTCGTCGAATAAGGGGTCCACCTCGCCCTGATCCTCGTAGTAAGCGTCCTCGCCTCATGCGGCCTCCTCACCACCTGCGTGTCCTTCATCTCATTCGGGATAGTTCTCAGCCAGACTAGGATCTAACAAAGGAGAATAATAGCAAGAATGGGTACTAGTGTATTCAGCAAGCATTTATTAGCAAAGATGTACTGTATGACTCTTCTCTATTGATTATCATATTTTCTAACTCATTTCTTTTTCTGAAAAATAATTTACCAAGATTTAAGTGGCAAATTTTAATTCTAAAAGACTACTTGTCTCTCGGTAAGAAGATAAACCCATAGCGATCACCGTAGATTCCTATCTAGGAGACATGCATGAATTCATGGTTTGATATATAGCACCCCGTGGGCTTTGTACCACTTTACCCATAGCTACTCTGAGCTCTCTTTACGCTAGGTATTCCGTATTTTCCTTGATGCGGTTTCGAGTTCAGAATACAGAACGTTTTTCAAGTTACGTGATTAAGTCTCCACCCATTACTTTCTGTCAGTGTCCTGGGGCACTCACCCAGTCCTCCACCGAGTTCTTGTAATGTTGGTTGGGCTGGTCATCCCCGTACCCAACACTCCACCTTGCGTTACTATAGCACCTTGGATCTCCCACTTTCGGACTCTTCCTACCGGTTCTGGGTTCCCCCATAACTCACACATCCAATATTACTTACCTGATGTGGAGAGTTTAGCCACGTAACAAGGTAGCATTTTCTGTCCATCGAAACAGAAAAATGGTTGGCACTTAAATACAGCCTCTTATCCGAGTAAGAGTTTTGTTGGTCCTTATATATTATCTATATGTAAAGGTTCTCACCTCTTCCCTCTTCTCTTTTCTACCATGTGCCCCCTTTACCATCCTACCAGTTCTCTTGCAGCACAGTTGCTCATCTCAGTCGTACTACTCTTTTCTCACTGCCTCCCTACGCCTCCGACCGCCCGCGCACCGACGCCCATGGCTCAGCCCGCGGCTTGTCCCGCCCGTTTTGGGGGGTGGAGGCCTGGATTGGCTCCTTCTCCCTCGGTTTTCATTGTCCCCCATTTTCTTGTTATTTCGGTGTTTATGCTTAGGGGTTGATTTGAGTTAAAGGTTGCTTATGCATGAAGAATGTGATAGGGTGGCCACCGTGGCTAGCTACGGCGTGGCTCGAGGCTTTCGCCTTGTTGGGAATCACGGTGGCCGTCGGGCGTCTTGTCATTTGTCTTGCGTGTGGTCTTATGTATGTTGAGGTATACCTCCCCTCTCTTCTCCTCTACTCCTCCCCTTTGCTTTGTGGTGGCTATGGATGGATGCTCTCTATGTACATGGTTTGACTTCCATGGGTGGTTCGGCTGTGACAAAAATGAGAGTGGGGGCATGAATGGGGTTACCTTGTTTGGGTTGGGTTGAGGATGGAATGGCAGGGATGATGGTGATGTGGTGATGCTAGCTGTGTGCTTGTCGTCATGCTCTCTGGTGCTTCCTTCAGTTCCTTTGGTCCCTGTCGGCCTGGCGTGGTGTTGCCGTGGTTGTCGGTTCTAGTCGCTGCTGCTGCAGTCCACGCTCTGTTGTCTTCACCGTCTCCTTTGATCTCCTCTCCTTAGGTTGCTCTCTGTGCTTGGCTTTGGATGGTGGTAATGGAGGTGGGTGATGCTTGGTTTTTGGCTTGCTTGTTGGTGCTAGCTTGAGGTGGTAGTGGGCTTGCTTGGGGTGTGGTTGCTAGCTTATGGCTGTGATGTTGGTTGGCTTTGCTTGGCTTGCTTGTGCTCTGTTGGTGGCCTTTGGCTGTGAAAGAATGGGCTGCTTGTGTTGGCTTTGTTGAGGGAGAAAGGCTTAAGAATGGGAGTCTTTGCGTTTTGCCTCATTCTCTTGGCCTGTGCATGATGTTTTTGCCCTTCCCTTTTCTCATTGGCTTTCACATTGGACTATTTGGTCATGGACCTTTGGTTTGAAGGGTGTCTCTAATACTATGCTTCGGATTTTCTACGGCGAATGGAAGTCGGTATAATGTGGGTGTCGGATTCTCTAAAACTGCTGGGTGATGAAACCTACTGAAGTGAGACGATACTGACTGACCTAGGTCGGTCTGGGAACCTCAATGAACTTCCTGTGATCTGACGGTAACCCCTCACTACTTCTAACTTTTCTTTATCGTAATTGGTTTGCTACTTGTCTTTTGGTCCTTGTGGAAAATGGAAATGTGGGCAGTGTATCGGGTTGGCTGAGGAATGGTTCGACTGGCTGGCGATACATAGGCAAGGATTTGAGGGCTTCGGTGAGATGCAAAATTTTATTATTTTCTTTTGTAATGTACACAGAGTTGTAATTTTCTTATTTTGATCTGATGTAATTAATTAAGCGCTTGTAATAAATTCCGGGCTTGTATTAATATTTTACTTTTGTTTGTAATAAACTCTTGTAGTTGATTATGAGATTGTATGTCATGAACCTTAGTTCATAACGGGGTAAACACCGCTAGAACGAAGGCCGAGCGGCGTCGGTTTAGTGGGATGAGAGATTAGACTATGGCCCTGTTTGTTTCGGCTTCGGCTTTTCAGTCGGAAAAGTCGGAAGCCGAAATAAGCGGGTTGGCTTTTTGAAGCGGCTTTCTCGGAAGCCGCATTCTATGTACATGTTATGAGGCTCAAAGCCAAAAGCCACCGACGACCAACTTTCGCGGCTTCCCACCACCCCCCTTTCGTATTTGCCCCTCGACTTACTGGTTATTTACCCACTTTTTGCCATTCCACAAAACCGACACCCCCCCCCGCCCGCACAGCCCCCCGCTCGCGTGTCTCCCTCCTCCCCACACTCACACGCCTCCTTCTCCTCCCCCACCCGCCCGCATGCCTCCTCCTCCCCCGGCGCCCTCCTCCCCGGTGGCCACCACCTCCTCCCCCCAATGCCCTCGTCCTCCTCCCCCCGGTGCCCTTCTCCCCACCAGTCTCACCCGGATCCAGATCCAGATCTGGATCTGGACCTCCCCCGCGCCGCCTCCTCCACCTCCCTCCTCCGCGCCACCTCCTCCTCGGGCTCCCTCCCCCGGCGCCGGCTCCACCCCCCTCCTCCATGCCACGTCTTGCTCGGGCTCTCTCATGGCGCCTCCACAGCTCCCCTCGCACAGCGCCTCCTGCCTCCTCCGGGCTCTCTCCAGGCGTGGCGTTCTCCCCCGAGCCACCGGCCTCCTCCATCCTCCCTGGCTCTCTCCTCCCTTGAGCCACCCATCTCCCGCTAGCGGCAGCGGCCCAAACCCTATTCCCGGTGCCGCCTCCCTCCCTCCTCCCTCCCCCTGAGCCGCCACCGCTCACTCCCTCCTCCCGACACGGTCGCCGCCCAACTCCTCCCAAATCCCCCCGAATCCCCAACAACTCGCCGCTGATGAGATGCCTCCTTCTCCTCCCTCGGCGCCCTCGTCCCCGGCGGCCACTTCCTCCCCGGCTCCCTCCTCCCCTAGCGCCTACCTCCTCCTCCCTAGCGCCTTCCTCCCCGGCTACCTCCTCTAGGTGTTCTTGCTTTGATTTTCATTTTTAGGATTTAGTCTTAACAATTTTCTCTGTTAACTGTATTGAACATATTTTCTTGTGTTTGATTGATTCTAGAAATGGCTATGTAATGATTCTATCTAATGGCAGATTGTTTGCTACCATGACAAATGGGTTGGAACTTGGAAATGGCTATCTAATGATGCTTTCATCTTTTTTTTTGTTTGATTGATTCCCCCTGGTGAATGCTCATGAGGTGTTATCTGGTGAATACTAAACCCCCTGCACATGTTCCTGGATTGCAATTTTTGCAATCTATGTGGTGAAAGTAGTTATGCATCAATTATCTGATTGAATTTGTGATGAATATATGCATCAATTTTTTTTTGTATAAGTTTGAGATGTTTACAATAGACCATTAGGAGTTAAACTGAACATGATTCTGTGAACTACTATTGTATGAGTTTTTTTAGGGAATCTGGCATTTATATTTCCCTTGAGTTGAGTTCACATGATTCTGTGAACTTCTGACAATATATGCTGTTGGACATTTCGGCTGCCAAATTGAAGTTAGATGCATTGTTCAATGATTTGCATATATGTTCATCCATTCAATCTACAATTCATGCATATGATTGCACATTGGAACAATTGTGCATTGAGCATCCAATTCATGAATAACATTAGTGATGATGATAATTCTATGTTTGATGTTTGTTGATCACTTGGCCTTGCCATTGTTTGATTACCATTGTTGAAAATGTTGTTTCATTCTGATGAACTGGTTACTTCTTTATTTTTGGGGTACATGTGATGGTGGGAGTGCCTAACACTGCCAATGCCGGGCCCAAGCTCGGAAAAAAGTGGAGCGGGCATGAATTGTTTGTAATAATTATTTGTTGTAATAATTATTTATGTAATAATTGTTTGTAATAATTATTCGTTGTATTAAATGTTTATTGTAATAATTATCGTTAAATACACTAATTGTGGTTTATTGCGTTGTTTACGGTATATTGTCGTTAATCGCGGTCAATTGTGGTAGTCATCAATTGTGCCAGCTATTCATTGTCTTTAAATGACGTTAATTGCGTTTAGTGTCGTTAATAGTCGTTAAATGTTGTTAATTGCGTTAAACAGCATCAAATATCATTAAATATTGTTAAATATGGTTAAATGTCGTCAAATATCGTTAAATATCGTCAAATGTCGTTAAATATCGTTAAACGTCGTCAAATGTAGTTAAATATTGTTAAATGTCGTCAAATGTTGTTAAATATCGTTAAATATTGTTAATTGCGTTAAACGGTATCCAATAAGCCATTACTGCCCTCAGGGGCATTTCAGACATTTCATATCTCAGAAGCTGCGACTAGCCTGCCTAAAAGCCAAACAACCAAACACCAAATTAAAAAAGCCTAGCTGTTCAACTCACGACCGGAAAAGCCTGCAAGAAGACATACCGAAGCTTTTCGAAAAAGCACAGTCGAAACAAACAGGGCTTATAAACTGGGATGATAGAACCTTGGAAGAGAGACTAGATTAATTCATTTTTCTTGCCTGATTGATAATGAATACATGCTATCCCTTTTATAGGGACGACCCGACTTGACTCCTAAGAAACAATCTCTATTTATAAGGAAACTTATCTCTATTAGATGCAATACATCTCTAAGTAAGTAAATTCAACTAACAAGGAAACTAACTATTTTTATCTCTATTTCCAAATATGAATGCACCCGGTATGAACAGTACGCGGCGCTACAGTACCATACGTACTATTCACGGACGTGAACAGTACTCGGCCTATCGATGATCGAGTTGCCGATCTTGCGAAATAAATAGAGGAAAATGGCAAAGAGTTCTTGGGAGAGAATAAGATTGCTCTTTATTGCTATGAACTGGCTATTACAGGGGATGCCCTCGACAAGGCAGTGGACTAATCCTAATTACACTGAGCGCAATGCTTGCTATATCGTGGAATCAGACTTGAAACATGAATCTAATATCAATTGTTATGCTTTAATCCTATGCAGTCTGCTCCGCGCTCCATCTTTAAGTAACCGTCGAAGAGGTGGCAATTGCTTCCTAAAGAGACGCCTGTTGGAAGTGCCACGACTGGTCGGAGCGAGGCAGTGGTTGATAAAGTACCAACCGTTCGGCGGTTGTGTGTCTGTTAGACACTCAACCGTATGGTGGTTGTTGTCAGTGTCTTAGGACCATGAAACGTCGCGTGGTATAGAGCAAATATGATATGTGTTCCATTCATCACACGGTAAGGAATATACTCGGAGTTAGATCTGAATGCTAGTTCATTGCTTCTACGAGCAGTTATCTGGCCAGGGATTGGGTATAGGACCTCATCCGACCAGGATACTTATTCTGTAACCTCTGGAATCCTTACGACCACAGTGGTCGTTAGCCTTAGAAGTTACAACCACGAAGACATATGGTCTTTTATTGTGTATTAAGTAATACATAGAGATTTTAATCCTCGTCAGCTAGCCTCTGAACTTTAAGTGAATTGTTCATGTTAACATTTTCCCCCGATGAAGTCATATCGGGCAGACCCTCATTTCATCACGTGATATACAAGATGGTCTGTATTCACTTAAAAGTTGAGAAACTGCCTTGGGACTCGAAGAGTTTTCCTGTTCGTTGGACTTTGATTTGTATCCGTTAGACTTTGGGTAACTTCCCTGATGCAGTTAAAGAATTGCGGCTATAAAACCGCTGTAGCGCAGGGCTTTAGGATTTCACGCATCTCGCTTTACCTTTTCATCTCTTGAGAGAATAATTGCCTCCGACCTTTTCTGGTCTACAACTTCCTACGACCTCCTTTCTTCCTTCACCCAAAACTCAACCATGTCAGATCTTTTCACCAACTAGTCGGCCTCCGATTTTAGTGAGAAGAAGCTTGAAAGCTTGGAGAAGATCCGATTGCTTCTTAACAAGGATATGATTTCTTGGAGATCAGCGGCCGGAGAGCATTCTCCGAGCAGCAAAGATGGGGAAATTCTTGTTTTCCTCGCATACATCGAATGCAGATTCAGGTTACCAGTTCATTCCTTCTTCCCCTAGGTTTTGGAGCATTATGGAGTCGAATTGGTGAACCTTGCCCCCAACATCATTACCAACCTCAGCGTCTTCATCTATCTCCACGAAGTGTACTTGGGGATTTCTGCAGATCCGAGCCTCTTCATGTACTACTACAGAATGGTGAAGATGGGGAAGACGACCGGGACACCTGGAGAGTGCACCTTGCGCCTCCACGATGGGAAGGCCGATGAGTATATTCGCATATACTTGAAGTCTTCGTGATTGTCATGGAAGAAAAGCTGGTTCTACATGACGATTACACAAAAAGATAGCCTTTATTATGCTGGTAAGAAGGCGGTCGAGAATCCAAAATGGCGCTACTGCGTGGAGAAGGAGGAAAAATATAGGGGGATGGGTTGATGCCATCCAAATCCTTATTGTCAGGGGTTTAACCTCCTGGCATGTGGTAAGGGATTTTTCCATGCGCTGGATTAGTCCCCTAAAGGCCCGAGCACATTCGATGCTCTGGTACATTGGTCGTGACGACGTGACCAATGACTCCAAGGAAGGTAAGTCCTGAAAGATTCCAACCAGTTTGCTTATTTTGGTTGATTACTTTTGTGATCCTAAAATCTCTTGTTTACCCTTATAGCTCTGTCTCCTGATGAGATCAGAAGCTGGATCAAAATGATCTACGTTGGAGAGCCTAGCGAGAATGCTGATTTTCCTCAGATCTTAGCGGTTGTTTTCGCAGAAGAGAGGGCAGAAAGACTTAAGGTAAAAATATCAACCACCTTTAATCTTTTGTATGTTTTCTGATCGGTTTCACCGTAAATCCTCTTTGATGTGCAGTCGGTCGGATTGAGGATTGATGAGGCCACTAAAAGTTGTGAGGCGATTGATGCTCCGAGCACTCCTATGACCACATGAGATGGTGGTCTTGTAGAGGTAGGCAACCGAACAAAAATGTATATGCTGGATGAAGAATTTTTATCACCTAATTAACTTTGATTGTTAATTTAGGTGGTTGTCATGGACCCCAATGTGGTTGCTTAGGACCTGTCAGTTGCTGCTGAAGCAGTTGTTCTGGAGGTTGATGAATCCACGCCCTCCGACCAGATAGTCAGGGATCTTATTCTCGATCAACTGATCGAGAATATCTCTTTTGACCTCCAGTTGGAGAGCGTGAAGGGACTGACCAGCCTTACCGGTTCATCACCAATGAAGTTGGTCGAACAGAAGAAAAGGAAGGCAAGCGCAACTGACTTTGCTTCAGCGCGCTTTAAATTAAAAACCAAGAAAACGACCAGGTATGTATACATGAAAGGACTTATGTAAGCACTTACCTTTGGTGTTTTTAGAGTCTTGAACTTCTTTTCTTCTTGTCATTGTAGATCTTCTGGTATTCCGATTGATTCCGATCAGAACACCTCTCAAGAGAAAGCTCCTGAGGAGGAAGAGGTCGAGCCAGCCTCCGAGTAGGTGGTAGCGCCAGTGCCTACTCAAGAACCTGTGGTGGCTCCAACCACACCTGCGGAGGTGGTGGTTCTTGAGGAATCTTAGCAGGTTCCGACTCCTGTTGGGAATTCTCCTCTTCGAGTCGCCTTTCCTTATCACTTTTGAATCTTCAAAGATGAAGAGCTTAATGAAGCGTGGGGAAGAATTTTGGACCGTCAAGCAAAGACAAGTCCCGACTCTATTCTTGCCGAATATAATGATATGGCAATCGAGGTAATATTTCACGACCACTTTTACTAGCCTTTTTTTGTAGAAAATACTTAAAAGAGTTTACTATTGTTTGTAGCATTTTGTGGAGAATTTCGTTGTGGTCAGAGGACTGATCCAGCGAATAAAGCTCTTGGAGAAAAAGAACTCCAAATTTGAAAGTAAGCACCCTTTTAGTGTCTTCTTCTCCCCTTCTTTACCGTTTGGCTCTTTTTCTATTAACTAATTTATCCCTTTATTATGTTTGATAGATTTGGAAAAACTTAAAGAATAAGTTGTGGCTAAGGAAGCCATAGTCGTCAAGCTTAAAGAAGAATGTGAAAACAAGGACCGGTCAATCGAATATCTGACAACCAGGCACAAAGAAGTCCTTGATACTTTTGAAAAGAAGAGCCAAGGTAACTGATCGTAATTTCGACCAGTGTGTTTCCTTTTTCTAATCGTATGTACTTAACTTTTGGTTTACTCGTGTAGAGCAAACTCAAGCATTGAAGAGAACTGAAAAAGCTCTTGAGTTCGAGCGCGGCAAGGAGGCAGCTTTTGGGAAAAATCTTGAAGAAAATGTCAAAGCTTTCAACAAGATGTTCTTCGATATGGGACCAGGAACGCAATTGCCCAATTTAGGAGATCTCACAGAGAAGATCAACTGCCTTGGACAATAACTTGAAGATCTTAGGAGTGTCCTCAAGACAACTCAGGAGAACCATGCGCAGACCTTGTTCGAAGCTGTCAAGAATGGAGTCAGTTTTGCTTTGGCAAAACTGAAAGTCTCCAACCCCACTATAAATCTACAAGCTGTTGAGGAGGACTTCAACTGCTCGGGAGATGAAGTAACCAAAGTGTTCGAAGAAATGGCACCTCTTGGACATAAGGTTGCGGAGGAAATGGAGGTCGGGTCTCCAACACGAAGCGACCAATCTGGTGGCTCCGAGAAGTAAATTTGTAATATTTAAACTATTGTAAATAAAGCTTATCTTTTATCATCAATGAAGTCTTTATTTTGTCTTCCTAAATTCGCTAAGTGCTCATATATTTCCTAGCCCCTGACTGCTTATATAGTAGAAGAACTTTACTAAAGAAGTAGTAGACCAAGAAAATGTGTAATAGCTAGGACCACGGTATGAAGTATATGCTGATTATGTTATAAAAAGGAAGAAGTCCATTCTATCCCTCAAGTATCGACATGCGTACACCTAACCCCCTGAACAAAAAAATCGGCCCTTTGACACCCCTAAGTTGCAAAACCGGACAACCTACCCCCTCTGGCTGTTTTGTGTGGTGGTATTGCTGATGTGGCGTCCGGTTTCACCAGGTCGGCTAGGTGAGCTGGCTTCTTCTTCCTTTCTCTCTTTTCCCCCATTGCTTCTCTCTCGCCATCTCTTTTCCTTTATCCATTCACTCGGCCGACAGCTCCCTCATAGCGCCTCCTCCCTCCGGACCGCTCTCCATCCCACCTGACGCCGCCTCCCCATCCCGCCCGGGTGCCGCCTCCCCATCCCATCCCACCTAGGCGCCACCTGCCCATCTTCAAGCTGCAATTAATCTTGCCGCGCGCACGATGGAGTCGATGTGCTGGTCGTGCGGCGAGGGCGCGGTGGCGTCGGACCCTGACTCGGACGCGCTCGTCCGCATCTCCTGCGGCCGCGTCCACGATGCCGGCACCACAGAGTTTGTCCACTAGGCCTCCTTCATCGAAGAGGGCCCGCCCGACTTTCGCTTCTCCTCCTTCGTCCACGGCGCTATCCCGGTAGGCGAATCTCGTAGAGGAAGCCATCGAGCAAGACGCCATCCTCGTCCTCCTGATGCCAGATCTGGTCCCGACGGACGTCGAGGATGCCATCTCTATCCTTCCTATGGCTGGATCTGGTCCTGACGGCTGTCAGATGTCATCCATGTCCTTTGCACGGCTGGATCTGGTCCCAACGGCCGTCCCCCTCCTCCTGCAGCTGGTTTCGATCTTGGTAGCCATCGAGACACCATTCATGTCCTCCTACGGTTGGATTTGGTGTTGTCCCTGCGGCCAGATCCATTCTTGGCGAATGTCGAGGATGTCGTTCGCTTCATCCCTGCGATCGGATCCATTCCCGGCAATTGTTGACACGCCATCCTTGTCGTCCCCAAGTGTGGTGGCATGAGCAATCAGAAGGGGGTGGGAGTGAGGAGTTGGCGGCTGCGGCCTCTCCGGAGTCGTCGGTGCGGCTCAGCCTTGTGTCGAGCCTTGGACTCCGGTGGCCTTCCGACGGAGGTGAGTGGGGTCTTGTGTGTTTAGTTGCTCTTGCTTTCAATGTGAAATGGTGTCGTGACTGTGCTGTTCTTGTTTCTTGGCAGGGCGTTCAGAGGCGTCGGCATGCGAGTTTGTCGTGAACCAGGCGCCGTCGATGGCAGCGGGCGTGGCGGGGATGGAGGAACAGGAGGAGGATGGGCAGGGTGACCCGGCCATGGCGTTTTGTCATCGCCGCCAACGCCGGACGGGCTCCTTTCGTTGGAGCTCTCTGCACATGGCTCAGACACAAGCGGCTAACTGCTGAGACGCCACGGAGGAGAACCGCCACCGCACAAGGAGCTCATCGAGTTGTCTTGGCGCTCAAGGCGGCGCACCCCTTCTACATGCACCTCCCTGCCACCACCCTCTTCATGTGCCCCTCCTGCGAGCACGTCGCTTCCAACCCCGCCTCGGCCTCCCTCCACCTCGGCCCTCACGCCGCGCTGGCTGCAGCTAGCAACACTGCCATCACCACGACCGAGCACCGGCCGTCGTCCTTCGCCGTGCTTTTCTCAGTTTCTTTGGTTGGATGGTTACGTGGATGGCTGGGATGTTTTGGATCTTGCGCCAAAGAATAAATAAAAAACGATTGCCAGCTCACCTAGCCCACACATTGGCCTACGTGGCGAAACCGGGCCACCCGAACACCACATCAACAATACCACCACACGAAGCAGCCAGAGGGGGTAGGTTGTCCGGATTTGCAACTTAGGGGTGTCAAAGGGTTGATTTTTTAGTTCAAGGGGTTAGGTGTCCGCATGTTGATACTTGAGGGGGTAGAATGGACTTCTTCCTTATGAAAATGATCTAAGTATCACTAGTAAATCAATGTGTCGGGACTAGCGTATGACTCCAACTAGCTTTAGATCTTTTCCATAATCGAAATACTGTGTAGTACCTTATGTGGTTGAAAGATGTATAAGACTTGTATTGATGATAAGGAATCATGCAAAAATATACAAAAAAACGACAAGTAAATTTGTTTATATATTTTTTCCAAAACTGGTTGTAAGGGTTGCTAAAAATCAGAAACCAAGAGAAACACTTCACGAGATGTGCTCTTGCTCAAGTTCCGACTGGTAGTGAGGATCGTAAGAAATGGACCGTCGCTAGGAAGCTCCTTCTAGTGGGCAGGACCACGTGTAGAGAAGGAGAGACTTCGACTAGGAGGCTTTCTGTGTCCCGTCCAGTAGCCAAAATAAGAGTAGAATAGAATGTTGAAGGTATGAACCGTAGTCTCCAAAATCTTAAGCATGTAAAGTACTACATGTAGTTGCCTGTGTGATGCTCCGGTTACTCGTATATTTCTTTAAGAAAAGAGTGTTGATCGCACTTGAGAACCATTGTCTGAATGGTCACGACTAGGACCCTTACGACGTTTGCCTTGTATGTCGTAGCCACAGAGTAAAAGAGATCCTTAAGAAAGGATATCAGAGAGAATTTAGTCTTCTCCGACCAATTAGACAATAATAGTATGCAAACCAGATGGTGAGACAGATATATAAACAATATCATTCATCACAAAGAAAAGGAAATGCATCTTTATTAAAAAATTGAAATGAAAATGAAAATACATTACACAAAGAACTTACGCAGTTGGTCAATATTCCAAGAGTTTGACAAAACACGCCCGTCTGACATAGCTAGTCGTACCAAACCAGGTCTGGTGATTTCGACCACAATGTATGGACCTTCCCATTTGGGAGAAATTTTATTGCAATTAGCCTAGTTTTGAATTAAATCAGAGAACCGATCACCTACTGCTTAAGTCATGAGGTTGCACCTTCGATGTTGTGGTACCTTCGCATGGCTTGTTGGTAAACCGCTGATCGTATGAGGGCTTCATTTCGTCGTTCTTCAAGGAAATTTACATTGTCGAGTCTTCGTTGTATCTGATCATTCTTATTGAAACAATCAGTACGAACAGAGCCTGTTTTCAGTTCTGGAGGAAGCATGGCTTTAGCAACATAAACCAGAAAAAATAGAGTTTTATCGGTCGCACGTTTGGCCGTGGTTCGAACGACCCATAACACAAAAGGAAGTTCTTGAACCCAAGCTCCTGACCGCTTGATTAACTAGTCGAACACTCGGCGTTTTATTCCTTTCATGATGATACCATTAGCCCGCTCAACTGCCCCTTTGCTCTGTGGATGAGCGACAGAAGAGAAATGTATCTTGATACCTATATCATCGCAGAATTTTTTGAAAATTCCCGCTAGAGAACTGAGTACCGTTGTCTGTGATTATACGACTGGGTATGCCAAATCGTGTGATCACGTTTTTTGTGAGGAACCTCTTAGCAGCTTCAGTTGTGGTGTTAACAACTGGTTTGGCTTCTATCCATTTTTAGAATGTGTCAATCATGACGAAAAGGGATTCGAAGCCCTCAGGTGCTCTTGGGAAAGGTCCCAGAATGTCTAGTCATCGGGTTGCAAAAGGCCAAGAAAGAGGTATGATTTGCAAAGACTGTGCCGACTGATGCACTTGTCGACTATGAAATTGATATTGTACGCACTTCGTCACGAGTTCTTTTGCATCATGAAGGGAAGTTGGCTAGTAGTGTCCTTGCCTGAAGACTTTACCTACTAGTGTTCTGTAAGAATGATGTGCTCCACAGACTCCTCCATGAATGTCAGATAGCAACTTAATGCCATCTGTTTGAGATATGCATATCATCAACACTCCATGAGATCCCCGTTTATACAAGGTACTTTCGATCAGAGTGTATGATTTGGCTTTTCGAGCTATACGATCAGCCTCTACATCATCTTCAGGAATAATATCATGCTGAAGATAATTGTAGATCGACGTCAGCTAATCTCTACCGTGATCGTGTTGTACGACCTGCGGAGCATCCATGTTCTTAGGATCGATTTGTACGACCTCTAGTGGAACATCTATGTTCTCGGAATACTCGACCATCGAGGGTGAATTGAGTTGCTCGAGAAAAACTCTGGGTGGGACAGGTGACCTGGTGGAGGCCATCTGTGCCAACTGGTCTGCCAAAAAGTTTTCCTTTCTAGGAATGTGTTGGATCTATAAACCGAAGACGTGCTTTTTGAGTTTCTGTACTTCCGCCAGATAAGATGACATCTTAGTACTTGAGCATTGATACTCTTTCCCGACTTGATTCGCTACTAGTTAAGAATCGCCTTTCACTAGTAATCTGCGAATCCCAAGCGCATGAGCTGCTCGGAGTCCTGCCAGTAAACCCTCATATTCTGCCACATTGTTTGTAGTAGAAAAGTTTAACTGGATGGCGTACTTGATGTGTTCAGCAGTAGGGGATATTAAGATAATTCCAGCCCCTGAGCCTTTGAGCATCATGGAACCGTTAAAGTACATTGTCCACTTGTCGTAGTGTTCGTACTCGGGCCCCCGGGTGGGTTTAGGGTTTGTCCATTCGGTAATGAATTCTGCAATTGCCTGGGATTTGATTGCTATTCGTGATATGAAATGGAGGTCGAACGCCCCAAGCTCGATTGCCCATTTTGCTATTCATCCTGATGATTCCCTGTTTCCAAGGACTTGACCCAAGGGATATCCGGTTGGTACGACTATTTTGTGGGACTGAAAGTAATGCCTTAGTTTTCTTGAAGCCATAAGGAGACCATAGAGCAGCTTTTGAACCTGTGGATATCGTTCCTTTGGTCCATGTAAGACTTCGCTTACGTAATACACCGGTCGTTGGATGTTTCCACGTTCAATGACCAGTACACCACTTATTGTTTGCGGCGTTGCAGCCACATAAATCAGCAATGTTTCCCCCGATCTCAGAGAGACTAAGATTGGGGCACTCGTAAGGTACTTCTTAAGTTCTTCAAAGGCATCGTCTGCCTCTTTAGTCCACTCGAAACTTCCGTGTTTCCGAAGGAGTATGAAGAAAGGGAGCCATTTTTCACCTAACCGTGCTATGAAACGACTTAGCGCTGCCATACAGCCGGTTAGTTTTTGGACTTATTTCTTTGTGGTCGGAGAGCGCATCTCGTTAATGGCTGAGATTTTTGCTGGGTTTGCTTCAATTCCTCTAGCCAAAACTAGGAACCCAAGAAACTTTCCAGAAGAAACTCCAAACACACACTTCTCTAGATTTAACTTAAGGTTATGCCTTCTTAAGTTATTGAAAGTCTCGTGTAGGTCAGAAATATGGTCGCCACCGTTGATGCTTTTTACGACCAAGTCATCAACGTAGACTTCTAAATTTTGACCTATCTGAGGATTAAAGGTTTTCTGCATCAATCTTTGGAAAGTTGCACTAGTGTTTTTGAGACCAAATGACATCTTAACATAGCAGTAAGTGCCATATGGAGTGATGAAGGAAGTTTTCTCTTCATCTTCTTTACTCATATTAATCTGGTGGTACGCTGAGTATGCATCTAAAAAACTTAACAACTCTCACCCAGAGGTAGAGTCTACAAGTTGATCAATGCGTAGAAGGGGAAAGTCATCCTTCAGACAAGCTTTATTAAGATCTGTGAAGTCAATACACATTCGCCATTTTCCATTGCTTTTTATAACCATTACAGGATTGGCGAGCCACTCTGGGTGGTCAACTTCACGAATAAACCCAGCCTTGAGGAGCTTGTCGATCTCCGACTGGATTGCCTCCTTCTAATCAGGTGCGAAATGCCTTAGCTTCTACTTGACCGTTTTTTGTTAGGCTAGAGAGCTAGCTTGTGCTCGATCACCTCCCTGGGGACTCCGGGCTTGTCGGACGTCTGCCAGGCGAATATGTCCTGATTTGCTCGGAGGAAGAAGACGAGCAACTCTTCCTATTTGAGGTTGAGTCCTGCCCCAACCAGTACCTTTTGGTCAAACGTATTAGCGTTTCTTGACCCAGACAGAGTGTTGGTGCTTTTCAAAGGAGCGCCTTTGCTGAGTGGCACCTCCTTGGTCTAGTCGGAAGGCTTTGGCGCCATCTTTGGCCTCAAGTGCTTGACCTGCATGGTAAGCGGATTAGTTTCCCTGGTCGGAAGCTCATTGACCAGTTCTAAGGACTTCTGATCACATGCATACGTCATTTTTCTCCTCGAACCGAGATGACACCTTTCAGTCCTAGCATCTTTAGACTCTGATAACCATAGTGCGTGGGTATCAGGAATTTCGCTAGAGCCGAACGACCGAGGATTCCATTGTATGCGGTTTTGAAATCTACCACATCAAATGGAATTTTCTCTGTTCGGAAGTTATCGGGTCTTCCGAATGTAACCGGTAGGGATAGCTATCCTATCAGTTTAGCGGTAGAACCAGGAACTATGCCATGAAAGGCATATTTTGCAGGTTTTACCTTGGACGTGGGGATCTGCATCTCTTCCAATGCTCCCGCAAATAAAATATTTAAAGAACTACCTTCATCTATCAAGACTCGATTAACTTTATAATTATTGATAGTAGGTTCAACTACGATAGGAAACCTACCTGGTCGAATTGACGGGATGGGGCAGTCTTCTTTGCTGAAGGAGATTACAGTTTTCGATCACCTGGATGGCTTGACGGTAATCAGGGACTCGGGAAGATTAACCTCCCGCTCCAGGGCCTTTAGATGATATCTCGAATCGTACGAGGAGGATCCTCCGAAGATCATATCCACCGTATGTTGTGGCTCTTTGTTGTCCATCTCTTCGTCGCCATCTTTATCCTTCTTGGTGCTTGGTTCTCCGAGGTCTGTTATGGAGGGGAAGGGTCCTTTACCTAAGTAGTAATCTTCTAGTTTACTTTGCCAGGCCCGATAGGTGCGCAGATCATGCCCTACTGCCTTGTGTAGTGGACACCACTTCTTAGTTTCCTTCAAGTCACTAGTCGGAGCCTTAGCTTTGTTCCGACCAATGAAATCTTTTTTGCCCTTGGTATACTTTTCTGGAATCACAAGGACTTCCTTGTTGTCAGGCTTGCGATTTTTCTTGTTCTTGAGAGACTTTTTGTTATTCTTTTCTTGTTTCTCTAGACCCGACTGGGGATCTTTATCTTTCCGATCGATAGCTTCATACCATTCAATCGCTTCACTAGCGGCCGCGTACTTGTCTGCCATGTTGAAAAGCTCGACGATTGTTCGTGGAGGATTTATTGCTATATCCTTCGTAAACCGGTGATTCCTCAGCCCTGCTTTGAAAGTCTGGATGACAGAGGATTCTTCGATCTCTGGGTTGGAATTTCGAACCTGACTGAATCTCTTGATATCCTGTCAAAGAGTCACATTGGTTTTCTGCTTAATCCGATGAAGATCATTCTCCTTTCTAGGGCGGTCGTACGTCCCCTGAAAGTTGGCGATTAGAGTATCGCAGAGCTGCTCCCAAGTATAGATAGATCCGATTGGTAGGTTAAGTAATCACAATTGGGCAGACCCTTCAAGGAACGTGGGCAAATAATTTGCCAGCACGTTATCATTACCACCAGCGGCCTTGATGGCGGTAGAATAAATTTGAAGAAATTCTAATGGGTTCTGAGTCCCATTGAACTTCTCTATGTTGGTCGGTCGGAACTGTCCGCCAATCTAACAGCAACAGAGACTCGCGAGAACGCTCGGCAATTGCGTGATGGAGTCGTGGCGCCTTCTCTAAAAAGGAGCCGGATTATAGTCAGTCGGATCTCGGTTTTTTAGATTTGCATATCTAGAATCCGGTGTCCCAACCTGGTCGTGGGCGTTATGATAATGTCTTTGACCACCTACTTGGTTCAGATGATTCCTGAGATCGCCTGAATCAAGTGGTTGTTCCTCTTGACGACGAGGAGGAGTGGCTGCTGTGAAGAGTCGTCTTCCCTCGTGATTCCCTGGTCGGAACCTACGAGGGTGTCTTGGTGTTGATCGATCCTCTGCTTGACCATGTTATCCTTTACTGAGAGAGGAGCATTGGGATGAGTTCATCGTGTGACTTTACGAATTCCTCTGCTCCCGGTACATTTCTGTACGCTGCATGGTTTGTTGGAGGATCTCTGACACCTGGCATGTAGGATGAACATAACCTAGAGTTCCTTCTAATGTAGGGTTTGAATTATTCAAGATATCCCGGACTTGTTGCAGGTTTTGTATCATTACCGAAGGTCGTGACAGATTTTCACTTGCAGTGGGCGTCTGATGAGTTGAGTTTTCCCTCGACCTTCCGGTTGGCCCTGCCTGATTCCTTGCTTGCGATGGGGTAGGAATAGGTGAATTAACTGATGCATGTCGATCAGCTCGGTTGCCTCCGGTAGTTGGTGCTTGAGCGCACGTACCATCTCCACCAGCAGGTGGTGGTGAGTCAACCCGTGGAGGATCGTGCATGGCATCCGGATTGGTATATCTGATTGTGTTAACTTCGTGGTGCCAATAGTGATCTTCCAAGGAACTCCCATTGTAGCTAAGGGAGAGCCTTCCAGTGCTTCCGCAAGGAGTCTCCACGATGGGGAGCGATTGGAGATTACTACCTCTGGTGGGCTTTGTGGTGGACTTAGCCTGATCCGACGGACTGCCGATCGTATGCTTAGTTTCACCATGCTCACTTCGCCTACGTTTGGTGATAACTTTATTGATACTCTTACCAAATATCGCTTGGCCCCTAGAATACGTAGGAGCCGTTGGCGAATACGGGTCGCCCACGACAATATCGAGAGTACTTGGACCCTCTGATTGCAGCGCTGGGCTCCCATTGCCACCTCTGCCGGTCGGATCAACCGGTCTTGCAAAGGTGTTTCAGGCGTTCCGAACTGGTCGGAACGAGCAGTTCCTCTGAGAGCGCCATTGCTGGTTGCGGTGTATCCTCATCTATCCGGTCGTTTTTGTCAATCTGTGCGATTGGTGAGCCGACAGAAGAGGAGGATGATGACATCCCATTTTCTTCCATGGCGTGGATGCATACGTCCATGTCGAGGTTGGAATAGTCCGCCAGGTCGAACCAGTTTTCCTCATCCCAAGTCCCTACCATGTTCGCATGGGCAATGATGGAGCAAAGGAAATGGATAAGGAATGCTTGAGCGGAGTAATCTTCAAGAACTCAACGCCTTCTTCCCCAAGACGACGCCAACTGTCGACGATCGAGTTGCCAATCTTACGAAATAATTAGAGGAAAATGGCAAAGAGTTCTTTATTGCTATGAACTAGCTATTACAGGGGATGCCCTCGACAAGGCAGTGGACTAATCCTAATTACACTTAGCGCAATGCTTGCTATATCGTGGAATCAGACTTGAAACATGAATTTAATATCAATTGCTATGCTTTAATCCTATGCAGTCTGCTCTGCGCTCCATCTTTAAGTAACCGTCGAAGAGGTGGCAATTATGTAACCTCTAAAATCCTTACAACCACAGTGGTTGTTAGCCTTAGAAGTTACGACCACGAAGACATATGGTCTTTTATTGTGTATTAAGAAATACATAGAGATTTGAATCCTTGTCAGCTAGCCCCCAAACTTTAAGTGAATTGGTTGTGTTAACATTTTCCCCCGATGAAGTCATATCGGGCAGTCCCTCATTTAATCCCGTGATATACGAGATGGTCTGTATTCAATTAAGTTGAGAAACTGCCTTGGAACTCGAAGAGTTTTCCTGGTGGGATGAGAAGGCTGAACGACGTCGGCTTGGTGGGATGAGAGATTAGACTATAGACTAGGATGATAGAACCTTAGAAGGGAGACTAGATTAAGTCATCTTTCTTGCTTGATTAATAATGGATACATGCTATCCCTTTTATAGGGACAACCCGACTTGACTCCTATGAAACAATCTCTATTTCTAAGGAAACTTATCTCTATTAGATGGAATACATCTCTAAGTAAGTAAATCCAACTAACAAGGAAACTAACTATTTTTATCTCTATTTTCAAATACTAATGCACCTGTGGGCCCAGTATGAACAGTACGCGGTGCTACAGTACCGTGCATACTGTTCATAGACATGATCAGTACCTGGCCCATGACACTACTCCCCTCCTTTCTCGATAGCTCATCCTCAAGTTGTGGTGCGCGGCCATGGCTGAAGCCCTTGGTGACCCCATATTGACGAGAGGTTGCGATGACGATATGAGTCCTTGAAGATCATTGCCGGCATGCGCGGTTGTGGCAAACTCACCGGTTGCTGCGGCAGACATGACAACAACCCTGGCAGCGCCGCAGTGGCCACAACATACTTCGGTAGGGCCACGACATGCTTCGGTGACGCCATGGCAGGATGTGGTAGCGGCACGGCAAGTTCTGACAGCGTCACTGCGGTTGCTGGAAACACCGCCACCTCTTGTTGCACCTTCTTCTCCTTCTGATCCGCAATCATCTTCTCTAAAGTAGCATGCATGTCAAGGAAGATGACGACCATCTTCTTGTCACTGTCATTGAAACTCATGGCCATCTTGTTGGCGTTAGCCTTTATCATGGCCAACGACTCGGCGGTAGGTCTGATGGTCTGATATGTTGCCATAACCATGGTAGCAGAAGTCGTGGGAAGGGATCGATTGCTCTGATACCAAATGTCATGAACCTTAGTTCATAACGGGGTAAACACTGCTAGGAAGAAGGCCGAGCGGCGTCGACTTGGTGGGATGAGAGATTAGGCTATAGACTGGGATGATAGAACCTTGGAAGGGAGACTAGATTAATTCATCTTTCTTGCTTGATTGATAATGGATACATGCTATCCCTTTTATAGAGAAGACCCGACTTGACTCCTAAGAAACAATCTCTATTTCTAAGGAAACTTATCTCTATTAGATGGAATACATCTCTAAGTAAGTAAATCCAACTAACAAGGAAACTAACTATTTTTATCTCTATTTCCAAAATATGCACCCGTGGGCCCAACATGAACAGTACATGGCGCTACAATATGTGCGTATTGTTCACGCGCATGAACAGTACCCGACCCATGACATTGTAACTGTGTATTGATTTATAAACTATGTTGTAAACTATTGATAATGAATTCTTGAAATAAACTGGGTTGTCATCTACTATTTTATTAGACTGCAACTTACTACTTACTATTGTTCCTTTATTACCGCTTAGTGTCGTTTAAATTAATTTTAAGTTTTAGGGTTCTCACATCCTCTCCCACCCCCCTAAGAACATTTCGTCCCCGAAATCGAATTCTCACTTGAATAGGTTGGGGTAGGCTTCGCGTAGTGCTTCCTCTTTCTCCCACATAGCTTCACTCACGAGGTGGTTCTTCCACTGTACTTTGCAAGAACGGATCGTCCGGTTTCTTAACTGCTGGTCTTCTATCGCTAGGATTTTCACTGGATGCTCTTTGTAGGTTAGATCATCTTGTAGTGGTATGTCAAGATTAGTTAAGTGATGTGAGGGTTCCCTCAGACATTTTCTGAGTTGTGAGACATGGAATACATCGTGTATCTTTGATAATTTACTCGGCAATTCCAATTTATATGCTAGGGTGCCTTTACATTGTAAGACCCGAAATGGTCCGACATATCGTGGACTTAGTTTTCCTTTTAATCCGAATCTACACACCTTGCGCATAGGTGATACCTTTAGATACACATAATCCCCAACTTCAAACTGTAGGTCTCTTCTATGTTTGTTTGCGTAGCTCTTTTGCCTACTTTGAGCAATCTTGAGACGTTCTCGAATTAGATGTATTTTCTCGTCGTTCTCCTGTACAAGTTCAGGGTCCAATAGCGGTCTTTCTCCGACTTCATACCAACAAATTGGTGATCTACACTCTCTTCCATAGAGAGCTTCGTACAGTGCCATCTGAATACTGGATTGATAGCTATTGTTATATGCAAACTCTGCCAAAGCTAAGTGTTTTTCCCATGAGTCTCCAAAGTTTAGCACACATGGTCGTAGTATGTCTTCCAAGATCTGGTTTACCCTTTCAGTCTGGCCATCAGTTTGTGGGTGATAGGCTGTGCTGAAATTGAGTTTGGTGCCGAAGGCAGTGTGTAAGCTTTTTCAAAAACTAGAGGTGAATACTGATCCTCTATTGGATGTGATGGTCTTTGGTACTCCGTGTAGAGTGACTATTCTTTCTACATAGAGTTCAGCTAGTTTGTTGATCGAATATTTCTGGTTGGTGGCAATGAAGTGAGCCGATTTGGTAAGGCGGTCCACGATTACCCAAATTGAATCTTTCTTTTTAGCTGTTAGGGGAAGGCCTGTTATGAAGTCCATACAAATATATTCCCATTTCCATTCAGGGATTTCTAATGGCTTTAGCAATCCCGCTGGGCGTTGGTGCTCACCTTAACCTTTTGACAGGTGTCGCATTGACTTACGTATTCCACTATTTTCCTTTTCATATTTGCCCACCAAAAGTTTTCTCTTAAATCCCTATACATCTTCATGTTGCCCGGATGAATTGTGTACTGAGTGTCGTGGGCTTCGCGTAGAATAGTCTCTTTAATTTGTGGGTGGTCGCGAACGCAAATCCTTGCCTGTCGCCATAGGACTCTGGAATCATCTATATTGAATTCCGACGGTTGGCCTAACTTAATCCTTTGGATTTCTTTTGTTATGAAGGGATTTGAGAGTTGTTGTTATTGTATTTGGTTATGAAGGGTAGGATGAAATATCATGGCTGAGATAGTAGCTTCGGAGGTAGTAGTCTTCACTTCTATCCTCATTTGGGCCAAGCTTGAATTAGGTCAAATGCGTGACTTTCCGCAGAAATGTGATGACATTGGGATTTTTCTGCTAAGGGCATCGGCTACCATATTGGCTTTTCCGGGGTGGTAATTTATGGTTAGATCGTAATCTTTGATTAATTCTAACCACCTTTTTTGCCTCATATTCAGCTCTTTCTGGGTAAAGATGTATTTGAGGCTTTTGTGGTCGCTGTACAATGTGCACTTAGATCCATAGAGATAGTGTCTTCAGATCTTAAGGGCAAACACTACGACTCCCAATTCGAGATCATGAGTGGGATAATTCATCTCGTACGGTCTCAATTGTTTGGAAGCATATGCGATGACTCTCTCATCTTGCATTAACACACATCCTAGTTCATATTTTGAGGCATCACAATATACCACATTGTCAATTCTGTCTTCAGGTAGGGATAGGATCAGTGCAGTGGTCAAGCGCTGCTTTAACTCCTGGAAACTCTTCTCACATACTTCCGTCCATACGTACTTCACATCTTTCTTCAGGAGTTTTGTGAGGGTGAGGTGATTTGGGAAAATCCTTTTATGAACCTTCGATAGTATCCAACGAATCCCAGGAAACTTCGAATTCCTGTAGTATTCGTTTGACGCTTCCATGAGGTGACAGTTTCAATTTTGGAAGGATCTACTTCTATTCCTCTTCCAGATATAATATGTCCAAGAAATGCCACATGGTCAAGCCAGAATTCACATTTACTGAATTTAGCAAAAAAGATGGTTTTCTCGGAGGATCTCTAGGGCAATAGTGAGGTGCTGCCCATGTTCTTCCTCACTTTTAGAGTAGACCAGGATGTCATCGATGAAGACAACGATGAATTTTTCAAGATATTTCACGAACAATTTATTCATTAGATTCATGAATACGGCAGGGGCATTGGTCATTCCGAAGGGAACTACGGTATACTTATGGTACCCCTATCGTGAGACAAAAGCTGTCTTATCAATGTCTGTGGGGTTGCCTCTGTTCTGATGGTATCCAGATCTTAACACTACAACAAAACTATCACGTAAAGACGCTTTTGTTTTGACACTTTTATGTATGTCTTTACGCCGAGAAACACCTAGTATGTAAAGACGCTTCTCAAGACGTTTTATATGATGCCACAAAATCTCTTACTGTAGGCATCTCTCCACCTCCCCACTTCTTCAACCTCCCAACAGAAATCCAATCTGCAGACCGGTGCTGTGCCTCCCCCACGCAGGTGCTCCCTCAAATACGGGCTCCATCCACGATCTCCCAATCCAACCCTGGAAACCCAAAAACCCGAACACCGCACTAGCCGCCAGAATCCAGAAGAGGCCACCGCCGCCTTCCCCAAAACCAAGCCTCGGCGGCCGCGCCGCGGTCGCCGTAGCGAGGTGGCGACCATGGAGGACTTCATCCGTAGCTGCCTCGAGTATGTCTTCACCTCCATCCGGGAGCACGACCCGGAGATCCTCGAAGGCAAAGGCGACATCCTAAAGCGAAAGGAGGACGGGGAGCGGATCTCTAACGAGGAGGAGCGAGAGGATCCCGGGGAGGAAGAGGGGGAGCAGAAGGCGGTGGTGGAGGAGGACCTGAGCTGGCCACTGGACGCTGACTCGGTGGGGCCGTGGCCGGTGCCAACCATCCTCATGATCCACTCGAAAATACCCGTGCTCCCTTTAGTTGGTCAAATAGGTCGTCTATTCTGGGTAATGGGTATTTGTTCTTTATGGTAACATTATTCAGTTCCCGGTAATCCATACATAACCTTAATCCTCCGTCCTTTTTCTTTGCGAATAATACCGGGGCTCCCCAAGGTGAAGTACTTTCCCTGATAAAACCCTTGGCTTCAAGTTTGCCTAATTGCTTCTTCAGTTCCACTAATTCCCGTGCATTCTTTCTGTAGGGCCTTTTGGAAATTGGCGATGTTCCCGAAAATAAGTTGATGTTAAATTCTACTTCTCTATCTGGGGGTATACCAGGTAATTCCTTAGGGAATACATCTGGAAAGTCTCTCACTACTGGTATGTCTTTTAGTTCCTTTGCTAGAAGGTTGGCCTTTCTGTCGGGTTCTGATTCCGAGATATTGTAGTCGTGTCTTGTCGGGCTTTCTGATTGAGGCTTGTTTGGACTCGCAATCTATATTTACCCCGTGGGTGGATAACCAATCCATACCCATAATTACTTCTAGGCCACTTAAGCTTGATTATAAATGGGTCAGCTAGGAACTTAGTATTGTGAATTATAATGGCTTGCTCTTTTCTAATTGACATCTCTTCTATTGTTCCGGCAGGTGTGCTAACCCCCATAGATTTTTCTAATGGGCCTGCCGTTAGATTGTGTTCTACTAGGAACTTATGAGATATAAATGAGTGAGTCGCTCCAGGGTCAAACAAAACAGTACCCATAGAGGGTGAAATTAATAGCTTACCCATAATCACATCCATGGCTTCTCCAATCTGCTCTGCGGTGACATGGGTTAGGCATGCTGGTCCTCCTCTTCCAGCTCCTCCCACGACAGGTTGGTTGCCCCTAGGTTGATTCAGACGGTTGATCGGTGGCGGTGCTGGGGCAGGTAGTCTTGGTACAAACGATGGTTGTGGTGGGGTTCCAGATATCCTCTACAGGTGAGGGCATTCGACTTTACGGTGTTGTAACATCCCAATTTTTGGGCGTTTTTGGAATTTTCAAGATAAAAATAACCATTTGATTTTTCTTTAATTTGTAAAAGCTTAATTTGAAATTTCATAAATTAAAAATGATTTAATGTGCGTAAATCAAACTCTAATTAAATAAAAATTGTTTTATTTGATTTTCTGGCTTTTCTTGGAATTCCTTTTTCCAAGACCCGGTTGTTTTTCCGTGGAGTTCTTTTTATTTATTTTCAGTTTTTTTCGTTTTGTGGAGTCTTTTAAAAGCTTTAGAAATAAAATAAACCATTTGCACTTTATTAAATTAAGTAAAGCTTAAAGTGAAACTTTCAAAAATTAAAACATTTTAAATGATTAAATCAAACTTTAATTAAATTCAAAATGAGTTTATTGGATTTTTCTCCAATTCTTTTGTTATTTTCTTATAGTTTAGTTTGAATTATTTCCTTTTATGTTTCCCAAAAAATTCCTTTTAGCAGTTGTAAAATTTAATTTAAATTAATTATTTTAAAAGTGAGGATTCCTTTTGGAGTTTTTGCATTTTATTGATTTTATTAAAGCGTAAATTGAATTTCAAGTGAAAAACATTTTAAATAATTAAAATCAACTTGAAATAAATTTAAAAATATTTTATTTGATCTACTCAGGTTCCAAAGTATTTAATAAAATTTTCTTGAAATTTTTGGATTTATTTTATTTTCTGGATTTTTCTTATTCCCTTTCCTTTTTATTTTCTCTCTCTTCCCTTTTCTCCTGTACTTCTTCCCGAGCGTGTGTGCTTTCTTTTCTTCTGTCTTCCTCCCGAAGCCTCCATGCCCATCCTCTGGCAGCCCATGTCGCCTCCCCTTTTCCCCCATGCCTTGGCCCCACCTGCCCCGGTCTTCTCCCCCACGCCACCGTCCTCACCTGCCGCTACCCATGCCCTGCAGACTGTCCCCATGTTCTTCAAGAAGAAGCCCACACTGCCTGTCAGGTCTTGCCCTCTCTCCCTCCCTATTTAACCAACAGCCCCCTCTTCTCCTTCCGTTCCTCCTCCCCCCTTCTCTCTTCTTCTCCCCAAACCAAAGCTCAACCGAAGCACACACCTACAAGTTTCATTCTTTTCTCCTCCAAAACAGCAAGCTCCACCTCCCTCTACCTCCCTCTCCAGTAATCTCTTCACCGCACCGACTATGTCACAGCATGCGCCTTGATCTCCTCTCCCACCTCCTTGAATTCGCCCCACTCTCTCTCCTTCTTTTCTCTGTAATCGCGATTCTCCTGCCGCCGGCCGGAGCTCCACCTCCTCGTTCTCCATCTCCAGTGGTCGCTTTGCCACACCAACCGTGCAACGACGTGCCCCTCGGCTTCCTCTTCCTATCCCCAGAATTCGTCCCTCTCTCTCGTTTTCTCCACGTCGGAATCTAAAGAATACTGTCGTCGGTCGAACTACTTCTGTTGTCATTTTCGGCACTGTCGTTGATCTCCCATGACATTGTCCACTCTGTCGAGTTCACCTCACGATGTTGTACGTCGTGATCCTTTCCTTTTCTCCGAAGCACCGCCGGTTCACTGGAGACCCGTGTGCAGCCGGCCGCATACGTCGCCACGAATCCTGTTCGCGTTCCTCGTCGAACTGTGTGCCACCTCCTCCTATAAAATGAAGCACCGCGTGCTCCCAACCTCCCTCTTTGAATCGCCGCCAACCCTACTCTTTAACCCCTCCCCATTTGCCTGGATTTGGTCGGTGACCGTGCACTGCTGAAGCTTCTTCTCTACCGGACTGCGTCTCCATCGAAGGTCCTCTGTCCGAGCCACCACCACCGTTGGATTCGTCACTTCATGTTCTACGCAGCGCTCTCTCTACCTCTCTCATTGTATCACCGGTTCACCGACGCCACTATTCCCCTGTGCGCCTTTTCATGCGCCACAGCCGCACCGAACCTCTACTGGCGACACCACCACCCTTGGGTTCGCCATATCCATGGGGTTCCATTTTGATAATTCTCGTCCGCTGCCATCGCTCCCCTCGCGGCGTCCATGCCATGTCCAAGCTCCAGCTCCCTCTACCTATTCTCTGTGAAAGCCCTGTGCATTTCTTCTTTTCCTTGCTCGAGTGCCTTCAATGCGGGCCCTTCATGTCTTGCTGTCACTTTTTCCTTCTCTCTTGCTCTCTCTAGCAAATGGGTCCCCTTGCCATCTTCACAATTCTTTTGTTCACTGTGAAGTAAATAGGCACAGCGTCTTCCTTATGATTTTTCTCTCTCTATTTCATGTGAGTGCAAACTTCTGGATTTTCGTTCTCTCTCATACGAAATCCAATTTCATCGATTCTCATTTCTAAATTCAGCTTCTTTCTTTCTCTACTAATTTTGTATTTTTTGGATTTATTTGGATTTGTTGTATTTATTTGGCTCTTTTCGCACGTGTAGATTCCAGTGTTTCCGAAGAAATTCCTGGAACCGTCTGCCGAAACACTTCAAACCTTCAACGAAGGCAAGACGTAGACCTTTGATTATATTGAACCTATTTTATAAAATTAGAATGTTTTATATCAACATGCATTGCTAAGTTTATAACAAATGCTTTCGGGAATAGTTAAATGCCTAATTGTTATTATTTCTCCTTGTATAATTGTAAATCACATGTACCCTTGGACACTACAGGATGGTTAATTTTAGTTGGACATTATTCTAGTACCAACATGGGTATCATATTTATGCTTAGCTATGCTTTAGTTATGCGATGGTCTCTCGATGACATGACTCAAATTTTACTAAATAAAATATGAAATTGTGGCATGGCCACTGTTATAAAAAGTGGTGTGCCATAGCAAGGGTTGTCAGTTGGTCGGGTTGAACCAAAAATGATTTCATACTCAGGCGAATGATCGTGGAGTAAAGGGGGTGCGGGAAGCACATTTGGGATGAGGATGTTTTGCCTGAGTAGTCACTAAGGACTTAACTTTGTGCGTTATTGATCTGAGCCATACCGTGCAATCAGAAGTCCATTTATGGGGTGGACCGGGCCAACTAATTAGCAATGCTTTGAGTCGGTTCTGTTTGGGTTCGGTGGCGGACCCAGAATTTTCAGAATGGGTGTTCGAAGTTACAAAAATAGTGTTCAATGTAAAACATAAATGTGCACAATTATCAAAGTATAAATTATTCATACTAATGACAACATCTCAAATAATTTAGAAAAATTACAAAATAATCAAGAAAAATTACAATTTAACTCGATTTCATTCATGCCTTTCAAATCGACAAACTTCTTCTTCATTTTTTTTTGAAGCTCTGAGATCTACATTTCACAAAAAAGACAAGATTTACCCAATCAAAATTCAAACTAACACAAACAAAATTGTTGATTTGGACATTTGGGTTTGTTCTTTGTTGGTTTGGGAATTGAGGATCTGGTAATTTGGATTGAACCCACATCTGCACTATTGAGAATTTGGGTAAGCCTTCTTGTCGGGAGCCACTGGGTCGTCGCCACTAGCTACTGGCTCGTAGGGCTCCCTGGTGGCCCTCCTCGCTCGGCAGTCGTCCTGTCCTGCTCCGCCGCTCGGCGGCCCAATGGTAACGGCCTGTTCGGCGACCAGCGGCCGACCTTGCTCCTCCGACCTTTGATATGCTGGTGCATTTGCATCGTCGTGGTCGTGCTGTCGAGAAAGAGGGAGAGATGTGAGAGTCGGCTGGTGTATGTTGATTGTTAGGGTTACAGAGAGAGGGAGAGAGAGAGAGAGAGGGAGAGAGACGAGGGGGAATGACCATGTTGTGGCTCGATCGAATGATCCAATGCCCAAAGGGAAAAGACCGAAGGGCTTGTGACCATGGGCCAGCCATCACATGGGCCAGTTTGAGGTTGTGGGGCGTCGGAGGGAGATGTGGTTTGATGAGCTGAGAGGAAGTTGTGGTCTGATTGGACCAATTAAGAATATATTTCATTATACATGTAATACGCATACTATACTACGGATTTTTTTGCAAAAATTAATGGGTGTTCAGGTGACCACCCATGAACTTAAGAGGAACTGCCCATGTTTGGGTTGATAAGTGACGCAAGAGGGGGCCGGGACGACGAATCCTTAGCGAGCAGAACCGAGTCAAAACAGAGCTTTGTAAAAGCCTTGTGATAACTGTTTAGTCGCACACCTTCAGAAGTGTGTTAGACGGACAGTATAAATTGATTATCTCTTGTGGGTCAAGCTGTACAACCTTTGTAGAGTGTTAAAAACTATTCGAATAGCGTGTCCCCAGTTTTGGATAATTCCTGGTGATTTCACACGAGGGGTAGATCTCCTAAAAAATGTTGGAATGGTTTGGTTGGAAGTGAACGGGGTGTTCACCGGTTGTTGGTTGGGAAGTGAACTGGTGCTCACTAGTTGTTTCAAAGAATTTGTTTAATTATGTATGTAATCTTTTTAATTATTCTTTTTAATCTATTTACCGTATTTACTGTCAATATTGCTTTCTGCAAAATAGCCATAAAGCTATCCTTGTTAAGCCTTATAAGAATACTATTTGCATACATTTCCCTACGACTTGCTGAGTACTTTATGTACTCACGGCTTTGCATCATTTGTTGATCAGTCACCGAAGAAGAACCAGGGAACTCAGAGTTCTACGAAGAGGAGTACTTCGAAGACTATGCGAACTAGGTCGCGTTCGTCACTCGATTGTCTGTAGGCATGTCGGATGGCTACCACGAGTTATGTTATTCCGCTGCAAGTTTATTCTTTTGTTTTTAGCCCTGCACGACAAACTCTATAAAACTTGACCATAAGGTCTTTTGCTGCCAAGTAATATTAATTTGTCTACTTCTTAGATATTTTGTTGTATGGATATGATTTCATCGCTGTTGCAACTGTGCGAACTAGCTACTGATCATGTGACTAGTTCAGAAAGCATAGAGAGCTCGGATCCAGTGATTCGGAGTCCTGGAAAGAGATGGTATCAGAGCCATATCGACTGTAGAATGCAACCATAGTTAGCACGGTCGTGTTAGTCAAAAAATTCAAAATTTAATTTATAAATCAAACCAACCAATTAACATGAATAGTTGTTCTTCTCTCATCTTATTCTATTCTCTTCTCATCTTGTTCCAATCTCTTCTCATATCCTTCTCAGGTTCTTACATCTTATCTTTTCTAAAACTTTTTTTCAAAATTTAAATTGATCTTTCTCACCTCAGTAATCTCTATAGGATCGAGTTTCTGTGATCAAAGCGATGGATACCCTGGAAGTTTCAAGATCTGTCGTTGTTTCTAGTCGACCGTCCATATAAGTTAGTACTGCTTTAGCAGAGTTGCACTTCTCAGTTTCAGTATCGTTTAGTCCATGTCATAGGTTCTTTTTTGCTTGAGTGTCGCATTTTATTGCTTCTTAATAGCTTTCCGACCATTTGTTCTTTGGGTTTAACCGATTTTCCCTAGTTAGGATGCTTCTGCCTTTCTCTCTTGTCTCTCTCGTTTATTGTGTCGTTCCCTCTTTCCTTTTTGCTAAGTTCGGATACCATGTCAGAAGGAGACTGCATTTTCCGTTGCAGCATATGGAGAAAGCATCATCAACAGAGCGAAGTAGCCAATACCATCAAGTCATATATATGGAAGCTACTCTTGTTGGGATTAACCAGTGTAGTTCGATGCCAAGCTAGGTAACTTTGGAGAATCATTGATAAGACTGATTTTGGGGATGATGAAATTCTAAAATTGGTTGATGTTAAAAGAAGTTCTTGTGAATACTAGAGTACGATGATGGATATGCCTTGATTAAGATGGTTTAAAGAATCACAGATTGGTGGATCACATAGAATATGAAGAAAGAAAATGATCGTAAAGGAAAATTTTGATTGATCATGAAGGATATAGGAATCTGAAGTATTGATTTGATTATTAGGAGAAATTGAATTTTCATTTAATCTTGAGTTGATTATAATGTTGGTTGGAAACTTGAAATTGAGAAATGTGTGCAATAAAGGTTGAGAGTAAAATGCAAAGAGAATTGGATTTTCATATCGACTCATGATATTAATTTTGGTAGAGTTGGTTGAATCTTGGTTGGATTATAGAAATAAATTATTGTTGATATTGGATTATTGGAGATTGGATTACAGAAATATATCCTGCATGAATTATAGAAAAATTAATCTTGGTTGGATTATAGAGATATGTCTTGCTAGGATTATAGAATTGTATAATTGTTGGATATTGGATTATACAAACTTATGATTGTTGGATATTGGATATATGATTGGGGCATATCTTACTGATATTGGAGTTCGTTAAGATAATTGTTGGATAAATGGTGATAAAATAATTTGACAGATTGAATTTGAATTTATGGATTACAAGTAGTCGTTTGGAAAGTTTTATAAGGAGGGCATTGGATTTATATAAGAAATTATGGAGGATTGCGATTGATAAATATGCTTGAGAAGTTAAGTGAATGATGTCATGTATTTAGTTAAGAATTTTCGAGAAAGCAATTGCGTGATCATAATGTTTGGGAAGATTTTCGTCCCAAAAAGGGATAGAGTGAAATTTAGCATGATCTTAGAGTTTATCGGATTGGAATCTATTTGGAGATACAAAAATACAAATCAGCTTAAAACATGCAAAAGTGTGAATTTTCAGCAAGTTGATCAAAGAGAGAAAAAGTCAAAACATTTTCAAATCAAGTCAAAATACTTTCAAATTTGGCAGAAAATTTTTTGGACTCATAAGAAACTTTTCCAAGAAGAATTTTCGAAAAAGGAGTCTCCATTCAAAAGATATGCCAAATTGAGCTTTGTAGGCATGATTTTTGCTTAAAGTAAAGGAAAAGCAAACATTTTTCAAATGAAGTCCAAAAGCTTTGAAATTTTTTAGATATTGACTTTGGACTACTTACAATGTTTCTCAAAAATAATTTTGTTAAAAAGAGTTTTCTTTTAAAAGATAAGGCAAAATGCGCTTTGTAGGCATATAAAGATGATAATTTTGCATTGAAGGTTCAAAATGCTAACCAATTTGAATTTCATGGAGCTTTTTACTTTCATGGCTTTGTATGAGTTAGAAATACTATTTCAAGCCAAGATACACAAAGAAATCCGGCTCAAATGGCGAAACTCACTATATGCAAGAATAGGTTATTTTGGATCAAAACTAGTTTTTTGGTGAACTTCAAATGAGTATAACTTTTCAACGGTTGGTCTTTTGTAAAAACATTGAAATAGAGAAATGTTTGAAATTACCAACCCTACGAGTTTGGTATTGATAACTTTTTCAAAAACTCAATAGATTTTGATTCATGGAAATATGTCATTTAATTCAAAAACAAGATCATTTTGAGGCCAAATTTGATACTTGTTTTCTAAAATAGGATTTTTTTGCTTTAAAAGCATTCGAAAAAATTTGAAATATATATTTAAGTACTTTTTCTAAAATAGGAATTTTTTAAGTAAGCCTAAAATAGTTAATAAGTTTTTCACAAAAAACTAACTCCCCCTTACACAAAGGTTCCTCTTGAAAATTCTTTCTTCTCCTTTGACACGCAAATGATTCTTTTTCATCTTGTCATCTTCTCCTTTGTCATCTCTCCCCCTTTAAGCTTACTCTCCCTCTTTGTCATCAAGCATCGAAAACTTAGACATCAAGGATTTCTTCTTTTCTCTACAATAGATGCTTTTAACCTTTTATGGTCCTTTTGTCTTTTCCATAAAGAGCATACAACACCTTGAAATTAATAATTGATACCAAGAATAATTGATCACATTTGTAAATACTTGATACCATTTGTATGTACAACTAATATCTCTTGTAAACACAAAATTGATTTGGGTACTTAATCTTCTCTTGAAGGATAGAGATCCACTTGTGAATACCAACTTTAGATTCCACTTGGATAATAAAGGTACCACATGCAGTTCACTTGTAAGTCACTTGATGCTGCTTGAGAGATCTTCAATAATTGCCACTTGAGATTAAACAATTATTTTGATGTGATTAAATCCAGGAGATACCATTGTAGGGGACACCACTTATTTTCCACTTATAAGAGATACCACTTGAGGAGATACCACATATCAGAGAGAGCTTAGTCAAGGAAAGATTTTTCTCGGCAAAGAAGGAAATTCGATATCACTCGAAGGAAAAAAGATTATATCACTTGTAAAGACAAAGATGAATCTCATGCCGAGGTCAAGATGATCAAAAGTGCTACTACTTTCAGAGAGTTTACCATTTTATGATAAAAAACATAACAGTATGATCAAAATAGCATATGAAGTCAAGAAAGTACTTGATGGCAGCTAGCAAAGATAACAAGGATCAACTTGGCTTTGGGGATAAAAGAGAATGACTGAGGGAATTGGAAACTAACAATTTTGGACAAAACAACCAAGTCTCTCTAGGTCCGGTCAGACCGTTGGGAACCTGGTCGCATCACGAGGAGATGCAATGCATTGTGGTTTAACAAAATGCATTATTCTTTGGTGAACTAACTATTCTAGCAATCACCTTGCCATTTTTATCCTTCCTAAGCATATACTGATCATTATAGATAATAGGCTTAGGAGTGATACCTTTGGGACAATCCTTATTGAAATGTCCCTTTTTTGGGCAATTATAGCAAGTTGGGCTTTTACTTCCCTTGTCTTCTTTACTTGCTCCTTGCCGGCTTGCCTCCTTTTTATGATAATTGCTTGTCATTTATCTTTTTGGGCACACCGAGGCAAAATGTCCCTTCTCATTACAATCAAGGCACTTGACATATTTCTTCGTGTCTTGCATTATGCCTTTTCTTGCTATTCTTCCTTTTCTTGGGAGTGAAGCCAATTCCACTCTTATCTTGCAAACATCTTTGCTTGCTCAATATATCATCAAGAGAGTGGCCTTCCCTTTGTAGCACTTCTCCAAGTCATTGCTTAACTTGGTGACTTGGTCGTCGAGCTCTTTGTTTTCCTCTACAAGATTAGTCTCAATAAGCATAGAGGAAGTAGAAGCATTTTTACTAAAGCTACAAGGCATATCTAGCAAGTCATCACAAGAACTGGATATGCTAACCTTAGGTGCAATGCAAGGGTTAGCAACTGCACATGACATACCATCTAATAAATCACATGGTCATACCCACTTTGGACTTATTGAGCTCATTTAGGAGAAGTGTTTCATGTTCATATTTTAGAACATCATAATTATTTTGAAATGAGACACACTCTTTCTTTAAAACTTTGAATTTTGATTTCTCCTTTCCTAAATACTCATTAAGTTCCTCAAGCATATCCATCAACTCATCATATGAAGGTTCATCATTATTTACCTCCTTTTTACCTTTAGCCATAAAGCAATGAGGTGATGTAGATGGAGTTGAGATCTCATCATTGTCAGAGCTAGAGATTGAGCATTCTTCTCCTGCATCCATTCTTCTATGCAATCATCATTGGTTGAGGTGAACCTTTCATAATTATCTTGAAGATAGGTCCATATCTCGTGAACGTTCTTGAGATTGCATATGGCATCGAATATCTCTATACTCAAAGCTCTAAATCAAGCATTAGTTGCTTGAACGTCGAGATATGAGCATTTCTCTTTCTCAATAAATGAAGCAAGAGAATCCTTTGAAGGAGAAAAGCCCACATCTACGATACGCCAAATTTTAAGGCTCATGGCCTTAAAATAATAAGACATGCAAATTTTCCAAATATCATAATTCGTGCCATCAAATAAAGGTGTCTCACTGAGGTGCAGTATATCACTAGCCGCCATCCTTTACTTTCTAGACGATTAAGTCTAATAAATGAGAGACCAAGCTCTGATACCACTTGTAATATTGAGGAGGCCGACTAGAGGGGATGAATAAGCGGTTTTAAAATCTTTTAGCTAAAACCGAGTTTTAAACGGAATTGTAAATCAATTCGGTTTTTCCCAATTAACACCTAAATCAACTAGTTTAGACTAAGTGCACTAACAATCAAAGACTATTGATAATTAGCAAACATACAAAGAAATATAAGCAATTTAATTTTAGGAATGTAAATTGCACAAAATAAAACACAAGACAACAAACCACAAAGACACAATGATATTTGTCGGTCTCCCCTAATCCATGTTGAGGTAAGCCCATACTAAGTGGACTAGCTTCACGAATTAAGCCAAACACCTCCGAGGTAAGTCCAACCACTTGGATCGGCTCCAACACGAACCAACACCTCGATCCACTTGGGGTTGCTCTTTGTCTACTCCGAAGATGGCGAGCACCAAACCACTCACAACCACTCGGGCCTTCTCACAACCTTCTTTGAGAAGATCACCGACACAACTTCTCCAAGCCGTCTAGGTGTCGGCAAACATCAAGAGTAACAAGTCGAAGACGCTCACTTGAACGAATCAAGTGTCTAAGCTCAATGGATATACAATCCACTACCTAATACAACACATGCACTTAGGGTTTGCTCTCTAAGCTCACTAAGTGCAACACATGCACATAAGAAAGGAGAGGGCTTGCTCTTTGCTCAAAGGAATGAATAGCACCAGCAACAACATCTACCACAACCGACCAAGGTGGGTATTTATAGCCCACATACAAAAACTAGCCGTTGGAACCAACTTCCTGAAAGAAATCAGGATTTGCAAAAGACCGGTATTACTGATTTCTGCTCAACGATTGGAACAATAGCATTTAATGCTCTGATCTAGCCGTTACAAAAAGATTTGCAGTACTACCACCAACTATAAAATGGTATTACCGCATTGCAGTAATACCGCTCGGCTATATCGGTATTACTGATTTCCAGAGACTTAGAAATCATAGAAGAAAAACCCTCTCTAGAAATAACGTACCGCCGTTAAAAACTCGGTATTACCGCACATCGATAATACCGCTCAAGAAGTCTGCTCATACCGATTTTACCTGAGAACTTGGTCCAACCCGACCAGTTCTTTCGATCGGACCACATGATCAGACTGTCCACGTGGTCCACTCAGATTCATTTGAACGTTCGGACCACTTGTTATGACCGCACGATCAGATCATACGTTCGGACGGTCCGAACGTTCTTCGACCTGCGGTAATACCGCTTTACACTTGCGGTCTTACCAATTTCAAGATTTCAAGAAAAGCTCCCAAAAACATGTTCTCTGTTCAAAACATACTGCCACTTCTTTCGGTATTACCGACCTGCGATAATAACGCTCAGAAACTGTGGTCATACCGAATTTGGGGTTTCAAGAAAGCTTCCAAAAACTTCCTCTGTGGAAAATTTATACCGCTATGTAAACTTTGGTATTACCAATATGTGGTAATACCGCTCAATACTTGCGGTCATACCGAATTTCAAAACAGATTTCCAGAAGCAAAAACAAATGCAAACAAGAGTTAAAGGCAAGATTCTCAACAAGTTGCAAAACACATTTGCCAACTTTTAGAATCAACGCCACAAGGAATAAGGTACGTAGACTTAAATCATTTGCAAAACACATTCGCAAACTAAAGTCACATGCTACAAGGATTATGCGTGAGCTCCGACTATTTGCAAAACGCATTCGCAAATATTGGCAACATATTAACAAGAGCTAGAGCAAGCACAACGAGCTATCAATAAATGACAAACTCAAGCTACTAGTCAAGACCCCTCTTAATAGTACGGCAACCTATACTAGCAATCCGGTCTCCAACCAAACACCAAGACCAGTAAAAGACTAGGAACACATCCTTAGCCCTAACTAGTCATACCTTTGCCTTGAGCATCCTCTTGAAGCTTGATGACGCACATCTTCACTTCAAGTCTGGGTTCTTGACTTTGATAATCAACACATGATGATCTCCTTTACTTCAAGTTCTTGACTTGAATATGCATCAACCTATGATGCATTCTTTTACTTGACCTCCATCAACACATGATGGATCTTCTCTTGATTTGATGATCAACTCATGATCATTACCTCTTAGAGATCTCAATGTGCATTAACACATGATGCATCCTCTATTCCAAGCTCTTAACTTGAATATCATCAACACATAATGATCTTCTTCACTTGCCCTCCATCAACACATGATGGTCTTCTCTTGACTTCATGATCAACTCATGATCATCTTTTCTTCTTAAACCTTGACTCGATGACAATCAACTCATGATGCCATCCAAAGTCTTCATCAACATGGAACATAACCTATTTACCCAACTCATGGAAAATGTTAGTCCTATAACGTGATTTGTCATTAATTACCACAACATACCATTAACTCATAATGGTGGGTCAAGATACTCTAATCTTTCCCTCTTTGGTAATTGATGACAACCATCACAATTGCAAATAATTGAATATAAGGACAAATGATTATATATGAACTACACAAGTTTCATATACTCAATGGATATGTTTCAAAGTAGAGATCCTTAATATATAGTGGATAAAGGAATATGAATCAATACCAATGAAACCACAAAACATAGAGTGAACTCCCCTAAATGTGTGTATACACGAATGTGTAATAAAAACATATGCACATATTCAAGTTAGACTTTTAGTGGAGTTCAACCTATGTTTTGGATCCGAGGACGACACAACAAGATAGAAGAATATGATGTAGAGTGCATACCTCCATGATTTTCACATTTTCATCCAAATAAGACTACACAATAGGTATATCAATAGAAGTGTTAGTCTCATATATAGATTTATCATTTATCACCAAAATACTCCATTAACTCGTAATGGTGGGTCTAGATTCTTCACCTATCCCTTGGCAGCCCATGCCGCCTCCCTTTTTCCCCCATGCCCTGGCCGCACCTGCCCCGGTCTTCTCCCCCACGCCACCCCTGCTGCTGCCCACGCCTGCACTGCCCTTCTATGTCTGCTGCAGCAAGAAGCCCACACCGCCTCCTGGCTGCACTTGCCTCTCTCCCCCCCCTACTTAACCAATAGCAGTCCCTCTCTTCTCCTTCCCTTCCTCCTCCCCCTCTTCTCTCTTCTTCTCCCCAAACCAAGGCTCAACCGAAGCATGCACCTACAATTTTCATTCTTTTCTCCTATAAAACAGCAAGCTCCACCTCCCTCTACCTCTCTCTTCGGTGATCTCTTTGCCACACCAACTACGTCACAGCGTGTGCCTTGATATCCTCTCCCACCTCCCCGAATTCGCCCCACACTCTCGCCTTCTTTTCTCTGCGATCGTGATTCTCCCGCTGCCAGCCGGAGCTCCAGCTCCTCATTCTCCCTCTCCAGTGGTCGCTTCGTCGCACCAACCACGTCACGGTGTTCCCCTCGGCTTCCTCTTCCTATCCCCGTAATTCGCCCCTCTCTTGCTTTCTCCACGCCGGAATCCGAAGAATACCGCCGCTGGCTGAATTGCCTTCGGTCATCATTTCCAATGCCGTCGTTGATCTCCCGACAACATCGTCTACTCCGTTGAGTTCGCCTCACGACGTTCTATGCCGTGCTCCGTTCCTTTTCTCTAAAGCACCACTGGTTCACTAGAGTCCCGTGCGCGGTCGGCCACATACGCCACCACGAATCCCACTTGCGTTCCTCATCAAACCGTGTGCTGCCTCCACCAATAAAATCAAGCACCATATTCTCCCAACCTCCCTCTTCAAATCGCCACCAACCCCACTCTCTAACCCCTCCCCGTTTGTCCGGATTTCGTTGGCGATCGTGCGCTGCCGAAGCTTCTTCTCTACCGGACTGCGTCGCCATCGAAGGTCCTTTGTCTGAGCCACCACCACCATTGGATTCATCACTTCACGTTCTATGTGGCGCTCTCTCTATCTCTCTTATTGCATCGCTGATTCACCGGTGCCACTATTCCCCCAAGCGCCTTTTTGCGCGCCACCGCTGCACCGGACCTACGCCGGTGATGCCACCACCACCCTTGGGTTCGCCATATCCGTGGGGTCCCATTTTGCTAAATCTTAGTCGCTACCATCGCTCCCCTCACCGGCGCCCATGCCATATCCAAGCTCCAACTCCCTCTGCCTATTCTCTTTAAAAGCCCTACGCATTTCTTCTTTTCCTTGCTTCAGTGCCTTCCATGTGGGCCCTTCATGTCTTGCTCTCTCTTTTTCCTTCTCTCTTGCTCTCTCTAGCAAGTGGGTCCCCTTGCCATCTTCACAAGTCTTTTGTTCCCTGTGAAGTAAATCAGCACAATGTCTTCCTTTTGATTTTTCTCTCTCCAACTATTTTCTATATTTCATGTGAGCGCAAACTTCTGGATTTTCGTTCTCCCTCATACGAAATACAATTTCATCAATTCTTATTTCTAAATTCATCTAAATTCAGCCTCTTTCTTTCTCTACTAATTTTGTAATTTTTTTGGATTTTATTTGGATTTGTTGTATTTATTTGTCTCTTTCCGTGCGTGCAGATTCCGTCGTTTTCGAAGTCATTCCTGGAACCGTCTACCGAAGCACTTCAAACCTTCAACGAAGGCAAGTCATAGACCTTTGATCATATTGAACCCATTTTATAAAATTATATTGTTTTATATCAACATGCATTGCTAAGTTTATAATAAATACTTTCGGGAATAGTTAAATGCCTAATTGTCATTATGCCTCCTTGTATAGTTGTAAATGACATGTACCCTTGGACACCATAGGATGGTTAATTTTAGTTGGACATTATTTTAGTACTAATATGGGTATCGTATTTATGCGTAGCCATGCTTTAGTTATGCGATGGTCTCTCGGTCACATGACTCAAAGAATGATTAAATTTGACTAAATAAATTATGGAATTGTGGCTCGACCACTGTTATAAAAAGTGTTGTGCTATGGCAAGGGTTGTCATTTGGTCAGGTTGAACCAAAAATGATTTCATAGTCAGGAGAATAATCGTGGAGTAAAGGGGGTGCGGGAAGCACATTTGGGATGAGGATGTTTCGCCTGTGTAGTCACTAAGGACTTAACTTTGTGTGCCATTGATCTGGGCCATACCGTCCAACCACAAGTCCATTTATGGGGTGGACCGGGCCAACTCATTAGCAATGCTTTGAGTCGGTTATGTTTGGGTTGATAAGTGGTGCAAGTGGGGACCGGGACGGCGAATCCTTAGTGAGCAGAACTGAGTCAAAACAAAGCTTTGTAAAAGCCTTGTGATAATCGTTTAGTCGCACACCTCCGGAAGTGTGTCAGACAGACAGTGTCCCCGGTTAAAAACTATTCGAATAGCCGTGTCCCCAGTTATGGACAATTCCTGATGATTTCACACGAGGGGTAGATCTTCTAAAAAATATTGGAATGGTTTGGTTGGAAGTGAACGGGGTGTTTACCAGTTGTTGATTGGGAAGTGAACTGGTGTTCACTAGTTATTTCAAAGAACTTGTTTAATTATGTATTTAATCTTTTTAATTATGCTTTTCGATCCATTTGCGGTATTTACTATCAATACTGCTTTCTGCAAAATATCCACAAAGCTATCCTTGTCAAGCATTGCATGAATACTATTTGCATACATCCCCCTACGACTTGCTGAGTACTTTATGTACTCACGGCTTTGCGCCATTTGTTGATCACTCACGGAAGAACAACCAGGGAACTTAGAGTTCTATGAAGAGGAGTACCGCGAAGACTATGCGAACTAGGTCGCGTTCGTCACTCGATTGCCTGTGGGCATGTCGAATGGCTACCACAAGTTATGTTATTCCGCTTCAAGTTTATTGTTTTGTCTTTAGCCTTGCGTGGCAAACTCTCTAAAACTTGACCATAAGGTCTTTTGCTGCCAAGTAATATTAATTTGTCTGCTTCTTAGATATTTTGTTGTATGGATATGATTTCATTGATATTGCAACTTTGCGAACTAGCTACTGATCATGGGACTAGTTCAAAAAGCACAAAGGGCTCGGATCCAGTGATCCGGGGTCCCGACAGGTGTCTAGGTTTCCCGTAGTGGAAATATGCATTTGTGTCTCTCAGGCAATCCTTTGTCAGGTGGTTTCCTCCACACTTCACACAGCTCAGTGCGATTGCAACTGACTGCTGTTCGGCTATGGGTCTCTGGAAGGATGGGTTAAAGGGTCTTGGCCTGCGTGGTCCATATCGAGGTGGTGGTTATTGTTGTAAGATCGAGGAGGCCGACCAGAGGGGGGTGAATAGGCGGTTTTAAAAACTACTTTGCTAAAACCGATTGCTAATGCGGAATTGTAAATCAAATCAGTTTTTCACAATTAAAACCGAAATCATCTAGTTTTGACTAAGTGCACCAACAATATGAGACTATTGACAATGAAAGCAATCATACAAAGACATGTAAGCAATTTAATACAAGGAATATAAATTTCACAATGTAATGCACAAGAAGGCAAAGCACAAAGACACGACGATGTTTTACTGTGGTGATCGAAGACTTGCCGGTCTCCCTTAATCCACATTGGACTGGCTTCACAACTTAAGCCAACACCTTCGAGGTAAGTCCAACCACTTGGACCGACTCACAACTTGAACCAACACCTCGATCCACTCAAGGTTGCTCTTCCACCACTCCGGAGATGGCGAGCACCGAACCACTCACAAACCGCCCAAGTCTTCTCACAACCTTCTTGAGGAAGATCACCGACGCAACTCCTCCAAGCCGTCTAGATGTCGGTAAACACCAAGAGTAACAAGTCGGAGACGCTCACTTGAACGAATCAAGTGTCTAACCTCAATGGATACACAATCCACTACCTAATTACAACACATGCACTTAGGGTTTGCTCTCTAAGCTCACTAAGTGCAACACATGCACATAAGAGATGAGAGGGCTTGCTCTTGGCTCAAGGGAATGGGTAATGGCACTACCAACACTCCCACAACCGGCCAATGTGGGTATTTATAGCCCACACACAAAAAATAGCCGTTGGGAGAAAAGATGTTGAAAAATCAACCGAGCTCGATCAAATCGCAGGCCACCGGCCATGCTCCAACGGCTATAAAACTAGTCGTTGGACCAAGTCCGGACTAACCGCTAGCCAAAGGCTGGTTAGTCCGCGCCAACCCGGTCAGACCGGCCAACACATGGCGGTCAGACCGGCCAATTGAATATTGGATTTCCAGAAAAACACACTCTCTGGAAAAAACTGATCGGGTCCTTGACCCGGGGGTCCGGTCTGACCGGACCAACTACTGCGATCAGACTGCACTTGCTAAAACCAGAAAAACACATCTTTTGGAAAAAGCTAACCGCGCGACCCTGACCGAGGGTCCGGTCTGACAGGCCAACGCATGGCGGTTAGACCGGGGTCCGGTCAGACCGAGGTTCCTTCTGCAGTCAGACCGGTCTTGGAACCAAAAGCTGATTTGTGCAAAATGCTTCAACTCAATTGCAAAACACATTTTCCAATTGATGCAAGATGCACACAAGGGTTAAAGGCAACATTCTCAACAAGTTGCAAAACACATTTGCCAACTTTTAGAATCAACACCACAAGGAATAAGGTATATGGACTTAAATCATTTGCAAAACACATTCGCAAATTAAAGTCACATGCTACAAGGATTTTGCATGAGCCTCAACTATTTGTAAAACACATTCACAAATATTGGCACCATGCTAATAAGAGCTAGAGCAAGCACAACGAGCTATCAACACATGACACACTCAAGCTACCAGTCACATACCCCTCTTAATAGTACGGCAACCTATACTAGTAATCTGGTCTTCCAACCAAACACCAAGACCGGTAAAAGACTAGGAACACATTCTTAGCCCTAGCTAGTCATACCTTTGCCTTGAGCATCCTCTTAAAGCTTCATGACGCACATCTTCACTTCAAGACTCCATCAACACAAGAAGGATCTTCTCTTAACTTGATGATCAACTCATGATCATACCTTCTTAGAGATCTTGATACGCATCAACACATGATGCATCCTTTACTCCAAGCTCTTGACTTCAATATCATTAACACATAATGATTTTTCTTCACTTCGAGATCTGTGGATATCATGGGGATATGCTCATGATCTTAGGATGATGTTACAATTGGCAATGGCTTTGAAGGTTTATCGAATTGTGCGTTTTCGGCGAATTTAAAAGTGCTATCAGAACAGGTGCGGTCAGACCGGCGTGCTGAGAGCGATCAGACCGGCCTGGTGCGATCTGACCGACCAATGAATGGTGGTCTGACCGGATTTGCACTGTTCATCGGCCAAAAGGTGGCGACCATTGATGGGATAGGTCAAGTTCATAGGCTTCAGTGCATATGTGTTGCATAATGCATGTTTTCACTAACGTGGGTCAAGTTGTGAAGAACTTGTTCCCGGAATCGATTTCTTTGTCCATTGTTGTGTAGGATGCTTGAAGGTCAACGACAGTCAACGGCGAGAATGATCGGGACTAAGCTTGGAGAGCTGAGATTCAGAATGATCGAGGATGCCGGGTGAGGTCAATGGATTCAAGCATGGCGCAAATTGGACAAAGGTGACCGAACGGGCAGTTCGGTGCGATGGGTTGGATCAAGTGGCGCGTGGGTCGGTGCAAGTGCCATGGTGGCTTCGGCGGGAGCCGGACGGGAGAGACTTGCCGACATGATGAGAGCCGTTGATCAACCTACACGTGGCGAAGCAGGCAGTTGTTTCACCAAGATTGGACTCGTCTTTGGAGAAGGATCGAGAAGGGGTATTTTGGTAATTTCATGAAATACCGCCTTGGTAACCTTTTGGCTAAATCACGGCACGAGACGACGCATGGAGAAGTGGTTTAGGTCAAGAGGAGATGAAGACGGCGCTTTAAAATGCGTGCGTGTGTGACCCATTGGTGTGTGGGCTTAACGGGAGCCCATTAGGGTTTACTCTTCTAGAAGCTAGGCCTCCACTATAAATAGGGGTGGCTGCTGTCCAGCACCCTTAAGGACTTCATTTGGAAAACCCTAGTTTTGTTTTAGGGACTAAGAGAGGAAAGGAGAGGCTTAGGGATCTAGAGAGATGAGTTGAGTGTGTGCTCATTGATTGAGCTCTTGTCCTCCTGGATGGAGTGGCTGTAAACCCTCTCAATCTCAAATCAATGTATGCAAAATCTCTCAAAGATGAGTCTCCTTGTGTTCTCTTTCTCTATTTGGTGATTTTGAGTCATTCTTTGATCCGCAAGTTTTCTATTGGTTTCTTGCTGTGATCTAGCTTGATGTGATATGTGGGAACACATCTAAGATCATCTTGATCATCAATCACCCACGAGCAAGTCTTTAGATCATATTTCGATTTTAACTCGGTTTTGGAGCACTCTTCGTTCAAATTCAAAAAGGTAGGAACTTTGGCATGGATCTTCACGATCCTTAATTGGAATAGGTTCCTAATATCTTAGAGAAGGTGTGTGTCAAGTTTGGTGGAGTTTGGTCGTGTGGATCAAAAGTTAGATCGATTTGAGTTTCAGTTTTCGGATTGTCTATTCTGTTCATCGTGCGGCCGGTCAGACCGAAATTTATACGCCGGTTAGACCAAACCCCGGTCAGACTGCCCCTAAGCCATCGGTCAAACCGCGCTTCGGTCAGACCGTGCCACATACTTCGGTCAGACCGCTTTCGAGGATTTTGATCTCCAGTTTTGGTCTTTCGCTTGGGGTTTTGATTTGGGTTCAACACAAGTCCTTTCCAGTACTTGTACGTTGATCTTCATAGCTTCGATAGCTAATGGAGTGATATTTGTGTTGAATCTAATCAAGGTGAAAAATTAGACGTGCTCCTATTCACCCCCTCTAGGCGCCTTTCCGGTCCTACAATTGGTATCAGTGTCCGGTTAGCTCTTCTCATAGATCTTAACCGGTCTTAGGAGCCATGGCATCTAACAAGTATTCCACCAAACCACATGTGTTTGATGGAGTCGATTTTGCTTACTAGAAGGCTCGCATGCATGCCTACATCAAGGCTCAAGGGCACGCAATTTGGCTTAAGGTCAAAAATCCTTATGTTGTGCCAGCCAATGACGATGTGATCACTCTAGATGTGGAGGCAAATAGTAAGGCTCAAAACTTCTTGATTCAAGAGCTTAGTCGATCTGAGTTTGAGTGTGTTCCTTATTTGAGGTCTACTCATGAGATCTGGAAGACCCTCTGTGGTTACCACGAGGGCTCTACTGCGATCAAGGAAGTGAGACAGAATCAACTTAAGAAAGAATACTCAAAGATCGAACAAAGGCCCAGTGAATCTTTGGATGAGTTGTGCGGAAGATTCTCAAAAATCCTTCATGACTTACGAGCTGTGGATCTTGTGTTCACTGAATCGGAAGATGCACGTCAGCTTTTGGGTGCTGTTGATGTGAAAGTCTGGGGGATGAAAATCACTTCCATCAATGACAACACTATCATGAGTGAGCTTACCATGGATAAGCTCTACTCAAGGTTGAAGACGCATGAGATTGACTTCATCTCGCGTCTCCCCAAGACAGAGTCGATGGCTTTAGTGGTTGACCCATCTAAGGGTAGTTCTTCTCATATCTTGGATTTTGGATCATCTGGGTTTTCATTGTCCGCTTTACACTCCTTGAGCAATGAGCAGCTAGAGAAGCTACCTGAGGATGACTTAGCCCTCCTATCCACAGAATTCACGAGAGCCTACAACAAGGTAAGGAGCAGAAGGAGAGGTGGCTCTGTTACCTGCTTTGAGTATGGTGAGCCAAACCACATTCGGGCTAAATGCCCCAAGCTGAAGGGCAAGGAGGAGAAGGACTTCCGAAGGCGTACTCAAGCTCGGGATGTGAAAGCCAAGAAGCCCAACTACAGGAAGTTCGTCAACCGGGTCCTTGCCGCTCTTGAGAATGTTGATATGAGCGATGTGGACTCGGGGACGGAGGACGACGATGATGATTCCCATGGCAAGAAGAAGGCCCAACACTTCTCCGGCATGTGCTTCATGGCCAAGAACAGCCACGACATCGACTCCTCCAACAACGATGAGCTTTTCAGCGATCCCGACAAGGTATGCCCCTCACCAGATGAGATGAAATGTGCTTTAGTTGTTGCTGAACGAAATCTGAAAAAGGCAAGCTGAAATGATTATGAAACATGATATCATGATTGACAACTTGAACCTAGAAGTGGTTAGGCTCAAATCCATTAATCCTACTGATGATTGTGATTCTTGCTCTAGCTTGCATGATGAATTGACCAAACTGAAATCTGCTCATTCCTCTATTGCAAATCAACTTAAAGATACTCTAGATGAACTAGAATCTCTCAAATCTAGTCCTACTTGCATGGATGCTATTGCTCTAAATGTGACTGCTGTAGATGCTATTCCTTCATATTGCTCAAATTGTGCTTTGCTTGAATTGAAGTTAGATAGTGCTACAAAAGAATTGTTGAAATTTGATGCTAGTCACACTTGCTCTCATTATGAGGATAATAAAATTAAAATGAAAGAAATGACTGAAATGGTTCTTCATTCTAAGACTGCTTCATGTGAAAATTACTATAAACTCACAGTTGAGAATGATGCTTTGAATAAGACTCTAGAGAAGAAATCTAAAATTGAACAATCCATGTCCATGACTGCTTCCAAAAAAGTTGTTGATTCTGCTTCTTGTGCTTTTTGTACCGAAATTGGAACAAATTTAGATGAGATACAAGAGGCGTTTAGAGTCAAATTCAAAGAGCAAGTGAGTAGGATTAAGAATGCGTCTTGTGTGTCTTGTGAGGCTTTAAAGGTTGAGGTAGCTCTTGTTAAAGAAAAACTTGCTAGGGCAATCAAGTCGAATAGGTGTGTCACCTGTAAGGACCTAGCCAAAGAAAATGATTACCTCAAAAAGACTCTTGAGAGATTTTCTAGTGTGAAGAAGAACCTTAATATGATCCTTGATCAATCTAAGGTGAGTGTGAAGAATAGTGGCCTATGATTTAATTCTTTAGAGAATTCTAAGAATCACCACCTAAAGTTGTGAGAGCTGTTAAGAGTGTCTTGTTTGAGGTAGAACCCCCTGAGCCATCTAAGATAGTCTTTAGATCTACAAGTTTTGCCCAAACCCCTTCTAGCAAGACAGATGCTTCTAAGTCAATAGATCAGACCTCTCAAAAGGTTAAGTATCATTGCATCTTCTGCAAGAAGGATGGCCACATAGTTGAGTTCTGCTTCCGTGGAGCTAAGAGTGAGAGGAAGGAGAGAGAGAGAGAGAGCGTGCTTTGAGGTCCATTAGAGGAGTTCCTTCACCTTCTACTGTCTCTAGAGCTAGGCAGCATGTCTTTCCTGCTAGACATAGGCCTAGGTTCGTAGATGACTTCTTTGACTCTTTTGGTGGCTCTAGGCAGCATTTTGGGTTAGGATATCGTGAGGAGAGACCACGGGTAGCATCTAGACAGGGGGAGTACCGAACTTTTGGTAGGTCGATTCGGAGAGGTCTAGGTGTTTCACGTGTGCATTCTTATGATTATCCCTCTAACCATTTTACTGTTGTTTCAACTTCTGTTCCCAAGCATTAGGTGACTCAGTACTGGATTCCCAAGTCTTTTATCACTAACCCCAGATCGAGGCACGATGTTCCTCGCTTATGCCCTCAGAGGTCCGTCGTGCGAGGAAGGAAGACATATGGCTTGTTGACTCGGGTGTTCTCGACACATGACCGGAGATTCTAGATGGTTCTCCTCCTCACACGTGCATCCAAAGAACGAGTTGATCACGCTTTGAGGATGCTTCTACGGACCGTGATGACCAAGGGCACACGGTCTTGGCGTCAACAACAACTTCATGCTTAAGGACATTGCTTTGGTAAGTAAGCTGAGGTATAATTTGCTATCTGTTTCTCAGCTTCTTGATGAGGGTCTGGAAGTGAGGTTCAAGAGTGGTGAGTGTAGAGTACTAGACTCCTCGGGTGAGCGTGTCTTTGAGATCTCTAGGTTTGAGAAGATCTTTTGTCTTGATTTCAAGATTCTTCTTTTTTTCAAATTTCTAGGTGTCTTGTGGCTTCAGACTCTCATGATCTAGTGTTGTGGCACCGTAGGCTTGGACATATAGGCTTCGACCATTTGACCAGAATCAGTAGCAAAGATTTGATTAGAGGTTTGCCTAAGCTTAAGAATGTTAGAGACCTAGTGTGCACACCCTATAGACATGGTAAGATGGTTTCTGCTTCTCATCCACCTTTTACTTTAGTGATGACTGATGGACCTGGTCAGCTCTTGCACTTAGACACGGTTGGCTCCTCCAGAGTTCAGTCTACAGGAGGGAAGTGGTATGTGCTTGTGATTGTGAATGATTTCTCCAGGTATTCATGGGTATATTTTCTGGTTTATAAGGATGAGGTTTTTGGCTATTTTAGAGAGTTGGCCCTTAGACTAGCTGTTGACCTTCCTAGAGCTTTGAGGACCATTAGAAGTGACAATGGCACAGAATTCAAGAACTCTTCATTTGCCACTTTCTGCACTGAGAGAGGATTTGAGCACCAGTTCTCTTTACCTAGAGTTCCCCAGCAGAATGGGGTTGTAGAGAGGAAGAATATGACCCTTGTAGAAATAGCTAGGACCATGCTAGATGAGCATAGCACACCTAGGAGGTTTTGGGCTGAGGCGATTTCTACTGCTTATTATGTGTCCAACAGGGTGTTCTTGAGATCTGTCATAGGAAAGACTTTTTGAGCTTAGATTTGGTCATAGGCCTAAAGTCTCTCCTTTCAAGATTTTTGGTTGCAAGTGCTTCATTCTTAAACATGGCAACTTGGACAAATTTGAATCAAGATGTTATGATGGCATTTTTCTTGGATATCCTGTTCATTCTCGTGGCTATCGTGTATTTAATTTGGATACTAACAAAATTGTTGAGACTTGTGAAGTCACTTTTGATGAGGCTAGTCCTGGTACTAGACCTGATGCTACAGGTACACAGGTTCCTGATATTCGAGAAAGCATTTTTGTCAACGATGACTCTGAAATAGAGGATGAAGGTCCAATCCATCCTCTAGTCATCTTTGAGATGGTTGGAGAGCATGCTTCTACTTCTCCAGATTCAGCTGAGCAGCCTCCTCCTATTTTTACCGTCGATTTGAGTGGCTCTGTTCCTACCTCCACAGCATATGAGGTAGATGCCACATCTGCACCAGGACCTCCTCTTCATATTCAGTGACAACACCCAACTGAGCAGATAATTGGGGATCTCTATGAGCGAGTTACTTGCTCCAGGTTAATCTCTCCAGATTCTTATGCACATTCTACTTTTGTTGCGTCTTTTGAACCCCGAGATGTCACCCATACTTTATCTGATTCCTCTTGGGTCAATGCCATGCATGAAGAGCTTGAAAATTTTGAAAGAAACCAAGTTTGAACCTTAGTTGAACCTCCACCTAATCAAAATGTTATTGGAACAAAATGGGTTTTCAAAAATAAGCAAAGTGAGGATGGGTTGGTAGTTTGCAACAAGGCTAGGCTTGTAGCTCAAGGTTTTTCCCAGGTAGAAGGCTTAGACTTTGAAGAGACTTTTGCTCCTCTAGCTAGATTAGAAGCCATTCGCATATTGCTAGCTTTCGCGACATCTAAGGGCTTTAAGCTTTTTCAAATGGATGTCAAGTGTGCTTTTCTTAATGGTTTTATAGAAGAAGAGGTCTTTGTCGAGCAACCCCCTGATTTTGAAAATCTCAAATTCCCAAACCATGTGTTTAAGCTCTCCAAAGCCTTGTATGGATTGAAGTAAGCCCCTAGAGCTTGGTGTGATAGGCTTAAGAGTTTCTTGCTTAAAAATGATTTCAAAATGAGAATGGTAGATAAAACCTTGTTCACTCTCAGGCATGGCAGTGATTTCTTACTGGTTCAGATTTATGTGGATTTATGTGGATGAGCAGGGAATTCGAGATGAGCATGATGGGCGAACTGGCTTTCTTCCTAGGTCTTCAAGTCAAGCAACTGAAAGAAGGTACCTTCATTCATCAAAGCATGTACACAAAGGATCTTCTTCGGTGCTTCGACATGGGAAGCAGCAAGCCAATGTCTACTCCCATTGCCACTTCTACTGTCATGGATCCTGATGAGGATAGAGAGCCCGTGGACCAGAAGGAGTACCACAGCATGATTGATTCTCTCCTCTACCTCATGACGTCGAGGCCGGACATACAGTTTGCTATGTGTCTGTGCGCTCGATTTCAGGCTTCCCCTCGTGCCACACATCGTCAAACAGTGCGTCGCATCTTCAGGTACCTCCAGGACACTCTTGATTTTGGACTCTGGTATTCTTCTGATTCTACTCTCTCCATTCGAGCTTTTTCTGATGCTGATTTTGCGAGGTGTAGAGTGGGTAGGAAGAGTACTTCTGGCACATGTCATTTCTTAGGCACCACTCTTATCTCTTGGTCTTCTAGGAAGCAGTCCTCTGTTGCACAATCCACTGCCGAGGCAGAGTATGTAGTCAGAGCTGATGGTTGCTCTCAGGTTCTCTAGATCTTGTCTACTCTACGGGATTATGGGTTGTTTTTGGATAGTGTTCCTCTTTTCTGTGACAACACTAGTGCCATAAACATTGCCAAAAACCCAGTGCAGCACTCTAGGACCAAGCACATTGACATTCGATATCATTTCCTTAGAGACCATGTAGAGAAGGGTGATGTTGTGCTTCACTTTGTAGAGTCTGAGCAGCAGGTTGCGGATATTTTCACTAAGACTCTTGATTCTTGTCGTTTTGCTTCTTTGCGGGGAGAGTTGGGGGGTTATTATTCCTCTTGGCCTGTTTTGAGGGGGAGTTGGCTCTTTTGCATTCATTATACCATATTGCATTTTAAATTGGCAACTTGCATTGTAATATAATTTCACGGAGCCTTGATTATTATCCTTGGGTGACATGCTTTCATGCTTTATACCTTGCCATGTCTTGTGCTAGTTTGCTAGATTTGTCATGACCTTTCATGTATAGCTTAGCTTTTGCCATGCTAGCTCTATTAAATTTGAAAAACTTGAATTAAAACATGACTTGTTGGTTCTTGCGACTAGTTTTGCCATAGCGATTCTCTCATGATTAATGTCATGTCAAATAGGCTAAGTTGAGTCTTGAATCTAATTTGAGGTTTTAGATTGAGCTATGCTATTTCCTAAGTTAAGCAAATGAAAAATAATTTCTTATGTGCGAAAAAACTGATCTCACCAATTCTTTCTCATGAGACAGCTTGCCATTGCACTAGGTATGAACTCAGAGGGAGTTTTGGATGACCTAGACCACTCTCTTAAGCTTCTTGCTTAGCATGGTCACGGCAAGGCTTGAGATCTAGCACATGGCTAACAACAAAACAAATTATGAAAATTGGTTGAAGCTTAGGAGGCAGTTGTGGATGGCTCCCAGTCTAGGGCTTGCTTTGCTAAGATAAAACCAATAATAAATTTTAGCAAGTGCTAATTGTGCTAAATTTCAAAGTGCCTGATCAAATTGATTCAACGTTGAACTCATAGCGCTCTAAATTGACTCATTTATAGCTTCTTGGTTCCATTTAGTTTATTGACATAGCTTGACTCATTTTTGGATACCTTTGGCTAAACTATGATCTTGAACACCTTGTCATACTAAACGGTCATTTAATCACAGATTATTGCTCTTTCGGCTTTAGCTTTGCTATATATGATTTGCCATGATTTACAATAGCTTCTTCACATAATATGGCTTGGTGTAATACTTGTAGAGTTCTCTTGGATAATTTTCATGGCTCCCTTTGCTAAAAATGAATAAATTGTAGTCATTTCATGTCATTCATGCTCTATCTTCTTCTTTGCACCTTGATGAATCCATTGTCAAAGGGGAAGAAATAGAAAAAATGGTAAAAATGTAGAAATAGGGAGAAAATGAAATTTTCAGGATGATCATAGTGAGGGGGAGCATTTTGTTTGCATTCTTATGATCACTTTTGCATTTCTTGGTTCCTCACAATGATCAAAGGTCAAATTGAATAATCGTTCTTTCATTTGGACCTTAAGTGAGTTTTTGACTCCTTTCTGGAATTTGAAGCTTTCTTACTTTCTTTTTCTCGATCTCACTTGCCTATGCTATTCTAAAGACAGATTGGTCATTTTCATTGCTTTCTCTTGCATTTGGACCAAGTTGTGCCTTTGTGCGAAAACGGGAGTTTCTTTACTTTTCAAACCTCCAATTTACATTTCTGAGGAGATTGCCAATGTGTTCACCAAGGGGGAGATCATGGATATCATGGGGATATGCTCATAATCTTAGGATGATGTTACAATTGGCAATGGCTTTGAAGGTTTGTCGAATTGTGCGTATTCGGCGAAGTTAAAAGTGTTTGTCGAAAAGTGCGGTCGAGCCAGGTCGAGAGCGGTCAGACTGGCCTGGTGCGGTCTGACCGGATTTGTACTGTTCATCGGCCAAAAGGTGGCGACCATTGATGGGATAGGTCAAGTTCATAGGCTTCAGTGCATATGTGTTGCATAATGCATGTTTTCACTAACGTGGGTCAAGTTGTGAAGAATTTGTTCTCGGAATCGATTTCTTTGTCCATTGTTCTGCAGGACGCTTGAAGGTCAACGACGGTCAACGGCGAGGATGATCGGGACTAAGCTTGGAGAGCTGAGGTTCAGAATGATCGAGGATGCCGGGTGAGGTCAATGGATTCAAGCATGGCGCAAATTGGACAAAGGTGGCCGAACGGGCAGTTCGGTGCGACGGGTTGGATCAAGCGGCGCGGGGGTCGGTGCAAGTGCCATGGTGGCTTCGGCGGGAGCCGAACGGGAGAGACTTGCCGACATGATGAGAGCCGTTGATCAACCTACACGTGGCGAAGCAGGCGGTTATTTCACCAAGATTGGACTCGTCTTCGGAGAAGGATCGAGAAGGGGTATTTTGGTAATTTCATCAAATACCGCCTTGGTAACCTTTTGGATAAACCACGACGCGAGACGACGCATGGAGAAGTGGTTTAGGTCAAGAGGAGATAAAGACGACGCATTAAAATGCGTGCGTGTGTGACCCGTTGGTGTGTGGGCTTAACAGGAGCCCATTAGGGTTTACTCTTCTAGAAGCTAAGTCTCCACTATAAATAGAGGTGGCTGCTATCCAGCACCCTTAAGGGCTTCATTTGGAAAACTCTAGTTTTGTTTTAGGGACTAAGAGAGGAAAGGAGAGGCTTAGGGATATAGAGAGATGAGTTAAGTGTGTGCTCATTGATTGAGCTCTTGTCCTCCTAGATGGAGTGGTTTTAAACCCTCTCAATCTCAAATCAATCTCTCAAAGATGAGTCTCCTTGTGTTCTCTTTCTCTATTTGGTGATTTTGAGTCATTCTTTGATCCGCAAGTTTTCTATTGGTTTCTTGCCGTGATCTAGCTTGTTGTGACATGTGGGAACACATCTAAGATCATCTTGATCATCAATCACCCACGAGTAAGTCTTTAGATCATATTTCGATTTTGACTCAGTTTTGGAGCACACTTCGTTCAAACTGAAAAAGGTAGGAACATTAGTATGGATCTTCACGATCCTTGATTGGAATAGGTTCCTAATATCTTAGAGAAGGTGTGTGTCAAGTTTGGTGGAGTTTGGTCGTGTGGATCAAAAGTTAGATCGATTTGAATTTCGGTTTTCGGGCTGTTTGTTCTGTTCATCGTGCGGCCGGTCAGACCGAAATTTATACGCCGGTCAGACCAGACCCCGGTCAGACCGCCCCTAAGCCATCGGTCAGACCGTGCTTCGGTCAGACCGCGCCACATACGTCGGTCAGACCGCTTCCGAGGATTTTGACCTCCAGTTTTGGTCTTTCGCTTGGGGTTTTGATTTGTGTTCAACACAAGTCCTTTGCTGTACTTGTACGTTGATCTTTATGGCTTCCATAGCTAATGGAGTGATATTTGTGTTGAATCTAATCAAGGTGAAAAATTAGGCGTGCTCCTATTCACCCCCCCCCTCTAGGCGCCTTTCCGGTCCTACAGGATCTTAGCTTGAACGTCATCAACACATGATGATTTCCTTCATCTCGAGTCTTGACTTGACGACGATCAATTCATGATGTCATCCAAAGTCTTCATCATCATGGAACACAACCTATTCATCCAACTCATGGAAAATGTTAGTTCTAAAAGATGATTGTCATTAATTACCAAAATATACCATTAACTCATAATGGCGGATCTAGATTTTTCAATCTCCCCCTTTTTGGTGATTGATGACAATTCTCTTGCAAATAATTGAAATTGAATTATCATGAGTACATATCAACTACACCAGCTTTATATACTCAAGGATACATTTCAAAGTAGAGATCCTTAATATAAGTAGATGGAAGAATGTGATCAATACTAGTGAAATGACAAAACATAGAGTGAACTCCCCCTAAATGTGTGCATTCAATTATATGGAATGAAACAAAATGCACATATTCATGTTTGACTCTTGGTGGAGTTCATTCTATATTTTGGATCCAAAGAATGCAACAATTGAAGAATATGACAATATGCTCATGCTTATGAGAAAACATGCATTCATAAAAACCCATAAACCATTTTGGGCAAATAGCAAATTAGGTTTTCCCGTATAATAGTTTACCCATTTTTTAAGTAAGCCCAAAATATTTAATATATTTTTCACAAAGAAAAAATCCCCCTTACACAAAGGTTCTTATTGGCATTATTTTCTTTTCCTTTGACACATAAAAACTTTCTCCATTCAATTAATAACTCCCTCTTTGTCATCTCTTTAAAATGTGTCCATCCAAAACTCAAGATGACTCCACCTCTCTTATTTGACCATTATTTGCAATGAAATTCTCCCCCTTTGACATTAAGCACCAAAAATGTCTCTATGTCTCATGTGGATCACACTTGAAAGATAGTCGTTAAACATCACTTGGATACCATGTGTCGACAAGACTTGAGTTTCCAAAGTGCTTGAACTTCTCTTGCAAAGATTTTCAAATAAAGCATCTAAAGAGAAGAGGGAAAGAGAATCCACTCGTACACGGAGAGTACATAAGCTTGGTCAATAGAGATAAGATCGGCAAGGAATGAAATTAGATATCACTTAAAGGGATAAGTTGATATCACTTGAAAAGGTGAATCTCCTTGCCGAGGTCAAGATAATCAAAAGGAACTACCACTTTAAAGAATATCACTTGAGGAATCAAAATGCATTCTTAATCAAGAAAAGCACTTGAGAGTATCTTGCAAAGATCACAAGGATCAACTTGACCTTGGGGAGCAAACAGAATGGCTGAGAAAATTGAAAAACAACAACTTTGGACAAAACAACCAAAACTTTGATGGTCCGGTCAGACTGGCGTTCAATGCACAGTTAGACCGGCTGCCTATGGTCAGACCACTGGGATAGCGACGGTCAGACCAACTGAAACTGAAAATGTCAGATTCAATTCTGGATTTTGGAGAAAAGAGAGAAATGTTGTATTTTGCTCCAAAGTTTCACACAATCAACCAAATAAACATATTTGGAGCAATTCCAATTTATATAGCCATTAAAAATCCAAATCTTAAATAGTTTTTAAGAGTTAAGCTTTAGTTTTCGCAAATGAAACTTATTTTCATGAAATTTCTCCCAAAAGAGCCAAATTGAGCCTTTGGTGAAATTTTGAGCTGAAAAATGTATGAGTCATTAATACCATTATGGACCTATTCATATGAATAAATTTGGCTCAAATAGCAAAACTCATTTAAGTGCTAGAAAGTGACCACTTGGTCAAAGTTGGATTTTGGACGAGTTTTGAAATCAAATAAATTTTGCTAGGTTGGCCTTTTGAAAAACTTTTGACTACCAAAAAGGTTTAGAATAGCCAACTCTAGGATTTTCCTTTTGGGATCATTTTCAAATTCCTTTTAGAATAGATTTTACACAAAAATCTAGTTTATGTTAAAAACAAGATACAATTATCTAGAATTTTGGCTAAAAATTCATCTTCACTTTAAATAGGTTTTTCTTAAGCCAAAACCTTTGGGAAACCTTTGAAAAGAATTTGTGTACATTTTGCAACTAGTTTTTCAAAGGATTACTAATAGTTATGAAATTTTTGACTTTTGACTAAAAGGCTCAATTTTGAAAAATATTACTAGCACTTAATTTATTTGGGTACACTTAGGGATGTGGTATACATGCTCATGATTTAGCACTCCCCTTCAATGTGCCACTTACTATCTTACTCAACATTTTAAAAATAAAGATTTAGCACAATAGCAAGAACACCCTTTTTATAAGATTTTCATGAATGCAACCTACACAAGGCATAAAGGGCTAGATTCTTCAATTTAAATACTTGTTACCGAGATGACACCGAGATGACATTGACTTATGATATGAAGTGTTCATCCTCAAGATTGGCTCCATTTTTGCTTATGGTGGATTCCACCTCCTCATTTATGAGTCAAACCTCCAATGCCTCTCCAAGTACTTATTAATCATTTAAGTACCTTTTGGTACCCAAACTCGGTTGGGTCGTTGAATGTTAGTCACAATAGATTTGGGCACCCAAATGGCCCTAGTAATAATCTTTGGTGAATTAACAATTCTAGCAAACACATTGCCATATTTATCCTTCCTTAGCAAATAATGATCATTATATATAATTGGCTTAGGAGAGATACCTTTGGGACAATCCTTACTAAAATGTCCCTTTTCTCGGCAATTGTAGCAAGTTGGGCTTTTGCTTCCCCTTCTATCTTCTATCTTGCTCCTTGCTGGTTTGCCTCTTCTTTGAATGTCTTGACTTGACATCCATTTGATTACGGCGCACCGAGGCTTTGTGTCCTTTCTCATTGCAACTAAGGCACTTGACATACTTCTTCGTGTGTCTTGCATTGTGCCTTGTCTTGCTATTCTCCTTCTTGGAGATGAAGCCAATCCCTCTCTTGTCATTCAAGCTTCGTTGCTTGCTCAAGATATCATCAAGATAGGTCTTCCCTTTATAGCACTTCTCCAAGTCATTTGTCAATTTTGTGACTTGGTCCTTGAGCTCTTTGTTTTCCTCTGCAAGGTTAGTCTCAAAAGACATAGAGGAAATAGAAGCATTTAATTTTGAGCAACAAGTCATATCAAGCAAATCATCACAAGAAGTGGATATGCTAACCTTAGATGAAATGCAAGAGTAAGGAGTTATACATGGCATATCGTCTAGTAAATTACACGCAATGCCTATATCCACTTTGGACTTGATGAGATCATTGAGAAGGAGATTTTCATGAGCATCCTTTAGCTCTTCATAATTATTTTGAAGCGAGACATACTCTTTCTTCAAAACTTTGAATTTTGATTTCTCCTTCCCTAGATACTCATTAAGATCCTCAAGCATGTCCATCAACTTATCATAAGAAGGGTCATCATCATCATTTACCTCATTATTACATTTTTCCATGAAGCATGTAGACATGTCAAATAGTGATGGAGCCTCATTTGCATTTGAGGGATTTGATGGATCATCCTTTATAGCTAGCCCAACAAAATGTCTTCCGTTGTCATCCTTCTTCTTTCTTGAGGATGATTTGGGCTCTTCTTCATCTTCCCTACCATAAGGACACTTTGAAGCAAAGTACCCCCTTTGTTGATAATTGTAGCACCTTGAAGTCTTGTGGTGCTTTGCATTTGAAGATGAGCTTGAATTTTTGTGTGAGTCACGTCTCTTTATAAGTTCTTCCATCTTATTCATGAGAGTGACCATATCTTCATCGGTGTCATCATCTTCCTCATTTTGATCCTCATCTTCACTTGAATCATATTTGGCTTTGAAAGCATAAATTCTTTTGCTTGAAGTTGAGGCCATCTCTTTGAGCTCATCCTTGTCCTTCTTGTACATCTCATTTGTGATGAAATTGCCCAAAAGAGCAGTGGGAGTCATCCTTGGCAATTTGGATGAATTAAGAAATAATGTCACCAAGGTCTCATATTTCTCCGGTAGAGCCCTAAGCATCTTGCGCACAATATCAAGATCGGTTAAATCGCAAGATAGGCCTTTGAACTCATTTACAATGTTGATCATTCTAGAATACATCTCATTGATGCTCTCATGAGGTAACATGGTAAATGACTCATATTTGAGCTTTAACCTATGCAGTTTAGCTTCTTTGACCGTAGAGGTTCCCTCATGAATTTCAATGAGAGTTGTCCAAACATCATGAGCATTTTCAAGATTGCTCACTCTATTGAACTCCTCTACACTCAAAGCGCTATATAGAGCATTTAAAGCTTGAGCATCGTGTCACAAGTTTTGCTCTTCCCTTTGAGTGGGGTTTTGTGGATCAATTGAAGTAGCAAAACCCGTATCAACAATTCCCCATAGGTTAGGGCTCATGGCCTTAATATAGATGGTCATTCTAATTTTTCAATAAGCATAATTTGACCTATCAAAGTGTAGTGCTCTACCAATGGAAAAACCCTCACTAGCCATCCTTTACTCTCTAGACGGTAAAGTCTAATAAATGAGAGACCAAGCTCTGATACCACTTGTAAGATCAAGGAGGCCGACTAGAAAGGGTTGTATAGGCGGTTTTAAAAACTACTTTGACTAAAACCGATTTCTAATGTGGAATTGTAAATCAAATCGGTTTTTCACAATTAAAACCTAAATCATCTAGTTTTGACTAAGTGCACCAACAATATGAGACTATTGACAATGAAAGCAATCATACAAAAACATGTAAGCAATTTAATACAAGGAATGTAAATTGCACAATGCAATGCACAAGAAGGCAAACCACAAAGACACGACGATGTTTTACCATGGTGATCGGAGACATGCCGATCTCCCCTAATCCACGTTGAGGTAAGCCCAACTATGTTGGATCGGCTCCACAACTTGAGTCAACACCTTCGAGGTAAATCCAACCACTTAGACCGACTCACAACTTGAACCAACACCTCGATCCACTCGGGGTTGCTCTTCCTCTACTCCGGAGATGGCGAGCACCAAACCACTCACAAACCGCCCGAGTCTTCTCACAACCTTCTTGAGGAAGATCACCGACGCAACTCCTCCAAGCTGTCTAGGTGTCAGCAAAAACCAAGAGTAACAAGTCGGAGATGCTCACTCGAACGAATCAAGTGTCTAACCTCAATGGACATACAATCCACCACCTAACTGCAACACATGCACTTAGGGTTTGCTCTCTAAGCTCACTAAGTGCAACACATGCACATAAGAGATGAAAGGGCTTACTCTTGGCTCAAGGGAATGGGTAGTGGCACCAGCAACACTCCCACAACCGGCCAAAGTGGGTATTTATAGCCCACACACAAAAACTAGCCGTTGGAAGAAAAGATGCTGAAAAATTAGCTGAGCCCGGTCAGACCGCAGTCCAACGACCGGTCAGACTGGCCATGCTCCAACAGCTATAAAACTAGCCATTGGACCAAGTCCGGACTAACCGCCAGCCAAAGGCCGATCAGTCCGCGCCAACCCGGTCTGACCGGCCAACACATGGCGATCAGACCGGCCAACTGAAAATTGGATTTGCAGAAAAACACACTCTTTGGAAAAAGCTGACCGAGTCCTTGACCCGAGGGTCCGGTCTGACCGGACCAACAACTGTGGTCAAACCGCACTTGCTAAAACCAGAAAAACACATCTTCTGGAAAAAGTTAACCGCGCGACCCTAACTGGGGGTCCGGTCTGACCGGCCAACACATGGAGGTCAGACCGGGGTCTGGTCAAACCGAGGTTCCTTCTGCGGTCAGACTGGTCCTGGAACCAAAAGCTGATTTGTGCAACTTGCTTCAACTCAATTGCTAAACACATTTTCCAATTGATGCAAGATGCACACAAGGGTTAAAGGCAAGATTCTCAACAAGTTGCAAAACATATTTACCAACTTTTAGAATCAACACCACAAGGAATAAGGTGCATGGACATAAATCATTTGCAAAACACATTCGTAAATTAAAGTCACATGCTACAAGGATTATACATGAGCCTCAATTATTTGTAAAACACATTCACAAATATTGGCACCATGCTAACAAGAGCTAGAGCAAGCACAATGAGCTATCAACACAAAACACACTCAAGCTACTAGTCACATACCCCTCTTAATAGTACGGTAACCTATACTAGTAATCCGGTCTTCCAACCAAACACCAAGACCGGTAAAAGACTATGAACACATCCTTAGCCCTAGCTAGTCATACCTTTGCCTTGAGCATCCTCTTGAAGCTTCATGACGCACATCTTCACTTCAAGACTCCATCAACACAAGAAGGATCTTACCTTAACTTGATGATCAACTCATGATCATACCTTCTTAGAGATCTTCATACGCATCAACACATGATGCATCCTTTACTCCAAGCTCTTGACTTCAATATCATCAACACATGATGATTTTCTTCACTTCGGGATCTTGGCTTGAACGTCATCAACACATGATGATTTTCTTCATTCCGAGTCTTGACTTGACGATGATCAACTCATGATGTCATCCAAAGTCTTCATCATCATGGAACATAACCTATTCATCCAACTCATGGAAAATGTTAGTTCCAAAAGATGATTGTTATTAATTACCAAAATATATCATTAACTCATAATGGCGGATCTAGATTCTTCTATTGTTGTATGTGGGGACGAGATCTGTGAGTGGATGGTGGACGATGGTCTGTTTTGGCTTTCTTCCCTCGCTCTTTGGTTAGGTTGGAGTGTTCATTTTCTAAGATTATTGCTCTATTGACCAAGTCTGGAATTCAGCGATTTTGTGGATGGATAGGAGCATCTTAAGGGTGCATTCAATCTAGGAATTTTTTCTATTTTCTTTTCTTCGGTGTCTATATCAGCTAGAGCATAGCGGGAAAGCTCGTTGAATTGGTTGAGATATTCTATCATCTTTTTCCCTCCTTGGGTCAAGGCTCTAAATTCTCGCTTCTTAAGCTCCATTCTTCCTGTGGACACATGGGTCTCTGAAAAACGCAGTTTGAATTCGTCCCAGGTAATGGGTTGCTCACTAACACGGTTGCAATTGTAGTTGAGCCACCAAGTAGCTGCCGGTCCGGTCAGTTGGTGTGACCTATATTGAACTTTTTCTGCATCGGAGCATCCTACAGTGTCCAGTTTCTTTTCGATCTCCATTAGCTAGTCACTTGCGTCTAGTGGGTCGGCTGCTTTGGCAAAAGTGGGAGGGTGAGTTTGGAGAAAGTCCCCCAAACTAACCCCGCGGGCTGGCTGAGAGGTAGTAGGTGCTACTTGGGTTAACAAAGCTTCCATTAAACGGTTTTGATTCTCCTGATCTTCTTTTCTGGAGTTTTCTAGGAATCTGAGTACATCTGCCATTACTCCTAAAGGATCTGGTGCTTCAATGTGTGTCGGGTGGCTAGCTTCTGGTACGGTGGTAGTTTTGGATTGGCCGGGTGTTGTCCCTTGAAGATCTACAACTAGATTTTCTATTGACTGGGCCCACGGCAAAAGTCCTAGCCTTAGTCTCAATCCCCGTTCCTCGTTTCCTTAACCTTCCATCCTGTCGGGGAGGTGTTGATAATTAGTTTGCATTAGTATTGTAATTGTAGCATTTTATTTTGAGGAGTCTTTTCTATTGGTTGTGCTAATTTCTTATTGCTTTAGTAGTACTTTGTGGTAGAGAAGATGGTATCGTATTTATCTGGCAGAAGTTAACCCTTGGGTGAGTTGTGTTATGTCATACACAGTGAACGAATAACACCAAGAAACAATGAGATGTAAAAAAAAATCCAAATCCTACACTATCTTAGTTTCGTGCCTAGTCACACTCGACTACCCGTTCTCGAGACCACCCAAACCACGTGTTTAGGACCGCTCAGAGCTTGCCTCTGAGTGCGAGCCTACATTACTCTAGATCCATGTGTCCAGGTACGCTCGAGATCTGGCTCGAGTCCACCCAAACCACATGTTTGGGACTGCTTAGGGCTCATTCCTGAGTACACCCAGGACTTCGCTCCTAGGTATGCCAGAGCTACACGCTCGGAAGTGTCACGAACCACTCGTTCGGGAAATTTGGTATTAAAAAATGAGGTAAGTCAAATTTTTACGCCGTCAGCCTTTATTTGTGTCCCTTAATTAGTCTTGTAGTCTTTTTAGAATGTTGATGGGTCCCTTTTAGTTATACAGATGAAAAGGTGAGGATTTCTTATGGGTATGGTCCGTACTTATCCAAAAGTGGAAAAGGGGTTCCATGCCAGAATTCTACTCCATGCCTCTAGTCCAGGCACTAAAGTCTAAATCTTATGATAATACACCTATGCATAGATTTTTGAATAACCTATCCTAGGTCGATCTGCCAACTTGACATCTTACTAGCATGAGACAACACAAGTCTTAACACTACAGCATACTAAGAATAATAAAGGTACAGCAACGAGTACACCAAACAAACTCTCGGGCTAACACAAGACTACTCAAGACTCCACCGGACAAAGGGCTCGCTAGCACTAACTCCTCTCGGTCACTCTCCTCCTTGTCCTCCTATCCCTGACTGGTACTGGCTCCTCCTTTGGCTGTGTGGCTGCTACTGGGAGCTCCAAAATTGGTGCGGTAAAACTCCTCTAAGATGGAAGTGTCTCTGGCGATTACAGGTGTCTTGTGATCTGGATACGGACCACAGAGCTCGTGTCTCGAGGCAATGGGAAGTGGGCAGTCGGGTATAGGTGCTGGGATATCTCTGAAGTCTCCCTGTGGTGGTGGGGTATGGATACGGGGGAGTAGGGATGGTGGGGTAGTGGTCATAATATGGGGTAGGGATAGGATTTGCCGGAGGCACTGGGATAAAGTCATCGGCTACATATGGGTCGAAGGCAGAAGGAGGTGGTGCGGTTCGGTAAGGGTGGGGTGGATCTGGGGCTGGAGCTCTGGGAGAAATGGCTCTCGGGTCAATGGTAGGGTGAGTGGGGTGATGGGAAGGAACATCTAGGGTTGGGGTATGGCGGGTTGATCGTAGAGTCTCTAGGGTCCTATACTGCTGTCACTAGAACTCTGGGCTCTCCTCTGCTCTAGCAAATGCTCCTCGGGCGGTGTTATGCAACATGGTGCTAGCCAAAAGCATGGTTCCGGTGGTCTCTCTCTGCACTGCTAGGGTGGCCGAGGAGAGTGGTGGGTATGGGTAGCTAGAGGTACTACTAGGACCAAACTACAAACCGAAGCTACCAGGGGCTATGGGTGGTATCTCTCTAAACTATGATCCTCTCAATTGATCACTAAAATGGGCCCTAAGAGCGTGGATGGCTCTACGGGCTACCTCCTGCAAGGGTACGTAGTCGTCCGTAGAATACCACTCCTCTACACACTCTAGACTATAAGCTAAGTACATAGGGATCCTCGTCACTAAGACTCCGACTAACGCTGTAGCATCCTTCGCTCGGACCTCCTGGAAGTACTCGGGGAAAAGCGCCCCCAAGTGGTGCAGCAGTTTCCCTAGAAGCAGCACATGCCCCCCCCCTGCACTCTCTCGAACGGAATATTGAACCTAGTCATCCTGCAAAGGGGATGGTTCTATGTAAGTACTGGTGTCACTTTAATAAAGATAAGTTTTTTTAACATAATACTTTTGAGACAAGACTGTAATAGAAATTGACATGTAGACAAGAATTAATAAAGTACTTAGTGCCATATAGCAAGTGAGAAAAGCATACTTAAGTTCTGCAACAATTTCTATTTTATTAGAGTAACCCTAACCGATTGCTCTGATACCAACTGCAGCGCTGTGTGTCATTACCCCGGAGGGTAATCACACTTAAGCATACGAATAACTATTCTTCTACCTGGTAGGACACTGCTCTAATGAATAGTAAGCCTTACTAAAGTTAGAACAGCAGAACAATAAGATAGAAACTGTACTTTATTGCAACAGTTAGCTATGCAAGGCTATGGTCTTTAATACAATTATTTAATTACAATGGGAAAGAATTCCCCTTGCTTGCCTGCCCTGCTCCACTGGTCGTCTACTCATCCCACTCGTTGAATAAGGGGTTCGCCTCGCCCTACTTCTTGTAGTAAGTGCCCTTGCCTCCTATGGCCTCCTCGGCACCTGCGTGTCCTTCATCCCACTCGAGATAGTTCCTGGCCAGACTAGAATCTAACAAAGGAGAATAATAGCAAGAATGAGTACTAGTGTACTCAGCAAATATTTATTAGCAAAGATGCACTGTATGACTCTTCTCTGTTGATTATCACATTTTCTAACTCATCTCTTTTTCTGGAAAATAATTTACCAAGATTTAAGTAGCAAATTTTAATTCTGAAAAGACTACTTGTCACTCCGTAAGACGATAAACCCATAGCGGTCACCGTAGACTCCAATTCAGAAGACATGCATGAATTCATGGTTTGATATATAGCACTGCGTAGGCTTTGTACCACTTTAACCATAGCTACCCTGAGCTCACTTTACGCTAGGTCTCCTGTATTTCCCTTGATGCGGTTTCGAGTTCAGAATACAGAGCGTTTTCCAAATTACGTGATTAAGTCTCCGCCCATTACTTTCCATCAGTGTCCTGGGGCGCTCACCCAGTCCTCCACCGAGGTCACGTAATGTTGGTTGGGCCAGTCATCCCTGCACCCAATACTCCACCTTGCGGTGCTATAGCGTCTTGGATCTCTCACTTCCGGACTATTCCTACTGGTTCTGGGTTCCACCATGACTCACACATGCAATATTACTTACCCGATGTGGAGAGTTTAGCAACGTAACAGGGTAGCATTTTCTTCCCATCGAAACGGGAAAATGGTTGGCACTTAAATACGACCTCTTATCCGAGTAAGAGTTTTGTTGGTCCTTATATATTATCCATATGTAAAGGGTCCCACCTCTTCCCTCTTCTCTTTCTGGCCACGGGCCCCCTTTACCATCCTACTAGTTCTCTTACAGCACAACTGCTCATCTCAGTTGTACTGTTCTTTTCTCATTTCTCATATCTTTTCTCTTTATTTCTTTTTATTCGATTTGATTTTGAGAGATAGTTTTAATGCACATACATATATGATACAACAATATAACTTTTACATTTAATATAACTATGTTGATGTTTAAGAGATATGTTTGCCTTCGTATTCGTAGTAAAGATCGACGTCAATGAAACCTGGATCAATTACACCTACCTGCGTTGGTTCGTCTTCTACAATTATACAACAGACGCGAATAATAAATAAATACGCAGTTGTTTTTGGTGCTACTGTGCGTACATAAATCAGATGATTTTCTTTGTCAGCATATTTTAATTTAATAATATTTTTTGGATCCCCGTTATGTTAGCACTCCCCAACTGCGATTGTTCTACGGTCTACTAGCTCTGGAATCGATGGTCGCCTACTCTCGCGTTTGCTAATAACGGACACTAGCCAGTTCGTTTTAGGGGTGATATTTATCGGGGCTGTTTAATTTAATTGTTCTATCTCGATTTAATTATTTCTAACGCATCAGATTATTCGACTAATTTTAAGGAGTTTTATCGACGATTAATTTAGTTATATGGTCATAGATAAATTTTACACTTTTTCTCCGCCTTTATTTTTTTACCGGTCTGGCTACTGCTATTATCCTCATACGAAATTACCTTTCTACCCTGTACCTAATTTCTTCCCCTTTTATTAAATCTTTTAATCTATCTCTTTTTATATTTATATTTATATCTATATGTATATTATATTATATTTCTTTTTCTCGCCTTCTCTTTCTCCCTTATCTTCTCGGTTCGGCCGACAACCCTGCTTCCTATTCTTTCTTTTCCCCATTGCTTCTTCCTTATTTCCCCTTCTTCCTCCTGGAGCTTTTCTTTGGCCGAGGCTTTGCTCATGGTGGACTCCCTCCTGCTCCAGGTTGCCTAAGGTGACGCCTCCGGCTCGGCCTAGCGTCCAGGCCTCTGCCCTTGCGTGCATGCGCGCTTTATCGCTTAACTTTGCCCATGGCTTGGCTCACTGGTGCACCTGCGCCCATGCACCGGCCTGCCTGTGCCCCTTGCTCGGCTTGGGTCGCCTGCGTGGCTCCTCTCCCGCTCGGCTCACCCGGCATCATCCGCACACACCCAGCTTGGCCTCCGGCCGTCGTGCACCTCCCCAACCCAGCCCACTACTTCCTTGCGCCTCCGGCCGCTCGCGCACCAGCGCCCATTGGCCGGCGGCTTGGCTCGCCCGTTTTGGGGGGTGGAGGCCTGGACTGGCTCCTTTTCCCTCGGTTTTCATTCTCCCTCTTTTTCTTGTTATTTTGGTGTTTATGTTTGTTAGTAATAATCTAGGACTTTGTATTTCAGTTTACATTTTTTGATCGAAGTCTTGTCTTGTTGTGATCGACTAGTGGGTCAATAAGTTTCTTTCGTCTTGTTGCATGATTCAGATTAGTCTTGCAGATATCGTGCGTGTAATCGGATCCGGCTTGCATTGCGGATCTGATGTTAGTTTACTTATCAAGTCGATTTCTCTTGATTGAGAGTAGAGATAGAGAGCTTATCTTGTACTGTGTTCCATCCGAAAAGTTCAGGGAGAACTGCATTCAGTTCAGAGGTCCTTGTGTGTGCTCTCTGCTCTGTCGTGTATTCAGTCTATCCACTTCTCGCGTGTGTAGACAATTGTGTGTGTGATTCTTTGGTCTTAGTGCAGGCAACATCATAGTACCCGATCCTGAAACCAACATTTGGTATCAGAGCATAGGGGAATCGGTACATGCCTAAGTGTATGCCACGCACTGAGATCATGGAAGCATCCAAGAAGGAAGGCTCAATGTCGCTGCAGTACCCGATTCTGATGAAGAGCAACTACTCCGCGTGGGCAATGAAGATGAAGGTCTTCATGCAAGCTCAGGGCGTCTGGGACGCCATCGAGCCCACGGACGCCAAGGCTGCCGTGGAAGAAAGGAAGGATAAGATGGCCATGGCGGCCATCTATCAAGGGATTCCTGAGGAGACGTTGCTGCTGCTGGCTGAGAAGAAAACTGCCAAGGAAGCGTGGGAGTTTCTCAAGACCATGCATCTGGGAGCAGATCGGGTGAAGACTGCAAAGGTACAAACCTTGAAAACTGTTTTTGAGGCACTTCGCATGAAGGAGTCTGAGAGCATTGACGAGTTCGCACTGAGGATGTCCGCGATCGTCAATAAAATCAGAACCTTAGGCGAAAAAATGGAAGAGACATATGTTGTAAGGAAGTTTCTCCGGTGCATGCCGGGAAGATTCTTGCCAATTGTCTCTACTATTGAGCAGTTTGGGGATATTGAGAACATGTCCCTGGAAGAAGCAATTGGGCGGATGAAGACACATGAAGAGACGATTACAAGAGGGCTCAACTCAGGTGATCAGGAGGGTGATCATCTGTTACTCACTCATGCTGAGTGGATGGCTCGGCAAAAGAAGGGTGGCCAATCCTCCTCCAAGGCAAGCAGCAGACCATCTTTGGAGAAAGCGGTCGTGGCGTGGCGATCTCACTGCCAAGGTCATTTGGCGCAAGGAGGCCGTGGCAGTGCAAGATCACCGCACAAGGAGGGCGATGATGGGCACACTCCAGGAGGAGGTCGTGACAAAAGCAAGGTAAAGTGCTTTAATTGTTCAAAGCTTGGACATTATGCCTCTGAATGCCGAAGCAAGCGACAAGATGAGGAGGTACATCTCACTCGGGCGCAAGATGAGGAGGCAGCAGCTCTCCTATTGGCGGTGTCAAGCCAAGTGTTGTCGCCCAATGAGGTGATGCTGAATGAGGAGAGAGTCACACCATCCTTGTTTGCAGCAGAAGAAACAAGAGTTGACACTGATATGTGGTATCTAGATAATGGGGCTAGTAACCACATGACAGGGCATCGAGCAAAGTTCAGAGAACTTGATGAAAATATCACCGGCCAAGTGAAGTTCGGAGATGGTTCATCAGTTCTGATAGAGGGCAAGGGAACAATTATGTTCCAATGTAAGAATGGAGACCAACGTCTTCTCCAGGAGGTGTATTACATTCCAAGTTTGCGCAGCAATATCATAAGTCTTGGACAGCTGACTGAAGGTGGGAGTGAGGTGGTGCTGACTGGAGCATATCTGAGAGTATTTGACAGAAGTGGTTCTCTTCTGATGAAGGTAAAACGATCCCCTAATCGTTTATACAAGATACTCTTGGAAACATGCAGGCCCATTTGTCTTTTGGCACATCTGGATGACCCGGCCTGGCTGTGGCATGCCAGACTCGGTCATGTGAACTTCTATGCTCTGAAGATGATGGCAGACAAGGAAATGGCATATGGGATCCCAAAAGTGCATCATCCCAACCAATTCTGTCAAGATTGTCTCATTGCCAAGCAAACACGATTGCCTTTTCCAGCTCAAGCAAGCTATAGAGCCGAGGTGCCCCTGGAATTGATTCATGCTGATTTGTGTGGACCAATTACCCCTGAAACCCCAGCAGGTAACAAGTACTTCCTCCTCATTGTTGATGACTATAGCCGTTGGATGTGGCTCTATGTTCTGAAGGCAAAGAGTGATACACTGAATGCTTTCAAGAAGTTCAAGGCTCTTGTAGAGAATGGGTCTAAACACAAGGTCAGGACCTTGAGGACAGACCGGGGAGGTGAATTCTTGTCAAAAGAATTCACAGTTTTCTGCGAGAAAGGAGGAATTGAGCGCCATGTCACTGCACCATACACCCCTCAGCAAAACGGTGTAGTGGAGAGGAGGAACCGTACGGTTATGGCCATGGCAAGGAGCTTGCTCAAAAGCATGTTGCTACCTGGCTGGTTGTGGGGGGAGGCAGTGAGACATGCAGTCTATTTGCTTAATCGTGTGCCAACCAAAGGTCTAGTAGCATCTACACCATATGAAGCTTGGTTTGGAAAGAAGCCACACCTTGAACACTTGAGGGTGTTTGGATGCACTGCATATGTGAAGATAGCTGGAACTCACACAAGAAAGCTAGATGATCGCAGCAAGGCTATGATCTATCTTGGAGTTGAAACAGGCAGCAAGGCTCACAGGTTGTTTGATCCGAACTCTGGTAAGGTTCATGTAAGCCGTGATGTCGTATTTCAGGAAGACAAGAAGTGGGAATGGAGTGTAGCAGAGAGTCAAGACACTCAGTGTTGGGTGCAATTCACAGTTGATGAAGACTCAGTGCAGGTTCAGCCTCCAACCGAGACTGAAGGTGACCCACTGCTTGAACCACCCATGTCACAAGAGGTGTTAACACCAGGAGAAGGAACTGATACGAGTCAGATGACTCCTCTCTCTGTGAGTGGAGCTGCTACACCCTTAACTCCTCCTCCATCACAAATGTCTGCTGGAAGCTCGAGTTCCTCCACACAAGATGGTAGGCCGGTGAAGTATCGTTCTCTCAATAATATTTATGCCATGACTGAAGTGGTACCCCTCAGCGAGGACCTGCTACTACTTGAAGAACCGAACTCCTATCAAGAAGCTGCAATTGAGAAGGAGTGGAAGGAAGCCATGTTGAGAGAACTAGAGGCAATAGAAAGAAATCAGACCTGGGAACTCACTGAGCTGCCAGCTGGTCACAGGCCTATTGGCCTGAAGTGGGTTTATAAGTTGAAAAAAGACAGTGAAGGGAGGATCCTCAAATACAAAGCAAGACTTGTAGCTAAAGGGTATGTGCAACAACAAGGTGTGGACTTTGAGGATGCATTCGCCCCAGTGGCCAGACTAGAGACTGTCAGACTGATCCTTGCTCTATCTGCCCAATATGGATGGGAGGTACACCACTTAGATGTCAAGTCTGCATTTTTGAATGGCGATCTCCAAGAAGAAGTCTACGTGGTCCAGCCGGAAGGCTTTATCACTAAGGGCCATGAGCACAAGGTGTACAAGCTCTTCAAGGCCCTGTATGGACTTCGGCAAGCCCCGAGAGCATGGAACACCAAATTGGACAGAACACTAGTAGGCCTCGGCCTCAAGAGATGCACACAGGACCAGGCTGTGTACACTAGCACTGGAGCTACAACACTCATTGTTGGGGTCTATGTGGATGATTTGATCGTCACTGGCAAGAGTGTGAGTGAGATTGCAAAGTTCAAGCAGCAGATGATGGAAGAATTTGAGATGACTGATCTTGGAATGCTTTCATACTATCTTGGAATTGAAGTGCACCAGAAGCAGGGTCGTATCATCTTGAAACAATCTGCTTATGCAAAGAAATTGTTGCTGCAATTTGGAATGAATGATTGCAATCCAACAAAGTACCCCATGGAGTCAAAGCTACAGCTTGGGAAAGATGAGAATGGTGCGGCTGTGAATCCCACTGAGTATAGACGTGTTGTCGGGAGCTTGAGGTATTTGACCCACACACGGCCTGACATTTGCTATGCTGTTGGGATAGTGAGTCGGTTCTTGGAAAGACCCACTACAATGCACCATCAAGCAGTGAAACAGATCCTCGGTATCTGAGAGGTGAGAGGACTATGGGCTTGAGTATATTTGGATCGAGGAGAAGAAGGACGGTGATTGGGTTTCTTGTGATAATTTGGCGGGAGACATTGTTGATAGAAGAAGCAGGAGGTATGGCCTACTACCTCAATCATAATCTGATTACATGGGGATCCGCGAAACAAAAGTCGATTGCCTTGTCTTCTGCAAAGAAGAATTTATAAATCGCAACTATAGGCGCATGTCAAGGGTCGTGGTGAGAGTCTCTTGAGTGAGCTAGTGATCAAGATCTGAAGCGATCACTCTCCTTGTAGACAACAAGTGCGCAATAGCTCTCATGAAAACCCAAGTGTTCCATGGTGAAGCAAACACATCGACACACGCTATCACTTCATTCGCGAGTGCGTGGAGAGAAGACAGATTCAGTTGAGTATATACGCCCGGTGAACAACGTCTTGACATTCTTCTGAAGGCCCTTCGGGAACAAGTTTGCAGAGATGCGGGAGCTACTCGGTGTGAAACGAGTCTAGATTATAGGGAGAATGTTAGTAATAATCTAGGACTTTGTATTTGATTTCGCTTTTTTTCGATCTGAGTCTTGTCTTGTTGTGATCGACTAGTGGGTCAATAAGTTTCTTTGCTCGTCTTGTTGCATGATTGATTAGTCTTGCGATATGCGTGCGTGTAAATCGGATCCAGCTTGCATTGCGGATCTGATGTTAGTTTACTTATCAAGTCAGTTTCCTCTTCAGTTGAGAGTAGAGATAGAGAGCTTATCTTGTACTGTGTTCCATCCGAAAAGTTCAGGGAGAACTGCATTCAGTTCAGAGGTCCTTGTGTGTGCTCTCTGCTCTGTCGTGTATTCAGTCTATCCACTTCTCGCGTGTGTAGACAATTGTGTGTGTGATTCTTTGGTCTTAGTGCAGGCAACATCATAGTACCCGATCCTGAAACCAACAATGTTTAGGGGTTGATTTTAGTTAATGGTTACTTATGCATGAAGAATGTGATGGGGTGGCTGCCGTGGCTAGCTATGGTGGGGCTCGAGGCATTCCGCACGCCAGGGAGTGTGGTGGCCGTCAGGCACGCGTAGCTGTGTTGGCGGTGGTGCTGCCGAGGTATACCTCCCCTCTCTCCTCCTCTACTCCTTCCCTTTGCTCTGTGATGGCTATGGATGGATGTTCTCTGTGTACATGGTTTGGCTTCCATGGGTGGTTCGGCTGTGACAAAAATGAGAGTGGGGCATGAATGGGGTTACCTTGTTTGGGTTGGGACGAGGATGGGACGGCAGGGATGATGGTGATGTCGGTCGTGTGGTGGTCGTCATGCTCTTTGGTGCTTCCTTTGGTCCCTATCGGCCTGGCGTGGTGCTACCATGGTTGTCGGTTCTAGTCGCCGCTACTGTAGTCCACACCCCGTTGTCTTCCCCGTCTCCTTTGAGCTCCTCTCCTCTGGTCAGTGGCGTAGCTAGGATTTGTAGCTATGGTGGTCCATTGTCTAATTTTTTTTTTGACCGCTATAAATATAACATGTCCATACACAAGTATATAAATTACAAAACACAATTAAGAAAAAAAAATGAGCCTACGAGTTCATAAAATAGATGAGTATAACTTTCTTAACATAGAATTAAAAATTTAAAATATTACGCACCCATAATAGTTGAAAAACAATATGTCACTACTTCTTCTTCTTCTTCTTGTCGGGCCTGCGCCTTCTAATAGCCATGAAAGTGTTGATGATTTCTTCTTCACTCGGTTGTAAGAAGATATCCCGCTCAATAAAGTCAATAGACAATCATCGAAGGCTATCACCCATCTTATTTCTCAACTTATTCTTGATAAAGGTCATTGCGAGAAAATATTCTTTCAACACTTGCGGTAGCCACCTAGAAAGCAATACCAACTTGATAAGTAAATAGACCCAATGATAAACTTTGTCCTCTTTGTTTCAACAAGTTTCTTGAGAGGTCAACAAGATTGTTTAGGCCTTTGAACAATTCATCATTTCTCATGTCATCAATAAAGGTCTCGTGGAATGCTTGATGGAGTCCAATGGGCGGTGGCGAATGGTGCTTGGAGCCGCTAGGATTGAGTACCCTCTTGGCTGTTTTATGCGTTGCCGTCGTGGTCTCGTGGAGATGCCGATGGAGTCAATGGGCGGTGGCGAATGGTGCTTGCTGGCGGCGATTCTGCGATTCGCGTCGCGGCCGTCGACCTACCCATACCCCACGATTGCACGGCACACCACGGAAATACGGAAAGAATCGATTGGAATCGAGCAGACGGCGGCGGCACGTAAGGACGCCTTGAGCGATTGAGCAGTGGTGACTCTACCTATGGGCCTTGGTTGGGCGGCCGCAGGGTGGTCCATGACCCACGAGGACCACCACAGCTCCGCCTTGCCTCTGGTTGATCTCTGTGCTTCGCTTTGGATGGTGGTAATGGAGGTGGGTGATGCTTGGTTTTTGGCTTGCTTGTGGGTGCTAGCTTGAGGTGGTTGTGGGCTTGTTTGGGGTGTGGTTGCTGGCTTGTGGCTATGATGTTGGTTGGCTTTGCTTGGCATACTTGTGCTCTGTTGGTGGCCTTTGGCTGTGAAAGAATGGGATGCTTGTGTTGGCTTCGTTGAGGGAGAAAGGCTTAAGAATGAGAGGCTTTTCGTTTTGCCTAATTCTCTTGGCCTGTGCATGACATTTTTGCCCTTTCCTTATCTCATTGGCACTCACATTGGACTATTTGGTCATGGACCTTTGGCCCAAAGGGTGTCTCTGATACTATGCTTTGGATTTTCTGCGACGAAGGTAAGTTAGTATAATGTGGATGTCGGATTCTCTAAAAATGCCAGGTGATGAAACCTACTGAAGTGAGACGGTGCCGACTGACCTAGGTCGGTCTAGGAACCTCGATGAACTTCCTGTGATCTGATGGCAATCCCTCACTACTTCTAACTTTTCTTTATCGTAATTGGTTTGCTACTTGTCTTTTGGTCTTTGTGGAAAATAGAAATGTGGGCAGTGTATCGGGTTGGCTGAGGAATGGGTTTGACTGGCTAGCAATACATGGACAAGGATGCGAGGGCTTCGGCGAGATGTAAGATTTTATTATTTTCTTTTGTAATGTACACAGAGCTGTAATTTTCTTATTTTGATCTGATGTAATTAATTAAGTGATTGTAATAAATTCCGGGCTTGCATTAATATTTTACTTTTGCTTGTGATAAACACTTGTAGTTGATTCTGATATTGTAACTGTGTATTTATTTATAAACCGTGTTGTAAACTCTTGGTAATGAATTCTTGAAATAAACTGGGTTGTCATCTGTTCTTTTATTAGACTACAACTTACTGCTTATTAATGTTCCTTTATTATCGCTTATTATCATTTAGATTAATTTTAAGTTTTAGGGTTCTCACAGCACCCCCTCTCGGATATTTAGAGATTGTGAGCTATCACTTTCAGATACATTTAGTGGTTAGTCCTACAAATAAAAGGGCACCGAATTGTATTCAACAAATCAAGGAATAACAGAATAGTTTCTCCCCCTCTCCTCTACCGCACGACTCAGAGCCTCCTTGCGCTAGCCGGGAACAAGTCCCGACCTGCGCACGAGGACGAGCTTCATTGCTCTCCATACCCCTACACTCAAACCCCAATTCCCGTTGTCATCTTCTTTCAACCTTGCGCCATCACCTCAAGTCGAGTCGTATCAATTTGGTATTAGAGCCGAACGTCGTCATGTCCGGCGATGATCCTGAGTCTTAGGTGGCTACCGTCGCTAGAGAAGACTCGGCCAAGCTCGATTAGATTCTCGCGCAGCTGTCCACACTCAACCGGCGTTTGGATAGCCATGATCTGTGTATATCGCGCACGAAAAAATTCCAGACGGAGGATCCAAGTAGCGACTTGATGGCTACACCACCAAGTCCGTTGGCGTCGGCTCCAATGGTAGGTCGTGGCCAGATGGGTGACAATTTACACGATCCCTTGCCCTGGCTCAATCGATGTGAGCACTTTTTTCGCGGTCAGCGTACGATGGAAGAGGAGAAAGTTTGGCTCGTAGCCTACCATCTCACAGGCAACGCACAATTGTGGTACTATCAACTCAAGCGAGACGAGGGTGTTCTATCCTGGCCTTGCTTCATCGAGTATGTGAATATGTGCATCGGGCCGCCCTTGCGCAGCAATCCGCTGGGGGAATTGGCTCATCTACGGTGCACGGGGACTGTCCAGGAGTACCAATAACAATTCCTCGCCTTGCTATGCCGCACTTAGTAGCTTTTGGCCAAGCAACAAGTCCAGCTCTTCACGGCTGGACTCCGCAACCCGCTGAAGTCCGACATCGAACTACACAATCCATCCAATTTGCAAACGGCGGTGAGTCTGGCTTGTGCTTATGAGCGCCGCAGTGAGGAAGATATGACCGAGGCTCTTGTGTCGTTACGTGGCACCACTACGTCATGTTTTTCAGCGCTAATCCCCGCCAAACCAGTCAAGCCTCAATTGGCTAGTTCTGTGCCATCTCCTCCAATCACCAGCCCAACCTAGCGACATCGGCCACTCCACAGCGCGGGTTGTTGCTGGGACCACACACCTCTCGGTTCTGGCGCCTCACGCCTGAGGAAATGAATGATCGCCCCCTCAAAGAGTTGTGCTACAACTGCCTGACAAAGTTCACCCGTGGTCATGCTTGTTTGTTCAAGGGCATCTATCTTCTCGAGCTCGATGATGACTCCAATGATGAACCGACCAACAAGGACGTACAAATTTCCTTGCACGCCATCACGGGTGTGAGTACTAGCCGAACATGAAGCTTGGGGTGGACTCTAGCTCGACACATAATTTTTTGGCCGACGGCGTTGCTGACCACATTAGGGTTCGCCTTACCCCGCTCCCTGGGACAAAGGTCACGGTGGCAAATGGTGATCATGTCACTAGGTTGGGGGTGCACCGCGGCTTGCACATCGACATCAACGATGTGTCTTTCAATGCACCGCGGCTTGCACATCGACATCAACAATGAGTCTTTCAACATTGACTGCTACGCTTTACCTCTAGAAGGCTTTGACATGGTGTTGGGCGTTCAGTGGCTCCGTGACCTCAGGCCCATTGTTTGGGACTTTGACCTGCAGGGCCTCATCACCGACCACAGCATCCCACACGTTCACGCGTGTGCCCAGGAGGGCGTGCTGGCTGATATTTTGCTGGAGTTCGCACCTATCTTTGACGTTCCACGCAGCCTTCCTCCACCTCGTCGTCATGATCATCACATCCATCTTCTCCCTGGGACAGCTTTGGTGGTCGTTCGTCCGTACTGGTATCCGCTAATTTTGAAGGATAAAATTGAGCGCTGGTGTGATGACATGCTTCAACATGGAATCATCAGGGAGAGCATGTCAGCTTTCTCAGCATCGGTGCTTTTGGTCAAAAAGCACGATGCTACTTGGCGTTTTTGCGTGGACTATCGCGCCTTGAATGACAAGATTGTAAAGGATAAATTTCTAATTCCGGTCATCGATGAGCTCTTGGATGAGCTCAAGGATGCGTGTTTCTTCACAAAGTTGGACCTACATAACAACTATCACCAAGTTCGGATGCATCTGCTGGACATTGAGAAGACTGCTTTCCGTATGCATCAAGGCCACTTTGAGTTCATGGTTATGTCTTTTGGCCTCACCAGCGCGTTGACGACCTTTCAAGCTCTTATGAATGATGTTCTTAAGCCTTTTCTTTGCCGTTTTGTCTTGGTGTTTTTTGACGATATTTTGATTCTGATTCATCTGGTGGAACATATTGATGAGGTGGGCGATCCTCCAACTTTTAGCCGAAAACAAGTTGTTCCTTAAGCGGTCCAAGTGTTCTTTTGGTCTGGATTCAGTTGCCTATTTGGGCCACATCATCTCCCGCTAGGGCATGGCAATGGATCCGGATAAGGTTTCAGCAGTGGCAGATTGGCTAGTTCCTACTTCAGTCAGGGCTTTGCGCGGGTTCCTTGGTCTCACCGGCTTTTACCGCAAATTTATCAAAGATTACGACCACATTGCAACCCCTCTCACCAAGTTGACAAAAAAGGAGGCATATGCTCTGTCTTCTATGGTATATAATATTAATAACATGCTTCTTGGTGGAATCCCAATTTAGCACAAAACCATTGGATATAAAACGCTAAATTCATACATGTGCAAACTGCAAATCATTTGTTTATTGAGTGTTGAGGAATGAACACCTTACAGCCCAGTTTGTGCTTCATGATAGTCAATGTGTCAGGAGCTAGCACAAGCCGATGAAGATGAGTTAGAACGAAGATTGTAGTAGTGCTGAAGATTGGATTGGTTTCCCGAGCCTCGGCGGTGCGGCTGGAACGTCGTGGTGCAAAAGAGCCGTGCGGCCGAGATACGAGAGAAGATAGCAGATAGAGAAAAGACACAGTTTGTGTTTTCATATATCTCTTGCTTACCTCAAAAGTAAAACCTCTCTCTGATTAAATAGAGAGCCTAACAATCTTGGCTAAGTATTGTAATGTAACTCCAGAACGGACTAGTAAGTATTTCCTAATAGCAACTACGAGACAAAATTGATAACGTATACTAAACATGGAAAGATTGAATCGGAAAAGGCTACAGCGCCTACTATTATTAATCCAACATAGTTTGTAACTCTGCTGACGCAACCAAATCTATCTTTGAAGATGCTCCGGCCACCATCTACTTCTTGCGTCGCTCGTACGGGATGCCCCACATGACATCTCTCCCCACCTTATCAAACAGCTCGTCCTCGAGCTTGAATAAAGGATAGAGCTTTTGAAATTGCTCTAAATCTTCCCAAGATGCATTTGTAATGGCTGCATTTTCCCATTGAACCAAAATTTGTAGACGATCACGAGCCCGACGAACCTTAAGCACTTTAGCTGGTTGAGGACAAACCCTACCATGAAAAACAGTAGGCAATGGTGGTGGCACTTGTGGAGAAGGACCAACAAACGGCTTCAACAAACTGACATGAAATACATCATGAACCTTTGCACGAGGTGGCAATTGCAAACGATAAGCCACGAGCCCGATTTTCTGAAGAATTTGATAAGGTCCAAAATAACGTGGTCCCAATTTCCCTCCTAAGGACAACGACAATGATGTAGTCGAACGATGATGTAAACGAAGCCAAACCCACTGACCTTCAGAAAATTCCAACTCACGATGATTTTTGTCATACTGACGTTTACAAGTTTGTTGTGCCAACAATAGATGATCATGAATCTCTAGCAAAAAATTGTCCCGGTCTTGAAGCAGTCTATCCACAGCTGGTAGGCGTGTACTCCCATGATCATAAGAACGCAAAGTTGGGGGTTCCCGTCCATAAACCACTTTAAAAGGTGACGTACGAAGTGAAGTATGGAATGAAGTATTATAACAATATTCGGTCCAAGGTAACCAATGAAGCCATTGTTTAGGACGATCCCCAGTAAGACAGCGAAGATACATGACAATAATCTTATTAACCACTTCAGATTGGCCATCGGATTGAGGGTGAAAAGCAGAACTGAGATGTAGCTTAACTCCTGCCAATCTAAAAAGTTCCGACCAAAAATTACTGGTAAAAACCGGATCACGGTCACTGACAATAGATGTCGGAATACCATGGAGACGAACGATCTCACTAAAGAACAATTGAGCCACGGAATAAGCTGTGTATGGATGAGCCAATGGAATAAAATGGGCAGATTTAGAGAAGCGATCTACCACTGTGAGAATAACTATCTTGCCATGAATACGGGGAAGTCCTTCAATGAAATCCATGGAAATATCCGCCCAAACAGTAGAGGGTACATCTAAAGGCTGAAGCAATCCAGCTAGATGCAATTGTTCGCCTTTATTGCGTTGATAAGTATCACAAGAGCGAATATAGTCCTGGACAACTGTGCGAGCATTTGGGACATGAAAATCAGTGCGAAGACGATGAAGTGTTTTTTGAATAACTTCATGACCGGTACCATGGGCTAGTTGAAGAATAGAAGATAACAGCACTGCTGTAGCTGGTACATAGACATGACCATTATACGTGATCATCCCATCGGTGATGGCCCATGGACCCGTTTGATGACCATCGGTGATTGCTGACTGCATGGACTGGATAGCCGGGTCATCCTGGAGGCTCTGGCGCAAATCATCAAAGAGCGAGAATTGTGGCGAGGAGATAGCTAGTGATGCTAACAGAATATCAGTGTCTCTCCTGGACAAAGAATCAGCCACGATGTTGGTGCTGCCAGGTTTATGCTCAACGGAAAAGTCATAACCAAGTAACTTACTAACCCATTGCTGCTACGGGATTGTCGAAAGTCGTTGATCCAATAAGAATTTTAAGCTGTAATGGTCAGTACGTACCAAAAACTTTCGCCCCCATAAGTAAGGACGCCAATGACGGACTGCTTGGACGAGACCAATTAATTCTCGCTCATAGGCTGCGAGAGATGCATGGCGAGGTGCAATGGGACGACTGAAAAAGGCAATCGCGCCCGTGCCCTGATGTAAAACTGCACCAAACCCACATCCAGATGCATCACACTCAACAATAAATTCGGCATGGAAATCAGGCAATTTGCAACACGGGAGCTTGTGTCAATGCGGATTGAAGACGATGAAAGGCTTCTTGAGCGTCTGATGTCCACTAAAAAGCCTTGCATTTGAGCAAGCGCGTCAATGGTGCCGCAATAATGCCAAAATCACGGATGAACTTCCTGTAATAACCGGCCAAACCAAGAAATCCCCCAACAGCCCGGACTGATGTAGGACACGGCCACGAAGATATGGCGCTGATTATGGTTTGATCGACTGCAACACCCTCGGCTGAGACGATGTGACCCAAATAAGCTACCTCGGTGGCACCAAAGGAACATTTGGACTTCAAAAATAAGCGATGTTGCCGTAAGTGCTGAAGAACCGTGCGAAGGTGACGCAGGTGAGCCAACCAAGTAGGACTGTAAATAAGGATGTCGTAAAAAAAAAACCAATACAAAACGGCGAAGGTAGTCCTGGAGCACTGTGTTCATCAAAGCTTGGAACGTCGTGGGGGCGTTAGTCAGACCAAATGGCATGATGAGAAATTCAAAGAGACCCTGATGAGTGCGGAAGGCGGTCTTAGCAATGTCAGTCGGATGCATTAAGACTTGGTGATAGCCTGAACATAAATCCAACTTAGTAAAGAACTTGGCACCACGAAGTTCATCGAGTAACTCATCCACGACTGGAATAGGGAATTTATCCTTGATAGTTCGGTCATTAAGGTTGCGATAGTCGACACAAAAACGCCAAGAGCCATCTCGTTTCTTGACCAGTAATACGGGGGACGAAAATGCCGATGAACTGCGGCGAATGGTACATTGTTGAAGCATCTCCACACATTGGCGTTCCAACTCATCCTTTTGCAATTGGGCATAACGATAGGGACGCACTACAATGGCATCAGTGCCTTTCTTGAGGTGAATATGATGAGAGATCTCGCGCATCGATGGAAGGCCATGTGGTTCGGCAAAGAGATCGCTGAATTCAGCGAGAAGATCCTCCAATTGATCAGTGGCAGTGCATGCAAGCACTTGACCTGTGTGGGAAAGCATGGGCAAACCGGTCCATGTGACCCATCTTCCATGGTGAGCAAAAGACATTGTCATTCTGGAGAAATCCCACGTGATGGGGCTGAGAGTACCAAGCCATTGAACCCCCAATATCACATCGAAGCCGTCGAGTGGCATAGTGTAGCAATCCAGTGAAAATCCTTCCTGGCCGACACAGATGGACAGGGCTCGACAGATGCCCAAGCTTGTGACACGTTCGCCGTTGGCTACCGTGATGCTCAAACCTGATCAGGGGTGCATGGGAACGCCGATGGCGGCCACGGCGTCGTTGGCGATGAAGTTGTGGGTGGAACCCGAGTCAAGGAGTGCCACGAACGTGCTATTGCCAATCACGACATGTAGTCGCATAGTCTGTCTAGAACAAGGTTGAATGCCAGTAAGCGCAGCCAAGGAGATTTCTGGTTCGTTGTCGGCTGGTTGATAATCGTTGTCGCTTTCATTGTCCGGCTGAACTTCAATGACAAAAAGCCATTTGCACCGGTGGTCGGGGACGAATTTCTCGCCGTAGCGGTAACACAACCCTTGGGCTCGACGTCGCTCTAACTCGGCGGGAGAGAGGGTGCGCCGTGGGAGGCTTGCTATCGAAGAGGGTGCGCTGTTCCCAGAGTCGATGGCAGTGCCAGTGACTGGAGCAGAAGGGGATGTGTTGGCGGGGCGCCACGGTCGTCGCGCTATCGTTGGGGTTGCAGACATGGTGAGCTGTGTGCGACGCTCGTATGCTTGCGCTAGACTCATGGCCGATTCTAATGATTGAGGTGCATGCAGTTCCACATCTGTTTGTAAGGGCTGCCCCAACCCCGCGGTGAACAAATGGATTTGCTGACGTTCTGACAGTGGGTCTACGCGGCACAGGAGGGCAAGGAATTGGTCAGAGAAGTCGCGAACGGAGCCTTGATTGCGGAGGGCGGTGAGTTCGCCCACGGAGTTGCTTCGCAAGGGAGGCCCGAAGCATGTGTTAACCAGCTCGACAAACCGGCGCCATGACGGAGTTCCAGTGTCCCGCTCCAAGCAATGATACCATAATTGAGTCGAGCCAGTCATGTGGAAAGTGGCTAGCCAGACTTTGTCCTCCTCCATCATGTGCTGACCACGGAAGAATTGCTCACAACGAGTGAACCATGGTAACAGGTCCTCTTGACTATTAAAAGTTGGAAAATTCAGTTTATGAAATCGTGGAACACTGTTGCGGTTTGGATAATGGCCCTCAACCGGTAGGCGATGAACAACTGGAGCCTCCCTATCCGCTGAATGCGGATCAACCATCGAAGCCGCCGGTGAGCCGTGTAGAGGGCGCCGAGGGCTTGGTAGTAATCCTTCTGTTGCGTGGTGTTGTGCGTCAGTAAGAGCTTCCTGATCGGCCACGCCTGGTAAAACAATTCGGCCTTGCTCCAGTCGGGTGATCGCTAAATTGTGTGCGCGTTGTTGTAGATGCCGATCAGTTTCCATTTGCAGAAATAGAGCATCAAGCTTTCTGCTGATGGCGTTGTTGTAGCCGTTGTTCTCGAACATGGTGGAAGGCGCAGCAAGGATCTCTGATACCAATTTGTCAGGAGCACAAGCCGATGAAGACGAGTTAGAACGAAGATTGTAGCGGTGCTGAGGATTGGATCGGTTTCCCGAGCCTCGGCGGCACGGCTGGAACGCCGTGGTGCAAAAGAGCCACGCGGTCGAGATACGAGACAAGATAGCAGACAGAGAAAAGACACAGTTTGTGTTTTCAGATATCTCTTGCTTACCTTAAAAGTAAAACCTCTCTCTATTAAATAGAGAGCCTAACAATCTTGGCTAAGTATTGTAATGTAACTCCAGAATAGACTAGTAAGTATTTCCTAATAGCAGCTACGGGACAGAATTGATAACGTATACTAAACATGGAAAGACTGAATTGGAAAAGGCTACAGCGCCTACTATTATTAATCCGACACAGTTTGTAACTCTGCTGACGCAACCGAATCAATCTTTGAAGATGCTCCGGCCACCATCTGCTTCTTGCGTTGCTCGTACGGGATGCCCCACATGACACAATGTTAGTCAATTTTATGGTCCATGTGAAGCATACGGAGAATAGGCATTTGTTCCATTTGTTCTTTCATGGTCCGCACTCCACACAATGACAAGCGGCAATTCTACACAAAAGGAAGAATAGAAGATTCTCCAGATCAAGCTGCACAAGGGCTTGATTCTACATGATAGCCATCTAATATGTCTAAATAGATTTTGGATGATCAAGTAGAAAAATATGATAGTACCTGCATAAGGAAAGAGAATTGAAACATAAATAGATGTCAAAGAAATACTAAACTTCTCAACTGATAACATACATTAGCAACTTCCCCACCCACACTACAAAATGCACCAAATCAATATTATCCACTACCCACAAAGAATAAATTGTATCAAACTAACAGTTCAGTAAGCGCAGCCAGAATATTCAAGGAAAGCAAATATTTGCATGACCATGGAAACTTTCGAAAGCATGTCTATGAAACCATTATTCTGTTTTTATTTTTCCATGATGATACATCCTTACATAGGAAAAAGGAAGAAATCAATAGCATTACATACCTAGAAAATAACCACAAATAACCAGTAACTCACTCAGTACCAACAAATTAAATTGGTAAGAGCATCTATTTGGAGAACAATGTCACGGGCACTTAAGAATTCTCCTCCACGCTGACTGAAGTCTTCATAGCTTTCTTGTCATCAACATATAACTGGTAGCCATACGAAATAAATCCCCAGATGGCCATCAGCATAGCTATAATCTTTATTCCATCCATCTTGTCATGAAAGAAAATCACAGCGAAAACAGGAATGATGGGTAGAGCTAGGGTGCTTATCACATTTGAAAAGAGTGATGACACCACAAAGATCAACCCCACCACTCCAACAGAAGCTATCTGCCAAGATATAGCAGTCCACAGTAGTGTCATTACATATGACAGCTTCCCTGAGCCGAACACATGCATCTCTCCCTCCAGAGTCTTCCATTCACCACTTGCGAATAACCCAACTAGAGAAGCCAATGTTGCCACAAGTGCTGTATAAATCTGCATGTTCAACACGACTGAGAAGGTCTCCCTCTTAATAACCTTCTCGAATGCAACTTGCATTAGGGAGAGAATAAGTGAGTATGTGGCTGATGCTCCTAGTGTCAACAAGAAACCCAATATGTATTTCCCATGTGAGATATCATTAGAGCCCTGAGAATCTTCATCAACACCAAGGAGTGAAGCGGAAAAGGTAAGGAGGATTACAGAGTTGAAAATCAAAGGGGTTAGCTTTTGAGCATTGAGAACATATGAGAAGACAGCATTGAAGGCTAGCTGACTAGCACAAATGAGCGAATACGTTGAGACAGGAAGATATAATAGGCCATAGGAATACATCAAATCGTCTGCAGCTATGATGAGCCCCAAGACAACATATATCAGAGTGATTTTGGTGACAGGAGTCTCAGGGCTACTGATGGTTGTTTGTGTAGAAGGTGACTTTGAACGGAAAACATATAGGGGAATGAACAACACCGGAAAGCCAGCAGTTTGGACAAATGTGGACATCCACTTGCTATTGCCACCTTGATTGTAGTAGAACCTCCCAAGGAGTGTTGATGCCGTCTGACCGGCAATGAGGAAGAAAATGTTCACTGCCACCATCAACCACCATTGCCAATGCTTAACAGGAGAGTTTTCTGGTGGTGCTTCATGGGTTGATGATGTTGCAGCTTTGGATGATCCTGCAATTCAAAGTGAGAAGGCAATGTCAACAGGTTATATCAAACCGTAAATGCTTAGCATAGATGATAACAGGACATGACCAGATGCTCTTGAGGAATTTCTGCAACTACTAGTAATGCCATAAAGTTTACTTCTTTGTGAAATGCATTGCATATTTGCATATAGCTGGTGTTCTCATCAACAACTAAACCACCTCAGGCAGATGAACAACAGGATTTCTCATCACCATCTAAACACGCCAGTACGCCACCAGCCCACCATCGCACATGACGCGCACGCACTCACTGGCACACTGCCTTGAAATCAGCAACAGTGCAAAGAGGCGTTCGCTGCGTGACGCGCAGCGCGTGCACCACAAAGCACATGCAACAATAAGCCAATAAGGATATGGCAAGCATGCGCGCACGCGCAGGTTATGATCTAAACTCTGATCCAATGCTCATAAACAAAACTCGCTACGCCAAACAGGGCGCCGTACACGAACAGGCAATTCATCGAGCACCTCGTGCGCCTGCTCCCACACCAACGTACCACCAAAAAGCCTAAGAAAGCGAACGAGACAATCTCTCTACCAGGGTTTCCCACTGTCCCGCACGCACCGGAAAGCAACTCCAAGTCTCCAATCAGGATAATTCCGCGCTTTTCTCACCATTCCCTTAACGAAAAAAAAACTAACTAACAGTAAGACGGAGAGATAGATAGATAAGCGGCAGATTGACCTGCGATTTGTATCTGGACCTCTTCCTGGTTGTTGCCGTCGTCGCCGGCCATGTCGTCGCCGAGACGCCCGTGCGCGCGATCCGAGGCAAGCGGAGGAGTGTGGAGATGATACGAGGGGAGGAGAAGATGAGAGAGAGGAGGTGGGCGGTGGTCAGCGTGGGATGGGAGCGCCGCACGGGGGTAGGACCGTGGGCGTGGAAAAGAGGGGGAGGGGTGCACTGTCTCGTCTCGTGCGGAGCATCGTTCTTTTTGTACTTTGCGTAGCGTCTTTTGCCGTTGCGTGATTGCGTCTTTTGCCGTTGCTATCGTGTGGACGAACAATAGCAAGGACTTTCCATCGGGTTCGCCTTCGGTGCGTCACCGATTCGGGATAGGCAGAGCGGAGACGAGCCCAACAGTTGTAGTTAGTACTCCAGAATTGACCCAACGTAAATGTAGTCGCGTAGTCGCGAACTCATGCTTTTTTTGGTAGTTTTGATGCTGCACGCTAGCCACGTACAAGTGATCAGCCCGCACACATGCTGGTATGTCCATGCCAGCAAGGGCGGATCTAGGTCTCAGACAGAATGGGTTATAGCCTAGTGAAAATTTCAGTGCAATTTTTTTTATAATTAGGCAATAAAACTGGTTGCTAGTAGACCAGCTTGAGGCCCATCCACGCAGGCCAGGCCCCAGGCGGCAGCCTGCCCACCATAGGTGTCACCCCGCCAGTTCCACCAGGACCACCACCGGTCCACCACGCACCAAAGCCCACAGCCACAGGCGCCAGTTCCACGCAAACGCTGCAACTGCAAACCTAATCCCCCATTCCCCCCACTGACGCTCGTGCGGCTGCGCCCTGCGCCTCTGGCTCCTCGCCCTCACCCGCCCTCCGTCTGCCGCATGCCCCGCCCTCCACAGCTCCACGCCCGGCGCCTTGCCCACCCAAGACCCGATGCTGCGCGCCCACGCCCATGGGCCATAGCTTCCGTCCCTAGCTCCCGCTTAGCGCATGCATTGCCCCAACTAGCGCAATGGCCGCCTCACCGTCGGCCTCACCCCGCCACCGACGCAATGATCAGCGCTATAGTCATGACTTTCCTCCGATCCTAAGCGCCCCGCCTCGCCACGCCTCGCCATGCCCTTCTCATGCTATACTATTGTGCTTGTGCGTTCTCTGCTTCTTAATCTTTGTCTCTTGTTCTCTTGAATCTTGATGTCTTAATGTTATTGCCTATTAGGCTATTAGCCACTGCAGGAGATCGGTGATGAATTGATGATTGTCTAATACTCTGATTCACTGGCCTGTCTCGATCTGGCTGGCCACTAAATTTGACAAACTTGTTTGTTCGAATGTTCAAATTCAATCAATGATTGTCTGATACTCTGATCCAATTGATGATAGCACCATGTTCTGCTATTGTAGTGCTGTGCATGTTGTAAGATCGAGGAGGCCGACTAGAGGGGGGTGAATAGGCGTTTTAAAACTTCTTTGGCTAAAACCAATTTCTAATACGGAAGCTAATACAAATACGGTTTTGCACAATTAAAGCCTAAATCAACTAATCTTTACTAAATGCACCAACAATATGAGACTATATAAATGATAGCAATCATACACATACAAGTAAGCAATTTAAATACAAGTAATGTAAATTGCACAATTTAAAGCACAAGCAATCAAACCACAATGACACAACGATGTTTTACCGTGGTGATCGGAGACTTGTCGGTCTCCCCTAATCCACATTGAGGTAAGCCCAATATCAATTGGACTGGCTCCACGAATTAAGCCAAACCCTCCGAGGTAAGTCCAACCACTTGGAAAGGTTCCAAACCAAACCAACACCTCGCTCCACTAGGGTTGCTCTTTCCTCCACTCCGAAGATGACGAGCACCACACCACTCACAAACCGCCGGGCCTTCTCACAAGCTTCTTTGAGAAGATCACCGGACCAACGACGCCTCCACGCCGTCTAGGTGTCGGCAAACACTAAGAGTAACAAGTCTATAACTCTCACTTGAACTAATCAAGTGTCTAAGCTCAAATGGATACTCAATCCACTACCTAATGCAACACATGCAATTAGGGTTTGCTCTCTAAGCTCACTAAGTGCAACACACGCACAAAAGAGTGTAGAGGGCTTGCTCTTTGCCCAATGAAATGTCTAAGGGTACCAGCAACTTGCCCACACATGGCCAAGGTGGGTATTTATAGCCCATACACAAAAACTAGTCGTTGTGGAAAAGTCTGCTGAAAAATTAGCACATCTTGATCGATCGCCAACTAGAGTCTTGATCTGACCGCACTTCCTCCAACGGTTATAAAACTAGCCGTTGGGCACCGGTGCGGTACGACCGCCAACTAACATGCGGTACTACCGCTTGGTCCGGTCGTACCACTCAAGGAGCGCGGTACTACCGATTCTCAAGGGAGTCGCCGAACCAAAATACACCAGTACTGTTTTAATTGAACCGCCAACTGGAAATCGGAACAACCGATGCGCGGTCATACCGCACCAAAATCCGGTCGAACCGCAGCGCGGTCGAACCACCCATAACACGTCGGTACATATTTGACAATTGACAAATGATGCAAACAAGTGTTCAAAGGCAAGATTCTTAACAAGTTGCAAAACACATTTGCCAACTTTTAGAATCACACCACAAATTGCACTCCGCTTCAACTCAGTTTGCAAAACACATTTGCCACCAAATTGACGCACGATGCAAACAAGGATTTACGTGAGATTCTCAATAAGTTGCAAAACACATTTGCCAACTTGTAGAATCACACTACAAGGAATAAGGTACATGGACTTACACCGTTTGCAAAACACATTTGCAAACCAAAGTCACATGCTACAAGGATTATCCACGAGCCACAACTATTTGCAAAACACATTCACAAATATTGGCAACATGTTAAGGTGAGTTAGAGCAAACACAATGAGCTATCAACATATGACTACAAGGATTATCCACGAGCCACAACTATTTGCAAAACACATTCACAAATATTGGCAACATGTTAAGGTGAGTTAGAGCAAACACAATGAGCTATCAACATATGACTAACTCAAGCTACTAGTCAAAGACCCCTCTTAAATAGTATAGCAACCTATACTAACAATCCGGTCTCCAATCAAACACCAAGACCGGTAAAAGACTAGGAACACATCCTTAGCCCTAGCTAGTCATACTTTTGCCTTGAGCAACCACTTGAAGCTTGATGACGCACATCCTCGCTTTAAGTCCGGGTTCTTGACTTGAATGTTCATCAACACATGATGAGTTCTTCACTTGACCTTTATCAACACATGATGAAGCTTCTCTTTACTTAATGATCAACTCATGATCATCTCTTCTTCTAGAACTTGACATGCATCAACACATGATGCATCATTTACTTCAAGCTCTTGATCTTCAATATCATCAACACATGATGATTTCCTCTTCTTCAAGAATCTTGACTTGATGGTCAACTTATGATTATCTCCTTTTCTTGAACATCATCGACACATGATGATTTCCTTCACTTGACTTCCATCAACACATGATGGAACTCCTCTTGACTTGATGACAATCTTCACATGATGTCATCCCAAGTCTTCATTATCATGGAACCTAACCTACTTATCCAACTCATGGAAAAAGTTAGTTCCACAATATAATTATCATTAATTACCACATCATACCATTAACCCATAATGGTAGGACAAGATATCACAATCTTTCCCTCTTTGGTAATTGATGATGATCACTTCAATAACAAATAATTGAATGTAGATTGGTATGAGTATATAAGCACTACACAAGTTGTATATACTCATATGAATATATATACTACACAAGTTATATATACTCAAAGGATATATGAGCACACATGTCTCATATACACACATGAATATATTAACTACACAAGTTAAATATATTCAAGGATATATGAACTATACAAGTCTCATATACTCATATGAATATATTAACTACGCAAGTTAAATATATTCAAAGGATATGTTTCAAAGTAAAGATCCCAAATATGTATGGAAACAGGAATATGGATCAATACTAATGAAACCTCAAAATATAGAATGAACTCCCCCTACATGTGTGCATACACGAATATGTAATGGAAACATATGCACATATTCAAGATAACCTTTTGGTAGAGTTCAACCTATATTTTGGATCCGAGGAATGCAACAAAGTATATATGAATACAAAGTAGAATGTATACCTCTTTTGTTCTTGATATCCAAACGAGACTAAATATGAGATATAATAATAAGAGAGTTAGTCTCACAAATAGATTTATCATTATAAATGCATACCTGTTTGGATTTTCCTTTTATTTATCCAATGAATTTGATTTGTCATTAATCACATGCATGCCTTCATGATTATCACCTTTATATCCAAATAAGACTGTTTGGATTTTTCCTTTTGTTTATCGAATGAATTGGATTTGTCATTAATCACTTGCATGCCTTCATGGTTTTCACCTTTATATCCAAATAAAGCTACACAATATGTATATCAATAAAAGTGTTAGTCTCATAATTAGATTTGTCATTAATCACCGAAACTCCATTAACACATAATGGTAGGTCTAGATCCTTCACATGTACAATCTGTGCTAGTTGTAGCTTCAGTTCAGTTCAAATGTTCAATCATTGATTGTCTGATTCACTAGCCTGTCTGGCCATGTGCTGCTGTTGTGTGTTGTTGTGTTTTCTCTGAAATGTAGTTTTCACCGCTTGTTATTAACTAATAAGTGCATATTGTTAATAAGTGCATTTCTTATTTAGGAATTAGAGATACAAAATGAAAAGGAGCAAGACATTGTCATCTTATTTTCCAATACAAACACAATCCAACCTATCCCTTCCAGAAACAGTTGGAACTGGAGCTAGTCACAATGAGCAAAACAATTCTCATGTTGAACTTAGTCCAGATGATGTAGTTGCCGGTCCTACGCTTCGAAAACCAATTGAGGAGTTGGATGTTAAAATTAGGGATGCTGCTAGAAGGGAGTATTTGCAATTGGGACTATGCTAGGATGTATTCTGCTGACTTATCCTAATATGATTGTGTAGTCCTTAGAGACCAACTAGGCATATTTATTATGATCTAGATTTTACAAACTGTATTGATATTGGAAATCTGCTATGAAGATGGTTCAGACCGACAAACACACAGTTTTTCCATTAGTATATCATCTCATTGAATTGGCTTTGATTTTGCCAGTGGTAACAACAACGGTAGAAAGAGCCTTCTCAGCTATGAGCATTATTAAAACTGATTTGCAGAATAATATGAATAACGAATGGATGAATCATAGCATGGTATGCTATATTGAGCGAGAGATATTTGCAAGCATTAAATATGATAAGATTTTAGAGCATTTTCAAGGAATGAGATCACGTAAGAAACAACTATCTCGCGCAAGTGGTAAGTTAGGTTCTTACAAATCTAAACTTTATGTTCTTTGTATTTAATCATACCTCTGTTTGATTTTTTTTATGTTGTCTTTGTAGGTTCTGGTACTTGTCCAACTATTGACAAAGAAATGGTGGGCTAGATTACAGATAAAATCTTCGTTATTTAGGTACTCAATTTGTATCTTTAAGATGCTATATTATTTATGTTTTGCCATGTTTTTCATATTATATTTTATGTTAAAGCATTTTTTACTAAAGTTTCATGTCAATGAAGTATTTGTGGCTTATTTTTTATTATGTCCTAGTGTGGATATAAATTATCATTAGTTTTAAGATGTTAGTCCATTAGAATTTAGTTTGAGACGTGATCAAATTCTAGATCTGCCACTGTATGCCAGTCGCTTATAAGCATCATCATCTTGTAGGGTATTTTGGGTGTGTGAAAGGTTGCACTAGGATGCTGTTACCGTGGCAAGAGATCATGCAAGTATGCTACATCTAAATTGGCACTGGTGTGTCTATTTTTTTTCTCTTCTTCCTCCTTCCTTCCTCCCAACCATCTCTTCTCTTCGCCTCGCCCTCTCTGCCTTCCCCCTAGTATGGACCCACGGCACCCGCCCCACCTGCTCCATCTCCTCCGCCTCCTCCCATCCCCCACCGCACCACTCGCCTGGCCCTCTCCGCCTTCCCCTTGGCTCAGACCCACCCCACCTGCTCCATCTCCTCTGCCTCCTCCCCTCCCCCTATCGCGCCGCTTGCCTCGTCCTCTCCGCCTTCCCCCTAGCGCGGACCCACGGCACGACGGTCGCCATCAAGCTCCTCAACCCGAACAAGCCTCAGGGCAGCATGGAGGATGCGCTGCCGGCGACACTGAGCAAGGCACTACACCCCAAACTGGTGGAGCTCGTTGGCGCATGCCCGGAGGCGTGAGCGCTCGTCTATGAGTTCCTCCCCAATGGCAGCCTTGAGGACCGCCTCATCCTCCTCAACGAGCTGCAGTTGTCGTGGCTGGATCGGCCGTGCATCACCTCGAGATATGCTCCAGGCTCGTCTTCCTCTACCACCACCACCAAAGCTACATCCACGGTGACCTCAAGCCGACAAACATCCTTCTCGACGCCGACCTTGCCAGCAAACTCGGCGACTTCGGCATATGCAAGCTGCTCAAGTCCAACGACAACACCGCCTCACCCCCTCCGCTTCGGCCACCGGATCGGGCAGATCCCTTGTATTCCCCTTGCATTTAGATACGGTTAGATGGAACAAATCGAAATGGATCGAACCTCTTCTAATTTTTTGATAGTGGAAAACAAAAAATGCAACGAAATAATGTTACAAAAGACGTCCATCCATTCAAACTTTACTTGAATTTCGTATATCGTTGAGCCGCGTCTCCTCTCCGCCGTCCTCCTCCACGCCAGCATCAACATTGTCCTCAGTGAGGAGTGGGGAGGAGAGAGAGAAGCAGAGGACATAGAGAAGTAAAACGGAGGAAGAAGAAGAGAAGAAGGGCATGACAGTTCTCCCTCCAAAATAACAAATAATATTATTTTAATGGTTTCGATATGTCACAACAAAGAGACCACAATTTTAATGTCTTTTAATAGTCACGATTTTTACATGTTCGCCATCTAAAACTCAAAAGTGAAGTGCCCTTGTGACAAATTTTGCTTTTTTTTGAGAGGTCGCGGCATCGCGGGGCAGGGGAACGAGGTTCGGAGAATCCAAACTGGCGGATGAACCGCGCCCTTCCTTTCTGCCTGCCATAGCGATCGGCGACGGTGAGATTGTCTCGATTTACTGGATTCTCCGGTGTCCTGACTCCTGACCACACGTTTGCCGCGCGCGCGCCGCCGTCCGTCTGCCTAGTCTGACTTTTCCTCCTGAACGAACGCAACCGCGTCTCGAATCGTCGATACCGGAGGTCAAAAAAGCGGCAGAAAAGCAGCCCCTGTGCCCACAGCCCCACAATCCCACATCACTCGGCGGCAGAGTAGTGGGCCTGCTTCTTAGTACATACTGGACTTAATAGGTATGTACGGCGATGACCCGGCCCAAATAAACGAAATGGAGTGTCGCCGCAGCACTGACTGCCAGACCTGAGCACCCTTAGACAGTTGGACATACGGTTCAGCGTGCACGCACGGGGAGAGAGTCTGGAAGAGTGTCCGGTTGCTTGTCTGGGCCTAAACTGGTGTCAGCCTTGAGAGGAAGACTCTTTCCTACAGCTACTCTCAGATGTCATAAGGCCAAATGGGCCAAGGAACTGGCGTCCAAATCCTCCTTCACCACGGGTGTATCCAGTGTCCCCTCGAATAGCAGAATTAAAGCTGAATGTCGCAGGCGTCGGGCGCTTCCGCGGCGCGCCTGCGCCTGCGCGTACGTCGTCGAGTCGAGCGCCCGCCCACCACCCACTCGTTCTTCCGCGGCCTGTAGACGGTAGTAGCCGAGGCAGGCGCTGAGGCTGTGGTCTGTGGACGAGGTCGGGTCGGCCGAGAGGACGACGCCCACGCATGCACGTGTCGTAGTTATATGTGTTCGTGGACCGTGGTGCGGTTGGACACGGCGGCACATGTCGTGCATGCTGTGGCGTACGGACGAGGCGTCCACGGTAGAGGGCGAGGCGCTGCGTTATCGATCGGGGAGAGTTATGTAAGAAATAAACTTTGATTTTTACGGAACTTTGCAACAAAATACCATTACTTCTATTAAATGCACAAACTGACCTTGTTCAGTGTTTCGAATCTGCATGATATCTTTTTTCTTCTCTCTACCTTACATATACATCTGTATTCTCTTGATGGAGAGAGAATATAATATTGAATAGCCTGTGTGTTATATAGAACAATCCTGTTTATAGCATACGAAGAGATGCCGTGAATAGTCGTGTTTGTCAGACGTCGCTGCGAACAGTCGCGCTGCCGTCCGCTCGCTGCGAACAGTCGCCCGCGTCGCTACGTGCTGCTGCCCTGCGAGCATCCGCCCACGCTGCTGGACGTTAAAGCATGTGCCATGCATGCAACTTATCTAGCAGCCAATAGCTGCTAGCCATTTCACGTATGCATGCACTGTGCAATTAACACACATATACATTTAACATTTATTTAGCAAAGGGAGAGAAGAGGGATTAAACCCTCGATTTCAATCCTTAAATTTAGTAACCATCGTACTAGAACTTTTTATACTAGAATCAATCTAATAAATTAGATAGACCATAAAAGATTAAATTAATCTTACAAGTTCATCACGCTTGACGTGTCTGCTCCTTTGTTCCTAGCTATATGTGTGTACAATGTACGTGCTGTATGGAAGGGAGGCACGCGCTATATGTCCAACATCCCAAATTATCCTCAACACCACACGCATCGCAATTTCGCAGTTGATCAGCTTGCTGTTGGTTACTACTACGAACTGTTTTTCCCATGTGGCTCGATCTTGAATTTGATACCATATCGATCTGTCCACAAACCACAGAGAAAAGAATGGGCCAAAAGCCGAAAGTGGGCTGCAGCAGGCAGCATGCCTTGCTTCCATTCCACTCAACGTCCCACACAGCTAGCACCCCACGTTCAAAGTCGAAAAAAGCGCGAGATAGATTCCAAGCAGGCCAGTTGCCCACTACACCATATTGCATGCGAAGCATGCAAGGCACTACACAACCAAACTCGTCCAAGGAAAGCATAAATAAGTTAAAAATCATTCTCCAGTAATATATTATACTCATCGAAAAATCAAGCTCATTATCCCTGCATGTCCATGCTAACTATTAAGCACGTACAGTACAGAAGTGACAATTAATCCCTAATCCTCGGTGTGGATGGAGGCGGCGACGGCGAGGGCGATGGTCGCCAGCTTCTTGAACTCGGCGTCCTCCGCGGCCAGCGGCGACGTGTCGTCGGCCTCGCCGAACGCGTCCTCGCACGTGCCGGGCGCGTCCAGCGCCGCGCTGAGCTGCGTGACCGCGTCCTGGGTGGCCTCCTCCTCGCCGCGGGCGATGTCCTCCGCGGCTTCGCCGAGCTGGTCCACGGCGTCCGAGTACACCTCCGCGCACACGCCGAGGCGCTCCCGCCTCCTCGCGTCCTTCTCCGAGGCGCTCAGGGCGGCAATGCGCGCTGTCGTTGCATTGGCGGCCGCCTCCGCTATCTTGGCAGCGATGGCAGCGAGGCCGCGCGAGTCGGCGGTCGAGCTCGTCTTGTCGTCTTGGAAGGTCTTGACGCAGTAATCGTAGCCGATGGACGGGTGGCCGACAGCGAAGGACTTACATGCGTCTTCTAACGTAGAAGACTTGCACGTACACAAGATGAGCAGGAGGAAAAACACGGAGGAGCTAGAGAGCAGCTTCATGGTTGGTTTCGATCGATGGTTCTCTTACCTTGGTTTTGTGTTCTCGTTGTGAGGTTTTGAGAATGTTGTCTGGTAGCGTGTGTATCAGTGTATGTAGAGTTTTGGAATAGAAGCCACAATAAGTAGTTTTGGAATAGAAGCCACAATAAGTGCCTTCCTTTTCTCATGTACATGGGCAGACCCTCTATGGGTGCTGAACATCTATTTTTTTTTTTGCAAAATATCTGATATATAATAGGTATATTAGATGTATATGTTATTAGTTAGACTAAAATTATATGTTTGTGTCCGCAAATGAATTCAACCCGTACTCCCCACACATCGTGCGCGGGTCATGTAATGCATTAGGTCCATTTTCCTTCCTACTCCAGCCCACCAAATCATAACATCTATTCTCTCTCTCTCTCTCTCTCTCTCTCTCATCATGTGGCTGTTTTGGGGGGTGGGGGCGTGGGCTCTGGCGGCGGCAGTCGGTGGACACCTGGCGCTACGTCACTGACAACAAGCGGCGTGGCGGCGTAGGCGGCGTCTTGGCGATGCACTGCATGGGCAAACAGAGATGTGACGCAAGCAAGCGGGTGCAACGCGACAAACATGGAGGAATGGAGCAGGCGACACCAAGGGAGCAACGCGGTGGTCGGGAGGGAATGTGGCGGCGGGAAGGGAACAACATATCCAGCTCACCGTCATCGTCCTCTCTCCATATCTAGGTGTGTTCCGCGCGTACTACCTCTTCTCCCTGGTTCTGCTCTGCACCAGCTCCGGTTCTTTCTGGAGTCTAGCCCCTTCCTCTGCTTTCTTGATTCTTTCCAATGGATGTTGTATAAAAATACAATCTTTGTCTTAGACAATGAACAGATAGTTCGACGTACCCTTGTTACATATGTTTACATGCTAATTTTTGCTCTATGGAAGGGACATTCTTAGATAGGGTTCTTGCTGACGGGAAAAGAGCAGGATCAGCAAGGTATGTAACTGTCATTTTTTTTTTGAAAAAGAAAGCAGAAGCTCTACAGATCACTGTTAGAGGAAAAAAAAAGTTTTAGCAGTTTAGCTGCTACAACCCAGAACAGAAAAAAAAAGAGAAAACAACAACGACCAAGCACCAAGCACAAGGTTTTTTTTTTACAAAAAAAGAAGACAGGAGCTCTACCAATCACTATTAGAGGAAGAAAATAAGTTTTAGTAGTATAACTTCTACAAACCAGAATAGAAAAAAAAGAGAGAAAACAACAACGGCCAAGCAACAAGCACAAGTCTTGACCGCACCCTGCAAAAACAACATAACTCGGCAAAATATGAAGTTTGGAACTAAAATAGCTCTATTCCTAGTTTCCACCTTATCAACTGTAATTGATATCTATAATTTATTGTTTAATTCGTGCCATTATGATTGCTTTATATCATCCATTTCCTCATATGAAATCATTATTTTCTATATATTTTTTGTATTTTTATTATATATACGTGTATCGTCGTATCAGTGTTTTTTAGAAGAAAAAAAAATGATATTTCATGGTATCGACGTATTGGTATCGGCATATCTAGACAACCAAGCTCCGAAGTTCGAACACCTATTCTAAAAATTCTGGATCCGCCACTGCTCATGTATATATAGCACCTATACAATGATTATATAGGATGAGATCCCTGCTGATCCTAACCATAAATAACCAGATTACATGCTATATATATCCTCTTAATTATGGTTAGTCCAGATTACATGCGGTGGCAAATATATTGCCGAACAGTATATGCACACGGCGTCCTAGTGTAGAATGTTCCGAAAAACACGCGCAAGGGTGGGCGAGCCGGACCGCGCGCGTTGGGTGGGCCCGGCCCATCGACTAACCATACCACAGGTGGGCTGGGACGCTTAGAATGGGCCTAATTTCAGGAATGTTTTTTTAAGTGACATAATTAGGAAAGTCTTAGTCGGCCCAAGCTGCAAAGCAAAATTGGGCCAGTGGCATAAACCGCTCCGGTCACTGCCGAGACGAAACGAGGCGGCTGCTCAGATCGGAGTGGCGGCGGCGGCGGCGATGGCGATCCGGCACTATTGGTCGATGGCCGCGGCGGCCGTCGGGTTCCGGCTCGCTCTGGTGCTCTTCGGCGGCGACCTCCACCTCGCCTCCCGCCCCGAGGTCTCCACCCCCCTAACCTCCCTCCGCCGCCGTAAGCACCTCCTCTCTCCCCGACCTTCTCCACCCCAGCCGTCATGTGATGTCGCCATAACCTGGACTTCTCATTTGCTTCCCGTGTGTGTGTGTTGCAGTGGCGGAAGGGTACTGGCTGAAGCAGGCGTCCATGTCCCCCTACTCCGGTACGTTACGCGCTCCCCGTCCTTGTTCGCTTAGCTAATTTTCACTTGACATTTGCATCTGAGCGAACAAACTATTGAGGTCGCCATAGGGCATAGTGTTACTAGCTACAAATGAGCAACTTTTTAGATATTTGATTGGGTTCTACTGATAAGAACCATTAAGTGTTAGCTGCTGCACTAAGTGAGTACTTGTAATGGATGAAATAGCACAGGTTGTGTTTCAGAAAAAGGTAAAGCGGGGCAGAGCTGCTATATCATTCCTACTTAGCATCAGAGGTGCAGATATTGTTGCTATATACATGGTTTAGCAATGATATTTTTATTGGACTCTTTGCAATGTTTATGTGTTATAGTATGAGCTTGAAGGGATGATCTGTCGAATGATTTGTATTTCAGGTTCGATGTATCATGGTTCCCCTTTGCTGCTATCGGTTCTTGGTCCGTTAACTAATAAAAGGTGATTGATCCCTTTGTTTTGATGCTTCTGTGGTTGTATCTTCGCCTTCACCACTGCAGCTATGCCTTCACAGCGTTTATTTACTTGATCTGACCCAATCGCATTTGAAATGTTAACATTCTGACATTGCATGGTGTTACAGGTCTGATGGACACCATTCTCATATATATTGCAGGTAAATAAGTTGGTATGCACTTTTCCATTAAAACTAGTGTTTATGTTTATCTAAGATCGGCAACTTGTTGATATATACTTGATTTTCATAGAAGAAGCAGATTTTCTTTCGAATAAGCTTTGTTCCTTATGTTCTTATTTTGCCTTAGCATGTATTTTTTTAAAACCAAATAAAAAAATTGAAACCTCGAATGTTTTCCATGTATTTTTGCATTTTGTTGGTGGTCATATAATTTCTATTACACTCATGAATGCACGACACAGTTTGATTTTTGTGGCTGTAGATTTCATAGCTGCCATGCTCATCCGAGCAACTGGCCATAGACTCCAAATGGCACGCAACAGAAGCTTGAAGTCACTGGACCTCACAAAAGCAGTAAATACTTCAGGTGAGTCATAGCAGTTAAGGTTATGTTGTTTCCCGTCCCTCCTCTTGGAATGTGCTTTATCGAATACTGACATAAATTTGCCTTAGTTTGTTGCTACCACTCTTTACTTGTTTTAGCAATTACCACATATAGCCCCTTACAGTATCAAAACGATTTTGATACCTGCAGCTTACAAGCTGCAACACAAGTGGTGGTTGTCATTCTTAATTTTTATATTTCTGATTGAAGGAAAAACCGTTTTGTTCCTTTTCCTGTACAAGGAATAAATGAGTTATAGATTTGTCATTTGTCTGATTGAATTAAAGGTGTATAGACCCTGCTTGCTTGATAGGGCTAATTTTGTTGTTGGTAAACCAGAAATGAACAATCTAGTCTGGAAAGGGGAAAATGAAAATCACATGCTCTTAATAGTCTAATGCTTTCAGCTTGTGATGGCTCACTTTGTTACGCTGCTAATCATTCTTATTGGTACTGTCCTTGCAGTTACTGTAAGCACAGGAGATATCGCTTCTCTAATATATTTGTGGAACCCTTGGGCAATAGTTACTTGTGTGGGTTCATGTACATCACCAATCGAGAATTTAATGGTTGTGATAATGATATATGGAGCCTGTTCACGTAAGAGCAACTCACTTTGTGTCTCCCTTCTTTATTTTTCTAGTATCAAGTTAAAATCTCTAATAAAACTTTGACTCAAACTATTTGTTTTTATTTTTCTCATTTTGCTTTGGTTTCTTTTCAAAACTGAAAATGGTTGGTTGAATGGCCTTTTATTTGACAAGGCATCAATTAGCAACATTGTCATGGAAGTTAGTACATTGATCTTTGAGTAATCTAGAAGTGCCCAAGTTTGATGCTGGTTAAAACATCTTTATAATTTTGTAGGTCTTGCCCCTCTTGCTGCCTTTGGATATGTTATGGCCACGCATCTCTCTCTTTATCCTGCAATTCTCATTGTACCGGTTTGTGCCACAACCGCTGTTTGTATTTTTGTAGTTCAAATGTTCGATCATATCTGCCATTTTCCTGCACGGTTGGGCAATTGGCACTAAAAATATAAGTTTTTTCCAGGTCATTCTTTTATTGGGGTATGGCCCAGATACTCCTCCAACAAAAGTATTTATTCTAAAAGGCTCAAGTGCCAGCAAAAATGACTTGTCAGACAATGATAAAAGTACTAGCAGGAGAGTTTTTCAACAATTCTCATGGAAACCAGTACTTCACTTCATATTTTGGCTGTTTATCTGGTCATATTATGTGTTGGTATTGAGCAGCATAACTCTGAATAAAGTGGGTGGTCTTCAGGAGATGTTTGAAAAGTAAGGTGCTTAACTCTTTTTCTTCGGTAGTCATCAAATTAATGTGAAAGTGTGCACTAGTTTGTGTTAAGCTTTTCCCCACTCCAGATGAGTTTGTAAATGAGGGATGGGGACAACTTTTGCTTAGGAATTCAGTTTCAGATATTAGCATATTGTGTCTTATCCTAATAAACTCATTTTCCCCTGTCCACTCCAATATGTCAACTTCATTGTTGGGCCTCATTTCGTACAAAGTTATCTTAGTTTGCAGTTTACTAGCTTTAACATGTCACCAAATTACCTGTTGACCTGTGCTGTGGTTCTGCAGGACTTATGGTTTTGTCCTTACAGTGAAGGACTTATCACCAAATATTGGTGTGTTATGGTGAGTCCTGATTAAAAAAAATATATGTAACTGGAACTCAAGGATATTTCCATTGGTCTCATGCATTTGAGAATTAATGCAGGTACTTCTTTGCTGAAGTCTTCGACTTCTTCAGAAGCTTCTTTCTTATAGTCTTCAACACAAACATTATTTTTATGGTCTTGTCGTTGGCCATCCGTTTGAAGCATCGTCCATGCTTCCTTGCCTTTGTTTATACAGCAATTGTCACGATGTTGAAATCTTATCCCTCAGTGAGTATATTTTACATGAGATTTCTAATAAATTTAGCCCCTCAGCTGCAAAAGATTGCATCAGGGTTTTTATGTTTTGCTCTCCTGTTTTTCTTCTCAAATCTATTGATATGTTATTCTGATTTATCTTCAAGGTTGGAGATTCATCTCTGTATCTAGGCCTTCTGGGCCTATTTGCCAATGAATTAGCAGGTAGCTAATATATCGTTATCTATTATTTTGAGCGACTCCCCAGTCTCCTTGGAAGTTAATGCTTTATCTTTACATTTTGCAGAGATGCAATTCACCTTCTTCTTGTTTTTCGGATATATTGGAGTCTCTCTCCTTAGCCCTGTTATGCACAACCTATGGATCTGGAGGGTCTCTCTCTTTCTCTCTCTCTCTCTCTCTCTCTCTCTCCACGTAGCATATTGTTACTAACATGGCAATTTTTCAGGGCACTGGTAACGCAAATTTCTACTTTGCCACCGGTTTGGCTTATACTTGTCTTCAGGTAACCAATACTTCCCTTCATATATTTGTTCTTTCTTGCGACCATGCATGTCATTCCACGATCCTTGCAATCGTTCCAGAAAACACTTCAGCTAAAAGGATTTGTCTTTTCTAACTACTCTATTGAGCGCTGAGCAATTGTAAGATGAACAATTTCTTTGACTTGTCCCATTTTACATCTTGATTACAAATTATTGTTTGCCATTTTTTTTTGCAGACTGTGTTGGTCGTAGAGTGTGTAAGTTCAATGATAAAACATGACAGGAAGCTAAGGCTACTTGCAACAGCTTAACTTCATTTCTCCGAAGTTCAACAATTCTGATGCTTTTCTTGCTGGTGCTCTTGGGTGCAAACGGTTCGTCTTTCTGAGATTTTGAGTAGATGTAGTTGGTATTTTTTTCGTAGCATGTTGTATTGTACCTCCCACATGTGTACAATATATGGACCACAATTCTTTTAACCAAGACTAAAGAAAGACGTCAGGTTTCTCCTCCTAACTAACTGTGCTCAGTACCGAGCTTCTCTTTGGATCCTGTTATGATTACTTTGTCCATGATCTGGCATTGTGAAATTGGTCCTTGGTACAATTTGTACCATCAATTTGTCCGGTCAAGATGAAAATTAAGGAGTAAAGTCCATTACCGGTCCTTAAACTTTTTATTCTGTGTCATCCCGGTCCATAGACTTTTAAAGTGTGTCATCCCGGTCCCTAAACACTGTTTGGGTCTCAAATTAGTTCTTAAACTTTTTATGCTGTGTCATCCCGGTCCATAGACTTTCAAAGTGTGTCATTACTGTGCCTAAGTAAGAGGGCTATGTTTGAGACCCAAACAGTGTTTAGGGACCGGGATGACACACTTTGAAAGTCTATGGACCGGGATGACACAGCATAAAAAGTTTAAGGACCGGTAATGGACTTTACTCAAAATTAAGCAAGGTCATTATTATTCACACGATGCAGTTTATTACTCCACTATGTACTGCAACCTTCTTCTGCTGTCCAGATCTTTTACCCTTGAATCCTTCCTTTGCAGTGAAATGTTCTTTTATTGGGGTCCAAGTCCGTCCATAGCACGGAAACGGATCTTTGATAACGCAAAGAGCACGGTGACATGTATTAGGTCATTGCTTCAATAGTACGATCCAAAATTAACGGTCTAGATCGAATGGTGCAATGCGAAAGAGTACAGTAAAATAGTAACAGTATTCTCCATGTGTACTGAACTTCATTGATGGCCACACCAACAAAACCTGTGTAGTTGCTGCAGATACTATTTGTCTACCGAAATGCCATTGCTGACCACCTACCCCTTCATTAGATTTACGGAATTGGAAAACTAATTGGATGCTGAAATGCCCATCCTCTCCCAAGCAGTTTCCTTTTGGTTGCGAAAAGCTGTGCGTGTGTGTCAGTTCTTGCGTGGTTCCAATCCATGGCTTGCATCGGCTTGTGTTTTGAGATACTAAGGATAAGAGAGACCGTGTTTGGCGGCAGGAGAGAAGTTGGTGGCCAAACTAAATCGGCTGCTAATAGCCGTCGTCGATGGTGTCAACTGCAAGTTGATGCCTGGCCGCCTGGGTACCCGGAGACTGGTGAGTGGTCGTCGTCGTCTCGTGCCTTAAGAGCAAACTATTTTCTCACAGTAGCCTCATCCAATTCCAGCGTCAGGTTCGGGCAGTCGGGCTGAAGAACAATCACATACAGGACGAAGAACAGTGCCGAAAACGATCGCATTCAAAGTCGCTACGCATCTTTCCCTGGACAAGAAGTACCACGCTGATCAAATATGCACGCCTTTCCTCAATTCCTACAGAAGACGCACAAGGAAAACTTTCATCACCTGACCAATCTATTGTATATTCGTATGTGCCACAGCAGCATCGCATTGCTTTTTCCTCAAAATGGATTGAATGAATTCTAAGTTAGTCGCCGAGAATTTTAAAAGCCTCAGCGCAGTGGGGCCCACTCTGTCGTAGCGTTCGAGCTTAGGCTGGTCCTAATGGGTGATTTCTTCTACTACGTTTATCATTAATGAAAAACATTTAGATACCACCTTCCAACGCATGGTATCCAGAGTGTGGTATCCTGGACCTTTGATATAGAGTATTTACTAGTATTTCTACCTGGGATACTATGTATGAGTGGTATCTAAATAAGATACCGGGTTTTCTCTCTTCCTTAATTACAGTCTTGCGTCGACTTTTGCTATGTGGCGGCCTTAAAAACTCTAGCATGGGCGTTGGGATCAGCCTTACTACTACGTGTCTGGAGGGGAGGATTCGAACCCTCTCCTCCCCCTCTGCATTAGTGAAGTAATGGTCAAGATTTTATAGGTATTGTAGTGGGTCACAAGCATCACTTTTTACAGATTTGTTACTGCTGTGGTTGGGCTGTAGCTGCCCCAATCCTAGTCATCCATCATTGATCAAACGCTCCAAAAGTATTCCTAATGCAGGCAACTGTAGCTCTTTGCATTAATAGTTTGTAACGCAGATGATCCTCGTCCGCCATGGAGGGGAGCCCTGCCCTCTGCAAGTGTACACCGTACACGGACGCAGTGTGCAGTGTGCAAGTGTACATGGACACACTACGTGGGGCGTACGGTCGAACCGACGCATGAACACATCGTATTTAACCTCTTCAACGGCCGGCTCAACGTGTCGTAAATACTAGACACCACACGCCAATGGAAGGAAATATTCATTCCTACGCACACCGGAAGGCTGCAGTTCTCTCACGGGCGCACGCACCGGCACCGCGCACGTCTCGTTTCACTGCGTCGACTCAATTCAATACTCCTACCGTCCTACGAACCAAAGCAGCTGGAGCAGAGTTAAATGAGCGAGCATTCAAGGTGAGGAGTGGTTGGTTGCTGCCTGCCGCTACGTGGTAACAACACTCCCCTGCCACTGCGGTCACTGCTTCAAACCACCCATCCAATTCAATGCAACGCAACGCCATGCCTCTCTCGGTAGCAATCGCTGGATACTATGCGGTAAGGTAAGGGTGTTCGGCCTTCCGACTTTCAAGCCTGCGACTTGTTCTTGGCTGGCAATTTCTTCAGGTAGTATTGCCAAGTACGTCAACGATTGATCGCCAGGTCCACATCTCGAAGGAACCAGCCATCAATACTCTCTTCACGTAACGAGATCCAGTGGTGTCGAAAAAACCTAGGTATGCATCAACTCGGATTCATAAGTTGGTCGACGACCAGGCAGTCGAGACCCGAGGGTCGAAAGCTAGCATCTACCACATTCAAGAACCAAGGGCCATGCATACTCGATGCCATGACACGACAAACACGAAATGAAACTACTACTATATACTATGCCATAGTAGAAACATGCGAAGAGACTGATCCGGTAGTAACCTTAGGTAGAGCCATTTCTCTCTCACCATTTTGACTCTATAGATTTCGATTGGGAGCCATGGGATTTGCAGGCACGTGAAAGGATCACCAAACCTGACCTAATAAAAAAAAATTCACGCCAGGCCCATCCATCCACGGACTGGACACATTTTGACTGCGAGTCTACGGCCCACTACGGAAATGGACACGTTTTGACCGCGAGTCTACGGCGCTCTACGGCCATGGATTCACACAGGTGACAACCACACGCTTACCAATAGCACCTCACCTCAGACTCGGCGAAGGCGACGCAAACAGAAACAGCCATAAACCACAGGAAAATCAAGGAATCAAACACGCACGTCGCTGCACAGTTTCCTTCCTGCCTTGTGATTCGCTCCAATTCCGGAACAGCAGCTCCAAAAAACGAACAAATCAGTGGTCGCCATCTGAGCTCCATTGGCTGCTTACAAGTTACTATTACTACTGCTACTAGCTACGGGAGTAACAAAATTTTGGAGGATATGAGAAGAATGGGAGAAGACGACGGCGTTGTCCAAATCAACAGAAGCTTCGGAGACGTTAAACTCACCTGGAGCCAAATTCTTTTTTACAATGGAGTCCTAAAATAATGTGGAAGCAGGTGAAGTTGACAAAAAAAAACCCTCGTGAGGTCCCGTAATTACAGCTGCTATACGCCTACGATCCAACGGTACAGCGCGACGAACCCCGACTCGTCCTCCTCCGCCGCCGCCGGCGCCGACATCGCCGACGCGGCTTCCGGGTCCCACCGCCAGGAGTCCTCCTGCCGGTGGCTGTGGTGGCTCTGGCTCCACCGCGCGCTCCACCGCCCGGAGAGGGATGATGCCGAGGACGCGAGGCGGTCTACGTACTCGCGCAGCCACCCTCGCGACCCCGCCGCCTCCGCCAGTGCCTCGCCTGGGGATGGCGGTGCTGCCCCAGCCGCCGACTTGGCCGCTGCCGCAGGGCGCGCGATGCGGGACACGACAGCCTCCACCTCCTCGTCGACGCGGTAGTCGAAGGAGCCAAACGAGTAGGTGCGGCGGTCGTCGCCCGCGGCGGACGAGCGGCGGTTGCTGATGCTGCCGATCTCGACGCGGAAGCTCCTGGAGTTGTTGCTGCTCCTCGAGTCGAGGGGCTCCTGATGCCCGGGGGCGACGGCGGAGGCGGTGGGGAGCGGCGGGTGCGGGAGCGAGACGGCGGCGCGGCAGAGCGGGCAGGACGGGGTGGTGCGGAGCCAGGCGTCGACGCAGGCGGCGTGGAACGCGTGGCGGCACGCCGGGAGCAGCCGCAGCTCGGCGTCGGGCGCGAATGGCGAGAGGCAGACGGCGCAGTCGGGGGAGCTCTTGGGCAGCGCCGCCAGCGCAGACGCCATCGTGAAGAGCGGCAGCGACGCGATCAGCCGCTCCTTCTCGTCGTCGACCGCCTCCCCCTCGCCCCCCGCCGCGGGCCTCACCGAGGAGGCAGCCGCCTCCGCCTCGGACGCCCCGTGCTCCCTCGGGAGCGGGCTCGGAGCTGGAGGGGACGAAGACGACGGCCGAGTGAAGCAGCGGAGGAGGAAGTGGATCGACACGGAGGCGAAGAAGACGAAGGCGAGGAGCGCGGCGATGACGAGGAGGGCGGGGGAGAGGTTGAGGGACGAGGAGGACGGCGACGGCAATGAGGGGGGAATGGTGGCAGCGAGAGGGTCACCGGTGGACGGCGGCGCGGGCGGCGGCGGGGAGGCCATGGTGCAAGGAGGCGGCGGCGGTGTGTTTAAGGCTCGCTCTCCGTGTGGTCTCGCGCCTTTTATTTATGGGTTTTGGGGTGCGTGGTGGTGGAGGTACGGGGAGCGAGCCATAGGCAAGAGGTGGAAACTGCAAAGTAGAAAGAAAAAAATACTAGTGGTAGATCACATGAAGCAGGGATGTGAGTGACGCCTTTTCAGTCTTTTCTCGTTCATCTCATCATCTTTGGTTTGTGTTTCTGACTTCGCTTGTTTTAATCTCCTCCCTTTTTGGGAGGTGAGGTGGATGTAGAGGTGGAGCATTTAAATTGTCTCTAGAATGCAAAATTGCATCAGGTCAACCATTTCTAGTCTAATCGATAAATTAGCTGGTTGATATTGTGGAGATCAAGTTCAAATCCTAATTCGCGATGTACAGTCTAGAGTTCTTTTTAGCGGGGATTGTAACTTTAGAGGTAAACTAGCCGATTGGTCCGTGCGGTTAGTGTAGCACAGTGTAACTTTATGCAATTTCAAAATTTATGTTTTGCGGTCTAAATTTGAATTTGAGATATTCGATTTCATATTTAATTAACAAATTTAATTTTGAGATCTCTTTTGGTATGTGTGAAAGCGAGGATCGAGAGGTAGGTATATCCAGGGAATTTACACTCTCAACTTTTGAATTAAATATAGTGCTACATGTTTCTCTTTTTTTCTTCAAATTATTATATCTCTAAACAAACTATTGAATCTAAATATTTAAAATTAGGCTCCATCAAATTAAGGGTTGTGTCTATATATATATATATATATATATATATATATATATATATATATATATATATATAGAGAGAGAGAGAGAGAGAGAGAGAGAGAGAGAGAGAGAGAGAGAGAGAGAGATTTAGCCATTTCAGATCCCACTTCCAATATACCATTTAAACACATATATTATCTTACTTTTATCATTTTCAAAGATATCTTAAATACCAATTATAAGATACTCCAATGCGACTTGATTGAAAATTTTTCATTGGAGCCCTCTATTTTTTGCAATATACCCTTTTTCATATATAAAAGAAGTATATACACAAATTTTGCTATAAAAAGTGGAATTTAATGAAATTTTTCATGAAACTCACTTTGGGGTATCTTATAATCATTATTGGAGTATGCTCAAATATATAAAGAGGTATCATCGTACGATTTAAGTGGAATATGAGAGGTAGGAGTACGTACTCCCTCGAACCCACCCGGGCGATTTTTTTGCGGATACGGCTTTTTTTCATCACGTATTTGCGGATCTGACCACGGTCACGGTGTGTTTACAAATATGGCACATTGGCGTCTGACCACCGTGTGCAGGCCACACACCATGCATGACGATGGCCACCACTTTGAGCCACCCCGCCACGTCATTCTTTGGCGCATGGTGGCCATCTTGTGAGCCATTAGGGCTAATTAGTTAGGGGTTAGGGCTAATTAGTTAGTTAGGTTAGTTAATTAGTTAGGGGTTAGGGCTAATTAGTTAGGTTAGTTAGTGTTATGCTGGAATTTGTAGGAATTTTAAAATATAGAAAATCAGTTCAAAAAATTATGAAATTTTTCGTGGAACCTCCTGACACCGTGTACTTAATTGTGTAAATTTTTCATAATTTTATCCGTTTAGAATTGTTATCGCTATTTCGTATAAGTGTCATGTTCGTATGAATCAATAAATGTAGAAAATAAGCTCAAAAAATTATGAATTTTATTTTGAAGGGTCCTCACGCAGTGGACTTGATTGTATAATATTTTGGTAATTTTATATGTATTCTGGTATTGTCTCAAAAATTTAGGATTTAGGTCGCGAAAATTTTGATTTTAGGTTTCGGAAATTAGGGTTCCATGGTTTCATGTGACTTGGAATGTATAAAAAAAGCTACATTGCAACTCCATTGGAGATATCGATATACAATATGGCACTGGAGTACACATGTAACAACCAAAACACACGTACAAATATAGCAAAACAAAATATGAATACAAATATACCCAAACATAATCGTATAACACGGGATATACCAAAGTCTAGATAAGCTTGTGCATGAACCGGGATGAAGGAGGAGGAGTATTATCACATGTAACTCGATCAATTAGGATACTCTTTGTTTATTTATCGGTTTAGTGTGGATGATGTTCTTTAATACTGTATTGTACGACGAGCTAGATAAGGTTGTGCATGAACCAACTGAGGGAAATACGTGGCATGCAGATCATATAACGATGTACTGTAACCTTCGACTCGTGTGCGTTTCGAATGCTACGGTACATTGTTATATGATCTACACACCACACATTTTTCTCAGTTGGTTCATGCACAATCTTATGTAGCCTGTGGAACAATACAGATCATCCACGGCAAACTGATAATTTGACAAAGATTGTCCTATTTAACGATGTGTACAACTAGCCTCCGCGGCGTCATAGCGAGTGCCCCTTGTCTCGGGGCTACCCACGGTGACGGTGAGTGTAGAAGTTGTCCATGTCTTGCGATATCATGATGTAAGTGGATCGTACAGTAAGAAATGTAACAAGGATGCAAATTGTATATAACTCACGTCCTCGATATAGAGTGCGCCCGGTCGCCCTAATACGCTTCGACATCGGCCGGTCTCGGTCAAAGGAGCCTTCCCCCTCCCCTTGTCGTCGGACTCTCCACATCGGGCTGGTGTGTCGAAGTCGTCTATGTCCTGCGATTCCATGATGTAAGTGCACCGTACAGTGAAAATCGTAACAAGAATGTAAATTCTTCGTAACTCACGTCGTCGATATGGATTACGCCCGGACGACCGGATACGCTACGGTAGCCGGGCTCAGTCGCACGAGCCTTTCCCTTCCCCATGTTGCGGGACTCTCCACGTCGGGTTAGTATGTCGAAGTCGTCCATGTCCTGTGATTCTATGATGTAAGTACACCGTACAGTGAAAACGTAACAAGGATATAATTCTTCATAACTCACGTTGTCAATATGGATTACGCCTGGGTGAGTACTGGGCTCCTTCGGTGCCTCCTCAACAGGGTCTGGTACGTAAGGTTTTCACCGCATGAAGGTCTCGGCCTGCATCGAGTAGTTCAGTATGTACTTATGCTGGATGAATGCCCTGTCATATATCTCCGGGCCATTGATCCACTGGAAGAAGTGGCAGCGCATCTCAGGCTGCCATTACATAGGGATGAAGTTAAAAAATTAAGGAATTCAACGTAGGAAGAGGAAAATCGATGTGTGCGAAAGAAACGCTTACGAGGTGGTGCTCGCACGTGTAGTACGCTCGGGCGGCGGTGTCTGGGTGTGTAGGCTGAATGATCTTTGCCGGCTCGTCACACACACACTACGGGATCGGAAAACGTGGTGGTACTCGAGCATCTTTCATTGAAAAAAATCTGGGTATTGTAGATGTTTCCTCTTTTGCACAAGCTAGTTGCGCTTCTACAACATCCTCGCGTAGAAGTTTGCCGAAGAGTCCATAGCTGGGTATCGTAGAATTTTACACTGTACATAACAAACAAGGTAGAAAAACATTACATTATGACACTAAATGACGACGGGATGAGCTGGGTCTATTGGGACAATCCTTCATTGAGTGCCCAGGGGTCTTGCATATCCTGCACTTGATTGTGCGGCTAATACTGGTACGTTGACTAGCATCCATGTCATTCTGGAAGCACCGCGTCTACCATCGCCCCTTCCCTATTTTCTTCAAGTCCCTGTTGGGACCCTATTGCACTATGTCCGGCCAAAGATCCTTGTAGTTCATTTCCAAACTGTACGAGTGAAACTCTCCACTCCATGTACCGAATAGGTGCTGCATGTCGTAGTACTCAGAGATGTACGACGTAGACATCTGCCTCATTTGCGCACACGCCTTGTACACATGCGAGCATGGTTTGTGTAGGAGCATTGGTTTATTGCAGGTGCATGTAGCCACATTACCTAGGGTGCATACCTGTTTCCTTTCCTCCCTAGCATGCATGTTGACGTATTTCTGTCGAAGCCTGATCTCGTACTTCCACCTGAGGCCATCGATCACCCAGATGTCGTGCATTCGGGCCTTCTCCATCTTCCGGTCCATGTGCCCCTGCATGTTCTCAGACCACTACTTGCCTTTGTTCATCTATCGCTTGGCTATAGTGCCTCTATTGACGAAATAACCAACAGTGCGAGTCCATGTCTCCTGGACGATCGCGGTAATAGGGAGGCACCACATACCTTTGAGGACGCTGTTGTAGACTTCGAACATGTTGGTCATCATAATCTCGTACCTTGCACCGTCTGTGTCTTAGAGGAGGGACCATTTCTCTAATTCAGGAGCGTGGCCATTAATCCACTCGGAGAAGCTTATGGCACTGCTGAGTTTCTCCCCCTCCGGAGTGGATTCCCTTGTATGCCTCCTAGTCCGGTGTTCGAGGTATCTCCAAATAGACTCAAACTTCTGTCTCTGGTTCTGTAGACACAATGCCTTGAACGTCTTCATGAGTTCTTGACTGCGGAACCGCGTGAATAAGTTAGATGTAAGATGCTTCATGCACCACCTGGATTGCACGTCGTTCCACTGGTGAGATGGATTCATCCCACGCTGCATGGTGTTGATTGCCGCCAACAACCCAGCATTGCGGTCTGTGATTAGGCAGACGTTGGGCCGGTCTCCCACCACTGCCCTCTTCATGTTCTCCGAGAACCACAACTAGCTGGATGTGTTCTCGCTCTCCACAATGGCAAATGCCATCGGGAGAAGCTGGTCATTCGCATCGGCCGCCACCGCGGTGAGGATGGTGCTCTTGTACCTCCCCGTGAGGAAAGTGCCATCCATCATTAGCACGGGACGGCAGAACTTGAAGCCCCCGATGGACTGAACGAAAGCCCAGAACACCCAGTCCAGTATGAAGCGGTTGGGCCCTTTTCCAGCATCTTCACAGTCAAGCTTGTTTATGTACGTGCCGCCGGAGTTTGATCCGGCAATCTGGTGAAGCAATCTCGGCACAAGGTTGTACGCCTCTTCGTATGTCCCGTACATAGTCTCAATGACCTTCTGCTTGGCTCGTCGAACCTTGCTGTAGCTAACTGGATAGCCAACCTGATTGACGACTTCTGACATCATCAGCTTAGGGTAGATAGACACGTCCGCCTCAACTAGGTGCGTGATGTGGTTTGCAACATATGCGGAAGTCACGTTCCGATGCTGTCGCATGGGCTCGCTCAACTTGCAAGTGTGGTCGATCAGCTCCTTGACCGTGAAGACCGAGCCGAAGATCTTTGCTCGGTGAGCGCTGACCTTGCCAGGGCAGCCTTCTACTACGCACTTCACTGCATACTTTCCTGGGTTGGACAGGTCCACTCGGTACACACGGCTGATGGACAAGGCGTACCGTGCTATAGCTTATTGCACGGCCACCTTGTCTGGGAAGCGCTGCTCAACTAAGAGGGTGTCAGCTTCAAACCCCCACTGAAAGCCTTCTTCTTGCGGCAGTACGAGCGACCACACCGCGTTATCATCAAGTCTCGATGCCACGTAAGGACCACTGGCTTCGTATGCATCCTCGTCGGTACCATCTGAGCTTGGGTCGGTGTCCTCGTCGGACACCAACCCGAGAGGCTCGTCCGGTAGATACTCGTGGCAGTCGATGCGGGCTGACCACCATGTTTCCGCCCCCCTCATTTGGCAAAAAAATTAGACATGGGACTTCCCTCCGAGGCAGCACGAATGTGCTGCCATCTTCAGGCTCGGGCTGCGCTTGCCCACTTGTAGAGGCCCCAGCATCATCAGGGTTTCCCAACGCTCTACGTACAAAATTCACGTACACCATAGGCTTCCCGTGAATGGCCGCCTCGGGCTGGGAGACAATCTCTATGTATCGCCTCTATGCTATGCTTCCATTCACCTTTACGAGCTCCCACACATAATTCGTGTAGGTGATCGCCTCGATCATAACTTTCTTCGTCGTTGGCTCTGTGACGAACTCCCTCCGGATGCAGCTTCGCAACTCGTGAATATTCATCGCGTGGAGCCCCTCGGCCAGACTACCTTGTACTGCCATCTCAACAGGTCCAACCCATCGTGTCCGGCCCGTACGAGACCATTGTCGTAAAACACAAACAAATCTTGCATGTTCGAAACGAATGAGTTATGCCTAACTAATTCCTACTTAAGTAATTACGACTGATTAATTACCACTACACTAATTCATTAACACTTATTCAATATGCCGTAATGATGACTACTAAACCAATTACAACTAATTAATTACCACTAACTAATTCATTACTAGTGAACTAACTAATTACGACTAATTAATTACCTCTAAACTAACTAATTACGATTGATTAATTACCACTACAAAATTACCAGTACTTCATTTCCACTTACTTAATATGCTGTAATGATGACTACTAAACTAATTACGACTAATTAATTACCACTAAACTAATTCATTACTAGTGAACTAACTAACTACGACTAATTAATTACCTCTAAACTAACTAATTATGATTGATTAATTACCACTAAAATTACCAAGACTTCATTTCCACTTATTCAATATGTCGTAATGATGACTACTAAACTAATTACAACTAATTAATTGCCACTAAACTAATTCATTACTAGCAAACTAATTAATTACCTCTGAACTAACTAATTACGATTGATTAATTACCACTAAAAAATTACCAGTACTTTATTTCCACTTACTCAATAAGCTGTAATGATGACTACTAAACTAATTACAACTAATTAATTACCAATAAACTAATTCATTACTAGTCAACTAACTAATTATGGCTAATTAATTACCCATAAACTATCTAATTATGACTAGCTGACTAAGACTGACTAATTACGACGACGGTAATAACGGCAAAAGCATAACACAAATTACTTGCAATTCGGGGGAAGTAATCAATCAGCCCTTCGGGGGGAAGTAATCGATCAAGGCCGAGCGACGAGAAGCAATAAAACAGTTAACCTCCCAATAAAATTAATTATGTTACGTTCTTTGAGTTCTTAGCGACGAGCGCAAGAACGAGAATCGAAACGCAAATGAGATGAGCGAAGAGCGAGTGCCAGAGTTTGGTATTTATAGTCGAGCGGAGAAGGAGTCGCGGCGTTGGCGCCGGGAATTCCGTAAGCGTTGGCACCGGAATTTCTGGACGAGGCAACAAATGTACGGAGGAGAGAGGAGGGACGGTGGGAAAGATGTTCACCGCGAGGTTTTTAAATTCTTCGCAAAACAGTCCGGGTGCGTGGCGGGTGTGGCAGGTAGGAGGGAGGGCCGGAGGGGGGGCGTGAGTCGGGAGGGTGTTGTGAGAACAATTCTGAACGAATAAAATAATAAAAAATTTACACAAGCAAGTACACGATGTCAGGAGGCTCCACAAATAATTTCATAATTTTTTGGACTTATTTGCTATATTTTAAAATTCCTCTGAACTAGACTAACACTAACTTAATTATCTAACCTAACTAATTAATTAACCTAATTAACCCCTAACCCCTAACAGTGGCGGGCGCATGGTGGCCATGAGCCAAGGGCTGGCGCATGGCCACCCTACGCCAACGCGGCTAAGGTGGTGGCTCAGGGCTGGTGGCGGCCACGCATCGGCGACGGCGGCGGCGTTGGCGTATGGTGGCTGTGCGCCAATGCCACGTGCCGTGGTTTCCGGCGTTGGCGTACGGTGACCATACACCAGCGATGATACATCTGTAAATACCATAGCGTCGTGATTAGATCCGTAAATACGCGCTAAAAAAAGGCCGTATCCATCAAAAATTCCACTCGGGCTAGCTGCTAAGTATGTCTCACCCCTCTACCGGGATGAGGGTAGGTTTGTAAAACTACTAGTAAATACTAACATGCTGAACATACTCGCTGATGAAAGTGACTTTCAGAAAGAAGATGTACCACAAAAGGTTTCCTTCAGAGCAAAGGATTGTATCCAATAGCTACAACATAATTTCTAATTCCCCTATAACCAAGATCAGTTACTTCATGTACTTCAATCAGATCAATATATGCATACAATGCTTCATATCTAGGGCCATTTGATAAAGCAGTCAGCCTACGCAGCACAGATCCTGAAACTGTATTGGCAGCTTGTCCTGCAGAATCACTATCTGTCATCGTCCAGAGTAAGCAAAGTGTCACAAGTCACAGCACAGACCAAAAAAAAAAAAGAGGAACAACTCAACAAGAACAAGAAAACAGAACAGGGTAACAACGCTTTCGGATTGATGTATTGATGCCTTGCAGACGTAACAAGCTAGACACACATAGCCTTTAGGAGTAATAGCCGTTATCTACAACTCGCATTATTTGTTCCGTAATAGCAGAAGAATGGACTATGATTTGATTTCCGAATGGAAAGAGCTAGATCAGGGCTTTAGTTAGGGGTTTTTTTTTTTTGCCTTTAAAGGTAACTAATAGGGTGGCCCGCGCATTTGTAGGGCTAGATTTGTTTCGAAGTTTGTATAAATACTTCATAATATGTTATGTATCTTATAGGCTATTTAGACTTTTAAGATATCCTAAACATTAGAAATAACAATAAAATGTTGAAGGAAATTACAATCTGAGAAACGTAATTGAAGTACATACTTTGATGGAAGAAAATCATTTAGTATAATAAGTTGTTGGGGGTTCCTAGAAACTAATCACTCTCCATCATGCGTAGATCATGTAGCTGCATGTCCCTATTCTTACTATGTTAGTTTTTTTTTCCTCCAAATTATATGCATACACATGTACCTCTATTTAACCTCAAGCAATACATTAATTATATGTACGGTAAATTATCTTATTAGTTTACATATGCATACACCGATTCACTATAAGCATACACTGATGCATCAGGGGCAACCTACCTCGAACTTATCTTCCCTCACAAGCCGACTGCCCCACCAAACTATGTGGCTTCTATCTCTTCTCGCCGTCACATCTTTTTTGCTTCAGCCTCCAACAGTAAGCCCAAATCTTGATCATTCCACTCAGCTGCTACCCCTTCCAATACAATATTTTACCACATAGTTATTTTCTACTTCTCCCCAATTATTGATTAATGCTAACCATTGTGGCAACAACATGTATGCACATGCAACCTTTGCCAATCCCAGTTGGGACACATGTCACGCTCTCTCCGATAACCCCAAGCATATTCCTTACAGCTACGCCATCTGTACTCCAAGTTTTTTTTGCTCCTCTGCCTCTGTACGTCCGCGCTTCTATTCGTACGGATGCATGTATGTACATACGCATGCATTATGTTATACATGCTTGACGTCCTCTTCTCGTGTCGATCGCTCCTCTTCTTCAACGTTGGTCAACTCAACGTTGTGGCCTCCTCACTAACCGCGGCGACCTCCCATCTCCACTAATGTCAACATGTCTGCTTTAGTCATTGTCTAACGATATGGAGAATCTTTTCGACATCGCCGGCGGCGACATGTCCCTCGCTAGTGATGGTATACTCCTAGCTACCCGATGACCCCATATCGTCCATAGCTCTTTAATGCAAAGCTTTATCCCCTCTTTACTAGGACTTCCCCATCATCAAGTTTCTTTGACCACTAACTTCTTCAACAACAACGATGCTTACCACTTGTCATCTTGACTCTTGGTTCCTTCAACACTGAACTTTCTCTTTAATGGCTCTAGTGAGTAGCACGACATTGTCTTCATCTCCGTCGTTGCCACATTGGCTCTTTACTTCCCTGTGGGTCAATGTCTTCTTTCATGACGGATCGATGTTATTGCACTCTTTTGTGGTCTCCTCCGACATCATTCATGCTATCCTCATTATAACTTATATTTTTAATCAAAATTTTAGTTATTTTTTTATTTTTATTCCATAGGAAGTAACGTAACGTGACCTTGAGAGAGAATATGGTGGCTTCTTTTATGCCTCCTCTGACACCATACATTTCATGATTGTTATAACTTTTATTTTTACTCAAGATTTTAGATATTTTTGTTGCAGTTCATATACCCATCAAATTGCTAAATTTATTTAATTTATTTAGGGATTTTACTTCAGATTTCGTGTGGAAATCAAATCACAAATTTTCTTCTATTTTTTATTCCGAATTTTGGTTATTTTTTTGGAATTTGTATCTGAATCCAATTGCTAATTTTATTTTATTTTTATTCCAAAATTTAGTTATTATTTTGTTGGATTTAGTATACAAATCTAATTGCCAATTATTATTTAGTTTTTGTTTGAATTATAATAATTGGAATTCATATGAAAATAAAATTGCTATTTTTATTTTTATTTTTGGGTTTTTTGTTAGATTTAGCATACAAATCTAATCTCCATTTTTAATTTTTATTCCAAATTATAATTATTTACCGATTTTACTTAGAAATTAGTATGGAAATCAAATTACTAATTTTATTTTATTTTAATTATGAATTTTAGTTTTATTATACTTGACATAGACTCTTTTACTTAGGTATTCGTATGGAAATCAAATTATTTATTTTATTTTAATTTTGTTGTACTACTTGGTTTAGACTCTTTCTTTTAATCTAAACTGTTATAATTTAGACCCACCATAATCATCGGTATAGATCTTTTTTTTCTACCAAGTAACATGAGAATTTCTAGCCATTGAGAGCGAACATGGTGGCTTCTTTAGACTCTTCTTTAATAAGATAATAGATGGTGATCAAACTCAATCCATGCTAGTAATAGAGTTTGAGTGACGTTGGGAAAAACAGCTGCTTATTTAGCTAGTTTTGTCGAACAATTTGTGTGGGGGCTTACTTAAGTAGCTTTTACTCGAGAAAAGCTATATAGTGCTTCCGGGGGAAGCTAAGCCCTTTTCGATCACGTCAACAAGAACACGACATGATAAACTCGTTGGCGCATATATAGTCAATTTACTGCGGAACTTTGTGAAATTAACAAAGAACGATTGAGCTAGAGTAACCGCACCGACAAAGTACGGTTGAAGCGCAATTAATTCGATCAATTCACCCATGAATACACACATTAAAATCAGTATGTAGTGAGTCGACGTCATATTTTTTCTACTCGACCTTCTGCTGGGGCCATTGGTATCTACGGATCAACGAAGTTGCTTGCGTTTTAATCAATACATGGAAATGTCTGTAATTAACTTTTTTACCAACTTTGTGGAAACAAACAGCAGATGCTAACTAAATTAAGGCGCATTGATCAACAGATCGAGCAAAAGTACCGTGGGCAACGTAATGATCTGCCGGTACATATGCTGTAGGTGCCTTTAATATCTCATGTCCAAGAATTTATGAACTCCATCAGACACATATCAACCAGCAGGCCCCATGCTTCGCTACACTTATGGTGTATCCAATGGAAAATTATCAAAAACTGGAGTCTACTATACTAGTAGGAGAAAAGTCTCCTGATGAATTGATTGGTTTCGTATTGATTGGTTTCGTGTAGGAAGTCGTCACATCTCTCTCTCTCTCTCTCTCTCTCCAAATGTAAACTATAGCTGGATAATTTTGCATCATGCACGTTATATATGAACCGGTTGCATTGTTAAGAATGATGATTTGCAGATACGTGGAATTTGACTTGGAATTATTAAATTCCGTTCCAAATTCTCTCGCACGCGCATGTGTGGAGAGGTCGTTGAAGGTAGGAGTATCGTGCAGCTACGAATAATAATAATGTGCTGACCATAAATAAATTAGCAGTATAGAAGCAAGCATCGCGTACGGGTAATACTAGTGTATGCTTGGCCTCCGGGGGCACAGATGTGGTTGTTACCTGATCGATTTATTGGCTCACATGCATGCCGATTTGACGAGAGCATGAATGCAACGCAAATACATTGGAGAGATCTGCGTTATTAACAATGCTAAGCGCGTCGGCAGATTTCACTGGCTTCTCTGTATTAACTGGAACAGTGGATATGGTTGTCTTGTTGCTGACCATCCCATCCCGGCCACATCTGATCACTCCCATTAAATAAGTAACCAATCTATCTATTATTTTACTAAAGCAAAGTCAAAAGAAGCTACCACGATTCGCTCTCAAGGGCTATAAATTCCCATGTTAATCAATAAAAAAAAGATTTACACCGTGGATCGTAGTAGGTCAGATTATAACGGTCCAGATTCAAAGAAAGAGTTTATATCAAGCACAATAAAAATTAAATTCGGAATAAAAATAAATAGAAATAGAAATTTGTTTTCCATAAGAATTTCTAAGTAGTCCCTGTCAAGTACAATAAAAATAAAATAGAAATAGAAATTTGATTTCCATACGAATTCCAAAGTAAAAGAGTTCATGTCAAGTGTAATAAAAATAAAATAAAAATATTTTTTTTGGAAATTTTGAATAAAAAAATAAAAGTTAAAACAAGGGATGACACGAATGGTATCGGAGGAAACCACAAAAGAGTGCAATGATATCAATCTATCCTACAAGAAGATATTGACCCACGGGGAAGTGAAGAGCCGAGACGACAACGGCGGAGATGAAGGCAATATCGTGGTGCTCACCTTAGCTGTTCAATTAGGACAATGTCGTCCCACTAACGGAGCCATTGATGAGAAAGTCCAACGATGAAGGAGCCAAGGGCCGCGATGACAAGTGGTGTGCATCGACGTTGTTAAAGAAGGTAGCGGCCAAAGGAGCTCAATGATGGGGAAGCCTTAGCAGAGAGGAGATGAAGCTTTGCATTGTAGGCAAGCTATGGACGATACAGGGCCATCGGGTAGCTAGGAGTGCGCCATCACTAGTGAAGGGTGCATCGTCAACGGCGATGCCAAAAAGATTCTCCATATCGTTAGACAACGACTAAAGCAGACATGTCGACATTAGTGAAGATGAAAGGTCGTCGCGGTTAGTGAGGGAGCCACAATGTTGAGTTTGCCAATGTCGAAGAAGAGGAGCGACCGACACGAGAGAAGCTGACGCGAGCATGTATAACATCATGCATCCATATGAATAGAAGCGCGGACGTACAAAGGTAGAGGAGCAAAAATCTTGGAGTAGAGATGACACAATCATATGGATTATGCTTTGGGTAACTGGAGAGAGCATGATGAAAGCATCTAGGCTCCTAAAAATAATTTTAGAAATTAATAACAACAATGTGTTATGGGACAAATATGTGTGCTAAGATATTTTAAAGGTTTAGTCCCGGAGTTTGAATGACGACATGAAAATGGCAATGCAAAGATGATAAAAGATCGACATGGCTCAAGGCAAAGGTATTACGTAGTCTAAGGACCCTTTTATAGTTTTTACCGGTCTCGATGATTGGTGAAAAGACCGGATTGTAGGCTAGATGCCATTCTATAAAGAGAGATCATGGCTAGTAGCTTCAGGATCTATTTTGTACCATCTTGATCAACTAAGAGTCATACATTGCATTTAGAAAAGCATCTGGAAAATCTTCAGTAAAAACGGTATGACCGCAGTTGATGAGCGGTACTACCGCAGAACAGTAGTATCGAATTCTAGTTGGTGGTACATAAATTTCAGAGAGCATATTTTTGGGAGTTTTCCTCCCCTTGAAATCGGTAGTACCGATTGAGCCGAGCCAGTGTGGTAGTACCAGATATTGTGAGTGCGGTAGTTACCGCACCTTTCTGTAACGGCTAGTTCAGAAGCATTTAATGAACATCAATTGACCGTTGAACAATAGGTGTGGTAGTACCGGTCGATTAATGGCGGCAGTACTACATCTATTGAATTTTCAGGGGATCTTCTTCAAACAGTCGAATTTATGGTTGGGGGCTATAAATACTCTCTCACCAGCACCAAGCTCAGTACCTTGGACCTCATTGAATACACTTGAGCCTTTGGTGCACTCTTCTCTACTCATTTACTCATATTTCACATTTTGAGATAGTTGAGAGCATTTAAGTGCATATGCATCATTAGTTAATCTCTTTGGCACTTGATAACCTTCAAGCAAGCGCTGTGATTTATTACTCTTGGTGCTTGCCGACACCTAGACGGCTTGGAGAAAGTTTGTGCGGTGATCTCTTCAAGAAGATTATGAAGAGGTTCGGCAACGGTTGTGAGTAGTTTGATGCTCACCGTCTCTGAAGTGGATGAAGAGCAATCCTAGTGGGATTGAGGTGTTTGAGGCTTAATTCATAGAGCCGGTCCAATCCGTTTGGACTTACCTCAACATGGACTAGTGAAGACAGGTAAGTCTTCGATACCATGGGAAAAACATCAATTATTTTCATTGTGGTTTTCTATCTTGTCTTTACTATTTCTGCATTCACATTTCTAGGAATTTATTTGTGTAGAATTGCTTGGCTAGAATTGTATTTAGTTTTGACATAGCTTTGAGGTGTCGTAGTGAAAGCTTAGAATATATCTCTTGAATTGTGTTAAAATTATTTAATTAGACCATATTTGCTAGAATTGTTAATTAGAGCATAATTTTTTTTATAAACCTCCTATTCACCCCCTTCTAGTCGGTCATCCTTGATCCTACAAGTGGTATCAGAGCTTGGTCTCTCTTTTATTTAGGCTCAACCGTCTAGGAGAGAAAGGATGGCTAGTGAGGGTATGTCAATAAGCAAGGCATCTCTATTTGATAGATCAAATTATGCTTATTGGAAAATTAGAATGCTTGTTTATTTAAAGGTCATGAGCCTAAGCATATGGAGAATTGTAAGTGAGGATTTCGTTATGACATTTGATCCTACACACCACACGGATCTTGAGGAACGAAACTCCCACCTCAATGCTCAAGCGATGAATGCTCTTTTTGGAGCCTTAAACGCGGATGAGTTCAATCGAGTAAGCAACCTTGAGACCGCTCATGAGATATGGATTACGCTCTTGGAAATTCATGAGGGCACATCCACGGTAAAAGAAGCCAAATTGCGTAGGTTTCGGATTAAATATGAGACATTTACAATGTTACCCTATGAGAACATCATCGAGATGTATTATAGACTCAACAACATTATAAATGAGCTCAAGGTCCTAGGCACTAATATAACCGATGTTGATATTGTGCGCAAAATGCTTAGGGCTCTACTAGAGAAGTATGAGACGTTTGTGACTATTTATCAACTCACCCGAGTTATCAAGAATGACACCAACTGGTCTTTTGGGCAACTTCATCACCGGTGGGTTGTATAAGAAAGACAAGGATGAGCTTGTGGAGCAATCCTCCTCCAAGAAAAAGATTACCACTTTTAAAGCAAAAGCGGAATCAAGTGATGAGACGGATGATGAAGAAGATGACTCCGAAGAGGAGTTCGCTCTCCTTGTAAGGAGAATGAAGAAATTCATGAGAAGGCACTCATACCAAAGTGCTAATCTTGACAAGAACAAAAAGGGGAACTTCAACAATGACAACAAGCGCTATAACAATATCCGTTGCTATAAGTGTGATGAGAAGGGGCACATTACCTCTCATTGCCCAACCAAGAAGGATGATAAGGCCAAGTCATCAAAGAATAAGAAATTCAACGGCAAGAATAAGTTCTTCAAGAAGCTTCATAAAGATAGCAAGAATGAAGTATGTATTGGAGAATGGAACTCCGATGAGGAGTATTCCGACTTCGACTCTGATGATGACAAATCCTCCAAAAAAAGGGGGACTTGTTGGCATTGCCATCAAATACGCGTTATGACTCTTCTCCACTCCTACCAGCCTCATGCCAAGAGGAGAAAAGGTGAAATACATGGATCTACAGCCTACATGGAGTGTACCACGGCATGCACGAATGTACGTTGAGATAGGAATGTCTACCGACTGGCTACTGCATGCCATACCATGAAGCCATGGTCGATCGATCGATACATGCATGCATGATGTGGTACATTGTACGTACGTACACTGGTAATGGTGTAGTTAAGCTGCAGCCAAATAACCCTAGTTATGTACGTTTCGTCCGTGGCTTCCCTGCATGGCCGGTGTCCTGTGATGAAGCCTAACAATATAATTTGGAGGAGCTGTACTCGCAACGGCTACGAGGATTTAACAGCCTAATTAACCTACATCTCGCTCGGTCGGTCTCGTGGACGGACATTATTCCATCATACTACTGTATGCAGCAGCTAGCAAATTAATCTTACCTAAGGGCATCTCCAATAGTGCCATATCAGCCGTCGGTTAACCCTTCCATGTCAACAAATCCTAGGTGAAAGAGAGAGAAGCATGGGAGAGAAGGAAAGCCGTCTCTTCCTCAAACAACCATCTCTACACACGAATCAAGACAAAGCAACAAGTGCGTGTGAGAGAGGGGTGAAGGAGTGAGAATATTATAGGTTTGACATGAATGTTAGAGACAACTTGCTAGAGACAGTTTATTGGAGGTGTTGTCTCTAAATCTGTCTTTCGGTGATGTGGAGTTGATATAACAAAATTAGAGACAACACTATCGGAGATGCCCTAAGTAGCGTAGCTGACGCGACGGCGTAGGTGTCAAGAAAACCCTGCAAGGAATTAGTAGGATGCCACAGAAATAATTTCAGTGTTTGGGGGATACGGATCTAGAGACGCACTCTACACGCGCATTAGACCTCATTCGAGCCGTCCAATCACCAAGGGATGGTTTAGATCAATAGCTCACACCATCCTGCTACAGTAATAAATAAGACAATCGCCGAATATTTCTACGGTAAGTTTTAACAAGGTGTTCTAGAGCACTGTAGTGATAGACTCGCATTGTTGTTGTTGCGGTAGTCCTCTACAGTGATGTAGAGGACCTGCATCGGTCTGTGTTTGGGAGATCATGGATGGATCGATCGGATCATGCAGCGACGAATCTAGAAGAAAAACAACTAGGTGTCCCTATACATATCATCATATGTGTATAGGACCACTAAGCTTATATTACGGGGTGCACAACTATGTATATAGGAGCTTTGATAAGGTAAAATAAAATCAGATCCATTGTCCTGTGCACCCCCTAAGTCTCACTTAGATCCGCCCATGGGATCATGCATGGACACAAGAAGCATGGAGGCCTGCTGGCAGGGCACGTACGTACGTTGTAGGCAGTAGCATTCAGGCCGGAAGCGACCGAAGGATTCAGCTGGATAGCTTGCTAGCTAGCGATCGATGCATCACATGCATGCAGTGGCAGAGCTAGAAATTAGATGATGGGGGTGCACACTTCATACTCAATTCTATAGTTCACAGCATTGTGCAGCTCAAGCTCCTTCACAAGTTCAAGGACACATTAGTACATTACTACATCAGCTAAATAGCTATGCAAGATGATCCTATGTCCCCTATTCTTTTTAATCTTGTTGTGGATGTGCTTGCCACCTTTATTTCAAGAGCTAAAGAAGCAGGTCTTTTATCAGGAGTAGTTCCTCACTTCATTGATGATGGGTTGTCAGTTTTACAATATGCTAATGATGCTATCCTCTTCTTGAATAATGATTTAGAACAAGCAAAAAATCTCAAGCTTATTTTATGTGTCTTTGAACAATTATCAGGCTTAAAGATTAATTTCCACAAGAGCGAGATTTTTTGTTTTGGTACTGCCAAAGAGGTTGAAGTGAATATACTCAGTTATTTGGTTGTGAAGTAAGTGCCTTCCCTTTTAGGTACTTAGGTATTACAATTCACTTCAGAAAATTAAGAAAATATGATTGGAAAGGGGTTGTGGATAGAATGGAAAAGAAGCTTAGCAGTTGGAAAGGAAAAAAATATGTTTGTTGGAGGACACTTAGTACTTATTAACTCGATGCTTAGCAGTCTGCCAATGTTTATGTTATCCTTTTTTTTAGGTTCCTAGGGCGGTTCTCAAAAGATTAGATTTTTATCGCTCTCGTTTTTACTAGCAGAGCGACAATCATAAACGAAAATATATGCTTACTAAATGGAGCTTAGTATGTTTACCCAAAGAGCAGGGCGGTCTAGGCATTCAGAACTTAGATATAAAAAACAAAAGTTTACTAGAAAAATAGTTGTTTAAGTTGCTTAATGAAGAAGGAGTATGACAATCTATGTTAAAAAGAAAATATTTGGGTAGAAAGTGTCTTTCGCGGATGGTTAATAAGCCCGGAACTTCCCATTTTTTGGTCAGGTTTAATGAAAATCAAAGATCAGTTCTTTCGTTTTGATTCATTCTAGATTAAAAATGGAATGTAAACTAGGTTTTGAGAAGATATTTGGTTAGGAGATTTTATACTAAAAAGTCAATATCCACTCCTTTATAATGTGGTCAGGAGAAAGGATGATACAATGGGGAATATTATGAGAACGTCTTCTTTAAATATTTCTTTTCGAAGACCTATTATTGGGCCTAAGCTTCATGCGTAGAATGAGTTAATTTTGAGAATTGCTCATTTACATTTGAGCTCTCAAATAGATGTTTTCAGCTGGAATTTGAACAAGTCTGGACTTTTTTCTATACAGTCTTTCTATGCGGCACTAATTGGAAGTTCTCATGTCCCCATTAGGAATTTTTTTTTGCTGATTAAAATTCCATTAAAAGTGAAAATATTCCTATGGTATCTCAAAAGAGGGGTAGTCTTAACCAAAGATAATTTGCTCAAGAGAAATTGGAGGGGAAGTAAAAAGTGTTGTTTTTGTTTTAAAGAGGAAACAATTCAACATCTTTTTATTGAATGCCCCTTTGCACCTCTTGCATGGTGAGTTGTTCAATGTGCATTTAATTTATCTCCTCCTGTGAGTATAGCAAATATATTTGAGAATTGGTTAGTTGGTATTCCAAAAAATTTAAAGTCACAACTCCTAGTGAGAGCAAGTGCCTTATGTTGGTCTATCTGGTTATGTCAGAATGATGTTGTTTTTGACAAAAAGATGGTCCAGCCTCCATCTGCCTTCCGTTGGTCACCTGCTCCCGCGCCGTGCACCGCCCTCCCCCGCCGCACGCCGCTGATGCCCAACCGCCTGGCTCTTGCTTTGCTGGTCCCGCCGTCCCGTGTTGGCGCTGCGCCATGCCACATGGCCGCCCGTGAGCCCATCTGCGTCTGGCATTGGGGACTTGGGGAGCCAAGGAGGAGAGGATTGGGGGAGTTAGGGTTGGGGACTTGGCGTCTTGGGGAGCTGGGGAGGAGAGGATTGCAGACTTGCAAAGGGCAGCAGGGACGAGTGGTGATCGCCGAGGTCTTGACATTTCGGCCTTTGGTCATGAGTTAGATCTTTTCTTGCCGGGCTGGTGAAAGCTCTGAAACATCAAACATGGTCCACTGTCCATTGAGGCACCGAAGAACTGATCCCTATTGGTTTTTTTATTTTTTAGGGGTGCTGGTGTATAGCCGGCACCTCACCTGGTTCCGCCCTACATGCATGGGCATTAAGTGCATGTGTATCTGTTCAACGGATACTCTGCATGCAGAATGTATAGAAACATTGAGACCACACGTGTATATGTTAGTGATGCATGGATTGATGCTTCGTGCATGCATGCATGGCTGAAACACAAGATCTCGCCATGACTGTTTTCCTATGGTCCACGTTGATAGCTGAAAAGTTAATTCCAGAGCATACTATATATGTTCACCATAAATTTGTTACTGTGATGTTGCCTGTACATGAGTACGTACATAGTATACCTCTAGACGTAGAATTTTTGGCTAATCTAGCACGTTTTCAATCCGTATTTGTAGAAATAACCATCGAGTTCGCGTATTTACACAAATAGCACCGTTGGCACATAGTCACCGTACGTCAACAGGCCACGTGTCCCTCCGTAGACCGTTGGCGCACGGTCGGTCACCGTGCGCCAACGGCTCTCGCGCCGTCACGTAGCATTGGTGCACGATGACCGTGCGCCAACGGCCCACGGAGGGACACGTGGCCCGTTGATGCATGGTGACCGTGCGCAAAAGCGCTGAGGCGGCAGCAGCGGGGTCGGCCGGGAGGGCCACGTGGCGGCATGACAGGTGTTGGCGCACGGTGGCCGTGCGCCAATGCCACGTGGCGGCGCGGGAGCCGTCACCGTGCGCCAACGGTGCTATTTCTGCAAATACGCGAATTTGGTGATCAATAGTGCAAATACTGGATGAAAAGATGCTAGATTAGCCAAAAACTCCTAGGCATAGTTTGAGTCAGCTTAGGTCTACAGAAAAGAGGGGGGAAAGCACTGTATATACATGTGATGTGCCCAAGGGTTTGTAATTTTGTACCTTGTCCTTTGTGCAAAAAAAACAACACTACTTTAATTTGTCACGTAAGTTACGGTGCTAGTGATGCCTTGAGACACACTAGAGCCTTGTTCTTTGTCTAGCTAGCCATCCCCTGGTCCTGGAGACCGTCCGGCCAAAGTAAGCACGCAGGCCAGTAACACCCAGCATATCACCACTGCTGTCTCAAGCATAAGAACAAACAAAGGTAGATTAATGTGTGTTGTTCTAGTTTAATCCATGGGGCAACGGAATCGGGAGGAGTTCAGGAATATTGTATCTGCAAGGTTCGCCATCGATCGAGGTATTATAATATGCATGGGGCTAGATCACCCTGGGTGTTTTTTTAACTTCTTCTCATGTTGCCTGCAAAGGGCACAGGGATTAAGGATAGAGGTGATACGAAACATCTTCGTTTGTTGCTTGATCGAGAATAGCGTATTGTTTATGGATGCCATTAACGGTCAAAATTGTTGCTATTGATGGTAGCAAAACTAGCCGCTAGCTGGCTGTAGCAGGTCAGATAATGGAGATACTCTGCACCTCAGAAAATCAGGAATTGAACATGTTGTCTAATCTTGAACTCCTGAGGTGCCGTTTGATTCCCGAATGAGCTGCCTGATATTTAAGGGGAGTAAATTCTTGGTAGTTCTGGATCAAGTACTTTAATCTAGGGCTTTGTTCTTTTGTGTGATTTCTTATGTGCAAACACTGTGAGTGTGAGGTGGTAATTGCTGTTAATTAACCAGTACTACCTCACAGCAAAAGTTGACTTCTCCAAGATTACACGGGACCTTGCTGAACTACAGTTCTTCAATTCTACTGCACACTTACACTTCAATAATAGCAAAAAGTGCAAAAGATGAAACTGTTTAACATTTTCAGTGTTGATCAAAGAATTAAAGAACTGGCCTTGCAACAGATGTCATGTGAATTCTTGAATGGTGCCCAACATTAAGGCTGCCGTTTGAAGGCAGCTCCTTGGATTCCTGCTGCTCTTGAGAACGGAGGCAGGCAGGCAGCGGTTTGGTGCTGAAATTGAGCTCTTTCTTGTTCCTTCCATGCTTCATGATTCATGAGATCTCCCTGTCTCTCCTCCCATTCGCTCATCCCTGATGCCATGCCATGATGAGCGTGAGGAGCAAGTTGCCCTTCTTTGCTCTGTCTCCTTTTGATTTCTCTATCTCCTCAAGAGTATGATGTCATGATGAGAATTGACAAGAAGAATCAACAGTCCATATGATACTCGAACAAAAGACTGCAAGCTACCTCTGCTCTTGCCTTTTCCTTTTCTACCATCCAATAGGACAGAAAAGGGTCTGAACCTGAATCATCCTGGAGTCTTTCGTTTTTGCTGAATGCTCCAGCCGTACCCTGTTTCCTTGTAGTTTACCTGCAATTCAAGATGAAAAGCATTGACAAGAGCGTGTTTACACGGCATCCTGATCAAATCAGGGTGTTTCCTTATGCCATGTTCAGTATAATCCAAAAGTGCTCGACCGAATCAAATTCTTGACTGGTGATACGGGATCTTATCCAGAACTGTCATGATAACAGCTTCATGGAAGGTGATTTGCTGACGTGCAGCCGGCCAACGCTGCTTAGTCAATTACTTGACAGTTGACACATGTCCAAAACAACACCTAGCATCAAAATAGAGATAACACCTAACACGTGATATTTATTACCTTTTGGAAAATGAAAAAAAATACAGTCATAGTCGTAAATCTGTATTTGAGTTTACTAGTATTTGTTCCTTGCGAGGATAGATTACAAATCTAGGTGATGTCTCATGGGACATAATTCTCCGTGACATCATTGCTCAAATGCTGCCACATAAACCATGAGCTTCCATACGTTTGGCCCCATATGGAAAACCCGGGAGCCATGGCTGACTACGCTCAGTTCTGTTCTGAGTAGTTGGTCCCTGCAAGTTATATACGACTCCTGCAGGTGAAGGGAAAAGGGTCAAACTTGTCTGCAACTTGCTGTTGTTCACTAAGAACATGCACATCTATCCTAATCCGATCGAAGCGATGGAAAGGAGAAAGCGGAAATTGAGTTCTTTTTTGATTTTTACAACTGGAAAGCAGAAATGTTAGTACTAACATAGGTGATCGGCGTTACGCAAGCTTGGGGAAAAGGAGTCGGCGTTTCACTTTGCCTTTTGTGCCGTGGATGCCAAGCTTGATCGAGGCTTATATGAGAATGTTGTTGGGTACTTAGAGCTAGAATTGGTCCTGGTTTTTAGTTGTAGCAGGTTGGTTACCTGTTACACTACACAGGAGGGAGAGTATCCATGGTAAATTTTACAATGTAATGTACCTGTAGGATTTTTACCTGCATACGTTTCGGAATGCGGGTAGCAATTTACTCTTCGTGCGTATGTCAACCGTTAAAACGACATTACGTTTCATATCCATCTACCTACAGCAAGATCATAGTGGCGCAGCGGAAGCGTGGTGGGCCCATAACCCACAGGTCCCAGGATCGAAACCTGGCTCTGATACTAACCCGGCCTCCGGATTAAAATTCCTCTGCCTCTTTTTGGGGTTTTGCAGATAGCATTTCTTTTTAAAAAGTTCGTGCTGGGCTTGTAGCCCAGTATAACCGGCCAGCTAGCTGAATAAGGCCCAAATCTCGACTCCAAGGCTTATTTGAGAGGTGGCTAGTGACTACTTCACATTGTACACACCTCCCGGCGAGCTGTTGAGAAGGAAATGGCGGTGACGGCGGCGGGGATGCTGGCGGAGGTGGAGACGGCGGCGGCTTACAGGTACGAGTGCCGTTACTGCCGTATACCCATTTGGCTCTGCATCTGCAGAATTGGAGCGATGAACTGGGTGTGGGCGGGAAATGAAAGTTGTTTGCTAAGCAAGAGCACGAGAGCAATTCGATGCAATCGAGAAAACTAGAAATCAACCAGATTATTACCCAGTGAAAAAATTATTCAATCGATGCACGCAGGCAAATTTCTAGCTTGTCCTAGCTATTAAGACACTTCTTACTTGACCAGCATCTCTGTGATAACATAGGCCAAGCGGGCGGTAGATCGGCGTCCCGGTTCTCTTGGCTCAGAGGGTTCTTCTCGGCGCTTCCCTCGAACAGCTGTATGTCGCAGTCGTCGGGCGCATTTGAGGCTGATCTGACTTCTTTTCGACGCCATACGGCTACCGCTGATGTCGTCGTCGAGCGCCGCCACCGACTCGTTCATCTCCTGTAGTAGCCGAGGCAATCTGCCGAGGTTGTTGACGAGGTCGGCGAGGACGAAACCGTCGGCGTGGCGTTAGCGCGGTGAGGTTGACCGCGACGGCAAGGCAAGCCAGCAGCGTCCGTGGCGGAGGCGGCACCGGTTCGCCGAGGGGCGCCCACGCACGTGTCGTGGTCGTTAGACCGGTGGTATCGCCGTTGGACACCTGCAAGGCGCATGTCGTGGCGATGACGGGTGAGGTGCCGACGGCGACGCCGGGGGATATGGCTGCCGCGAGGAGGAGCAACAGGGCGATCTGGTGCACCGGGGAGGAGATCATCGTGCTTGATGCGTGGAGGAGTCCTTTGCGTCGCACCAACCGCTCGGGCCGTGCTTTTTCGGGGATAGCCCGAAGGCCCGGCCGGCCCGGCACGGCACAAGCACAAGCATGACATGGCCCGATACGTGGCAGGCCAGACTGGTACGGCACGAACGGTGAGCCGGGCTGGGTTTGGAAAGTTGGCCCATCAGGCGGCACAACACGGCACGGCAAATCGTGTCGTGCTCGGGTAGGCATGGCACGGTGAGCACACGCGGGCACGACAGGCACGGACAGCATGCCTCCCACGGCCGGTTTCGCCGTCGCCATATTGCTCTCCACGAATGCCGCCATGTCCTGCAAGACCTTGTTGGCGTCGGCAAGCTCCGGGAAGTCATAGAACCCGTGGAAGGCGTTGGGGAACTCCGCCACCTACACCGCCTTCCCCTTCCGCCGCAACGACGTTGCCGCATCTGCTTCTTTGCCACCCAACAATGAGTCAAACACGCCAATCACCACCATCGCCGGGCGGAAGGCTTCCGCCAGATCCGCGTTCTCGTCGATCCACGTCGCCACCGGGTAGTCACGGTTGGCACCCACCGCAAGAGCCTTCGAGAAGTCCGACCACCAGAGGTTCACCACTGGGCGCGGCTTGGGCTCTGCCGTGCCTCGTCACCTCCCACGGCCGCCTCAGCTCTTCCGCGCCTCCTGCTGCTTTGTCACGCCTCCTCGCACCTCTCGCCGCCTTGTCGCTCTGCCGTGCTCTCCAGACTGGCCGAGGGAGAGCTGAGCTGTAGCGCCTGGCGAGCGACAGTGAGCCGAGCGCAGCACCGTGGGGCCGAGCCATTGGGGGGGGGGAGAGAAGAGTCACGGTGCGAGCAAAAAATTTGGGCCAAAACACGCTGCCGCCTGGCGTGTGCGTCGGAGCAGCCGGGGGCGCGCGCACAAGACGGTAGCCTCTCTGCTCGCCCGCCTGCGCCACCTCGCCTCCTCGCCTCATTGCTCCACCGATGGCGCCAAGAAGCTCGGGGAGGAGATGGGGGATGGGCTAGGCCGAGGGGAGGCGATGGGGAGGGCGAAGGGGAGGCGCCGAGGGGAAGGCGATGGGGGCGGTCGGAGGAGGCACTCATTGGGGGAGGCGATGGGCGATGGGAAATGGGGTGGGTGGTGGAGCCATGGAGGCGAATCACGGATTTTGGGGCAACCGACAAATGAGCGCGGTAGAGAGAGAGAGAGAGAGAGATTAGAAAAGAAATAAGAAATAGAGGGAATCTAGTGGGGTGAGGACCGAGGCTTTTTGCTTTCTTTCAAATTGAGAGAGAGTAGAGAGACAACAGGCGAGTGACCGGTGATTAGCAACGTTTGCAACGTACGGGTGATTAGCGAGTCATGTCTTTTTTTCAATCGCGAGAGACAACGGGCAAGCACAAAGAAGCAACGAGCATGCCGTGAGAGACATGACATGACATAAATTTTATGTGATAAGCACAGAAAAGCAACGGCTCTACGACTGTTTCTTCTCTCCGATGCTCCGCGCGACCGTTCCTATAAAACAAAGCTCCGTGCTCGTTTATTCATTCACTCCCAGCTCACCTCATTTCTTCATCATCCATCTACTCTCCTCATTTCTTAAATATCCATTTACTCTCCCCATTTATTCACTATCCATCCATCCATTATACTACCAAGGAGTCGGAGCACCAAGGAGCTCCCGAGCAGTATGCTACCGAGGAGTCGTAGCACGAAAAGGGCAGCAGGGCGGCTTAGCGTAAAATCTCGCCGCCGCTCCCCTAGTCCTCCTCCGCTCCGACTCCGTTGATGCTCGTCGATTCTCGCCAAGCATGAGAGATCGCAGAAGATGGATGCCGTCATATGGATGGTATGGAGGGCTACGAGGAGTACTAGGGCGGTCCGGAGCCAATGGGGGACTCCAGAGTTCTTTCCCGCGTCCACGGACGGCGAAATTAATCTTACTTACTTTATTAGTTGTAATTTTTAGGCGTAGTTAATCAGTAACCAATTAATTAATTAGTCGTAAGTACATTGTTTTACTCAATTCATTAGTCCAAAATAGTTAGTCAGAATTAAGTATTAATAAATTAGCAGTCATTAATTAGTCGTTAATACTTTAGTTGTAATTTTTAGGACGTGATTAATTTTGTTTCATCAATTAGTGGTAATTAATTTAGTACTAATAAATTAGCATTAAAGGACTGAAGAATAGAGAACAACAAGATGTGCCAAATCAACTAACTACTTGCACTAGTAGAAATTAATACAAGTAGTGTGTTGTATGTAATTCAGAGACTTGTTTATCCATAAAATGGCAAACTTGAAGCAACCTTCTGAACAATGAAGTTTTGACTTTGACATGAAATTGACCTTAATTGTGGAGCATCATGTTTTGACTTTGATATAAAATTAACCTTAATTGCGAAGCTTAGACTTGAAGCATTGATTTACCACAATGCATCTAGGTTGTGGGTTGGGATATGAGATTCCATGTGATTGTGAGAACTGTCCCCGTTCGTCTGATTACAAATGCCATAAAATCTAGAACAATGAAGTTTTTTTTGTCCAAGAAAAATGGAGGGACTAGAAGGTGATTGATCTGAGGTCCAGAATGATCGTGGATGCAGTCATTGGACTCAAGCATGACGAAAGATAGACAATGATGACTGAACGGGAAGTTCAATGCAATGGGTTGCATTAAGCGGCGCAGGAGTTTGTACAAGTGCCATGGTGGTTCCGGTAGGAACCGGATAGGAGAAACTTGCCGAAATAAAGAGAGTTGGTGATCAACCTACACGTGACGAAGTATAGAATTGCTTCACGACGATTGGACTTGGTATTTAGAGAAAGATCAAGAAGGGGTATTTTGGTGTCTTGAACAAAATATCAGGTTGGTGACCTTTGGGGAAACCACAGTGCAAGACAACGCAAGGAGAGACGGTTTAGGTCAAGTGAAGATGAAGTTCACGAAGAGATGGATTCGGTATGCATGGTTCGACATTCGCTTTGAGAAGCGTACGTGAGAGTAGACCCGTTTGTGTGTGGGTTTAACGAGTGCTCGATAAGGTTTTCTCTCTGACTTAGCCTCGAATTTTTGTTGCAAATAGCACAGTTGCGATGTTTTATTACAGAAGTAGCGTCTGTCGCAACGAAATAGCAAATCTGCAGCCTCGTCCGCACGGTCACCGGCCGGACACGATGTCCACGTGACATGTCGCCTCGTTCGATCGATCGTGGGCCGGACGCCCCTCCACGTCGCTCGTGCGGCTGGTCACGGACCGGACGCCCCTCCACGTCCCGCGTTCGACCGGTCACGGACCGGATGCCCGTCCACGACACCCGTAATTTCCGCAATTAGCAAAATTAATTAGAATTACTGTAATTAGCGGAATTAATTAGCGCATGCACAGAAATTTAGCCTCGTTCGGCACGTGGCCGGCCAGACGTGCCGCTACCGCGACACGCCCGTCCCCATAACCCTCTAATCTGTCACTTCCATCGTGTCTTTGTCTACATGCATGTGCATGCATGCAAGAGATTGGCGCGGGAGGGAATCTGATTCCCTTCGTAGCACCCTCTCGGCGTCTATTTAATCGCATGCGAGTGTGATTTCACTTCGCTCTCTCACTGCTTTCACTTGCTCTCTCGTTTTCTCGTTCTTTCGGTTTTGGTTTTCCGGTGACTTATTATTATTTGCTGCCATCATTAGCAGTCATTTCAGCAGGTATGTCTCTCCTCGTACGTTATTTTTTTTAATTTTATGGTTAGTAAATTATTTGTAGCGAAATTAATCTTGATTTATTAGTTGTAATTTTTAGGCGTAGTTAATTAGTTACCAATTAATTAATTAGTTGTAAGTATATTGTTTTACTCAATTCATTAGTCCGAAATAGTCAGTCAGAATTAAGTATTAATAAATTAGCAGCCATTAATTAGTCGTTAATACTTTAGTTGTAATTTTTAGGACGTGGTTAATTTGCTTTCATCAATTGATGGTAATTAATTTAGTACTAATAAATTAGCATTAAAGGACTGAAGAATACATAACAGCAAGATGAGCCAAATCTATTAACTACTTGCACTAGTAGAAATTAAAAAAGAAGGCAGAAGCTCTACCGATCACTATTAGAGCAACAAAATAAATTTTAGCAGTCTGGCTGCTATAACCTGGAACAGAAAAAAAGTGAGAAAACAACAACAACCAAGACCAAGCATAAGTTTTTTCTTTTAAAAAAAGAAGATATGACCTCTATCGATCACTATTAGAGAAAGAAAATAAGATTTATTGGTATAGCTGCTACAGCCTAGAACAGAAAAAATAGAGAAAACAACAATAGCCAAGCACCAAGCACAAGTCTTGGCCGCATCCTGCAACAACAACATAACTCAAAGAAAATAAGAAGCCCGGAGCAAAAATAGCTATATTCCTAGTTTTCACCTCCTCAACTGCCATCAACATCTATAATTTCTTGTTTAATTCATGCCATTATGCTTGCCTTATATCGCCCATTTGCTCATATGAAATCAATAATTTCTATTTTTTGTACTTTTTGTATATATATATATACGCCGTATCGTCAGACGGTGTTTTTTAGATGACATTTCATGGTATCATCATATCCGACAACCTAACTTTAAAGTCCGAACACTCATCCCGAAAATCCTAGGTCCGCCACCGCCATGAAGAGCTCCGTGAACAGTAGAATAAGACAACATGTGATTTGCGGGTGTCAACAATAATACAATGCATGCAAAAATTCTTACGCGAGCGGAAAGCATCGACGATCTCACCAAGACAAGGTTGATAAGACGGATATCGAGGGCTCACCACGACCGCGGTTTTTATCTGCGATCCTAACAGGAGGCGGTCCAGACGGAATTACAGCATAATGTAAGGGCTCTTACGCGAAGATCACTCGGGGCCACAAGCGCAACTCGACTTTGGCTGTGTAATTTCTATCCAACAGCTTCGTAAACTTGTCGCCGCTGGCAAGTGCTAATCTGGGCATGGATCTCGATCGAACAAAGAACGGCGAAGTTGATCTCGATCTCGACCCCTGTAAAAAGTGCGCGGTGTACACACCTCCCGGCGAGCTGTTGAGAAGGAAATGACGGTGACGGCGGCGGGATGCTGGCGGAGGTGGAGACGGCGGCGGCGTCTGTTGCGTCTGTCCGAAAGTCTTGAATTCTCGCCAGATACCCATCTCGTTCTCGCATCTCTGAATTGGAGCGATGAACTGGTTGTGGGTGGGAAATGAAAGTTGTTTGCTAAGCAAGAGCACGAGATCAATTCAATGCAATCGAGAAAACTAGAAATCAACCAGATTACCCAGTGACAAAATTATCCAATCGATGCACGCAGGCAAATTTCTAGCTTGCCCTAGCTATTACGACACTTCTTACTTGACCAGCATCTCTGTGATAACATAGGCCAAACTGGCCAGCGTATCGGCGTCAAGGTTCTCCCGTCTCATAGGGTTCTTCTTGGCGCTTCCCTGGAACAGCAGTATGTCGCAGTCGTCGGGCGCATTTGAGGCGACATGACTTCTCGGACGCCTTGGCTACTTCGCTGGAGGTCGTCGAGGGCGCCGGCCACCGACTCATTCATCGCCCTGTAGTAGCTGAGGCAACTGCTGAGGTTGTTGACGAGGTCGGCGAGGACGAGAACCGTCGACGTGACGTTGGCCGCGGTGAGGTTGACCGCGACGGCGGCAAGCCTGAGCAGCGTCCGTGGCGGAGGCGGCAGCCGGGTCGGCCGAGAGGACGCCCACGCACGTGTCGTAGGTCGTTAGACCGGTGGTACTGCCGTTGGACACAGCGGCGCATGTCGTGGCGATGACGGGTGAGGTGCCGACGGCGACGCCGGGGGATATGGCTGCCGCGAGGAGGAGGAACAGGGCGATCTGGTGCACCGGGGAGGAGATCATCGTGCTTGATGCGTGGAGTCGTCCTTCGCGTCGCACCAGCCGAGAGTCGTATCTTCCGTGGTTTATACGAGGGAAGGGAGTCAAAGTGTTCGGCAATATATTTGCCAGGTCATGTAATCTAGACTAACCATAATTAAGAGGATAAATATAGCATGTAATCCAGCTACTTATGGTTAGGATCAGCAGGGATTTCATCCCATGTAATCATTGTATTTGTGCTATATATACATGAGAAAAGGAAGGCACAATCTGGCAAATATATTTCTGTACATGGCAAATATATTGCCTAACATAAAGGAAGTGGGAATCCTAGATGAAATTTGATGGAGTAGGGTATGCAGTAGACCACTCCTATTTATATATGGTTTTGCTAAACAACATTCAACTGTTTTTTATTGTTAAAATAGTTGAATTTTTATCCGTCCGATATGCTTTGAGATTTGTATTTATTCTCATCAGATGAATTGTGTCCGAATTTATTTTGATTTTTTTTCTTTGGAGCATAACGGGTTCACCACATTGTCGTATTTTGTTGGTATAGAATTTTAGTTTTTCTTTATTTTTGCTCAATCTCTCAAAGCATATGTTAGATTTTGAATCATGTTATGGAAATATGAGTTATTAAGACTTTCAAGAATAATTACAGTGACCAAGAACAAAAATTATTGTAATTCATGTATAATGAAATTATAAGTGAACTAAAATTTGACTGTTTTAGGCTGAGAAAACATTTAAATCTTGTATAGACGGACCCATATACTCTTTCATGTCATTTAAGTTTGTTTCTATGGAACCCACAATCTTTTAATCATTCTATGAAAAAATTATTTGTTATTGACAATAACTCATATAATGATATATGTTGTGTTGTCTAGCTATATGCCCGAAGAGACATCTACACTCTTTCTCCTCCTCCTTTTCTTCATGTCACCAAAAATCCTATACATGGCAAAGTTTATAGATAACTAAGATTCCACTATTGTGCATGCCTTTACCGAAATCAATGAATTTGATGTCTTTAATTTCCTGACGGGATAATCCATTTTTTAGACAAATGAACGGCATGTCTATTAATGGCCCCGATTGTGCACGCTTTTACCCAAATCATTAAATTTGATGTCTTTCCTGATGGGATAATCCATCTTTTAGACAAATGAACGACATGTCTATTAATGGACCCGATTGTGCACGCCTTTACCCAAATCAAAGAATTTGATGTCTTTCCTGATGGGATAATCCATTTTTAGACAAATGAACGGCATGTCTATCAATGTCCCCGATCTGATCAACCACCGAATGTCCTTCCTGATGCGATACCAGTACATCCTACTATCATTCATCGTCCATGTATTTGGGACCAAATCCACGTATAATTGGTACTAGGCAAATGCTAATGAAGGTGCTCCCTTAAGAAGCCTGGCGCTGATAAGAAATTTAGTTCTTTTGATCCCCCCCTCTCTCTCACACTCTGAGTTCAGTTTTGTTAATGTTGGTGTCATGGGGATATGCTCCTAATCACAGTGTGATGAACAATTGGTAATATCATCGAGGAGTTCGTCGAAATCCTCATTTTTCGGGAAAAAATGAGGGTGCTGACAATCTTCAGGAGGTTAGACCGGCCATGTTGGGTGACGGTCAGATCGGCCGTGGTGATGACCGAGGGACCGATGAAAAAGGTAACTCTTGAATTTAAAGGATTGTGATTAAACACTTATGTAGGAGTGCTAGGATGTGAGTTTGCACCAAGTTTCATGAAAAACAGAGTTTCGGCAAAGGTAGATAGAGTTTTGCCAAAATATCCAGAGAGAGACTTTCCAGGTCCTTGGGAAAATTGGTCAAGTCATGGTTTTCTATAACATCCCATTTTCGGACGGCGAATGGTAATACCGTTGTCGTTTGGTTTTCAAAACTAATTCAAATTAGCGTGTATTTTCAAATCTCTAGCTTCCACCTCAATTCAAAAATTCAAGTCTCAACCTCAACCTCAGTTCAAAACTTGGTTTTCAAATCTCAGGCTCGAACTTTAGTTTCAAATTTTGGTTTGAATTCAAACCTCTCAATCTTCTTAGGTTCGGCCCATTCCTCCCTTGGGCCTCCGACCCATCCCCTTCCCCTTCTTGGCCTTTCCCCAGCCTAGCCCCCTTGCCACCTTCCCTTGCTCCTTCTTCTCCTGCATGCACCTCAGGCGCTTTGGCGGCCCACACCGCCTCGCCACGCCGTCACCCACCGCCGTGTTGCCTTCGCCACCGCCCGAGCCGTCAAAGTCGCCGCCACGCCTCACTGCTTGCTCCCATCAACAAGCCCGCCCCTCTCGGCCGCCTCAAGACTTACACCATGCACGCCAAGCGCTTCCCACACATGCTTGGCCCTCTTGACGCCGCTTCCATCGCCATGGCGTCGGCCACCACCGCGCCTCCCCTGCGCACCATGGTCACGCCAGAGCCGCCCGCCTTGTCCCATCACCCGCTCATCACCGTGCCATGCGCATCTGCGCCTGGAGTCCCGCGATCCCACCTGCTCTCGCCTGCACCAAGTCCCCCAAGTCGTCACCCTGGCGCCCTTCCCGTCTTGTCGCATCACCGAGCTGCGCCCATCCCCGCACCCACCGGCCATCGCTGCGCCATGCCTCAGGACCGTGCGTGACTGTCAGCACCCCAACAGCTCCATCCTCCTTCGGTGCTATAAGAGAAGCCCCAACACCTCCCTTTCCCCTTCCCCCACTTGGTTCTCCCCTCCCCACCTGCACCCTTGCCCCTTTCTCCTTCTTCACCGAGCAAAGCCAAAGCCAAGGCTCTGTTTTCGCCGCGCCGCCTCACCGTCGAGACGCCGCCCCGGTAAGCTTCACCCCCGGCTGACCGCATCACCACACACCTCCCTTGGCCCTCCACTTTTCCCCCACCTCCCCTCTTCCTCCCCTCCGCCGAGGAGCGCTGCCATTTCTTCTCCGCCCCTTGCCTCCGCCGTCGCCCCGCCACCACAGCCGCCCCCAAGCCACCCCGACCTCCCCTTTGGCTTCCACACGTCCCCGCGCCGCCCGTGCACACACCCCCTTCACCTCTACGACACCATGCCGCCGAAGCCATCGTGTGCCTCGAGGCGATGTCGCCATCGCCGCCGTGGTGCTTCTCCAAAGACCGCCACCGTCGCCAGATGGGGCCACCACCTCGTGGGGACCCATTCCGCCCTTCATGCCGCCACTCACTATCCGCCGCTTAAGATCGGCCGAGGCGCTCGAGCGCTATGGCCTCTCCTTTATTGGTCCGAAAATCGACAAACCCGTGCGGCAAATGCTTTAATTACCGAATTTTGGTCATTAGGGGTGAGCATTAATAAAGCCATCGGTTGGTGTTGCCTTAAGGAAATGACGATGGGCCCCGGCAAGCTTAATGAAGCCTCCTTTATTGTCTAATCTTTGGCGTAGCTTGTAGCACCATTAATGACCGCATCGGTGTCTTTAGGGTTATGCTTACTTAAAGCTTGTGTTACTACTGCTTTAACTAATGGTAATTCATATGATGTGTGGGACCCGAGCCCTTTTAATGGTAGTTAGGTGGACCGTGAGCTGTGCATATGGACTTGGTCCATGCACTGTGTTAGTAAACCTCACCACTATGCATACGGACCCCACTGTCAGTGAGAGAAATCCTCTCCCCTCTCTTATTTTCTTGATTTAATTCAAAAGCTCAACTTCGAAAGCCCCGTTCTCCCTCATTTTAACTCCATTGCAAGTGAAATTTGTTTCTAAATTTTTATAAATTCAAGACCTAGATAATGGCAGTGGTCTTGTTTTATTTGGAGTTCATTTATTATTTCTTGTGTATTTATTTTTTCTCTTTTACTTGTTGTTCCTTTTTCCGGTACGTTCGTCCGAATAGAGTTCGAAGAAGCGAAAGATCTCCAACTTGATCAAACACAAGACTATCAAGACTCTCTTGCCTTAACTCAGGCGAGTCAATGCTTTGATCATAGTGATCCTACATTTTATGCAAATTATATTCTTTTAAATTACCAAAATTTGCATGCTTTAATTCTTTCAGCAAATGTATGTTAAAGCTTAAGGTAGCTTGTTGGACGTATAACTCATCCCTAATGTTAACGGGGCTCTGATTTGCAACTGACACGCGTACGGGTCCAATTGATGCAGTTATACTCATAGAAGACTGTAATACCCATCACTTGTACTCATAGGATAGTCATCCCTTAAGGGGTATTTTTGTCATTTGTACAGGCCTAAGAGCTTATAAATAACCCACGTATCTCTCTTTTCAAAGGGAGCTCTCTTGAGCAATAAAGAAGTATGTTAAAACTGGTGAGCCCTCGGGGGCTCCCTCCCCGGAGGTAACCCCTGTTGGCTCACCGACAGGAGTAAGACGGTCCTCTCAGACCCCTAAACCTGTATAAACCCTTGTGTCATTTTTTACTCTCATGGATGATGGCTCGCCAAACGGCCGATGTCCACCCCCTCACTTGTGTTTGGTTTTTACACCTACAACATAGCTAAATACCATTTTGATGATTAATTAATTATTATGCCATCCGTTGACAATTGAATCCATTATTTTATGTCACCCTAGTAACTATGTGGTAATTACTAGTTATAGGTTGTGCTTAAGCGACATGCTAGTCTTGCTTAAGTACCGGTCCCTAATCATCTTCTTTTAAACATGAAAGTGGTTTTGAGCAGTCATTGTGGGTAAATGACTGAAATGATTGAGTTAATGTATTTTGCTCCTCAAAAACCCTAATAACTTGCTGTTACCGTCTGGGTGGATGACATGATGATGAGTGCTAATGCAACCCAATGAATGTTGGTTTGTGGATAGTATGTGGAATGAACCGCCTAGATAACCCTAAAGACTTGATCTTGTCATGACCTCCCAATGTAAAACATGTGCAACCAAAAGTCTGCAAAGTGCAACTTGGCTTAGTAAATTTATTGGACCCTGGAAATTATCTCATTGGTGGCCGAGTAAGGTAGTGCAAGTAGTGGATACGATCTAACTTGAATGGGATACCAAAGAAGGGTGAAGTTGCTAGTTACGCTAGTCGTAATGGTGAATATCCCGCACAATGTATGGGACCTACCGCAAGTGGAGGCAGCCCATATGGGTGAGATGACGGAAGATGCAAGGTAATGTGAAAAGTTGCTGTGATGGTCGCTCAACTACATGACTAAGGAATCATGTAGGGCAACGGGTATGATTGTCTCTTGGGGATACAGTGTATAACCTCTGTAGAGTCTAAACTGTTTAACAAGCCGTGCCTACGGTCAAAGGCGGACATGGGAACTTACTAGAGTTAGTTCTATTTCAAAAACCTTTGTGGGTGGTATGAAAATTAGGCCGGGCTCACCTAGCCCTGAGATTGGATTTTTCCTGGGTTTTCGAACTTAGTGGTGTTAATAAATGGGGATAGCCCCAATAAAAAAATAAGCATAAATATGGAGGTAACCTCTACTAATATAAATATTGCACAATTACTCTCTTTAATAAAATGCAATTTGGTTAAAATACTAAGTGATATGAATTTTTAATTATGATAATTGAAAACACTGCTTTAGCAAATAAAAGAACCCAAGGCATCCTTGTTAAGCCTTGCATATATTACTACTGCATCTTGTGTGTTGGCTCATGAAAGCACGGAAGTTGTGCTCATCCTCGCTCTTTCCCCCCCAAAAAACCCTCAAAAGCAGGAAATCCTGGAGATTACGCATACTACGAGGATCCAGAAGTTGGAGGGCCAGGAGGTGATAAGGAGTAGTTTAGTTCTTTTAGTCTAGATCTCGCTTTAGTCTAGCTGATTCTGTCGGCGCTTGCCTGCATCCTATATTATCTGAGTCTTTAGGTAATATTGGACGCACACGGGTTTCCCCAGTCGCTTGCCTGTGGAGAGATGTGCTCTCACCCTTTTGCTTCCATTGTCACTTCCGCTACTTTTGTAATGTAATCCTTTGGCCTATTTGACCCTTATTGTAAAACCTGACCCGATGTGGTTTATGTAAACTCTGTTGTGTTAAATTAATGAGTGGTTTAGTTGACATCGTGTATGAATTGATTCAGTAATGTATTCTGTGAATGCTAACTACTGATCTAGGGAATCAAACAGTGTTTTCACAGAGGATTCTGGATTACGAAATCCAGGTCCGACATTTTCAGTGAATATTGTAGGGTTACGGGTAGGCTACATTAGCAAAAAATCAAAAAATTTCTACCACGTAAACCAGGAAGCCAAGCAAGTAGATGATCACAGATCGTTACCACCAGATGCGCAGAGCAGTGGAAGAAGAGTTAGAGCAGCCTAATCTAACGTAGGGCGCGTCGATGCAGCGGTCGTAGTCGATCATCCAACGTCGAGCACGTCGATGCAGTGGTCGTAGTCGATCGTCTCCTCCAGCAACCTCTGCAGTTCCTTATGAAGATCGCGGATCGTCCTCAAGCGCAACAGCAACCGCAGTAGCGCCTCTACGGTATCCACACGTCTAGGGAAGGAACAACAGTACACCGGTGTGCTAGCACCAAGTCGCACGGTAGACCTCTCAGGAAGATGGCGGCTAGGGTTTCAGTAGAACAACTCAACTCACGACTTTCGTGTGTCTTGTCTGTTACCTTAATTCCACACTTTCTAACATCCTCATGCACCTCCTTATATAGTGCCCATGACGGATCTTATCCGAACATGTTTGTTCCAACCTGTTAAGTGTGTGACCACAGAGGTTCATGCGTGATCGATTGTGACTCAGAAACCCTTTTTGACTATGAGTCGTTAGCGGTTCCTAGCAAGACATAACAATTCTTTAATACACACAAATTATATCGGATGAACCTTAATACAATATGATCTATGACCAGGTCCTCATCACTTACAACCAGGTCCTATCTCTATACGACCAGTTCATATTTGGTCACGACAAGTTCGTAACTCCTTACGACCAGGTTACGACCACTCTGTGATTTCGTTCAACCAGTCTACGACCATCTCGTATCTCCATACGACCAGTCCATAACTGATCGAACTAAGTGACCTACTCATGTATTCTCCCTTTGCCTCACGATATCTGGTTGAACTCCAGGTGAGATGTCGTGTCATCCATGAACTGTTCAATACTTTCTCGATCAAGTGTCAGATAACTTCGCGCGGTCGAACATTTCGACTACTAGTGGCATGGCCATGCACTTACTTTATTCGACCACAACGAGGGGCCCAGAGACATCTCTCCTGTTATGTTAGGAGGGGCAAATCCCATATCCGACCAGTCACATTTCTCTGCATGTTTCATAGCATACTTGAAAGCTACCTTTATAACTACCCGATTCTGACGGCGTTTGGCAACCCCTAAGAGTGCTATTACACATGTAAGAAACCATGTTGATCTCAGCTCTAAGGATTATACATCATCATTGCTTGAGACCAACTAACGACATATCGAATCATAACAATCTCAATAGTGTCTCAAGATGGGTCAATCCAACTCCATGTTCTCTAACATGTGTTCACATTATTAATTTGATATCCTTGTACCCATGGCCGGTGAAATATGGTCATCAATCAATACAATGTGCTGGACGATAGAGTCACTAGTGTTCCGACCATTGACATCCGACCAGAGATTCATTTAGAACGACATCATATAAGTTAAAAGAGTTTCACCAACAAGTCACATACTTGTTAATCTTCATAACCAATAATTTATTCAAGGAAGATGATAACATATTATCCAATATTATGAACATAATGAAATATAATCATCTCTATGATTGCCTCTAAGGCATATTTCCAACACATATGTGTTGCATAATGCATGTTTTGACTAACGTTGGTCAAGTTGCAAAGAACTTGTGCCCGGAATCGATTTCTTAATCTATTGTTGTGCAGGTGGCTGCAGTCAACGACAAGGAAGATCGAGATAGGGCTAGGAGAGCTGAGGTCTAAAATAATCGATGATGTCGGGTGAAATCATTGAACTCAAGCATGACGCGAGATGGACAAGGATGACAGAATGGAAAGTTCGATGCAACGGGTTGCATCAAGCGGCACGGGGGTCTGTGCAAGTGCCATGGTGGTTCCGGTGGGAGTCGGATGGGAGAAATTTACCGACATGACGAAAGCCGGTGATCAACCTACACGTGGCGAAGTATGGCATTGTTTCATGACGATTGGACTTGGTCTTTCGAGAAGAATCAAGAAGGGGTGTTTTGATATCTTCACCAAAATACTGGGTGACTTTAGGAGAAACCGCGGCACAAGATGGCACAAGGAGAGGCGATTTAGGCCAGGTGAAGATGAAGTTCATGAAGAGACAGATTCAGTATGCCTGGTTCGATATCCGCTTTGAGAAGCATATGTGAGAGTAGTCTCGTTTGTGTGTGGGCTTATGGGTGCTCGGTAAGGTTTTCTCTCTTGACCTAACCTCTACTATAAAAGGAAGAGGTGAATGATTTGTGCCTCTTGAGCATTCCTAAGTAGAAACCCTAATTTGTGAGGAAAGTAGAGTAAAGGAGGCTTGGGTTTAAGAGAGATGGATTGATTGAATGCTAAGTGTTGAGCTTTTGTTCTGCATGGTGGAGTAGCTATAAACTAACAATCTTTTGAATCAATCCAAGTAAGATTTCCTTCAAGATGAGTTTTCTCTTGTTCTTGCCTCTCTTTGATGGCTTTTGAGATTTTGTGTGTTTCTTTGGTTTTCTTGGTGTTGATGCTGTGATCTTACTTGTTAGGACATGTAGGAATCCATATATGGTCTTCTTGATCATCATCCACACACGAACAAATTTTTGGATCAAGGTTTGAATTTTCTCGGTTCTTTTGCCTTCTTGACCTCATCTAAAAAATTCGTGGAATCATGGCTACAATATTCCCGATCCTCGATTGGAATAGGTGATCGGCGTTGCGCAAGCTTGGGGAAAAGGAGTAGGCGTTTCACTTTGGCTTTTGTTTCTCATTTTGTGCCGGGGATGCCAAGCTTGATCGAGGCTTATATGAGAATGTTGTTGGGTACTTAGAGCTAGAATTGGTACTGGTTTTTAGCGATGAGTGTGTTGGTTACCTGTTACACTACAAAGGAGGGAGAGTATCCATGGTAAATTTTACAATGTGTTGTACCTGTAGGATTTTTACCTGCATACGTTTTGGAATGCGGGTACCAATTTACTCTTCGTGCGTATGTCAACCGTTAAGACGCTATTATGTTCCATATCCAGCAATTTACAACAAGATCAAAGTGGCGCAGCGGAAGCGTTGTGGGCCCATAACCCACAGGTCCCAGGATCGAAACCTGGCTCTGATACTAACCCGGCCTCTGGATTAAAATTCCTCTGCCTCTTTTTGGCGTTTTGCAGGTCGAAAGGCTGAAGGAGACTCTAGTTGTTTATCTAAACTGGTAGCATTTCTTTTTAAAAAGTTCGTGCTGGGCAAAATGGGCTAAGCCCATTTGTAGCCCAGTTTAACCGGCTAGCTAGATGAATACGGCCCAAATCTCGACTCCGAGGCTTATTTGAGAGGTGACTAGTGACTACTTCATATTGTACGCACCTCCCGGCGAGCTGTTGAGAAGGAAATGGCGGTGACGGCAAGGGGATGTTTGGCGGAGGTGGAGGCAATGGCGGACTTCTGTGTCGAAAAGCCGTTCTCGCCAGATACCCATTTGGCTCTGCATCTACAGAATTGGAGCGATGAACTGGGTGTGGGTGGGAAATGAAAGTTGTTTGCTAAGCAAGAGCACGAGAGCAATTCGATGCAATCGAGAAAACTAGAAATCAACCAGATTATTACCCAGTGAAAAAATTATTCAATCGATGCACGGAGGCAAATTTCTAGCTTGTCCTAGCTATTTAGACACTTCTTACTTGACCAGCATCTCTGTGATAACATAGGCCAAGCGGGCCAGCGTATCGGCGTCCCGGTTCTCTTGGCTCAGAGGGTTCTTCTCGGCGCTTCCCTCGAACAGCTGTATGTCGCAGTCGTCGGGCGCATTTGAGGCCTGATAGAGCTTCTCGGACGCCGCGCCGGCGCGCCCTGCGCGGATGTCGTCGAGGGCGCCCGCCACCGACTCGTTCATCTCCCTGTAGTAGCTGAGGCAACTGCTGAGGTTGTTGACGAGGTCGGCGAGGACGAGAACCGTCGACGTGACGTTGGCCGCGGTGAGGTTGACCGCGACGGCGGCAAGCCCGAGCGCGTCCGTAGCGGAGGCGGCAGCCGGGTCGGCCGAGAGGACGCCCACGCACGTGTCGTAGGTCGTTAGACCGGTGGTACTGCCGTTGGACACAGCGGCGCATGTCGTGGCGATGACGGGTGAGGTGCCGACGGCGACGCCGGGGGATATGGCTGCCGCGAGGAGGAGCAACAGGGCGATCTGGTGCACCGGGGAGGAGATCTTCGTGCTTGATGCGTGGAGGAGTCCTTTGCGTCGCACCAGCCGCTCGGGCCGTGCTTTTTCGGGGATAGCCGAAGGCCGACGCCCGCACGACAACACAAGCACAAAGCATGACATGGCCCGATCGTGGCGAGCGGTGATGCAACACGAACGGTGAGCCGGGCTGGGTTTGGAAAGTTGGCCCATCAGGCGGCACAGCACGGCACGGCAAATCGTGTCGTGCTCGCTTAGGCATGGCACGGTGAGCACACGCGGGCACGACGGGCACGGACAGCACGCCTCCCACGGCAGGTTTCGCCGTCGCCATATTGCTCTCCACGAATGCCGCCATGTCCTGCAAGACCTTGTTGGCGTCGGCAAGCTCCGGGAAGTCATAGAACCCGTGGAAGGCGTTGGGGAACTCCGCCACCTACACCGCCTTCCCCTTCCGCCGCAAAGACGTTGTCGCATCTTTGCCACCCAACAATGGTCAAACACGCCAATCACCACCATCGCCGGCGGGAAGGCTTCCGCCAGATCCGCGTTCTCGTCAGTCACGTGCGCCACCGGGTGGTCACGGTTGGCACCCACCGGCAAGAGCGCCTTCCAGGAGAAGTCCGACCACCAGAGGTTCACCACTGGGCGCGGCTTGGGCTCTGCCGTGCCTCGTCGCCTCCCACGGCCGCCTCAGCTCTTCCGCGCCTCCTGCTACTTTGTCACGCCTCCTCGCACCTCTCGCCGCCTTGTCGCTCTGCCGTGCCTCTCCTTTGACTGGCCGAGGGAGAGCCGAGCTGTAGCGCCTGGCGAGCGATGAGCGGCCGAAGCGCACACCGTGGGGCCGAGCCATTGGGGGGGGGAGAGAAGAGTCACGGGTGCAGGCAAGGGGCTGGCGGCCGAAGGCCACGCTGGCCGCACACAGGCGTGAGCGCGTCGGAGCAGCCGGGGGCGCGCGCACAAGACGGTAGCCTCTCTGCTCCGCCCGCCACCACCTCGCCTCCTCCGCCTCGCTGCTCCACCGATGGCGCCGAAGAAGCTCCAGGAGGAGATGGGGGGATGGGCTAGGCCGGAGGGGGAGGCGATGGGGGAGGGCCGAAGGGGGAGGCGCTCGGAGGGGAAGGCGATGGGGGACGGCGGAGGGGGAGGCACTCATTGGGGGAGGCGATGGAGGCGATGGGAAATGGGGGTGGGTGGTGGAGCCATGGAGGCAGATGCGGATTTTGGGGGAACCGACAGCCGAGCCGGCCGGTAGAGAGAGAGAGAGAGAGAGAGAGAGATTAGAAAAGAAATAAGAAATAGAGGGAATCTAGCTGGGGTGAGGACCGAGGCTTTTTGCTTTCTTTCAAATTGAGAGAGAGGTAGAGAGACAACGGGCGAGTGACCGGGTGATTAGCAACGTTTGCAACGTACGGGTGATTAGCGAGTCATGTCTTTTTTTCAATCGCGAGAGACAACGGGCAAGCACAAAGAAGCAACGAGCATGCCGTGAGAGACATGACATGACATAAATTTTATGTGATAAGCACAGAAAAGCAACGGCTCTACGACTGTTTCTTCTCTCCGATGCTCCGCGCGACCGTTCCTATAAAACAAAGCTCCGTGCTCGTTTATTCATTCACTCCCAGCTCACCTCATTTCTTCATCATCCATCTACTCTCCTCATTTCTTCAATATCCATTTACTCTCCCCATTTATTCACTATCCATCCATCCATTATACTACCAAGGAGTCGGAGCACCAAGGAGCTCCCGAGCAGTATGCTACCGAGGAGTCGTAGCACGAAAAGGGCAGCAGGGCGGCTTAGCGTAAAATCTCGCCGCCGCTCCCCTAGTCCTCCTCCGGCTCCGACTCCCGTTGATGCTCGTCAGTTCTCGCCAAGCATGAGAGACTGCAGCATGGATGCCCGTCATATGGATGGTATGGAGGGCTACGAGGAGTACTAGGGCGGTCCGGAGCCAATGGGGGACTCCAGAGTTCTTTCCCGCGTCCACGGATGGCGAAATTAATCTTACTTACTTTATTAGTTGTAATTTTTAGGCGTAGTTAATCAGTAACCAATTAATTAATTAGTCGTAAGTACATTGTTTTACTCAATTCATTAGTCCAAAATAGTTAGTCAGAATTAAGTATTAATAAATTAGCAGTCATTAATTAGTCGTTAATACTTTAGTTGTAATTTTTAGGACGTGATTAATTTTGTTTCATCAATTAGTGGTAATTAATTTAGTACTAATAAATTAGCATTAAAGGACTGAAGAATAGAGAACAACAAGATGTGCCAAATCAACTAACTACTTGCACTAGTAGAAATTAATACAAGTAGTGTGTTGTATGTAATTCAGAGACTTGTTTATCCATAAAATGGCAAACTTGAAGCAACCTTCTGAACAATGAAGTTTTGACTTTGACATGAAATTGACCTTAATTGTGGAGCATCATGTTTTGACTTTGATATAAAATTAACCTTAATTGCGAAGCTTAGACTTGAAGCATTGATTTACCACAATGCATCTAGGTTGTGGGTTGGGATATGAGATTCCATGTGATTGTGAGAACTGTCCCCGTTCGTCTGATTACAAATGCCATAAAATCTAGAACAATGAAGTTTTTTTTGTCCAAGAAAAATGGAGGGACTAGAAGGTGATTGATCTGAGGTCCAGAATGATCGTGGATGCAGTCATTGGACTCAAGCATGACGAAAGATAGACAATGATGACTGAACGGGAAGTTCAATGCAACGGGTTGCATTAAGCGGCGCAGGAGTCTGTACAAGTGCCATGGTGGTTCCGGTAGGAACCGGATAGGAGAAACTTGCCGAAATAAAGAGAGTTGGTGATCAACCTACACGTGACGAAGTATAGAATTGCTTCACGACGATTGGACTTGGTATTTAGAGAAAGATCAAGAAGGGGTATTTTGGTGTCTTGAACAAAATATCAGGTTGGTGACCTTTGGGGAAACCACAGTGCAAGACAACGCAAGGAGAGACGGTTTAGGTCAAGTGAAGATGAAGTTCACGAAGAGATGGATTCGGTATGCCTGGTTCGACATTCGCTTTGAGAAGCGTACGTGAGAGTAGACCCGTTTGTGTGTGGGTTTAACGAGTGCTCGATAAGGTTTTCTCTCTTGACTTAGCCTCGAATTTTTGTTGCAAATAGCACAGTTGCGATGTTTTATTACAGAAGTAGCGTCTGTCGCAACGAAATAGCAAATCTGCAGCCTCGTCCGCACGGTCACCGGCCGGACACGATGTCCACGTGACATGTCGCCTCGTTCGATCGATCGTGGGCCGGACGCCCCTCCACGTCGCTCGTGCGGCTGGTCACGGACCGGACGCCCCTCCACGTCCCGCGTTCGACCGGTCACGGACCGGATGCCCGTCCACGACACCCGTAATTTCCGCAATTAGCAAAATTAATTAGAATTACTGTAATTAGCGGAATTAATTAGCGCATGCACAGAAATTTAGCCTCGTTCGGCACGTGGCCGGCCAGACGTGCCGCTACCGCGACACGCCCGTCCCCATAACCCTCTAATCTGTCACTTCCATCGTGTCTTTGTCTACATGCATGTGCATGCATGCAAGAGATTGGCGCGGGAGGGAATCTGATTCCCTTCGTAGCACCCTCTCGGCGTCTATTTAATCGCATGCGAGTGTGATTTCACCGCGCTCTCAACGCTTTCACTTGCTCTCTCGTTTTCTCGTTCTTTCGGTTTTGGTTTTCGGTGACTTATTATTATTTGTGCCATCATTAGCGAATCATTTCAAAGAGTATGTCTCTCCTCGTCGTTATTTTTTTAATTTTATGGTTAGTAAATTATTTGTAGCGAAATTAATCTTGATTTATTAGTTGTAATTTTTAGGCGTAGTTAATTAGTTACCAATTAATTAATTAGTTGTAAGTATATTGTTTTACTCAATTCATTAGTCCTAAATAGTCGATCAGAATTAAGTATTAATAAATTAGCAGCCATTAATTAGTCATTAATACTTTAGTTGTAATTTTTAGGGCGTGGTTAATTTGCTTTCATCAATTGATGGTAATTAATTTAGTACTAATAAATTAGCATTAAAGGACCAAGAATACATAACAACAAGATGAGCCAAATCTATTAACTACTTGCACTAGTAGAAATTAAAAAGAAGGCGTAAGCTCTCTGAGATCACTATTAGAGCAACAAAATAAATTTTAGCAGTCTGGCTGCTATAACCTGGAACAGAAAAAAAGTGAGAAAACAACAACAACCAAGACCAAGCATAAGTTTTTTCTTTTAAAAAAAGAAGATATGACCTCTATCGATCACTATTAGAGAAAGAAAATAAGATTTATTGGTATAGCTGCTACAGCCTAGAACAGAAAAAATAGAGAAAACAACAATAGCCAAGCACCAAGCACAAGTCTTGGCCGCATCCTGCAACAACAACATAACTCAGCAAAATAAGAAGCCTGGAGCAAAAATAGCTATATTCCTAGTTTTCACCTCCTCAACTGTCATCAACATCTATAATTTACTGTTTAATTCATGCCATTATGCTTGCCTTATATCGCCCATTTGCTCATATGAAATCAATAATTTCTATTTTTTTGTACTTTTTTGTATATATATATATATGCGTATCGTCGTATCAGTGTTTTTTTAGATGACATTTCATGGTATCATCATATCTGGACAACCTAACTTTAAAGTCCGAACACTCATCCTGAAAATCCTAGGTCCGCCGCTGGCCATGAAGAGCTCCCGTGAACAGAGTAGAATAAGACAGCGTGATTTGCGGGTGTCAACAATAATACAATGCATGCAAAAATTCTTACGCAACGGAAAGCACTGATCGATCTCAGCCGCACAAGGTTGATAAGATGGATATCGAGGGCTCACCACGACCGCGGTTTTTATCTGCGATCCTAACAGGAGGCGGTCCAGACGGAATTACAGCATAATGTAAGGGCTCTTACGCGAAGATCACTCGGGGCCACAAGCGCAACTCGACTTTGGCTGTGTAATTTCTATCCAACAGCTTCGTAAACTGTCGCCCGCGAAGTGCTAAATCTGGGCATGGGATCTCGATCGAGCAACAAACCAAAGAGTTGATCTCGATCTCGACCCTGTAAAAGTCTTGCGTGTACACACCTCCGTGAAATGTTGAGAAGGAAATGACGGTGACGGCGGGATCTTTGGCGGAGGTGGAGACGGCGGCGGCGTCTGGCCGTCTGGTCCGAAAGTCTTGTTCTTGCCAGTATACCCATCTCGGTTCTCGCATCTCTGAATTGGAGCGATGAACTGGTTGTGGGTGGGAAATGAAAGTTGTTTGCTAAGCAAGAGCACGAGATCAATTCAATGCAATCGAGAAAACTAGAAATCAACCAGATTACCCAGTGACAAAATTATCCAATCGATGCACGCAGGCAAATTTCTAGCTTGCCCTAGCTATTACGACACTTCTTACTTGACCAGCATCTCTGTGATAACATAGGCCAAACTGGCCAGCGTATCGGCGTCAAGGTTCTCCCGTCTCATAGGGTTCTTCTTGGCGCTTCCCTGGAACAGCAGTATGTCGCAGTCGTCGGGCGCATTTGAGGCCTGATACAGCTTCTCGGACGCCGTGCCGGCGCGCCCTGCGCGGAGGTCGTCGAGGGCGCCGGCCACCGACTCATTCATCGCCCTGTAGTAGCTGAGGCAACTGCTGAGGTTGTTGACGAGGTCGGCGAGGACGAGAACCGTCGACGTGGCGTTGGCATGGTGAGGTTGACCGCGACGGCGGCAAGCCAGCAGCGTCCGTGGCGGAGGCGGCATCCGGGTCGGCCGAGAGGACACCCACGCACGTGTCGTAGGTCGTTAGACCGGTGGTACTGCCGTTGGACACAGCGGCGCATGTCGTGGCGATGACGGGTGAGGTGCCGACGGCGACGCCGGGGGATATGGCTGCCGCGAGGAGGAGGAACAGGGCGATCTGGTGCACCGGGGAGGAGATCATCGTGCTTGATGCGTGGAGTCGTCCTTCGCGTCGCACCAGCCGAGAGTCGTATCTTCCGTGGTTTATACGAGGGAAGGGAGTCAAAGTGTTCGGCAATATATTTGCCAGGTCATGTAATCTAGACTAACCATAATTAAGAGGATAAATATAGCATGTAATCCAGTATGGTTAGGATCAGCAGGGATTTCATCCCATGTAATCATTGTATATGTGCTATATATACATGTGAAAAGAAAGGCACAATCTGGCAAATATATTTCCGTACATGGCAAATATATTGCCTAACATAAAGGAAGTGGGAATCCTACATGAAATTTGATGGAGTAGGGTATCACGAGAGACCACTCCTATTTATATATGGTTTTGCTAAACAACATTCAACTGTTTTTTATTGTTAAAATAGTTGAATTTTTATCCGTCCGATATGCTTTGAGATTTGTATTTATTCTCATCAGATGAATTGTGTCCGAATTTATTTTGATTTTTTTTCTTTGGAGCATAACGGGTTCACCACATTGTCGTATTTTGTTGGTATAGAATTTTAGTTTTTCTTTATTTTTGCTCAATCTCTCAAAGCATATGTTAGATTTTGAATCATGTTATGGAAATATGAGTTATTAAGACTTTCAAGAATAATTACAAAGGACCAAGAACAAAAATTATTGTAATTCATGTATAATGAAATTATAAGTGAACTAAAATTTATTGTTTTAAATTTGAGAAAACATTTAAATCTTGTATAGACGGACCCATATACTCTTTCATGTCATTTAAGTTTGTTTCTATGGAACCCACAATCTTTTAATCATTCTATGAAAAAATTATTTGTTATTGACAATAACTCATATAATGATATATGTTGTGTTGTCTAGCTATATGCCCGAAGAGACATCTACACTCTTTCTCCTCCTCCTTTTCTTCATGTCACCAAAAATCCTATACATGGCAAAGTTTATAGATAACTAAGATTCCACTATTGTGCATGCCTTTACCGAAATCAATGAATTTGATGTCTTTAATTTCCTGACGGGATAATCCATTTTTTAGACAAATGAACGGCATGTCTATTAATGGCCCCGATTGTGCACGCTTTTACCCAAATCATTAAATTTGATGTCTTTCCTGATGGGATAATCCATCTTTTAGACAAATGAACGACATGTCTATTAATGGACCCGATTGTGCACGCCTTTACCCAAATCAAAGAATTTGATGTCTTTCCTGATGGGATAATCCATTTTTAGACAAATGAACGGCATGTCTATCAATGTCCCCGATCTGATCAACCACCGAATGTCCTTCCTGATGCGATACCAGTACATCCTACTATCATTCATCGTCCATGTATTTGGGACCAAATCCACGTATAATTGGTACTAGGCAAATGCTAATGAAGGTGCTCCCTTAAGAAGCCTGGCGCTGATAAGAAATTTAGTTCTTTTGATCCCCCCCCTCTCTCTCACACTCTGAGTTCAGTTTTGTTAATGTTGGTGTCATGGGGATATGCTCCTAATCATAGTGTGATGAACAATTGGTAATATCATCGAGAAGTTCGTCGAAATCCTCATTTTTCGGGAAAAAATGAGGGTGCTGACAATCTTCAGGAGGTCAGACCGGCCATGTTGGGTGACGGTCAGATCGGCCGTGGTGATGACCGAGGGACTGATGAAAAAGGTAACTCTTGAATTTAAAGGATTGTGATTAAACACTTATGTAGGAGTGCTAGGATGTGAGTTTGCACCAAGTTTCATGAAAAACAGAGTTTCGGCAAAGGTAGATAGAGTTTTGCCAAAATATCTAGAGAGAGACTTTCCAGGTCCTTAGGAAAATTGGTCAAGTCATGGTTTTCTATAACATCCCATTTTCGGACGGCGAATGGTAATACCGTTGTCGTTTGGTTTTCAAAACTAATTCAAATTAGCGTGTATTTTCAAATCTCTAGCTTCCACCTCAATTCAAAAATTCAAGTCTCAACCTCAACCTCAGTTCAAAACTTGGTTTTCAAATCTCAGGCTCGAACTTTAGTTTCAAATTTTGGTTTGAATTCAAACCTCTCAATCTTCTTAGGTTCGGCCCATTCCTCCCTTGGGCCTCTGACCCATCCCCCTTCCCCTTCTTGGCCTTTTCCCAGCCTAGCCCCCTTGCCACCTTCCCTTGCTCCTTCTTCTCCCCTGGCATGCACCCTGTGCGCTTTGGCAGTGCCCACACCGCCCTGCCACGCCTGCGTCACCCACCTGCCGTGTTGCCTTCGCCACCTGCCCGAGCCGTCAAAGTCGTCGCCACGCCCGCCCTGCCTGCGCTGCTCCCATCAGCAAGCCCGCCCCTCTCGGCCGCCTCCGTCAGCACCCTACACCATGCACGCGTGCACGCCTGCGCCCACACATGCTTGGCCCTCTTGGACGCCGCTTCCATCGCCATGGCGTCAGCACCACCCTCGCCTCCCTACGCGCGCACCATGGTCACGCCAGAGCCGCTCCGCCTTGTCCCATCACCCGCTCATCACCGTGCCATGCGCATCTGCGCCTGGAGTCCCGCGATCCCACCTGCTCTCGCCTGCACCAAGTCCCCCAAGTCGTCACCCTGGCGCCCTTCCCGTCTTGTCGCATCACCGAGCTGCGCCCATCCCCGCACCCACCGGCCATCGCTGCGCCATGCCTCAGGACCGTGCGTGACTGTCAGCACCCCAACAGCTCCATCCTCCTTCGGTGCTATAAGAGAAGCCCCAACACCTCCCTTTCCCCTTCCCCCACTTGGTTCTCCCCTCCCCACCGCACTTTGCCCTTTCTCCTTCTTCACCGAGCAAAGCCAAAGCCAAGGCTCTGTTTTCGCCGCGCCGCCTCACCGTCGAGACGCCGCCCCGGTAAGCTTCACCCCCGGCTGACCGCATCACCACACACCTCCCTTGGCCCTCCACTTTTCCCCCACCTCCCCTCTTCCTCCCCGCCGAGGAGGCCCGCCATTCTTCTCCCCCTTGCCGCCGCCGCCCGCCACCACAAATAGCCCCAAGCCACCCCGACCTCCCCTTTGGCTTCCACACGTCCCCGCGCCGCCCGTGCACACACCCCCTTCACCTCTACGACACCATGCCGCCGAAGCCATCGTGTGCCTCTGAGGCAGTGTCGCCACTGTCGCCGTGGTGCTTCTCCAGCACCGCCACCGTCGCCAGTGGGGCCACCACCCTCGTGGGGACCCATTCCGCCCGCTCGCCGGCCGCCACTCGCCTTCGCTCGTCGGCACTGGCGAGGCGCCTGAGCGCCTATGGCCTCTCCTTTATTGGTCCGAAAATCAGACAAACCCGTGCAGCGGCTTTAATTACCGAATTTTGGTCATTAGGGGTGAGCATTAATAAAGCCATCGGTTGGTGTTGCCTTAAGGAAATGACGCATGGGCCCCGACAGTAGTTAATGAAGCCTCCTTTATTGTCTAATCTTTGGCAGCAGTTGTAGCACCATTAATGACCGCATCAGTGTCTTTAGGGTTATGCTTACTTAAAGCTTGTGTTACTACTGCTTTAACTAATGGTAATTCATATGATGTGTGGGACCCGAGCCCTTTTAATGGTAGTTAGGTGGACCGTGAGCTGTGCATATGGACTTGGTCCATGCACTGTGTTAGTAAACCTCACCACTATGCATACGGACCCCACTGTCAGTGAGAGAAACCCTCTCCCCTCTCTTATTTTCTTGATTTAATTCAAAAGCTCAACTTCGAAAGCCCCGTTCTCCCTCATTTTAACTCCATTGCAAGTGAAATTTGTTTCTAAATTTTTATAAATTCAAGACCTAGATAATGGCAGTGGTCTTGTTTTATTTGGAGTTCATTTATTATTTCTTGTGTATTTATTTTTTCTCTTTTACTTGTTGTTCCTTTTTCCATGCGTTAAATCCAATAGAGTTCGAAGAAGCGAAAGATCTCCAACTTGATCAAACACAAGACTATCAAGACTCTCTTGCCTTTAACTCAGGCGAGTCAATGCTTTGATCATAGTGATCCTACATTTTATGCAAATTATATTCTTTTAAATTACCAAAATTTGCATGCTTTAATTCTTTCAGCAAATGTATGTTAAAGCTTAAGGTAGCTTGTTGGACGTATAACTCATCCCTAATGTTAATCAGGCTCGATTTGCAAGCCCGACACGCGTCGGGTCCAATTGATCTGATTATACTCATAGAAGACCGTAATACCCATCACTTGTACTCATAGGATAGTCATCCCTTAAGGGGTATTTTTGTCATTTGTACAGGCCTAAGAGCTTATAAATAACCCACGTATCTCTCTTTTCAAAGGGAGCTCTCTTGAGCAATAAAGAAGTATGTTAAAACTGGTGAGCCCTCGGGGGCTCCCTCCCCGGAGGTAACCCCTGTTGGCTCACCGACAGGAGTAAGACGGTCCTCTCAGACCCCTAAACCTGTATAAACCCTTGTGTCATTTTTTACTCTCATGGATGATGGCTCGCCAAACGGCCGATGTCCACCCCCTCACTTGTGTTTGGTTTTTACACCTACAACATAGCTAAATACCATTTTGATGATTAATTAATTATTATGCCATCCGTTGACAATTGAATCCATTATTTTATGTCACCCTAGTAACTATGTGGTAATTACTAGTTATAGGTTGTGCTTAAGCGACATGCTAGTCTTGCTTAAGTACCGGTCCCTAATCATCTTCTTTTAAACATGAAAGTGGTTTTGAGCAGTCATTGTGGGTAAATGACTGAAATGATTGAGTTAATGTATTTTGCTCCTCAAAAACCCTAATAACTTCTTTATTGCAAATGCAGGTGGATGACATGATGATGAGTGCTAATGCAACCCAATGAATGTTGGTTTGTGGATAGTATGTGGAATGAACCGCCTAGATAACCCTAAAGACTTGATCTTGTCATGACCTCCCAATGTAAAACATGTGCAACCAAAAGTCTGCAAAGTGCAACTTGGCTTAGTAAATTTATTGGACCCTGGAAATTATCTCATTGGTGGCCGAGTAAGGTAGTGCAAGTAGTGGATACGATCTAACTTGAATGGGATACCAAAGAAGGGTGAAGTTGCTAGTTACGCTAGTCGTAATGGTGAATATCCCGCACAATGTATGGGACCTACCGCAAGTGGAGGCAGCCCATATGGGTGAGATGACGGAAGATGCAAGGTAATGTGAAAAGTTGCTGTGATGGTCGCTCAACTACATGACTAAGGAATCATGTAGGGCAACGGGTATGATTGTCTCTTGGGGATCTGATGTATAACCTCTGTAGAGTCTAAAGCATTTAACTAGCCGTGCCTCTGGTCAAAGGCGGACATGGGAACTTACTAGAGTTAGTTCTATTTCAAAAACCTTTGTGGGTGGTATGAAAATTAGGCCGGCTCACCTAGCCACGAGATTGGATTTTTCCTGGGTTTTCGAACTTAGTGGTGTTAATAAATGGGGATAGCCCCAATAAAAAAATAAGCATAAATATGGAGGTAACCTCTACTAATATAAATATTGCACAATTACTCTCTTTAATAAAATACAATTTGGTTAAAATACTAAGTGATATGAATTTTTAATTATGATAATTGAAAACACTACTTTAGCAAATAAAAGAACCCAAGGCATCCTTGTTAAGCCTTGCATATATTACTACTGCATCTTGTGTGTTGGCTCGCGAGCACGGAAGTTGTGCTCATCCTCGCTCTTTCCCCCCCAAAAAACCCTCAAAAGCAGGAAATCCTGGAGATTACGCATACTACGAGGATCCAGAAGTTGGAGGGCCAGGAGGTGATAAGGAGTAGTTTAGTTCTTTTAGTCTAGATCTCGCTTTAGTCTAGCTGATTCTGTCGGCGCTTGCCTGCATCCTATATTATCTGAGTCTTTAGGTAATATTGGACGCACACGGGTTTCCCCAGTCGCTTGCCTGTGGAGAGATGTGCTCTCACCCTTTTGCTTCCATTGTCACTTCCGCTACTTTTGTAATGTAATCCTTTGGCCTATTTGACCCTTATTGTAAAACCTGACCCGATGTGGTTTATGTAAACTCTGTTGTGTTAAATTAATGAGTGGTTTAGTTGACATCGTGTATGAATTGATTCAGTAATGTATTCTGTGAGTGCTAACTACTGATCTAGGGAATCAAACAGTGTTTTCACAGAGGATTCTGGATTACGAAATCCAGGTCCGACATTTTCAGTGAATATTGTAGGGTTACGGGTAGGCTACATTAGCAAAAATCAAAAATTTCTACCACGTAAACCAGAAGCCAAGCAAGTAGATGATCACGGTCGTTACCACGGATCTTGTGAGCGATGGAAGAAGAGTTAGAGCGACCTAATCTAACGTAGGGCGTCGATCGTGATGATCGTAGTCGATCATCCAACGTCGAGCACGTCGATGCAGTGGTCGTAGTCGATCGTCTCCTCCAGCAACCTCTGCAGTTCCTTATGAAGATCGCGGATCGTCCTCAAGCGCAACAGCAACCGCAGTAGCGCCTCTACGGTATCCACACGTCTAGGGAAGGAACAACCGTACACCGGTGTGCTAGCACCAAGTCGCACGGTAGACCTCTCAGGAAGATGGCGGCTAGGGTTTCAGTAGAACAACTCAACTCACGACTTTCGTGTGTCTTGTCTGTTACCTTAATTCCACACTTTCTAACATCCTCATGCACCTCCTTATATAGTGCCCATGACGGATCTTATCCGAACATGTTTGTTCCAACCTGTTAAGTGTGTGACCCTGTAGGTTCATGCGTAATCGATTGTGACTCAGAAACCCTTTTTGACTATGAGTCGTTAGCGGTTCCTAGCAAGACATAACAATTCTTTAATACACACAAATTATATCGGATGAACCTTAATACAATATGATCTATGACCAGGTCCTCATCACTTACAACCAGGTCCTATCTCTATACGACCAGTTCATATTTGGTCACGACAAGTTCGTAACTCCTTACGACCAGGTTACGACCACTCTGTGATTTCGTTCAACCAGTCTACGACCATCTCGTATCTCCATACGACCAGTCCATAACTGATCGAACTAAGTGACCTACTCATGTATTCTCCCTTTGCCTCACGATATCTGGTTGAACTCCAGGTGAGATGTTGTGTCATCCATGAACTGTTCAATACTTTCTCGATCAAGTGTCAGATAACTTCGCGCGGTCGAACATTTCGACTACTAGTGGCATGGCCATGCACTTACTTTATTCGACCACAACGAGGGGCCCAGAGACATCTCTCCTGTTATGTTAGGAGGGGCAAATCCCATATCCGACCAGTCACATTTCTCTGCGTGTTTCATAGCATACTTGAAAGCTACCTTTATAACTACCCAGTTACGAGCAGCGTTTGGCAACCCCTAAGAGTGCTATTACACATGTAAGAAACCATGTTGATCTCAGCTCTAAGGATTATACATCATCATTGCTTGAGACCAACTAACGACATATCGAATCATAACAATCTCAATAGTGTCTCAAGATGGGTCAATCCAACTCCATGTTCTCTAACATGTGTTCACATTATTAATTTGATATCCTTGTACCCATGGCCGGTGAAACATGGTCATCAATCAATACAATGTGCTGGACGATAGAGTCACTAGTGTTCCGACCATTGACATCCGACCAGAGATTCATTTAGAACGACATCATATAAGTTAAAAGAGTTTCACCAACAAGTCACATACTTGTTAATCTTCATAACCAATAATTTATTCAAGGAAGATGATAACATATTATCCAATATTATGAACATAATGAAATATAATCATCTCTATGATTGCCTCTAAGGCATATTTCCAACACATATGTGTTGCATGATGCATGTTTTGACTAACGTTGGTCAAGTTGCAAAGAACTTGTGCCCGGAATCGATTTCTTAATCTATTGTTGTGCAGGTGGCTGCAGTCAACGACAAGGAAGATCGAGATAGGGCTAGGAGAGCTGAGGTCTAAAATAATCGATGATGTCGGGTGAAATCATTGAACTCAAGCATGACGCGAGATGGACAAGGATGACAGAATGGAAAGTTCGATGCAGCGGGTTGCATCAAGCGGCACGGGTGCGTGCAAGTGCCATGGTGGTTCGGTGGGAGTCGGATGGGAGAAATTTACCGACATGACCGGTGATCAACCTACGTGGCGAAGTATGGCATTGTTTCATGACGATTGGACTTGGTCTTTCGAGAAGAATCAAGAAGGGTGTTTTGATATCTTCACCAAAATCTTGGGTGACTTTAGGAGAAACCGCGGCACAAGATGGCACAAGGAGGCGATTTAGGCGGTGAAGATGAAGTTCATGAAGAGACAGATTCAGTATGCATGGTTCGATATCCGCTTTGAGAAGCATATGTGAGAGTAGTCTCGTTTGTGTGTGGGCTTATGGGTGCTCGGTAAGGTTTTCTCTCTTGACCTAACCTCTACTATAAAAGGAAGAGGTGAATGATTTGTGCCTCTTGAGCATTCCTAAGTAGAAACCCTAATTTGTGAGGAAAGTAGAGTAAAGGAGGCTTGGGTTTAAGAGAGATGGATTGATTGAATGCTAAGTGTTGAGCTTTTGTTCTGCATGGTGGAGTAGCTATAAACTAACAATCTTTTGAATCAATCCAAGTAAGATTTCCTTCAAGATGAGTTTTCTCTTGTTCTTGCCTCTCTTTGATGGCTTTTGAGATTTTGTGTGTTTCTTTGGTTTTCTTGGTGTTGATGCTGTGATCTTACTTGTTAGGACATGTAGGAATCCATATATGGTCTTCTTGATCATCATCCACACACGAACAAATTTTTGGATCAAGGTTTGAATTTTCTCGGTTCTTTTGCCTTCTTGACCTCATCTAAGAAATTCGTGGAATCATGGCTACAATATTCCCGATCCTCGATTGGAATAGGTGATCGGCGTTGCGCAAGCTTGGGGAAAAGGAGTAGGCGTTTCACTTTGCCTTTTGTTTCTCATTTTGTGCCGTGGATGCCAAGCTTGATCGAGGCTTATATGAGAATGTTGTTGGGTACTTAGAGCTAGAATTGGTCCTGGTTTTTAGCAGTAGCAGGTTGGTTACCTGTTACACTACAAAGGAGGGAGAGTATCCATGGTAAATTTTACAATGTATTGTACCTGTAGGATTTTTACCTGCATACGTTTTGGAATGTGGGTACCAATTTACTCTTCGTGCGTATGTCAACCGTTAAGACGCTATTATGTTCCATATCCAGCAATTTACAACAAGATCAAAGTGGCGCTTGTGAAGTGTGGTGGGCCCATAACCCATGTGTCCTGGATCGAAACACAGCTCGATACTAACCCGACCTCGGATTAAAATTCCTCTGCCTCTTTTGGCGTTTTGCGGTCGAAAAGGTGAAGGAGACTTCAGTTGTTTATCTAAACTGGTAGCATTTCTTTTTAAAAAGTTCGTGCTGGGCAAAATGGGCTAAGCCCATTTGTAGCCCATTTTAAACTAGCTAGATGAATCTGGCCCAAATCTCGACTCAGAGGCTTATTTGAGAGGTGACTAGTGACTACTTCATATTATACGCACCTCCGTGAAATGAGAAGGAAATGGCGGTGACGGCGGGGATCTTGGCGGAGGTGGAGGCAGCGACTTCTGGTCTGAGTGCCGTTCTTGCCAGTATACCCATTTGGCTCTGCCTCTGCAGAATTGGAGCGATGAACTGGGTGTGGGTGGGAAATGAAAGTTGATTGCTAAGCAAGAGCACGAGAGCAATTCGATGCAATCGAGAAAACTAGAAATCAACCATATTATTACCCAGTGAAAAAATTATTCAATCGATGCACGGAGGCAAATTTCTAGCTTGTCCTAGCTATTTAGACACTTCTTACTTGACCAGCATCTCTGTGATAACATAGGCCAAGCGGGCCAGCGTATCGGCGTCCCGGTTCTCTTGGCTCAGAGGGTTCTTCTCGGCGCTTCCCTCGAACAGCTGTATGTCGCAGTCGTCGGGCGCATTTGAGGCTGATCTGACTTCTCGGGCGCCACCGGTCGCCTGCTTGCGGATGTCGTCGAGGGCGCCCGCCACCGACTCGTTCATCTCCCTGTAGTACCTGAGGCAACTGCTGAGGTTGTTGACTAGGTCGGCGAGGACGAAACCGTCGGCGTGGCGTTGGCAGCGGTGAGGTTGACCGCGACGGCGGCAAGCTGAGCACGTCCGTGGCGGGGCGGCAATGGTCGGCCGAGAGGACGCCCACGCACGTGTCGAGGTCGTTAGACCGGTGGTCTTTATTGGACACACAATGGCGCGTAATCGTGGCGTTGACGGGTGAGGTGCCGACAGCGACGCCGGGGGATATGGCTGCCGCGAGGAGGAACAGGGCGATCTGGTGCACCGGGGAGGAGATCATCGTGCTTGATGCGTGTAGTTGTCCTTTGCGTCGCACCAGCCGCTCGGGCCGTGCTTTTTCGGGGATAGCCCGAAGGCCCGGCCGGCCCGGCACGGCACAAGCACAAACACAGCACGGCCCGATACGTGGCAGGTCAGGCTGGTATGGCACGAATGGTGGGCCGGGCTAGGTTTGGAAAGCTGGCCCATCAGACGGCACAGCACGGCACGGCAAATCGTGTCGTGCTCGGGTGGGCACGGCTTGGTGAGCACACGCGGGCACGGTCGGCACGACGGGCACGGACAGCACGCCTCCCACGGCCGGTTTCGCCGCCACCATATTGCTCTCCACGAATGCCGTCATGTCCTGCAAGACCTTGTTGGCGTCGACAAAGCTCTGGGAAGTCATAGAACCCATGGAAGGGGTTTGGGAACTCCGCCACCTGCACTGCCTTCCCCTTCCGCCGCAGCACGTTGCCGTATTGTTGCTGCCAGTCCAACAGCGGGTCGAACTTGCCAATCACCACCATCGCCGGCGGGAAGGCTTCCGCCAAATCCGCGTTCTCGTCAGTCACGTGCGCCACCGGGTGGTCACGGTTGGCACCCACCGGCAAGAGCGCCTTCCAGGAGAAGTCCGACCACCAGAGGTTCACCACTAGGCGCGGCTCGGGCTCTGCCGTGCCTCCTCACCTCCCACGGCCGCCTCAGCTCTTCCGCGCCTCCTGCTGCTTTGTCACGCCTCCTCGCACCTCCCACCGCCTTGCCGCTCTGCCGTGCCTCCGCACAGGGCTGAGGGAGAGCTGAGCCAGGTAGAGCACAAGCGACAGTGAGCCGAGCGTAGCACCGCGGGGCCGAGCCATGGGGAGAGAAGAGTCCGGCGCGAGCAAAGGGCTGGCAACTGAAAACCACGCTGGCCGCCAGGCAGTGGCGTGTCGGGCGGCCGGGAGGCGCACAAGCCGCAGGTAGCCTCCTCTGCTCCGCCCCGCCGCGCCACCTCGCCTCCTCTGCCTCGCTGCTCCACCGATGGCACCAAAGAAGCTCCAGGAGGAGATGGGGGGATGGGCTAGGCCGGAGGGGGAGGCGATGGGGGAGGGCCGAGGGGGAGGCGCCGAGAGGAGCTTCGGAGGAAGGCGATGGGGGCGGCGGAGGAGAGCACTCATTGGGGGAGGCGATGGAGGCGATGGGAAATGGGGGTCGGTGGTGGAGCCATGGAGGCAGATGGGGATTTTGGGGGAACCGACAGCCGAGCCGGCCGCGAGAGAGAGAGAGAGAGAGAGAGAGAGAGAGAGAGAGAGAAAGATTAGAAAAGAAATAAGAAATAGAGGGAATCTAGCTGGGGTGAGGACCGAGGCTTTTTTTGCTTTCTTTCAAATTGAGAGAGAGGTAGAGAGACAACGGGCGAGTGACTGGGTGATTAGCAACGTTTACAACGTACGGGTGATTAGCGAGTCATGTCTTTTTTCAATCGCGAGAGACAACGGGCAAGCACAATGAAGCAACGAGCATGCCGTGAGAGACATGACATGACATAAATTTTATGTGATAAGCACAGAGAAGCAACGGCTCTACGACTATTTCTTCTCTCCGATGCTCCGCGCGACCGTGCCTATAAAACGAAGCTCCATGCTCGTTTATTTATTCACTCCCAGCTCACCTCATTTCTTCATCATCCATCTACTCTCCTGATTTCTTCAATATCCATTTACTCTCCCCATTTATTCACTATCCATTCATCCATTATGCTACCAAGGAGTCGGAGCACCAAGGAGCTCCCGAGTAGTATGCTACCGAGGAGTCGTAGCATGAAAAGGGCAGCAGGACGACTTAGCGTAAAATCTCGCCGCCGCTCCCCTAGTCCTCCTCCGGCTCTGACTCCCGTTGATGCTCGTTAGTTCTTGCCAAGCATGGGAGACTACAGCATGGATGCCCATCATATGGACGGTATGGAGGGCTACGAGGAGTACCAGGGCGGTCTGGAGCCAATGGGGGACTCCAAAGTTCTCTCCCGCGTCCACGGACGGCGAAATTAATCTTACTTACTTTATTAGTTGTAATTTTTAGGCGTAGTTAATCAGTAACCAATTAATTAATTAGTCGTAAGTACATTGTTTTACTCAATTCATTAGTCCAAAATAGTTAGTCAGAATTAAGTATTAATAAATTAGCAGTCATTAATTAGTTGTTAATCCTTTAGTTGTAATTTTTAGGACGTGATTAATTTTGTTTCATCAATTAGTGGTAATTAATTTAGTACTAATGAATTAGCATTAAAGGACTGAAGAATAGAGAACAACAAGATGTGCCAAATCAACTAACTACTTGCACTAGTAGAAATTAATACAAGTAGTGTGTTGTATGTAATTCAGAGACTTGTTTCTCCATAAAATGGCAAACTTGAAGCAACCTTCTGAACAATGAAGTTTTGACTTTGACATGAAATTGACCTTAATTGTGGAGCATCATGTTTTGACTTTGACATAAAATTAACCTTAATTGCGGAGCTTAGATTTGAAGCATTGATTTACCACAATGCATCTAGGTTGTGGGTTGGGATATGAGATTCCATGTGATTGTGAGAACTGTCCCCGTTCGTCTGATTACAAATGCCATAAAATCTAGAACAATGAAGTTTTTTTTGTCCAAGAAAAATGGAGGGACTAGAAGGTGATTGATCTGAGGTCCAGAATGATCGTGGATGCAGTCATTGGACTCAAGCATGACGAAAGATAGACAAGGATGACCGAACGGGAAGTTCAATGCAACGGGTTGCATTAAGCGGCGCAGGAGTCTGTGCAAGTGCCATGGTGGTTCCGGTAGGAACCGGATAGGAGAAACTTGCCGAAATAAAGAGAATTGGTGATCAACCTACGTGTGATTTAAGTATGGAATTGCTTCACGACGATTGGACTTGGTATTTAGAAAAGATCAAGAAGGGGTATTTTGGTGTCTTGAACAAAATATCAGGTTGGTGACCTTTGGAAACCACAGTGCAAGACAACGCAAGGAGAGACGGTTTAGGTCAAGTGAAGATGAAGTTCATGAAGAGATGGATTCGGTATGCCTGGTTCGACATTCGCTTTGAGAAGCATACGTGAGAGTAAACCCGTTTGTGTATGGGTTTAACGAGTGCTCAATAAGGTTTTCTCTCTTGACTTAGCCTCGAATTTTTGTTGCAAATAGCACAGTTGCGATGTTTTATTACGTAGTAGCGTCATGCATAGCGAAATAGCAAATCTGCAGCCTCGTCCGCACGGTCACCGGCCGGACACGATGTCCACGTGACATGTCGCCTCGTTCGATCGATCGTGGGCCGGACGCCCCTCCACGTCGCTCGTGCGGCTGGTCACGGACCGAACGCCCCTCCACGTCGCTCGTTCGGCCGGTCACGGACCGGATGCCTGTCCACGACACCCGTAATTTCCGCAATTAGCGAAATTAATTAGAATTACTGTAATTAGCGGAATTAATTAGCGCATGCACAGAAATTTAGCCTCGTTCGGCACGTGGCCGGCCAGACGCGCCGCTACCGCGACACGCCCGTCCCCATAACCCTCTAATCTGTCTCCTCAACCCTCTAATCTGTCACTTCCATCGTGTCTTTGTCTACATGCATGTGCATGCATGCAAGAGATTGGCGCGGGAGGGAATCTGATTCCCTTCGTAGCACCCTCTCGGCGTCTATTTAATCGCATGAGAGTGTGATTTCACTTCGCTCTCTCACTGCTTTCACTTGCTCTCTCGTTTTCTCGTTCTTTCGGTTTTGGTTTTCCGGTGACTTATTATTATTTGCTGCCGTCATTAGCAGTCATTTCAACAGGTATGTCTCTCCTCATACGTTCTTTTTTTAAATTTTATGGTTAGTAAATTATTCGTAGCAAAATTAATCTTGATTTATTAGTTGTAATTTTTAGGCGTAGTTAATTACTTACCAATTAATTAATTAGTCGTAAGTACATTATTTTACTCAATTCATTAGTCCGAAATAGTTAGTCGGAATAAATTAACAGTCATTAATTAGTCGTTAATACTTTAGTTGTAATTTTTAGGACGTGGTTAATTTACTTTCATCAATTGATGGTAATTAATTTAGTACTAATAAATTAGCATTAAAGGACTGAAGAATACAGAACAACAAGATGTGCCAAATCTATTAACTACTTGCACTAGTAGAAATTAAAAAAGAAGGCAGAAGCTCTACCGATGACTATTAGAGGAACAAAATAAATTTTAGCAGTCTGGCTGCTATAACCTGGAACAGAAAAAAAGTGAGAAAACAACAACAACCAAGACCAAGCATAAGTTTTTTCTTTTTAAAAAAAGAAGATATGACCTTTATCGATCACTATTAGAGAAAGAAAATAAGATTTATTGGTATAGCTGCTACAGCCTAGAATAGAAGAAATAGAGAAAACAACAATAGCCAAGCATCAGGCGCAAATCTTGGCCGCATCCTGCAACAACAACATAACTCAGCAAAATAAAAAGCCTGGAGCAAAAATAGCTATATTCCTAGTTTTCACCTCCTCAACTGTCATCAACATCTATAATTTAGTGTTTAATACATGCCATTATGCTTGCCTTATATCGCCCATTTGCTCATATGAAATCAATAAATTCTATTTTTTTTGTATTTTATTGTATATATATAAGCGTATCGTCGTATCAGTGTTTTTTTAGATGACATCTCATGGTATCGTCATATCTGGACAACCTAACTTTGAAGTCCGAACACCCATCCTGAAAATCCTGGGTCCGCCGCTGGCCATGAGGAGCTCCCGTGAACAGAGTAGAATAAGACAGCGTGATTTGCGGGTGTCAACAATAATACAATGCATGCAAAAATTCTTCCGCAACGGAAAGCACGGATCGATCTCAGCCGCACAAGGTTGGTAAGACGGATATCGAGGGCTCACCACGATCGCGGTTTTTATCTGCGATCCTAACAGGTGGCGGCCCAGACGGAATTACAGCATAATGTAAGGGCTCTTACGCGAAGATCACTCGGGGCCACAAGCGCAACTCGACTTTGGCTGTGTGATTTCGATCCAACAGTTTCCGTCGCTTGCTGCTTCGCGAAGTGCTAAATCTGGGCCGCGGGATCTCGATCGAGCAACAACCAACGAGTTGCCTCTGATCATTGAATGGTTCTCGACCCTGTAAAAAGTCTTGTGTGTACACACCTCCGTGAGCTGTTGAGAAGGAAATAGCGGTGTGGCGGGATCTTTGGCGGAGGTGGAGACGGCGGCGGCGTACAGGTCCGAGAGCCGTTACTACCGTATACCCAGCTGGTTCTGCATCTACAGAATTGGAGCGATGAACTGGGTGTGGGTGGGAAATGAAAGTTGTTTGCTAAGCAAGAGCACGAGATCAATTCGATGCAATCGAGAAAACTAGAAATCAACCAAATTACCCAGTGACAAAATTATCCAATCGATGCACGCAGGCAAATTTCTATCTTGTCCTAGCTATTAAGACACTTCTTACTTGACCAGCATCTCTGTGATAACATAGGCCAAACTGGCCAGCGTATCGGCGTCAAGGTTCTCCTGTCTCATAGGGTTCTTCATGGCGCTTCCACAGAGCAGCGATGTCGCGATTGAAGGGCTCACGATGCCTCGTCTGACTTCTCGGGCCTTGCGGCCGCGCCTCGCTGGAGGTCGTCGAGGGCGCCGGCCACCGACTCATTCATCGCCTACAGTAGTAGCCGAGGCAAGCTGCCGAGGTTGTTGACGAGGTCGGCGAGGCGAAACCGTCGGCGTGGCGTTGGCGCGGTGAGGTTGACCGCGACGGCGGCAAGCCAGCGTGTCCGTGGCGGGCGGCGGCAATGTCGGCGAAGGACGCCACGCACGTGTCGTGGTCGTTAGACCGGTGGTCTGCCGTTGGACACAGCGGCGCGTATAAATGGCGATGACGGGTGAGGTGCCGACGGCGATGCGGGGATATGGTGCCGCGAGGATGAGGAACAGGCGTCTGGTGCACCGGGAGGAGATCATCGTGCTTGATGCGTGGAGTCGTCCCTTCGCGTCGCACCGGTAGAGAGTCGTATCTTCCGTGGTTTATCTGAGGAAGGAGTCAAAGTGTTGACAATATATTTGCGGGTCATGTAATCTAGACTAACCATAATTAAGAGGATAAATATAGCATGTAATCCAGTATGGTTAGGATCAGCAGGATTTCATCCCATGTAATCATTGTATATGTGCTATATATACATGTGAAAAGAAAGGCACAATCTGGCAAATATATTTCCGTACATGGCAAATATATTGCCTAACATAAAGGAAGTGGGAATCCTACATGAAATTTGATGGAGTAGGGTATGCAGTAGACCACTCCTATTTATATATGGTTTTGCTAAACCACATTCAACTGTTTTCTATTGTTAAAATAGTCGAATTTTTATCCGTCCGATATGCTTTGAGATATGTATTTATTCTCATATGATGAATTGAGTCCGAATTTATTTTGATTTTTTTTCTTTGGAGCATAACGGGTTCACCACATTGTCGCATTTTATTGGTATAGAATTTTAGTTTTTATCTTTATTTTTGCTTAATCTCTCAAAGCATATGTTAGATTTTGAATCATGTTATGGAAATATGAGTTATTAAGACTTTCAAGAATAATTACAAAGACCAAGAACAAAAATTATTGTAATTCATGTATAATGAAATTATAAGTGAACTAAAATTTGACTGTTTTAGGTTGAGAAAACATTTGAATCTTTTATAGACGGACCCATATACTCTTTCATGTCCATTCATGTCATTTAAGTTTGTTTCTATGGAACCCACAATCTTTTAATCATTCTATGAAAAAATTATTTGTTATTGACAATAACTCATATAATGATATTTTGTGTTGTCTATATGCCCGAAGAGACATCTACACTCTTTCTCCTCCTTTCTTTCTGTCAGTAAAAATCCTATACATGACAAAGTTTATAGATAACTAAGATTCCACTATTGTGCATGCCTTCACCGAAATCAATGAATTTGATGTCTTTAATTTCCTGATGGGATAATCCATTTTTTAGACAAATGAACGGCATGTCTATTAATGGCCCCGATTGTGCACGCTTTTACCCAAATCATTAAATTTGATGTCTTTCCTGATGGGATAATCCATCTTTTAGACAAATGAACGACATGTCTATTAATGGACCCGATTGTGCACGCCTTTATTCAAATCAATGAATTTGATGTCTTTCCTGATGGGATAATCCATTTTTAGACAAATGAACGGCATGTCTATTAATGTCCCCGATCTGATCAACCACCGAATGTCCTTCCTGATGCGATACCAGTACATCCTACTATCATTCATCGTCCATGTATTTGGGACCAAATCCACGTATAATTGGTACTAGGCAAATGCTAATGAAGGTGCTCCCTTAAGAAGCCTGGCGCTGATAAGAAATTTAGTTCTTTTGATCCCCCCCCCGCCCCGCCCCCCCTCTCTCACGCTCTGAGTTCAGTTTTGTTAATGTTGGTGTCATGGGGATATGCTCCTAATTACAGTGTGATGAACAATTGGTAATATCATTGAGGAGTTTGTCGAAATCCTCATTTTTCGGGAAAAAAATGAGGGTGCTGACAATCTTCAGGAGGTCAGACCGGCCATGTTGGGTGACGGTCAGATCGGCCGTGGTGATGACCGAGGGACCGACGAAAAAGGTAACTCTTGAATTTAAAGGATTGTGATCAAACACTTGTGTAGGAGTGCTAGGATGTGAGTTTGCACCAAGTTTCATGAAAAACAGAGTTTCGGCAAAGGTAGATAGAGTTTTGCCAAAATATCCAGAGAGAGACTTTCCAGGTCCTTGGGAAAATTGGTCAAGTCATGGTTTTCTGTAACATCCCATTTTCGGATGGCGAATGGTAATACCGTTGTCGTTTGGTTTTCAAAACTAATTCAAATTAGCGTGTATTTTCAAATCTCTAGCTTCCACCTCAATTCAAAAATTCAAGTCTCAACCTCAACCTCAGTTCAAAACTTGGTTTTCAAATCTCGAGCTCGAACTTGATTTCAAATTTTGGTTTGAATTCAAACCTCTCAATCTTCTTAGGTTGGCCCATTCCTCCCTTGGGCCTCAGACCCATCCCTTCCCTTCTTGGCCTTTCCCATTGACCCCCTTGCCACCTTCCCTTGCTCCTTCTTCTTCCCTGGCATGCACCCTGTGCGCTTTGGCAGTGCCCACACCGCCCTGCCACGCTTGCGTCACCCACCTGACGTGTCGCCTTCGCCACCTGCTCGAGCCGTCAAAGTCGTCACCACGCCCGCCCTGCCTGCGCTGCTCCCCTCAGCAAGCCCGCCCCTCTCGGCCGCCTCCGTCAGCACCCTGCGCCTTGCACACGTGCACGCCTACGCCCACACATGCTCGGCCCTCTTGGACGCCGCTTCCATCGCCATGGCGTCAGCACCACCCTCGCCTCCCTACGCTCGCACCAGAGCCGCTCCGCCTTGTCCCATCACCCGCTCATCCCCGCGCCATGCGCATCCGCGCCTGGAGTCCCACGATCCCACTTGCTCTCGCCTGCACCAAGTCCCCCAAGTCGTCACCCTGGCGCCCTTCCCGTCTTGTCGCATCACCGAGCTGCGCCCATCCCCGCACCCACCGGTCATCGCTGCGCCATGCCTTAGGACCGTGCGTGACTGTCAGCTCCCCAATGGCTCCATCCTCCTCTGGTGCTATAAGAGAAGCCCCAACACCTCCCTTTCCCCTTCCCCCACTAGGTTCTCCCCTCCCCACCTGCACCCTTGCCCCTTTCTCCTTCTTCACCGAGCAAAGCCAAAGCCAAAGCTCCGTTTTTGCCGTGCCGCCTCACCGTCGAGACGCCGCCCCGGTGAGCTTCTCCCTCGGCCGACCGCATCACCACATGCCTCCCTTGGCCCTCCACTTTTCCCCCACCTCCCCTCTTCCTCCCCGCCGCCGAGGAGCGCTGCCATTTCTTCTCCGCCCCTGCCCCCGGCCGCCGTCGCCCCGCCACCACAGCCGCCCCGACCTCCCCTTTGGCTTCCACACGTCCACCCAGCACACCCCTTCACCTCTCGACACCACGCCACGAAGCCATCGTGTGCCTCTGGCGATGTTGCCCTTGCCGCCTGGTGCTTCTCCAGCACCGCCACCGTCGCCAGTGGGGCCACCACCCTCGTGGGGACCCATTCCGCCCGCTCGCCGGCCGCCACTCGCCTTCGCTTGTCGGGCGATGTCTTGCTGGCGTCTATGGCCTCTCCTCTATTGGTCCAAAATCGAGACAAGCCGTGCTGCAATGCTTTATGCAAATTTTGGTCATTAGGGGTGAGCATTAATAAAGCCATCGATTGGTGTTGCCTTAAGGCAATGACGCATGGGCTCCGACAGCAGTTAATGAAGCCTCCTTTATTGTCTAATCTTTGGCAGCAATTGTAGCACCATTAAAGACCGCATCAGTGTCTTTAGGGTTAGGCTTACTTAAAGCTTGTGTTACTACTGCTTTAACTAATGGTAATTCATATGATGTGTGGGACCCAAGCCCTTTTAATGGTAGTTAGGTGGACCGTGAGCTGTGCATATGGACTTGGTCCATGCACTGTGATAGTAAACCTCACCACTATGCATACGGACCCCACTGTCAGTGAGAAATCCTCTCCCCTCTCTTATTTTCTTGATTTAATTCAAAAGCTCAACTTCGAAAGTCCCGTTCTCCCTCATTTTAACTCCATTGCAAGTGAAATTTGTTTCTAAATTTTTATAAATTCAAGACCTAGATAATGGCAGTGGTCTTGTTTTATTTGGAGTTCATTTATTATTTCTTGTGTATTTATTTTTTCTCTTTTACTTGTTGTTCCTTTTTCCGGTACGTTCGTCCGAATAGAGTTCGAAGAAGCGAAAGATCTTCAACTTGATCAAACACAAGACTATTGTAACATCTTGATTTTCTAAATACTTTTTAAAATGTGTAAAATAAATTAAAACTATTTTTGCTTTAGTGAGAATTCAAATTTGGGTTCTATTGGAAGGATTTGGGTTGTTGTGCCTCCTTGTTGGAAAGCTCAACAATTCCCCTGTAACCTATCTCTTTCAAGTCTTGTAGGTTTAGACTTCCTCTAAAGCTTAGACCTCGTCTCACCAGGAGATACTCGTATGACCAGGCCTCCCTTTCTTTGAGCTTGGTCATTTGGATCTCTTTGTTGGTTTGAATCTCTTAGGGTTCAAACCTCTTTTCTGGTCCAGACTTCTCTTGATCTAAACTTCTTGTCGTCTGGACACCTCTTGATGCCTGACCTCCTTTCATTCGGACCTCTAGGCATCCCAATGGCCCTCTTGTGTGCCTTGATTTTTCCTAAGATCATTTGAACCATTTTGGCTTTTGCCTGGACCAAGAAGACCTCCCTTGAGTGAAATGTCCTCGGAACCACTCGCATGGACCTCCTTGTCTTTGGATCTAGCGGTCCGGACCTCCTCCCATTTTTAATCCAAGGGTCTAGACCTCCCATGCGTTATGTCCCTTCATGGACCTCCCCTTCGTTCTGAATCGGGCGGTTCAGACCTCCCCTTTGATCTAAATCCGACGGATCGGACCTCCCTCACTTTGAATCCAAAGGCCCAGACCTCCCCGCGCGTCTGTTCTCTTTGAGGACCTCCTCCTCATGCGGCTCTTGGTCGTTGGACCTCCTCTCGGAGATCCAACAGCTTAGACCTCCTCGCTAGACCTCCCTTGGTGAGATCGACCGTCGGGACCTCCCCTGTCTGGACCTCCTTAACCTTTAGACCTCCTGTCCACGGGCTTAGGACCTCCTAAGCTGCTCGGACTTCCACGAGAACCTCCTCTGCGGGGTAAGACCTCCCTATGGTTGACGGTGTTGCTAATTTGACCAAGCCCACTTGCCACCCTTAGGCGTTCTCATTTCTTCCGCCACGTATGTACAGGGCATTTAATGTAGGTCTTGTCACGTCTAATACATTCTCATATGTGGTATTTACTTTGAAGTGAGTCACTAAGCCGTACATGGATATTTTTCTTTGTTCCTTCCCATAGCAGCTTACGTGTCTTTTAATGTACCTTTCACCTAGGGTGGTGGTGACACCTGCCCTGACAATCACCAACTTTTGACTTACCTCTATACTTATCCTTGGCACGTAAGTACCTAGTTTTCTTCACCACTTTGACTACACATAGACTGAAACGTTCTAACACATCACCCTTCTCCTTCTCCACACTTTGTTACTTTGGCTCTCGTCCAAGAACTTTTCCAGGAAGACCTTGGCTCCTACGACCTCCCCTTTCAACCGTTACTTCCTTTACAGTAAGTTCCTTTGATGATCTGCTCCACCCTTGTTTTCACCGGTGTCTTGGTGATCTTGTCCTTCACAGGACCTCCTTTCGTGGACCTCTTTTGAAACTCGAGGTGCTCGTGTGAGGACCTCCTCTCTGGACCTTGAGCAAGCATCTCGCCTCTGGAACCTCTCGCCCTCTGCCTAGGTCACATCTTGGGACCTTCTCTAAAGACCTCTTTTTCCTTTGGTAAGCTAGACCTTCTCCAAAAGAACCTAATCTAAATACAATGCTCTCTTTGTTAATTGGGTTTTGAGATTTCTTTGGAGTTCTCTGGTTCTTTATTTGGATCTTTATTGGATCTCTGTTTGAATCTTCTTTGAATTTGCCTTCTATATATATGTAGATTGTGAAGATTAGGGAATCCAAAGTTACAAGAAGAAGAATCTCTAAGTAGTGAGCAAGGCAAGTTGCATTCTTGATCATATTGCACCCATTATATCAAATTAATTATGTCCAGTTTTAAAATGTATTTGCATGCTTATTTTTATCAAGTTAGTTCAATACCGGTTTTAACTTTGTAGTTATAACCATTTCCTTTGTATGACCTCGATTGATTTTGTATTGAACACATTGTCACCATTAGGTCAAACTTGGCCAATGATAGTATGAGCCAAGATCATTTGAAAACATATGCTTAGTGGTGCTCGGACCAAAATTTTGTTTTGGGGAAATCTTTACCAACACAACCAAGAACTGCTTTGAATGTTTTATCATGACATAGGGATGTCATGAAGGTATAAAAACGATCTTTGGGAAAGCAAAGAAAATAAAATGAATTGGACTAGGGCAAAATGGTTAGCTCGGTTGGTGCAAGTTTATGCACCTGGATCGTGCCTTTATGGTAGATCGATGCCCTTGGGTTTGTGAAAGTTGCCCTAGTCATGTGAGGACCGGTCTTTGGCGACCAATGCTAGGCCTATAATGGGTGATGCCAAAATCGTGCAACCACATGTCTCGATGTGGGGCGTGGGACTGGTGAATAATTTGCAAAACTCCACTACATCTTTGCTCCATTGGTGGTGTGGGAGGTCTTGTTGGCTAGTGGTCTTTGATGACCCATTGTTCCCACTTGGTGCAAGAGGGGCTTCTGCGGATGGCTATCCATAGGGGGTGAAACCTTAGCAAGGAAAGGCTGTGGTGGAGCAATGCATTGTAAAGGCCTTGTCATGAGCTCTAGATCTCTTACCTTTGGAAGTGAGAGGTGGTATTGACGAATCTTGGACAAACTAGAGTACTCATGTCGTGTGGGTAAAGTGCACAACCTCTGCGAGTTAAATCTATTGAATAGCCGTGTCCACGGTCAAGGGCGTCTTGGCAAAGGCCACTTGAAGTTAGTTGTTGACTTTGGGAATTTAAAATGATTTCCAAATCTGTTTTGGGACTGCCGTCCCATGGGTTTGGGCGAGGAGCCTAATGTCGGGGGTATCCTTCACCAAATAATGATGAATGCTATCCAAGCTGAAAAATTGCTTTGGTAAAATGAATTTTATCTATTGAAAGACACCTTTGAAACTCAATAATGGTACTTAAAAGAAAATTTGCTTTGTGCAAATCAACCATATTATGCCATCCTTGATTATCCCTTATGCATGTCATATTGTTAATCCACGGGTGCAACTTGCGAGCACAGTGGTAGTGCTCACTCTTGCTCATTACAATTTTGCGGAGAAGACTTTGGTAGTGATGGAGATCAAAGCGACTAGGTTATGCCTCGGTCATTTGCTGTGGCTTGTTGATGGACCCTTTGCTTTCTTACGCTCTTGTGTACTTGTGCTTGGCCCAAGGCCACCTTGTAATCAACTCTGTTAAATATTATGTTTCAATAAAGGTGTGTTAGGGATACCACCATTGTGTATTTTCTTTGTGAAGGGCTAGCCATGATCCTTGGGGTAGCTCGGGTTTCCTGAGGAACTTGGGAGTAGCTTGGACCTCCATGTCCTCACCGAGGAGGGTATCACGAGAGGTCTTGAGGTGGACTCAGATCTCCACGACCTCCCGGAGGCTCGTGGGAGGTCTTGGGAACACTCTCGAGACCTCCTCGTTCTCCTTTGTTTGGCTATGGAAATGTTCTCGGGTGCTCCTGGTTCTAAGACCCTCTCTCGGGTTGTGATCTCTGGACCTCCGGGAGGTCTTCTTGACCTCTGGCGGGTCTTGGTGGTCAGCCCGAGAGGTCATTGTGGACCTCTGGGAGGTCTGCTTGACTTTCGAGAGGTCTGGAGGATCTCTCGGGAACCCTAGGATTGGGTCGTTCACAAAAAGTGGTATCGAGCACTTACATTTATGGCCGTAACCTAGTAGAATGGTTATAGAATTTCAAAATTATTTTATGACAAAAGAAGAATAAAATGTTCTTTCTTACAGGTCATCTTTTCATCCTTACCTTCATACATTGCTTTTTCTTACCTCAATCCCATCTTACCTTGTTTCTTTCTACACACCCATTTTTTAAGTTAAATGGACTGCCTTATTCCTACAACTTCTTATTAGAGGTCTTGAGTTAAGTCTGGTGCTTAGGACCTCCCTCAAAAAGGTAAGACACGAGTAGCATGATGTTTGGTGATTATAAACCTCGAAAAGCCACGGTGTTTGGACATTATGGCCACCTCTGGAAATGACAGTGGTCACTCAAGCCATCATAGCCGACAAGCTGAGGGAGAGGCTGAGAATAGAGGAGTTGAGGGTGGGCAAGGGCAACCAGCATCACAGCCACCCCCACCTCCAGTTGGGGGTCCTACCTGGACTCAAATAATGGCCAATCAAGCTCATCTAATAAACCTACTCTCACAGTCTGTTGCCAACACCCAATCTCTGCAAGGCTGCAGCGATAGCTCAACCTCAAGCTCAAGCTCCACCTCCACCAAGATCTACCATTGCTGAATTTATGAGGTTCGTCCTCCAACCTTCTCCATAGTCTTTGAGCCCATGGATCTTGATGGTGGTTAAGAGCGATGAGTAGGAAATTAGATATGGTGCAATGCATGATCATGAAAGGGTGCTTTTGCTTCTCACCAACTTCGATGGACCCGCCTCTCGAGTGGTGGGACAACTGTCGATCCCATCGACCTCGAGCCATCACATGGGATGAGTTCAAGAAAGCATTTCATCGTGCTCATCTCCCACCCTATGATGTCATTAAAGAGGACAATTTTCGTACCTTGAAGCAAAGCGATCGTCTTGTCAATGAGTATATGCATAGATTTAACCAACTAGTAAGATATGCTCAGGGGATGTTACTCTTGATGAAAGCAAGAAAGAACACTTTTGGAAGGGTTGAATGATAATATTTCAGTTCATCTTGTTTCCCAGAACACACCGACTTCCAGCTTTGTGAGCAAGGCCATCCGACAAGAGGATAAACTCCAAAAGATGGAGGGCGAAAGAAAAGAAAAGTGCAGAGGGTTCAATCGGGAGGATTCCTAAGTCTAGGACCTCTCGGTCCCCTGACCTCTCGGCACAAGTCCTCACGGACCTCCTCAAGGGCATCTGGGTCGAGCAGCGTACTAGCAAATCAAGCTATCATAGGACCTCTTAAGAGTCAATTTCAAAAGAAACCTTCCATGACCTCCTCGTAGGAGTGACTGTTTCTTTTGTAATGAAATTGGGCACTCGCTAATAAGTGCCCAAAAAAGCAACAAGTTCTTTGCATCGATCCGATCTGAACAAGGAGCATCGGCTCAAGGAAGTGCCTCAAGTGTGAAGCTTCTTTGCTAAGGTTATCAAGGGCCGTGTCACACATGTCACGGCAAAGAGGCACATGATGCACTGATGTGGTTCTCGATGCGTTCCTGTCAATTCCGTACCAGCATCCGTTTTATTTGACTCGGGGGCTTCCCATTCTTTTGTTTCTAGCAAATTTGTGGGAAATTGTGGGTTGTCTACAATTCCTTTGGTAAACCCTATGCTAATACATGTCCGGGTATAGATATGAGGACTAATACCCTCTGCCCAAATCTCACCTTAGAGATTTACGGGTTTTATTTCATGCAGACTTGATAGTCTTGCCAACTCAAGGATTGGGCGTAATCCTTGGAATGAACTGGTTGGCTAAGAATAAAGGTCGATTGATTGTGCTACTAAGTCTATAACACTCACCAATGAACAAGGAAGTCGGGTAGAGTTTAAGCCAAAGACCTCCCTTAAGGCAGGACTTCTTCTAACTAATGTAAAGGAGGTAGTGAAGTGGAAGACCTACCGTTGGTCGAGAATATATGGATGTGTTCACTGAGGAACTCCTGGAATGCCACGATAGGGACATTTCTTTTCTAATTGAATTGGTCCTGGGGACAGACACCCATCTCAAAGAGACCTTCAGGATGCTGTGAATGAACTTGTAGAACTCAAGAAAGCAGATCCAAGAATTGAAGGAAAAAGGATTTATTAGACCAAGTTCTTCACCATAGGGAGCACCTATGCTATTTGTTTAAAAGAAGGACAGTAGCTTGAGAATGTGTGTGGATTATAGATCACTCAATGAGGTCACTATTAAGAATAAATATCCATTACCAAGGATAGATGACCTCTTTGACCAACAAGGGGCAAGTGTGTTCTCCAAAATAGACCTAAGGTCCAGTTACCATCAACTTAAAATCAAGCGAGAGGACATCCCTAAAGCGCATTTACCACGGTATGGACTATATGAGTTCACTTTGTGATGTCATTTGGATGACAAATGCTCCGACTTATTTTATGAGCATGATGAACAAAGTATTCATGGACTTCCTTGACAAGTTTGTAGTGGTATTTATTGATGATATTCTCATCTATTCCAAAAATGAAGCGAAACATGAGGAACACCTAAGAATGGTGTTGGGAAGACTTAGAGAGCAACACCTCTATGCCAAGTTTAGTAAATGTGAATTTTGGCTAAGTCAAGTAGCCTTCTTAGGTCATATTATTTCAGCCAAAGGTGTGGTCAGTAGACCCATCAAAGGTGGAAGCGGTCTGAGCTGGAGACCTCCTAAAAGCAGTGGTGAGGTAAGAAGTTTCCTTGGACTAGTGGTTATTCTGAAGATTTATTAAAGACTTTTCTAAGGCGCTAGACCTCTTACTCAACTTCGAAAAAGGAAAAGAGGTTTGAGTGGACTAAGACACATGAACAAAGTTTTGAGAGATTGAAGGAAAAACTTACCACAGCTCTGTGTTGATACTCCCAGGACATTCAAAAGGACTTTGAAGTATTTTGTGATGCATCTCATCAAGGTGCAGGGTGTGTGTTAATGCAAGATAGAAGGGTAGTGGCATATGCCTCTAGGCAGTTGAGACCTCATGAGGAGAACTACCCAACACATGATCTTGAATTAGCAATTGTGCATGCCTTAAAGATATGGCGGCACTACCTCATTGGCAACCGATGTGAGGTATACTTGACCACAAAAGTTTGAAATATATTTTCACACAAACAGAGCTGAACTTAAGACAAAGGAGGTGGTTAGAATTAATTAAGGACTATGACCTTGGGATACACTATCACCCGTAAAGCCAACACGATGGTGATGCTTTAAGCGAAAAGGATCTTTGTAATACCTTGTCGGTCCAAAGAACAACAACCAAGACTATATGAGGAAATGAAGTACCTCAATCGGAGATAGTAGAGCAAGGTCAGTGTGAACACCTTGGAGGTACATCAATTGTCTGGACCAAATCAAAGAACGACAAGAAAGAGATGAAGACATCCAAGACATCAAGAGAAATATGAGAAGAGGTAAAGCCCGGGCTTTCTTGAAGATGAAACAAGGAGTAGTATGGTTTGGTAGCGAATCATGTGCCAAACAACCAGAGATCAAACAACTCATTTTGGTGGAAGCACACGAATCACCATACTCCATCCACCGGGCAAACACCAAAATGTATCAAGACCTTAAAGAGAGGTCTTGGTGGACCAAGTATGAAGCAAGATGTGGCTAAGTATGTGGCCCAATGTGATGTGTGTATGAGAGTTAAGCTCTACACCAAAAACCCTTGAGTTTATTACAACCCTTGCCCATACCGAATGGAAATGGGAGCAAGTGGGCATGGATTTTATTCTTGAGTGCGCCTAGGACCCAATCTGGTATGACTCCATATGGGTGGTGGTTGATAGACTAACTAAGGTAGCCCATTTCATACCGATTAAGACCACCTATAGTAGCAATGTCTTGGCGAGATCTATATATGGCGAAATTGTTTGTTTACATGGAGTGCCCAAAAGAATAGTATCAGACAGAGGATCACAACTTACCTCAAGGTTTTGGCAAAGTTTGCATGAGGCTCTAGGTACTAAACTCAATTTTAGTACTGACCTACCATCCTCAAACCGATGGGCAAGCAGAGAGGGTAAACCAAATATTGGAAGATATGCTTAGGGCATGTGCCTGGATTTTGGAAAAAATTTGGGACAAAAACTTGCCCTATCTGAATTTTCTTACAATAATAGCTATCAAGCTAGCCTACAAATGTCTCCATTTGAGGCTTTGTATGGAAGACCTTGTAGAACACCTCTCCTCCGGGATGAAGTTGGAGAACATCAAGCTGTATGGGCGGACTGATCAAAGATCTTTGAGAGCAAAGTGAAATTGATTAAGGAGCGATTGAGAGTGGCCGATCCGACAAAAGAGCTATCTTGACACCCGGCGTGAGGATTTATCTTTTGAGGTTGGTGATTTTGTATACCTCGAGTAACACCAATTCGAGGAGTTAGAAGATTTGGATGAGAGGAAAGTTGGCACCAAGGTATGTAGGACCATACAAGATCTTAGCAAGACAAGGTGAAGTAGCATATAAGCTGGAACTTCGAGTTCTTGGCGGCGATACACAACATTTTTCATGTATCACAACTAAGGAAATGCCTACGGGTTCTGAAGATCATCTTTGCGATGGAGGACTGGGACTTACAAGAAGACCTTACATATGTGGGCGACCCATTAAAATTACGGATGTTGCGGCGAGTCACGAAGTAGAATTATCAAATCATACAAGGTGCGGTGGAGCCATCATCCGGAGAGTGAAGCTACATGGGAAAAAGAAGAGGACCTCAAGATCAACTACCCTACCTCTTTCTTGATTCATTTGAATCTCGAGGTCGAGATTCTTTTAAGGGGGGTAGGTTTGTAACATCTTGATTTTCTAAATACTTTTTAAAATGTGTAAAATAAATTAAAACTATTTTTGCTTTAGTGAGAATTCAAATTTGGGTTCTATTGGAAGGATTTGGGTTGTTGTGCCTCCTTGTTGGAAAGCTCAACAATTCCCCTGTAACCTATCTCTTTCAAGTCTTGTAGGTTTAGACTTCCTCTAAAGCTTAGACCTCGTCTCACCAGGAGATACTCGTATGACCAGGCCTCCCTTTCTTTGAGCTTGGTCATTTGGATCTCTTTGTTGGTTTGAATCTCTTAGGGTTCAAACCTCTTTTCTGTTCAGACTTCTCTTCAGTCTAAACTTCTTGTCGTCTGGACACCTCTTGATGCCCAGACCTCCTTTCATTCGGACCTCTAGGCATCCCAATGGCCCTCTTGTGTGCCTTCGATTTTTCCTAAGATCATTTGAACCATTTTGGCTTTTGCCCTGGACCAAGAAGACCTCCCTTGAGTGAAATGTCCTCGGAACCACTCCGCATGGACCTCCCTTGTGCTGGATCTAGCGGTCCAGACCTCCTCCCATTTTTAATCCAAGGGTCTAGACCTCCCATGCGTTATGTCCCTTCATGGACCTCCCTTAGTTACAGATCAGGCGGTTCAGACCTCCCCTTTGATCTAAATCCGACGGATCGGACCTGCCCTCACTTTGAATCCAAAGGCCCAGACCTCCCCGCGCGTCTGTTCTCTTTGAGGACCTCCTCCTCGCGCGGCTCTTGGCTGTTGGACCTCCCTCTCGGAGATCCAACCGCTTAGACCTCCTCGCTAGACCTCCTTGGTGAGATCTGACCGTCGGGACCTCCCCTGTCTGGACCTCCTTAACCTTTAGACCTCCTGTCCTGGGCTTAGGACCTCCTAAGCTGCTCGGACTTCCACGAGAACCTCCTCTGCGGGGTAAGACCTCCCTATGGTTGACGGACTGTTGCTAATTTGGCCAGCCCCACTTGCCGGCCTTAGGCGTTCTCATTTCTTCCGCCACGTATGTACAGGGCATTTAATGTAGGTCTTGTCACGTCTAATACATTCTCATACGTGGTATTTACTTTGAAGTGAGTCACTAAGCCGTACATGGATATTTTTCTTTGTTCCTTCCCATAGCGACTTCGTGTCTTTTAATGTACCTTTCACCCGTGGTGGTGGTGACACACCTCGACAATCACCAACTTTTGACTTACCTCTATACTTATCCTTGGCACGTAAGTACCTAGTTTTCTTCACCACTTTGACTACACATAGTGAAACGTTCTAACACATCACCCTTCTCCTTCTCCACACTCTGTTACTTTGGCTCTCGTCCAAGAACTTTTCGAGGAAGACCTTGGCTCCTCGACCTCCCCTTTCAACCGTTACTTCCTTTACAGTAAGTTCCTTTGATGATCTGCTCCACCCTTGTTTTCACCGGTGTCTTGGTGATCTTGTCCTTCACAGGACCTCCTTTACGTGGACCTCTTTTGAAACTCGAGGTGCTCGTGTGAGGACCTCCTCTCTGGACCTTGAGCAAGCATCTCGCCTCTGGAACCTCTCGCCCTCTGCCTAGGTCACATCTTGGGACCTTCTCTAAAGACCTCTTTTTCCTTTGGTAAGCTAGACCTTCTCCAAAAGAACCTAATCTAAATACAATGCTCTCTTGTTAATTGGGTTTTGAGATTTCTTTGGAGTTCTCTGGTTCTTTATTTGGATCTTTATTGGATCTCTGTTTGAATCTTCTTTGAATTTGCCTTCTATATATATGTAGATTGTGAAGATTAGGGAATCGAAAGTTACAAGAAGAAGAATCTCTAAGTAGTGAGCAAGGCAAGTTGCATTCTTGATCATATTGCACCCATTATATCAAATTAATTATGTCGGTTTTAAAATGTCTTGCATGCTTATTTTTATCAAGTTAGTTCAATACCGGTTTTAACTTTGTAGTTATAACCATTTCCTTTGTATGACCTCGATTGATTTTGTATTGAACACATTGTCACCATTAGGTCAAACTTGGCCAATCTGATAGTATGAGCCAAGATCATTTGAAAACATATGCTTAGTGGTGCTCGCACCAAAATTTTGTTTTGGGAAATCTTTACCAACACAACCAAGAATGCTTTGAATGTTTTATCATGACATAGGGATGTCATGAAGGTATAAAAACGATCTTTGGGAAAGCAAAGAAAATAAAATGAATTGGACTAGGGCAAAATGGTTAGCTCGGTTGGTGCAAGTTTATGCACGGATCGTGCCTTTATGGTAGATCGATGCCCTTGGGTTTGTGAAAGTTGCCCTAGTCATGTGAGGACCGGTCTTTGAGCGACCAATGCTAGGCCTATAATGGGCCGATGCCAAAATCGTGCAACCACATGTCTCCGATTAGGGGCGTGGGACTGGTGAATAATTTGCAAAACTCCACTACATCTTTGCTCCATTGGTGGTGTGGGAGGTCTTGTTGGCTAGTGGTCTTTGATGACCCATTGTTCCCACTTGGTGCAAGAGGGGCTTCTGCGGATGGCTATCCATAGGGGTGAAACCTTAGCAAGGAAAGGTGTGGTGGAGCAATGCATTGTAAAGGCCTTATCATGAGCTCTAGATCTCTTACCTTTGGAAGTGAGAGGTGGTATTGACGAATCTTGGGACAAACTAGAGTACTCATGTCGTGTGGGTAAAGTGCACAACCTCTGCGAGTTAAATCTATTGAATAGCCGTGTCCACGGTCAAGGCGTCTTGGCAAAGGCCACTTGAAGTTAGTTGTTGACTTTGGGAATTTAAAATGATTTCCAAATCTGTTTTGGGACTTGCCGTCCCATGGGTTTGGGCGAGGAGCCTAATGTCAGGAGGGTATCCTTCACCAAATAATGATGAATGCTATCCAACTGAAAAATTGCTTTGGTAAAATGAATTTTATCTATTGAAAGACCTGCTTTGAAACTCAATAATGGTACTTAAAAGAAAATTTGCTTTGTGCAAATCAACCATATTATGCCATCCTTGATTATCCCTTATGCATGTCATATTGTTAATCCACGGGTGCAACTTGCGAGCACAGTGGTAGTGCTCACTCTTGCTCATTACAATTTTGCGGAGAAGACTTTGGTAGTGATGGAGATCAAAGCAGCTAGGTTATGCCTCCAGTCAGCTGCCTGTGGCTTGTTGATGGACCCTTTTGCTTTCTTCTGCTCTTGTGTACTTGTGCTTGGCCCAAGGCCACCTTGTAATCAACTCTGTTAAATATTATGTTTCAATAAAGGTGTGTTCGGGATACCACCATTGTGTATTTTCTTTGTGAAGGGCTAGCCATGATCCTTGGGGTGGCTCGGGTTTCCTGAGAAACTTGGGAGTAGCTTGGACCTCCATGTCCTCACCGAGGAGGGTATCTGAAGGTACTTGAGGTGGACTCAGATCTCCACGACCTCCTGGAGGCTCGTGGGAGGTCTTGGGAACACTCTCGAGACCTCCTCGTTCTCCTTTGTTTGGCTATGGAAATGTTCTCGGGTGCTCCTGGTTCTAAGACCCTCTCTCGGGTTGTGATCTCCTGGACCTCCGGGAGGTCTTCTTTGACCTCTGGCGGTCTTGGTGGTCGGCCGAGAGGTCCTTTGTGGACCTCTGGGAGGTCTCTTTGGACTTTCCAGAGGTCCTGGAGGATCTCTCGGGAACCCTAGGATTGGGTCGTTCACAACTATCAAGACTCTCTTGCCTTTAACCCAGGCGAGTCAATGCTTTGATCATAGTGATCCTACATTTTATGCAAATTATATTCTTTTAAATTACCAAAATTTGCATGCTTTAATTCTTTCAGCAAATGTATGTTAAAACTTAAGGTAGCTTGTTGGAGGTATAACTCATCCCTAATGTTAACAGAGGCTCGATTTGCAAGCCGACACGCCAGTCTGGTCCAATTGATCTTGATTATACTCATAGAAGACTGTAATACCCATTACTTGTACTCATAGGATAGTCATCCCTTAAGGGGTATTTTTGTCATTTGTTACAGGCCCAAGAGCCTATAAATAACCCATGTATCTCTCTTTTCAAAGGGAGCTCTCTTGAGCAATAAAGAAGTATGTTAAAACTGGTGAGCCCTCGGGGGCTCCCTCCCCGGAGGTAACCCCCGTTGGCTCACTGATAGGAGTAAGGCGGTCCTCTCAGACCCCTAAACCTGTATAAACCCTCGTGTCATTTTTTACTCTCATGGATGATGGCTCGCCAAACGGCCGACGTTCACCCCCTCACTTGTGTTTGGTTTTTACACCTACAACATAGCTAAATACCATTTTGATGATTAATTAATTATTATGCCATCCCTTGACAATTGAATCCATTATTTTATGTCACCCTAGTAACTATGTGATAATTACTAGTTATAGGTTGTACTTAAGCGACATGCTAGTCTTGCTTAAGTATCGGGACATTAAATGTCCTAATCATCATCTTTTAAACATGAAAGTGGTTTTGAGCAATCATTGTGGGTAAATGACTGAGATGATTGAGTTAATGTATTTTGCTCCTCAAAAACCCTAATAACTTGCTGTTACCGTCTGGGCGGATGGTATGATGATGAGTGCTAATGCAACCCAATGAATGTTGGTTTGTAGATAGTATGTGGAATGAACCGCCTAGATAACCCTAAAGACTTGATCTTGTCATGACCTCCTAATGTAAAACATGTACAACCACAAGTCTGCAAAGTGTAACTTGGCTTAGTAAATTTATTGGACCCTGGAAATAATCTCATTGGTGGCCGAGTAAGGTAGTGCAAGTAGTGGATACGATCTAACTTGAATGGGACACCAAGGAAGGGTGAAGTTGCTAGCTACGCTAGTCGTAATGGTGAACATCCCGCACAATGTATGGGACCTACCGCAAGTAGAGGCAGCCCATATGGGTGAGATGACGGAAGATGCGAGGTAATGTGAAAAGTTACTGTGATGGTCGCTTAACTACATGACTAAGGAATCATGTAGGGCAACGGGTATGATTGTCTCTTGGGGATACAGTGTATAACCTCTGTAGAGTCTAAACTGTTTAACTAGCCGTGCCTACGGTTAAAGACGGACATGGGAACTTACTAGAGTTAGTTCTATTTCAAAAACCTTTGTGGGTGGTATGAAAATCAGGTCGGGCTCACCTAGCCCTGAGATTGGATTTTTCCTGGGTTTTCGAACTCAGTGGTGCTAATAAATGGGGATAGCCCCAATAAAAAAATAAGCATAAATGTGGAGGTAACCTCTGCTGATATAAATATTGCACAATTACTCTCTTTAATAAAATACAATTTGGTTAAAATACTAAGTGATAGGAATTTTTAATTATGATAATTGAAAACACTGCTTTAGCAAATAAAAGAACCTGAGCCATCCTTGTTAAGCCTTGCATATATTACTACTGCATCTTGTGTGTTGGCTCGCGAGCACGGAAGTTGTGCTCATCCTCGCTCTTTCACCAAAAAAACCCTCAAAAGCAGGAAATCCGGGAGATTACGCATACTACGAGGATCCAGAAGTTGGAGGGCCAGGAGGTGATGAGGACTAGTTTAGTTCTTTTAGTCTAGATCTTGCTTTAGTCTAGCTGATTCCGTCGTCGCTTGCCTGCATCTTATATTATCTGAGTCTTTAGATAATATTGGACGCACACAGGTTTCTCCAGTCGCTTGCCTGTGGAGAGATGTTCTCTCACCCTTTTGCTTCCATTGTCACTTCTGCTACTTTTGTAATGTAATCCTTTGGCCTATTTGGCCCTTATTGTAAAACCTGACCTGATGTGGTATATGTAAACTCTGTTGTGTTAAATTAATGAGTGGTTTAGTTGACATCGTGTATGAATTGATTCAGTGATGTATTCTGTGAGTGCTAACTATTGATCCAGGGAATAAAACAGTGTTTTCACAGAGGATTTTGGATTACGAAATCCAGGTCCGACATTTTCAGTGCATATTGTAGGGTTACGGGTAGGCTACACTAGCAACAAATCAAAAAATTTCTACCACGTAAACCAGAAAGCCATGCAAGTAGATGATCACAGATCGTTACCACTAGACGCGCAGAGCAGCGGAAGAAGAGTTGGAGCAGCCTAGTCCAACGTAGGGCGCGTCAATGCAGCGGTCGTAGTCGATCATCCAACATCGAGCACGTCGATGCAGTGGTCGTGGTCGTAGTCGATCGTCTCCTCCAGCAACCTCTGCAGTTCCTTATGAAGATCGCGGATCGTCCTCAAGCGCAACAGCAACCGCAATAGCGCCTCTACGGTATCCACACGTCCAGGGAAGGAACAACTGTACGCTGGTGTGCTAGCACCAAGTCGCACAGCAGAGCTCTTAGGAAGATGGCGGCTAGGGTTTCAGTAGAACAACTCAACTCATGACTTTCGTGTGTCTTGTCTGTTACCTTAATTCCACACATTCCAATAGCCTCATGCACCTCCTTATATAGTGCCCATGACGGATCTTATCCAAACATGTTTGTTCCAACCTGTTAAGTGTGTGGCCCTGTAGATTCATGCGTAATTGATTGTGACTCAGAAACCCTTTTCGACCATGAGTCGTTAGCGGTTCCTAACAAGACATAACAATTCCCGAATACACACAAATTATATCGGATGAACCTTAATACAATATGATCTACGACCAAGTCCTCAACACTTACAACCAGGTTCTATCTCTATACAACCAGTTCATATTTGGTCACGACCAGTTCGTAACTCCTTATGACCAGGTTACGACCACTCTGTGATTTCGTTCAACCAGTCTACGACTAGCTCGTATCTCCATACGACCAGTCCATAACTGATTGAACTAAGTGACCTACTCGTGTATTCTCCTTTTGTCTCACGATATCTGATTGAACTCCAGGTGAGATGTTTTGTCATCCATGAACTGTTCAATACTTTCTCAATCAAGTGTTGGATAACTTCGCGCGGTTGAACATTTCGACTACTAGTGGCATGGCCATGCACTTACTTTATTCGACCACAACGAGGGGCCCAGAGACATCTCTCCTGTTATGTTAGGAGGGGCAAATCCCATATCCGACCAGTCACATTCCTCTGCATGTTTCATAGCATACTCGAAAGCTACCTTTATAACTACCCGATTCTGACGGCGTTTGGCAACCCCTAAGAGTGCTATTACACATGTAAGAAACCATGCTGATCTCAGCTCTAAGGATTATACATCATCATTGCTTGAGACCAACTAACGACATATCGAATCATAACAATCTCAATAGTGTCTCAAGATGGGTCAATCCAACTCCATGTTCTCTAACATGTGTTCACATTATTGATTCGATATCCTTGTACCCATGGCCGGTGAAACATGGTCATCAATCAATACAATGTGCTGGTCGATAGTCACTAGTGTTCCGACCATTGGCATCCGACCAGAGATTCATTTAGGATGACATCATATAAGTTAAAAGAGTTTCACCAACAAGTCACATACTTGTTAATCTTCATAACCAATAATTTATTCAAGGAACATGATAACATATTATCCAATATTATGAACATAATGAAATATAATCATCTCTATGATTGCCTCTAAGGCATATTTCCAACACATATGTGTTGCATAATGCATGTTTTGACTAACGTTGGTCAAGTTGCAAAAAGCTTGTGCCCAGAATCGATTTCTTAATCTATTGTTGTGCAGGTGCTTGCAGTCAACGACAAGGAAGATCGAGATAGGGCTAGGAGAGCTGAGGTCTAAAATAATCGATGATGTCGGGTGAAGTCATTGAACTCAAGCATGACGCGAGATGGACAAGGATGACAGAATGGAAAGTTCGATGCAACGGGTTGCATCAAGCGGCGCGGGGGTCTGTACAAGTGCCATGGTGGTTCCGGTGGGAGCCAGATGGGAGAGATTTACCGACATGATGAAAGCCGGTGATCAACCTACACGTGGCGAAGTATGGCATTGTTTCATAACGATTGGACTTGGTCTTTCGAGAAGAATCAAGAAGGGGTGTTTTGATATCTTCACCAAAATACTGGGTTGGTGACTTTAGGAGAAACCGCGGCGCAAGACGGCACAAGGAGAGGCGATTTAGGCCAGGTGAAGATGAAGTTCATGAAGAGACAGATTCAGTATGCCTGGTTCGATATCCGCTTTGAGAAGCATATGTGAGAGTATTCCCGTTTGTGTGTAGGCTTACGGGTGCTCGGTAAGGTTTTCTCTCTTGACCTAACCTCTACTATAAAATGAAGAGGTGAATGATTTGTGCCTCTTGAGCATTCCTAAGTAGAAACCCTAATTTGTGAGGAAAGTAGAGTAAAGGAGGCTTGGGTTTAAGAGAGATGGATTGATTGAATGCTAAGTGTTGAGCTTTTGTTCTCCATGGTGGAGTGGCTGTAAACCAACAATCTCTTGAATCAATCCAAGTAAGATTTCCTTCAAGATGAGTTCTCTCTTGTTCTTGCCTCTCTTTGATGACTTTTGAGATATTGTGTGTTTCTTTGGTTTTCTTGGTGTTCATGCTGTGATCTTACTTGTTAGGACATGTAGGAATCCATATAGGGTCATCTTGATCATCATCCACACACGAACAAATTTTTGGATCAAAGTTTGAATTTCCTCAGTTCTTCTGCCTTCTTGACCTCATCCAAGAAATTCGTAGAATCATGGCTACAATATTCCCGATCCTCGATTAGAATAGGTGGTCGGCGTTGCGCAAGCTTGGGGAAAAGGAGTAGGCGTTTCACTTTGCCTTTTGTTTCTCATTTTGTTTCTCCTTTTGTGCCGTGGATGCCAAGCTTGATCGAGGCTTATATGAGAATGTTGTTGGGTGCTTAGAGCTAGAATTGGTCCTGGTTTTTAGTAGTAGCAGGTTGGTTACTGTTACACTACACAGAGGGAGAGTATCCATAGTAAATTTTACAATGTAATGTACCAGAGGATTTTTACTGCATACGTTTTGGAATGCGGGTAGCAATTTACTCTTCGTGCGTATGTCAACCGTTAAGACGACATTACGTTTCATATCCATCTACTTACAAAGAGATCGAGTGGCCTTGTGAGCGTGGTGGGCCCATAACCCACAGGTCCTAGGATCGAAACCTGGCTCTGATACTAAAATTCCTCTGCGTCTTTTTGGGGTTTTGCAGATAGAAGGTCGAAAGGCTGATGGAGACTCCAGTTGCTTATCTAAACTGGTAGCATTTCTTTTTAAAAAGTTCGTGCTGGGCAAAATGGGCTAAGCCCATTTGTAGCCCAGTTTAACCGGCCAGCTAGCTGAATAAGGCCCAAATCTCGACTCCAAGGCTTATTTGAGAGGTGACTAGTGACTACTTCACATTGTACACACCTCCCGGCGAGCTATTGAGAAGGAAATGGCGGTGACGGCGGCGGGGATGCTGGCGGAGGTGGAGGCAGCGGCTGCTTCAGTGCGAGTCTTGAATCTTGCCGTATACCCATTTGGCTCTGCATCTACAGAATCGGAGCGATGAACTGGGTGTGGGTGGGAAATGAAAGTTGTTTGCTAAGCAAGAGCACGAGAGCAATTCGATGCAATCGAGAAAACTAGAAATCAACCAGATTACCCAGTTGGACACAGCGGCGCATGTCGTGGCGATGACGGGTGAGGTGCCGACGGCGACGCCGGGGGATATGGCTGCCGCGAGGAGGAGGAACAGGGCGATCTGGTGCACCGGGGAGGAGATCATCGTGCTTGATGCGTGGAGTCGTCCTTTGCGTCGCACCAGCCGAGAGTCGTATCTTCCGTGGTTTATACGAGGGAAGGGAGTCGAAGGAAGTGGGAATCCAACATGAAATTCTACCGAGTAGGGTATGGAGTAGTCCACTCCTATTTATATACTCTTTCATGTCCATTCATGCCATTTAAAACGAGCGACAACTTCTACAGTGAATTTTCTCTTAAGCTTGTTTCTATGGAACCCACGATCTTTTAATTATTATATGAAAAAATTATTTGTTATTGACAATAACTCATATAATGGTTTTTTATGTTGTCTATATGTCCGTCTCTTCATGAAGAGACATCTACACTTTTTCTCCTAAAATTATTTTGGACACAGCAGTGCATGTTGTGGCGATGATCTTCGTGGGTTAGGTCAAAGTCATGATTTTCAGTACATATGTGTTGCATAATTTATGTTTTGACTAACATAGGTCAAGTTGCAAAGAACTTGTGCCTGTAATCGATTTCTTGATCTATTGTTGTGCAGATGGCTTGGAGTCAACGACAAGGATGCTCAAGACTAGGCAAGGAGAGCTAAGATCCAGAATGATCGAGGATGCCAAGTGAAGTCAATGGACTCAAGCATGACGTAAGATGGACAAGGATGACCGAATGTGAAGTGCAGTGCAACAGGTCGCATCAAGCGGCGCGGGGGTCTGTGCAAGTGCCATGGTGGTTCCGGTGGGAGTCGGATAGGAGAAACATGACGAAATGAAGAGAGCCGATGATCAACCTACACGTGACGAAGTATGAGATTGCTTCACGACAATTAGACTTGGTATTTGGAAAAGGATCGAGAAGGGGTATTTTGGTATCTTCACCAAAATATCAGGTTGGTGACCTTTGGAGAAACCGCAGCGCAAGGAGAGACGGTTTAGGTCAAGTGAAGATGAAGTTCATGAAGAGACGAATTCGGTATGCCTGGTTCGACATCCGCTTTGAGAAGCGTACGTGAGAGTAGACCCATTTGTGTGTGGGCTTAACGAGTGCTTGATAAGGTTTTCTCTCTTAACCTAGCCTCGAATTTTTTGGCGCAAATAACATGTTTGCGATGTTTTATTACGGAAGTAGAGCTCGTTGCAACAAAATAGCAAATCTGGAGCCTCGTCCGCACGGTCACCGGCCAGACACGATGTTCATGCGACATGTCGCCTCGTTCGGCAGGTCGCGGGCCAGACGCCCCTCCACATCGCTCGTCTAGTAGGTCACGGGCCGGACGCCCCTCCACGACACCCGTAATTAACGTAATTAGCTAAATTAATTATAATTTTCGTAATAGGAGAAATTAATTAGCGTGTGTGCAGAAATTTAGCTGCGTCCGGCCCGTGGCCGGTCGGACGCGCCGCTACCCACGACACACCTGTCCCCACAACCCTCTAATCCGTCCCCTGGACCCTATAATCTATCACTTCCATCGTGTCTTTGTCTATATGCATGTGCACGCATGCAAGAGATTGGCGCGGAGGGAATCTGATTCCCTCCGCAGCACCCTCTCGGTGTCTATTTAATCGCATGAGAGTGTGATTTCACTTCGCTCTTTCACTGCTCTCGTTCGCTCTCTCGTTTTCTCATTCTTTCGGTTTCAGTTTTGCGGTGACTTATTATTATTTGCCGCCGTCATTAGCAGTCATTTCAGCAGGTATGTCTCTCCTCGTACGTTATTTATTTTTTATTTTTGTAGTTAGTAAATTATTCGTAGTGAAATTAATCTTACTTAATTTATTAGTTGTAATTTTTAGGCGTAGTTAATCAGTAACCAGTTACTTAATTAGTCTTAAGTACATTGTTTTACTCAATTCATTAGTCTGACACTGTTAGTCAAAATTAAGTATTAATAAATTAGCAATCATTAATACTTTAATTGTAATTTTTAGGATGTGATTAATTTTCTTTCATCAATTAGTAGTAATTAATTTAGTACTAATAAATTACCATTAAAGGAATGAAGAATAGAGAACAACAAGATCGCCAAATCAATTAACTACTTGCACTAGTAGAAATTAATACAAGTAGTGTGCTGTAATTTAGAGACTTGTTTCTCCATGAAATGGCCAACTTGAAGCAACCTTTATGAACAATGAAGTTTTGACTTTGACATAAAATTGACCTTAATTGTGGAGCATCATGTTTTGACTTTGACATAAAATTGACCTTAATTGCGGAGCTTAGACTTGAAGAATTGATTTACCACAATGCATCTAGGTTGTGAGTTGGGATATGAGATTCCATGTGATTGTGAGAACTGCCCCCATTCGTTTGATTACAAATGCCATAAAATCTAGAACAATGAAGTTTTTTTTTGTCCAAGAAAAATAGAGGGACTAGAAGGTGATTGATCTGAGGTCCAGAATGATCGTAGATGCCGAGTGAAGTCATTGGACTTAAGCATGATGCAAGATGGATAAGGATGACCGAGCGAAGTTGATTACTGCAGGTTGCATCAAGCGTGCGCTGAGTGCGTGCAAGTGCCATGGTGGTTCGGTGGGAGCCGGATAGGAGAAACCTGCCGAAATGAAGAGAGCCAGTGATCAACCTACACGTGACGAAATATGGGATTGCTTCACGATGATTGTACTTGTTATTTGAAGAAGGATCGAGAAGGGGTATTTTGGTATCTTCACAAAAACATCAGGTTGGTGACCTTTGGAGAAACCGCAGTGCAAGACAGCACAAGGAGAGATGGTTTAGGTCAAGTGAAGATGAAGTTCACGAAAAGACAGATTCGGTATGTCTGGCTCGACATCCGCTTTGAGAAGCGTACGTGAGAGTAGACCCGTTTATGTGTGGGCTTAATGAGTACTCGATAAGGTTTTCTCTCTTGACCTAGCCTCGAATTTTTGGCGCAAATAGCACATTTGCGATGTTTTATTACGGAAGTAGCGCCCATCGCAACGAAATAGCAAATCTGGAGCCTCGTTCGCACGGTCACCAGCCGGACACAATGTTCATGCGACATGTCGCCTCGTCCGTTGGTGTGGGCGGACACCCTCCACATCGCCGTCGTCGCTTGGGTCACAGGTCGGGCCTCCCTCTGACACCCGTAATTAATGTAATTAGCTAAATTAATTAGAATTATCATAATTAGAGAAATTAATTAGCGTGTGTGCTGAAAGTTAGCTGCGTCCGGCCCGTGGCCGGCCGGACACACCGCTACCCACGACACGTCCATCCCCACAACCCTTTAATCCGTCCCCTCAACCCTCTAATCTGTCACTTCCACGTGTCTTTGTCTATATGCATGTGCATGCATGCAAGAGATTGGCGCGGGAGGGAATCTGATTCCCTCCGCAGCACCCTCTCGGTGTCTATTTAATCGCATGAGAGTGTGATTTCACTTCGCTCTCTCACTGCTCTCGCTCGCTCTCTCGCTTTCTCGTTCTTTCCGTTTTGGTTTTGTGGTGACTTATTATTATTTGCCGCCGTCATTAGTAGTCATTTCAGCAGGTATGTCTCTCCTCGTACATTATTTATTTTTTAATTTTGTGGTTAGTAAATTATTCGTAGCGAAATTAATTTTACTTAATTTATTAGTTGTAATTTTTAGGCATAGTTAATTAGTAACCAATTTGTGTGTGGGTAACCAAGAGACGGATTCGGTATGCCTGGTTCGACATCCGCTTTGAGAAGCCTACCTGAGAGTGGACCCGTTTGTGTGTGGGTTTAACGAGTGCTCGATAAGGTTTTCTCTCTTGACCTAGCCTCGAATTTTTGGTGCAAATAGCACATTTGCAATGTTTTATTATAGAAGTAGCATCCGTCGCAACAAAATAGCAAATCTGGAGTATCATATACACGGTCACCGGCCGGACGCGATGTCCACGTGACATGTCACCTCGTCTGGTCGGCCGCGTGTCGGACGCCCCTCCACGTCGCTCGTCGGCGGCCACAGTCCGGACGCCCGTCCAGGTCGCACGTCCGGCCAGTCATGGGCCGGACGCCCCTCTACGTCGCTCGTCCGGCCGGTCACGGGCCGGACGCCCCTCCACGACACCCCTAATTACCTTAATTAATGAAATTAATTAGAATTACCATAATTAGCGGAATTAATTAGCGTGTGCATAGAAATTTAGCCGTGTCCGGCCCGTGGCCGGTCAGATGCGCCGCTACCCTGACACGCTTGTCCGCATAACCCTCTAATCCGTCCCCTCAACCCTCTAATATGTCACTTCCATCGTGTCTTTGTCTATATGCATGTGCATGCATGCAAGAGATTGGTGCCAGAGGGAATCTAATTTCCTCCGTAGCACCCTCTCGGCATCTATTTAATCGCATGAGAGTGTGATTTCACTTCGCTCTCTCACTGCTCTCACTTGCTCTCTCACTTTCTCGTTCTTTCGGTTTTGGTTTTCTGATGACTTGTTGCCCTTCGCGAGGCTGGTCTCCGTCGGATGCCAATTCACCCTGGATGGCTACCTGCTATGAGCACTTGTTGACCGGTGGAGGCCCGAGATGCACACGTTCCACTTTCAGAGGGGTGAGATGATGGCCACCCCGCAGGATGTCTCATTCCTGACCGGTCTCCCGATCCAGGGTGAGCCACTTGTTCTAGGCCACTTGCTGGCGGACTGGAAGGCCAAGTTGGGGAACAGGTTTGGTATACCTATGCGGGACAGTGCTTGTGGTGTCCCTTGAACTTGGCTGAGGCTTTTCAGCCAGTGCCCAGAGGATGCACTCGATGACATTATTCGGACACACCTCGTCTCTTACCTTCTATATCTTTTTGGTTCGATCATGTTTCCCACATCACAGGGCGATTGGGTGTATCCCACCTTCATCCGTATCGTCGAGTTTTTGGCTAATGCGGAGGCTGGGGCGATGCCTCAGTATAGCTAGGGATCAGCTGTCCTCTGCGCCGCATACATGGGGTTGTGTGATGCTTTGAGGCACCACACTAGTGCCAAACCCAGCCTTGCTCGTTGCTACATGCTCCTGTAGCTATGGAGTTGTGAGCACTTCCCTGTTGGGCGATCGTCCTTTCACAGAGCAGTCCACCCATACCCCACGTTGCAGTACCCGATAGACGGGCCACCATGGGCTCCCGGTGGATTGCTACTGTCCTACGCTAGGCGAAGGATAGACCGGCGAGGTGCTACTCGTTGTTTCACAACGAGTTCGAGTCGTTGCACGACAACAATATCATTTGGGCTCCATGGACCCCAGACTTTGTGGCCTCGGTAGCACCAAACGGGCTGTCCTTGCAATGCACGCAGGATGCCGGACTTTGGGCGATGACATGCCACCTGGTGTTTACACATATGGTGGAGCCTTACACACCACAACGCGTAATGCAACAGTTCAATTTATACCAGGTCGTGCCCTCTCCCGACGACAGGATGCTGTAGCGAGTCATCCACTTGTGAGTCTAACTCCCGTCCGAGTAATGTTTACACTTCATACCTATATCCTCTGCTCTAACATCAATCCTTTCAAAATGCAGACAATTGAGGGCAGGCTAACATGCTGAGGACTAGCGAGCATTCCAGCACGAGTGGATTACGGCCTGGATGGAGATGGCGCACGTCGAGGTCTTGCTGGAGCAGTGACTGTACGACGTACGGACATACCATGAGTACATGCAATGGTATGTACCACGGTAGCGTATCAGACTTACCTGTACTCCACCAGAGCGTCCGGAGCATGTGGCGCACCAAGAGAGCCTCGACCACTCATACGTGACGACACCGTGAGACCCTTACAATCTCCGGTCATTTCATTGATGATATTTGTACTTCTCGTTACCGAACCTGTTTGGTCTCTCGCTATAGTTGGAGCGGGCACAGCACATCGGAGACCATCATCCATAGCCCGCACACAACACCGGGGCTGCTAAAAACTCTGAGGTACATCTTTGCGGAGACGAAGAACATAATAGAGGACATGAGTTGCGACCGTTCGACGGACGACGTCCTGCGCACCGGGCAGCAAGTAGGGGGACTGTGCTCACCTGCCAGGTCATCGCAACCTAGCGAGACCGGCCGGCGTTGTAGTGCTCCACATTGGTCATCCGCGGGCCAGATCGGTGGGGATGTAAGTTACGTACAAATCTACGATCTGTTTTTTGGTTATGCCTTACGTTCTGCTAACATCATGTCATTCTCCCGTTACAGGTCCATCATGATGAAACACTTCTGTCGTCCGCACCCGATACACAGACTAGCGCTTCCCCTTGGTCATCTGCACTGCACATCCGGGAGGTACGAGATTCTCAGTTTACGTCCATGCTATTTATTTTGACTAACATCGTTCCATCTTGTAGCCTTCGGTTGAGCGTGGGGGTGACGACCATCCATCCAGTGACGAGGATGTAGGACTCCCAACTCCTACAAGGCACTAGTACACGGGGTTTGGAGCGTACGCAGGGTTTGGACCGTTCGCAGGGTTTGGTGCGTACGAAGGGCAGAGCTCCTCCGGGTTCGCTGGCACACCGGACATTCAAGGCCAGAGCTCCTCTGCACGACTGGAGTTGTAGACATCGTACCTTGGGGGCGGACAATTCGGGAGTGGATTTATTCGGTCCCTTGTTCATGACTTCATTGCATGTGGCCCCCAGTTCGGCATGTCTCAGCAGGACGACATCGACGCTTATCGGACTCAGCTTTCTCTGAGTCAGCTTGCTGGTGTACCTCTGCCCACTCAACAGATACAACAGTCTCTGTACCCCATCCGATCCGACAGGCGCTCTTCGAACTGGCTGACATATCCCACGGGACATGCTCGATGCAAGACGCCAACGCAACAAGTGGAGAGCAGTGGCTCAGACGAGTGAGCCATATTGTATCCCGTGTATCCTGATCAAATAGGACAATCTTTGTTAATTTATCAGTTTAATGTGGATGATATTCTTTAACACTGTATTGCACCACATGCTAGATTATATATTAATTAATTTGTCTCTATCTATCTTTACTCTTTGTCTCGAGCTAGAGAAGGAGGCAACATGACTATTTAATTTGTGGTTGCTAACTATTTAATATAATTTGTGGTTGCTAACTATTTAATTTGCTAACATCTCACGCGGCTAATCCAGATTAATTTTTGCGGCATTGTATTTTCATGTCTATTTGCATAACTTATAGCAAGTCCTATTCTATGACCCACTGAATTAGTTAAGACAGAGCCACAAATCAGCAAAAAATACTTCATCACCAGCTAGGAAATCATATTCACCTATTAGCTTTTAAGAATTAGTAAGCACAAACTTAAGCACAAAATTAGTAAGCATTAGCATATCTATAGGCTTGCTCACTGGATCGGTTTGAAAGTTTGGCCATGTGCGATGACCACGTTGAACCCAAAGCAGGCATCTAGAAATGTCCTACAAAAGAACTAAATTGGCAAGAATTCTTATCACCAAGCTCACTAATTAATTTGCATCGCGGATGAGTGAAGCAACGTCCAGCCCGTGACCAGCCAGACGAGGGACGTGGAGCGGCGTCCGGCCCGTGATTGGCTAGACGAGGAACACGGAGGGGCATCCGGCTCGTGATCGGCCGAACGAGGCGATGTGTCACATGGACATCGCGTTCGGCTGGTGACCATGCAGACGAGGCTCCAGATTTGCTATTACGTCGCGACTGGCGCTGCTTCCATAATAAAACATCACAAACGTGCTATTGAGCCAAAAATTCCCTAGCCTCCACTATAAAAGGAAGAGGTGAATGATTTGTGCCTCTTGAGCATTCTCAAGTAGAAATCCTAATTTGTGATTTGGGGGAAAGTGGAGTAGATGAGGCTAGGGTTTAAAGGAGATGGATTGATTGAGTGCTCAAGTGTTGAGCTTTTGTCCTCCATGGTGGAGTGGTTGTAAACCAACAATCTCTTGAATCAATCCAAGCAAGGTTTCCTTCAAGATGAGTTCTCTCTTGTTCTTGCCTCTCTTTGGTGTTCATACTGTGATCTTGCTTGCTAGGACATGTGAGAATCCATCTAGGGTCATCTTGATCATCATCCACACACGAGCAAATTTTTGGATCAAAGTTTGAATTTTATCGGTTCTTGTTCCTTCTTGACCTCATCCAAGAAATTTGTGAAATCTTGGCTTCAATATTCCTGATCGTCGATTAGAATAGATTCCTGACCTTCTTGATGAGCTATGATTTAAGTTTCAGAGGATTTGTGATTGTCTCAAGTTGCTCCCAGGCCACAGGCGGTCAGATCGGCCAACCCTGGCGGTTAGAGTGGTTGTGTGTCCTTCTAAGGTGATTTTGTGTTCTTGTCTCGGGGTTCATCAGTTTCAACGCAAGACTTCCGCTGTGCTTGTGTTCTCTGATCTTCATAGCTTCCATAGGTACTGAATCAGTCGGGATAAAAAAAAGAGTATCGCTCCTATTCACCCCGCCGTCGTCGTTTTGGTCCAACAGTTAACTTTTTCGCTTCGTAGTTCTCGACTTAACAAGCTTCTTGTCATAACAACACGCAGATGCAGTTCTCTAGGCTTAGGTACATTATATGCAGCCATATTGCGAACACAACATGTAGATGTAAGCGGCTCCATGGAAACATATAGCATGTAATTCTTTTTTTCGGGGGGTGTGAATAATTCCTTGATACATCACACACTCAATACAGTATATCATCAAAATTGTCTGGAGAAAAAAATCTCAACCCATGAAGAATGGGCTTATACAAGCAACTCCATTGCGAAAGAATATTACATCATGACAAGATCACATCCTCAAAATTTCTCTAACACTGTAAAACTGAATGTATCAACCATAAGAAAATGTCGTTCCTAGTTGTGACATTGATTGACCAATGCATCAGTCATGGGATGAGTTATCGAAATTAGTCTCAACCCATGAAGGGCGACAAAGAATACCAGAATTGATCACTAGAGATCATATCAAGTGTGTCTGACAATCCATGCTAGTTGCCACATCCATGGGTACATCATTCCGACACCACAGTAGAGTGACACCATCATGAGAGGTAGAAACGGAAGTATGTCGCCAAATACATGATGGTGAAATACTTGAGACCACAATTCTATAGCAACTATTCCTAAAAGATAGCTCAAACCAATCCATCCAATGAAGCCATTCTTCTTGACTGTGATGCCTGATCCATTTACTTTCCCTTCCTGAGCAGAGTGTGTAGCAAAATGGAATGAAAAGCTACCCACATGAGGGTAGCTTAGGTCAACAACAACAACTTTATCGGGTATTCTTGGTTCTCAAACAACAATGGGAATAGAGAGTAGCATGAAACTGTAAATACAATTTGTTCGAACAAATGAATGTCATAGAAAACAAACAACAAGATCATCAATGCATAAGTCATTGTTTAAACAAAACATGTGGCAATTGTTCATACTTCAAAGGGTTCAAGTTCTGCACAATGCTATGATGCTGCCAGACTATGAAAATAAACTAGATAACACTTTGCCAGAGTTGATGGCATAGCATGGAAAAAAGATGGAAATACCAAAATAGACTATAGTTGTTGAATATTGTTAGGTTGTCCCCCAAATGAATTAGGGAACTCAGCAAAGGAAACATAGTGCATCATTAACTCATTAAACATGTGAAGTATCATGCCATTGGATAATGCATAGGTTTCACAAAAGTATGATACGGGAATTGCAAACTAAATTCATCCAATACCATTACGAGTTATGTGAAGTGGAAAAACTGCGATGTCATTCACTTATTAACTCCAGAAGCATTATAATTTATATCAAGAGGGCTATATCACTATAAATAATAATAATAATAGTAATAGTAATAGCAATAATAATAATAAAGCTAATTTGGTCCTCAAAGTTTCTCTCCGAGCTCACTTTCTTCCTTTAACTTCGAAAAATGCCAAATAGATCTTCAAACTTTTCTTTTCAGACCAAAGAGGGACCTCAGTCCACATGGCATGCCACATATACATGCTAAGTAGCATCTTTTTGCATGCAGGTGAGTTTAAAGACAATAATGCCCCTGGCCCATGAAGTGGGATACTAGTGCATGGAAGTGAGTGTAAAGACAATAATGCCCTTGTGCTTGCCACACGCCGCCTACTCACCGCGCCTCATCATCCACAGCCGCCGCTAGGGCTCAGTCTCCAAAGAAAGGGGAGGAACAAATCAATACAACCGAAAGAAGGGGAGTATAACAATGGAATGGATGGAGGGCAAAAATGTCTTTTCCTATTGGCTGACAACCCTCCATGCATTAGGATGCCACTCAATATGTACATGTGGCATGCCATGTGGACTAAGGTCCCTTTTTGGCCCGAAAAGAGAAGTTTGAGTACCTATTTGGCCTTTTCATAGTTGAGGGAAGAAATTGAGCCTGAGAGGGAAACTTTGAGGACCAAAATGACTATTTTCCCTTTTTTTTCTTAATAGATTGTGGCTCAACTTTCCCATTTGCTTGACCAGAGTACAAAAGACAGTATTCATTCCTGATAATTTCATTGGAAGTGGGTGTTTTCTGTTGGTTAAAAAAATAAACAATACTTAGGTATCTACTCCATCAATAGGCATATCAACCACTTGCATACTAGCCATGTTTATTATACTTATGGCTTAACATTTTCACGGTATTCCTAAAAAGGCCATTATATGGAGAGCATAATAGATACTGAGGTAGGAAATATGGCAAAAGAATCTTGTTTCATGCACACAACAGGTACCTAAAAACATTGTTTTAAGAAATGTTGCAAGTGGAACTGAGTAACCATTGAAGTGTGAGCACGAGTAAACTGTGACCCAAACATACCTATTGACAACAAAAGGTAATGTTTGGCATCGCCCAAGCTATCCATTGCAATTAGGGCAAGTGGGAGAGTGAAATGAAGTGATGCCTTCTCATGTACATGCCATCCAAACGTAAATCCACATGTACAAGAATATGAAACCCATCTAATTATGTGCCTTGGTTGGGGGTTAGAGAATGCTTTGACAAGACAAGGAGTCATAGCAAATAAAATCAATAAGAATGTAATCATAGCAAATATAACCAATAAGAATGTAGTGATTGGGCTAAATTGCAATCAATCAAGTCCAGATACCAACACATATCAAATCATGGGGTTGGGCATTCTTCCTTGGAATAAAAAAGAGTGGGTGGTGGAGAAGAGAACCTTGGGAAGAACAACGAAAGGAGACAAATCTCCAACACGCCCATCGGTAAATGAAGCTTCAGGCATCTGGATATTGAATCCTAGTCTTCTAAGAAGAAATGCAAGGATCTTATCAAGTATTACATAGAATACATAAAAGTTTGGGGCCCAGTAAGTAGGGGTGACAACGGATCAAATACGAACGGATAATGACTCTGTCATATTTGTTTTCATATTTTTCCGGATGTGGATACAAATACGAATACCCTGGATATAAATACGAATACAAATAATGTCAAATACAAATATGAATCAAAACGAATACGACCGCAAATATTTTTCAGAATATGAAAACCCCTTAAATTGTACGGCAGAAATTAACATAAACATATAACTAGTTTATTCGATCCAAACATTCATGGATTGTTCATATTTTTAGCAACCTGAAAGCATCTAGGCCCGTAATAGTGGCTTTGGTAATTAATGTTAACACTGTATTAAGGGACTAACATATGTGCTAAGATGTTTTAAGGATTAGTCCCAAAGAATGAATGATGACATGGTAATGGCAATGCAAAAGTGACAAAGATCGACTTGGCTCAAGCGAAGGTATCAGTATCTAGAGGATCCTTTTGTAGTATTTTACCGGTCTAGGTGTTTGGAGAAAAGACTGGATTTGTAGGCCAGACATCGTACTATTAAGAGGGATTATAGCTAGTAGCTTGAGGATCCAATTCTTGTGCCATTTTGATCAACTAGGATTCATGCATTGTATTTGTTTTTGCTTCTGGAAAGATGTTCAGAAACATCGGTAAGACCGCAAGTATTGAGCGGTATTACCGCAAGTCGGTAATACCGAAATATTCATGGCAGTATGAATTTTTCAGAGAGCATGTTTTGGATGATTTTCTTGAAATCCCAAAAACAGTATGACCGTAGTGTATGAGCGGTATTACCGCAAGTCGGTAATACCAAAATAAATAGTGGTATGTTTTTAACAGAGAACATATTTTTGGGAGCCTTTCTTGGAATCTTGAAATCGTTAAGACCGCAAGTGTAAAGCGGTATTACCGATCGGTGAACTTTCGGACCGTTCGAACACTGATCAATCGTGCGGTTATAACACGCGGTCCGAACGTTCAATTGAATCTGAGCGAACCACGTGTCAATCCGATCGTTTGGTCCGATCGGAAGAGCTGATTGGGTCAGACCTTGTGTTCAGTCAAAATCGGTATGACCGCTCTTCTTCTGCGGTATTACCGATGTATGGTAATACCGTGTTTTACACGGCGGTACAATATTTCCAAAGAGGGTGTTTTTCTGTGTTTTCTGAGTCTCTAGAAATCGGTTATACCGATATATCTAAGCAGTATTACCGCTGAGAGGTAATACTGATTTTTAGATGGCGGTAGTACCGCAATTCTTTTTGTAACAGATAGATCAGAGCATTTAATGCTCTTTGTTCGACCGCTGAGCGTAAATCGGTATCTACCGGTTTGAACGGCGATATTACCGCAAATCCTGATCTTTTCAGGGTTTCGACTCAAACATCTAGTTTTGTTGGTTAGTGGTATAAATACTCCCCTACCAGCACTAAGCCAAGTAGTTGATAAGCATATTCACTCTCATTGAATACTCTTGTGCTCTTAGACAGTCTCTACTACTCATTTGCTTTGAATTCCCATTTTTGAGGTAGTTGAGAGCATTCAAGTGCATTGCTTCATTAGTTGATCTTGCTTGGCACTTGATTCTTCCTCAAGCAAACACTTGTTTATTACTCTTGGTGCTTGTCGGCACCTAGACGGCTTTGGAGGAAGATTGCTCGGTGAGCTCTTCAAAGAAGATTGTGAAGAGTCTCGACAACGGATTGTGAAGTGGTTGCATGCTCACCATCTCTGGAGCAGAGGAAGAGCAACGATAGTGATCGAGGGTGAAGGCTTAATTTGTGAAGACGGCTTGATTAGTTCAAGCTTCCTCAACGTGGACTAGCGAAGACTGGCAAGTCTTCGATACCACAGGAAAAACTACGCCGACCTCGACATGGAAGGATGCATCCGTGCCATGCAAGAAAACGGCATGTCATCCTCCTCCTCCTCCTCCTTCGCCGGTTCGCACCTCGCCGACGTTGGCAAAGTCAACCGGATGGATGAGGATCCACCATTACGACAAGTGGCACTTCCAGCCATTCCGACCAGCTCAGAAAATCCGGAAGCCACTCCAAGCCCGGTCCTTCCGACCGGCCAAACAGGTGATGAAATTTCAGCACCGCAATCCGAGAATCTCTATACTCTCGATGAGATTATGACTGAAAGATATTTACCTACGGCTTCTGGCAATTCCAGGAGCGAGCCGACACCTGATAACGGTGTCGATGAAACCTCCACTGGTCGTAGGCCATGTGGGGATGATAAGGCTCCGCATACGATCGGCGGTTCGCCGGATCAGGCTGAGTCCACCAAGAAGGCCTCAGGAGGTGCTCATCTCCGACCGCTATCCGTCGTGGAAATTTCTAGCAGAAGTATTGAGAAACTCTCCATTAGTTACGATGGAAGCTCATCGGACTGCTGGAGGCACGAGGTCAATGCAATCGAAGATGCAAATCAAGATACCTTGCACGGTCCTACACACTCTGCCTTATCACCACATATTGATGGAGATGATACGGGCCGTCAAGCACCAACTTCCAGAGGCAACAGAACTGATCGACGTCCATCAGTTAACTCGCCTGGCACTGCCCCACCGAGAGTGGCTGATAGGATACAACAGATCCGGAGGTCGGGAGAAGGTTCAGACCTGCGTACACCTATGACCAGTCTAAACCTCCTGAGACCTTCGGTAACTGTACAAAACTTACGACATGTTTAAGATATGTTGAATAATTCTAGCTCTGCTTTAGCAGAAACTCCAGGCTTTGTACAGCTAGTAGGCCACGTATCAGAAATTCTCCAACAGACCATGCAACGCACGGAAGCGTACCGGGAACAAAGTGTCTCAAGGAGTCAAACCATGACTTCATCCCAACATTCCTCCCTCAGCAGAGGACATCATGGTCATGCTAGGGAACAATTGATACCAGGACCTCCTCGGCGATTTCGACCAAGGAGTCACGAGAGGAGAAGGCTATTCCAGGTAGCCACTCCCCCACCATGTCGGGAAGAACCACCGCTTGGACCTGACAATCTCCGACATCATCTGAATCAAGCAGGCGGTCGAAGGCATCATATCATTGTCTACGACCGGATCGGCACACCGGAGCTCCAGTTTTCCAACCTTAGGAATCGGTCTCCGACCGATTGCAATCCGGCACCTTTTCAAAGAAGGCGCCATGAATCGATCACGGGTTGTCGAGCCTTCTCTGCAGGACTCCAAGCTGTGCGTTGGCCTAACCGGTTCCGACCGGCCAACTTGGACAAGTTCAATGAGACCCAAAACCCATTGGAGTTTCTCCAAATATACACCACCGCCATCAGAGCTACTGGTGGCGATGAGAATGTGATGGCTAACTATTTACCCACCATGCTCGAAGGGTCTATCCGGTCGTGGTTATTAAACCTACCGGTCGGATCAACCTATACTTGGGAGCAACTCTGCGACCTTTTAATTGCCAACTTCCAGGGTACGTACGACCGCCCTGGAAAGGAGGACGATCTCCACCGAATCCGGCAGGGCTCTGATGAGATGCTACGTCAATACATCAAGAGGTTCAGTTAGGTTCATAATTCCATGCCGGAGGTCGCAGAGTCATCTGTTATCTAGGCTTTTAAAACAGGTCTGAGGAATCGACGGTTTACAGATGACATAGCCATGAACCCTCCACGAACAACTATCGAACTTTTTGACATGGCCGACAAGTACGCCACCGCTAGTGAAGCAATCGAGTGGTGTGAAGATATTGATCGGAAAGACAAGGTTCCCCAGCCCGGCCTAGACAAACCAGAGAAAAAAAATAAGAAGTCTCTCAAGAGGAAAAAGAACCGCAGACCCGTTGATAAGGAAGTCCTAGCGATTCCTGAAAAGTTCACAAAGGGTAAAAAGGACTATCTTGGTGAAGCAAAGCAAAAGCTCTAATCAAGCATTCCAGAAAAACAAGAAGTGGTGTCCACTTCACCAGCAAGCAGGGCATGATCTACGCACCTATCGAGTTTGGCAAAAGAAACTAGAGGATTATTATGCAGGTAAAGGACCATTTCCCGCAATATAGGAACCCAGAGAAACGAGTTCCAAAAAGGACAAGGATGATGATGAAGAGATGGAGTACCAGGATCCTCAACACACGGTCAACATGATCTTTGGCGGGTCTTCTTCCTACGAATCAAAACGTCATCTGAAGGCCATAGAGCGGGAGGTCAACCTCGTCGAATCTCCGACCATCATCAAACCATCAAAGTGGTCGGACACGGCAATCTCCTTCAGCAAAGAAGATTGCCCCATCCCTTCGACTCGACCAGGTAGGTTCCCTATTGTTGTTGAACCAACTGTTAATAATTGTAGGGTTAATCGAGTCATGATAGATAGAGCTAGCTCTTTGAATATATTATTTGCGGGGACTTTAGAAGAAATGCAGGTTCCCAGGTCGAAGGTGAAACCGGTGAAATATGCCTTCCATGGCATAGTTCCTGGCTCCACCGCTAAACTGACAGGACAAATTTCCCTACCGGTTATGTTTGGAAAGCCTGATAACTTCGAGCGGAAAGATTACATTCGATCTGCGTAAACTTTGAATCCGCATACAACGGAATCCTTGGTCGACCGGCATTAGCAAAGTTCTTGATAGCCACGCATTACAGTTATCAAAGTTTGAAAATATCGGGACCAAAGGGAGTCATCACAATTTGAGGAGATCAGAAAATGGCTTATGTGTGTGATCGAAAATCCTTTGAACTGGTCGATGAACTTCCGACCAGAGAGGCTAATCCATCTACCATGCAGGTCAAGCACTCGAGGCCGAAGATGACACCCAAGCCTTCCAACGAGACAAAGGTAGTACCACTCGACAAAGGCGCTTCTCTGGACAGCTCCAAGTCGCCACCTGGATCAGGAAACACTGACTCATCTACCCGCAAGATTCTGGTCGGGGCAAGACTCGACCCCAAATAGGAAGAGTCGCTTGTCTCCTTCCTCTGAGCAAATCAGGACGTGTTCGCCTAGCAAGCATCCGATATGTCTGGAGTCCCTCGGGAGGTGATTGAGCATAGGCTAGCTCTCCAGCCTGACAAAAAACCGATCAAGCAGAAGTTGCGACGTTTTGCACCTGATCGGAAGGAAACAATCCAGTCGGAGATTGACAAACTCCTCAAGGCTGGGTTTATTCGTGAAGTCAACCACCCTCAATGGCTCGCCGATCCTGTGATGGTTAGAAAGAATAATGGGAAATGGCGAATGTGTATCGACTTTATAGATCTTAATAAAGTATGTTCGAAGGATGATTTTTCCCTTCCACGCATTGACCAATTTGTACATTCTACTTTTGGGTGTGAGTTACTAAGTTTTTTAGATGCGTATTCAGGGTACCATCAGCTTAATATGTGTAAAGAAGATGAAGAGAAAACTTCCTTCATCACCCTATATGGCACTTACTGCTATGTTAAGATGCCATTTGGTCTCAAAATGCTGGTGCAACTTTTCAAAGGTTGATGCAAAAAACCTTTAGTCCACAAATAGGTCGAAATCTAGAAGCATATGTTGATGATCTGGTAGTAAAGAGCACCAATGCTAGCGATCACGTTCCTGACTTACAAGAAACTTTCAACAACTTGAGAAGGCATAACCTCAATTTGAATCCAGAAAAATGTGTGTTCGAAGTTTCTGCTGGAAAACTGTTCGGTTTCCTAGTCTCGGCTAGAGGTATTGAAGCAAATCCAGTAAAAATAACGGCCATCGACCAGATGCACCCCCCGACCATGAAGAAGGAGGTCCAAAAACTAACCGGCTGTATGGCAGCGCTAAGTCGTTTCATAGCAAGGTTAGGGCAAAAAGAATTACCTTTCTTTAAGCTTCTTCGAAAACATAGAAATTTCGAGTGGACTAAAGAGGCAAACGATACCTTTGAAGAACTTAAATAGTACCTTACAAAAACCCTGGTTTTAGTCTCTCCGAGATCGGGGGAAACATTGCTAATTTACGTGGCGAAGAACACCACGCACGATTCATGGTGTCTTGGTCGTGAAAGGAATAACATCCAACGACACATTTATTACGTAGTTTAAGTCTTACATGGACCAAAGGAAAGATACCCATAGGTGCAAAGTTGCTCTATGGTCTCCTTATGTCTTCAAGGAAGCTAAGGCACTACTTTCAGGCCCACAAAGTGGTCGTACCAACCGGGTATACCCTTGGTCAAGTCCTTGCAAACAGGGAATCATCAGGACGAATAGCAAAATGGGCGGTTGAACTAGGGCCGTTAGACCTCCATTTCATCTCACGAACAACAATCAAGTCGAGCAATAGCGAAATTCATTGCGAATGGACAAACCTCGAACCCACCCAAGGGCCCGAAATACGAACACCACGATGAGTGGACAATATACTTTGACGGCTCCTTGATGCTAAAAGGCTCGAAGCCGGAGTTGTCTTGATATCCCTCTTGGCGAACACATCAAGTCGCCATCGATTAAATTTTCCGCCACAAACAACATGGCGAGAATATGAAGGTTCTTGGCGGGACTCGGCGACCCGTTAAGCAAGGGATTCACAGATTACTAGGGAAAGGCGATTCTCAACTAGTAGCGAATCAAGTAGGGAAAGAGTATCAATGCTCGAGTACCAAGATGTCATCTTATCTGGCGGAAGTACGGAAACTCGAAAAGCACTTCTTCGGTTTTCAGATCCAGCATATTCCTAGAAAGGAAAACTTTCTGGCAAACTAGTTGGCACGGATGGCCTCCACGAGGACAACCGTCCCGCCCAGAGTTTTTCTCGAGCAACTCGATTCGCCCTCGGTGGTCGAGCCTTCCGAGATCATGCAAGATTCCCTACAGGTCGTACATACCGATCGTGAGAACATGGATGCTTCACAGGTCGTTGACGGTTGGCGCTGTCACGATCAAGGTAGAGACTGGATGACATCGATCTACAATTATCTTCAGCATGACATAATTCCAGAAGATGATGTAGAGGCTGATCGTATAGCACGAAAAGCCAAATCATACACTCTTATTGAACGTACCTTATATAAATGAGGATCTCACTGAGTGTTGATGAGATGCATATCTCAACCGGATGGCATTAAGTTGCTAACCAAAATCCATGAAGTAGTCTGTGGAGCACATCATTCCTACAGAACACTGGTCGGTAAAGCCTTCAGGCAAGGATACTACTAGCCAACTGCCCTTCATGATGCAAAAGAGCTCGTGACGAAGTGCGTACAATGTCAGTTTCATAGCCGACAAGTACATTAGCCGGCGCAAGCTTTACAAACAATTTCTCTTTCTTGGCCTTTTGCAACCTGGGGACTGGACATTCTGGGACCTTTCCCAAGAGCACCTGGGGGCTTCGAATTCCTTTTCGTCATGATTGACACGTTTACAAAATGGATTGAAGTTGGGCATGTTGTTAAAACTACAACTGAGGCCGCTAAGAGAATTCTGACAAAAAATGTGATCACACGATTTGGTGTACCCAGTCGTATAATCACAGACAACTGTGCCCGGTTCTCAAGCAGTCAATTCCAAGAATTCTGCGATGAACTTGGTATCAAGGCTCATTTTGCTTCGGTTGCTCATCCATAGAGCAATGGAGTAGTTGAGCGAGCCAATGGTATCATCATGCAGAGGATCAAACGCTGAGTATTCGACCAGTTAATCAAACGACCAGGAGCTTGGGTCCAAGAACTTCCGTCTATATTATGGGCCGTTCGAACCACGACTAGTCGTGCGACCGGTGAAACACCATTTTTCTTGGTTTATGGTGCTGAAGCCATGTTTCCTCCAGAACTAAAACTTGGCTCTGCTCGAACTGATTGTTTCAACGAAAGCAATCAGAATGAACGATGACTCGACGATATCAGTCTCCTTGAAGAACGACGAAACCAAGCCCTGGTATGATTAGCAGTATATCAACAAGCCATGCGAAGGTACCACAGTCGTAAGGTGCAACCTCGCAGCCTTGCTGTATATGATCTGGTTCTTAGAAAAATTCAGAATCAGGCAAATCGCAACAAACTTTCTCCCAAGTAGGAAGGTCCTTACACTGTGGTCGAAGTTACCTGACCAAGTTCTATACGACTAGCCATGGCGGACGGGCAAGTTTTGTCAAATTCTTGGGACATTGATCAATTGCTTAAGTTCTATGTCTAATTCTTTTTTACATTATTTCAATTCTTTTCATTTCATTAGTGCATTCATTAATTTCTTTTCGACGAGTGATATGGTTTATATATCTATACCTATATTCTGGTCACCTATTATTGTTGTTTAAGATGGTCGGAGAAGACAATTTTTTCTCTTCGATATCCTTTACTAGGATCTCTATTACTTTTTGGCAACGACATATGTGTCATACGCTGTATAGGTCCTAGTCGTGATCATTCCATGAATGATTCCACGTGCGACCATACGAGTAAACAGAGCATAATACAAAAAACTTCATGTAGTGCTTTATACTATTAAAATTATGAAGACTATATTTCTTCATTTCAAAAATATGTTCTACTCTCGTTTGGCTACTGGTCGGGACACGGAAAACCTCCTAGTCGAAGTCTCTCCTTTTTCGCACGTGGTCCTGCCCACTAGAAGGAGCTTCCTAGCGACAGTTCTTTTCTTACGATCCTTGCTACAAGTTGGACTTGAGCCTGAGCACGTTTTGCGAAATGTTTTTCTATATCTTCTATTCTTAGCAGTATTTTTTTGACCAGTTTTGGGTCGTATATATAAATACGATCACTTATCGTTTTTGCATGCATTCTTGCATTTCTACTTTTGTCAATACAACAAATCTTTTTTTCCGACCATAAACAATTTTGTTTGGTATTTCGATTATGACAAACAAAAGATCTATAACTAGTCGAAATCATACACTGGTTCCGACCAAAATGATTTACTAGTATTATTACGATCAGTTTTGTCTTATGATCAAGATAAACCCTCAAAACAATGGTTTCGACTTTTATTTCTCCTTCTTGGCTAATCTTTGCTTGTTTAGTAAAGCTCTTCTACTACAAAGCGTTGGGGCTAGGGAGTATACGAGAATTTCAAAAAAAGGTCAACGGGATAAAAAGATGATTGTTGATGACACAAAGGTAAGTTTTATTTACAATTCTTATATTACAATGCCCTACTCTTGAATATCTCCAGACTAATTACTGCTTCATGGAGATCCGACATCCATCTCCTCTACAATTTTGTCTCCAAGTGGCCTAAGTTCTTCCATAAGCTTTGTCGCCTCATCAGGCAGACAGTTGAAATCATCCTCAACGGCTTGGATATTAATAGAGGGGTCGGAAGCCTTCAGTTTTGCGGTATAAAACTAAGTCGATAACAACGCCTTCTTTCATAGTCTGGGCATAATTCTCTCGAGTAGTTTTGAGCAGAACATTGAGATCTCCTAGAAGTTGGCCCATGTAGTTCATTTTCTCTATTGGATCTCTTAAATTAGGCATGCTTGATCCTGATCCTATATCAAAGATCATCTTGTTCAAAGCATGAATCTTTTCATCAAGATTCTTCACAAGAGCTGCCTCCTTTCCCTGCTCAAATTCCATAGCCTTCTCGGTTCTGTTCAGCGCTTGCGTTTGCTCTACACGAGTAAAATAAGTAGTAAAGCACAACATGATCAGAGGGAGATAATAAGTCAAGTTTACGACCTATTACCTTCAATTTTCTTGTTAAGTGTCTCATTCCTGGTCGATGCCTCTACAATCGGCCGGTTCTTAGCTGATTCTCTTCTTCAAGCGAGTTATTACGGCTTTATCGTACGATTTCTTCTTTTATTTTCTCCAAATCTATCGAATACGATGAGGGAGAATAATTAGAGAATGACAAAGTATTGAAGAAATAAAAATGTTAAGTGGAAAGTTCTTACTTTCCAATTCGGAATGTTTTTGCTCTAAATCTTTAATCCGCTGGGTTAGTCCTCCGACCACCACAAAGTTCTCGATAAGATGCTACACAAATAGCATTTCCTCTTTAAGTTCCCTATAAAACTTTTAAGAGAGACTATGAAACTGGTCGTAGATACTTACCCGGATTGCCAAATCATTATAACCGCCAAATATTGAATCAGGATGCATTTTGATTTAATGATCCGATATTTTTCCCCATGCCTCGTCAAGCTCCTTATCCTCGATAAATCGGGGGTGAAAAGGGAACTGGTCAGGTTGAGAAGGATTACTAACATTAGTCGGAACCTGTTAAGGGCCTTTAGGGGCATCTACCTCCACAGAAGGAGTTAGAACCACCAATGGATCCAACTCGACCGTTGGCTTTGACACCTGCTCGGGGGGCTTCTTCGACCACTGTTTCCTCAGGAACTTTGTCCTGGGAAGTGCTTTGGTCAATAACTTCCACAGGTGCTGGGTCCTCAGGAAGATTCTGGTCAGAATCAACTGGAACACCAGAAGACCTATATAAAACAAAGAAGGGGAGTTCAAAACATCAAATCATCAAGAAACTATTAAAGGTATGCAGACATACGACCTCTTTCATTTGTACATACCTAGTTAATTTCCTGGATTTGACTTTGAAACACGGTAGAGTAAATTCTATACCACCAGCTTTCCTCTTCTTCTCAACCAAATTAAATGGGTTACGAATCGGCGGGGTTGGTTAAACCCCTCACATCCTCTGAAAGGATATCGAGGCAATATCCTCGACAAACCGGTGAAGATAGTATCCCCGACCATCGAATCGAGGAGGAGTGGTTTCATCAACCTCCATATCGGTTGTTTCAAGAACAAGCTGTATGGTAAATAAATCCACCAAGCTGAGTCTATAGTTTCCGCAGACTACGCTCTGCGGACCTTCATTTTTTTACCTAAATCAAAAAACTAATTTGGTTAGGTGATGAAAATTTTTATCTAATATATATATATATATATATATATATATATATATATATATATATCTTCTTTCATGCTCTATTACCTTGGGAGATTCATCTTCTTCGATTGCATCGAGCACTAATCGGTCGGAACTACGGTGGGATGTTGATCCTCACTTTGATTGTATAATTCATAATCCGACCAGACTACAAAAATAGAGCAAGATCAATGAACTGTTAGAGAATATATATATATATATATATATATATATATATATATATATATATAATGATAAAAAGAGGTTTGATTATCTACCTTAAGTCTTGCCAATCTCTCTTCAACAGATACTATTGCTAAGATGTCAGGGAATGCAGCCTTTTCACGAGGCTCCCCAAATAGAGATCATCTGATCCGCTCTCGATTTCCTCGAGAGAAAGTCCTTTAAAAAAGGGGGGGGGAAGGAAGAAAGGAGACAAGAGAAAATTTTAAGGTATTACGATAATCAAATAATGAATCATACTGGTCGGAACTTTTCTCAAAGACTTACCACCTCTTGAGATAGCTTCATCACGACCAATGGACCAGAGCAGGGAATGAGTCCGGAGCCTCAAAGGACTAATCTGGCATTTGGTGAAGTCCCTCAGGTCACAGATGGCATTCACCCATCTTTCGACCACTCCTGCCTTCTCCACGGTCTTCCTCCACTTGGGATTCTCGTTCGCCTTAATTCCAGCGAAGTAAAGGCCATCATCCATCGTAACCGTCATGTAGAACCAGCTCTTTTTTCATGACGACCACGAGGATTTCGAGTACATTTGGATGTACTCATTGGCCTTCCCGTCATGAAGGCGCAGCGTGCATTCTCCAAGAGTCCCCGTAGATGTCCCCGACATCGCCATCCGATAAAAATACCTGAAGAGCCTCAAATTTGGGCGCACTCCCAGGTATGCCTCATATAGGTAGATAAAAATAGTAATATTGGCGATGGAATTAGGGGCCAAATTCACCAATTCCACCTCATAATACTCTAAAAAACACGAGGAAGGAATTTGTGCACTGGTACCCTCAGCCCGCACTCGATGTGAGCGAGGAAGACTAGAATTTTCCCATCTTCGCGGCTCGAAAAGTGCTCCCCGGCCGCTGATCTCCATCCGATCAGATTCTTGTTTGGGAGCATTCCCATCTTCTCCAGCGCTTTAAGCTTCTTCTTATTCAGATCTGAAACCATCCACTTTGTAATTTGATCCAACATAGTGAAATTTCTCAAAGGGATGAGTAGTGGTCGGAGGAGGCTTTGAGGTCGGAAAGGCAATAAGAAATCGGAAAGATTTTCTTAGCAAGGAACTGAAGAGGATTTGAAGAAGATCTGGAAGCATAAAAACTCTAGAGCCCAGCAATGGAGATTTTATAGCTTCGGGTCTTTAACAGCAATGGGGATTGATCTAAAAAGTCCAACGGACAAAAGTCTCTTTTTTGTCCAACGGACGAAAAACTCTTAGGTTCCCAAGGCAGGTTCTCAACTTTAAAGTGAACACAGACCACTTCGTATATCACGACATTAAATGAGGTCTGCCTGACACGACTTTGTCGGAGGAAAAGTGTTCACACAACCTGTTCATTTAAAGTTCGGGGGCTAGCTGACGAAGATTAAAACCTCTGTGTATTGTTTTAATACACAATAAAAGACCATACGTCTTTATGGTTGTAACCCCTAAGGCTAACGACCTGACTGGTTGTAAGGATTCTAGAGGTTACATAAGGGTACCCTGGTCGGACAAGGTCCTGTAACTAGTCTCCGACCAGGTAACTGCTAAAAAACGCTATGAACTGATGTTTATAACTAATCCCGGATATATTCTTACCGTGCGATGAATATAGCATGTGCTTTATACTTCATACCACATGGTTAGATAATCCTAAAAACACTGACAACAACTACCAGACGGTTTGATGTCTCTCGGGCACTAAACCGTCGAGAAGTTAAACACATTGTTAACTGTGCACTAAGCCCTGACCAGTCGCAACGCTTTACCAGGGACGCCTCCTCCAGGAGTAACTGCCACCTCTTCGGAAGTTACTTAAGCACGAAGCACAGAAGACCAAAGGGCAAGAGGCAGAAAGCGAAACATCAACACAAGTTCTTCAGATCAAGAGGCAAACTGAGACAAGCAAGATAGCAATCTTCACATCCAGTGTAATTAGGATTAGTCCCTAGTCAGGTCAAGAGCACCCCCCTTTGTAAATCCAATTCATATCAATAAAGAGCGGTCCCATTTTCTCCTAGGAATTATCGCGTCATTTTCCACTTTCATTTTCATAAGATCGGCGATTCGATCGTCGACAGCTACCAAGCTTGATCAACCGGATCATCAATCATACTTTCTTTCCTAAAAGTGGCAACTTCAATGCAATTCAAGGACATGCCTAGAACATCATAGAGTATATCATGAATGGAAGGAAATTCGATGTTGTTGATCTCATCATCAGAGAAATTGGAGCTTCCAAGAATGATAGGATCAAAAGAATCTATTTTGCTCCTTATATTATGGATCTAATCATGAGGAAGATTCAATTTAGAGATGGACATCCAAGAGTTCATAAGGCATATAAGCCAAGGGATGGGGGTCCAATTCCTACAGCAATCCCCCCACAAGTGCAAGAAGATGCTTTAGCTGAAGATCCAATCACTCTCTCCCAGATTTATTCAGCTATTTTGGATATTAGAAATGCTCAACAAGAATTTCAATCTAAGACCAACAATAGGCTGGCTGCATTGACAGAGAGTGTGAGCGCTCTTTAGCAAGCATTAACCACTCCAAATCGCTATAGACGACGTCGCCTCAACACACCTCCTCTAGATCCACTTCAAGCTTCAACCTCTCAAGCTCCACCACCTCCTCAACATCCCGCCAATGATTCATTTTGGTTTTTATGCCAAAGGCGAGAAATTAGGAGGAGTAAAGAAGATTGAAAGATTAAGGGGAGAGAAGATCAAGGATTTTATATATATATATATATATATATATATATATATATATATATATATATATATATATATATATATATATATATATATATAAGTCTATGTTTGGAACTATGTGGTTTGTAATGATGCTTAAAGTACTTGGAACTTGTGATGCTTATTATCTATGGTTGTTGAGTTTATGAATTCAAGCATCTTTTATCATTATCTTTTGCTTGAATATTTACAAGTTCCTCGTAGTCAATAAATAAAGGAAACTCCACCAAAATTTCTAACAAAACACAGATGTGCATGAAAATCACCTCTTGAATATATATGCACTTCTTTAGGGGGAGTTTTGTTCATTTATTGATAGACTTTGAATGCAATTAACTCTTCTTCTCCTTGAACTCATTTCAAGAATCAATTGCAAATCAAATGTCAAAACTAGAATATACAACTTGGTGTATATTCAAAATCTTTCAAATCTTTCATATTATTTGGGTTGTCATCAATTATCAAAAAGGGAGAGATTGAAAGCATCTAGACCCCTAATAGTGGTTTTGGTAATTAATGTCAACATTGTATTAAGGGACTAACATGTGCACTAAGATGTTTTAAGGATTAGTTCCAAAGGATAAATGATGACATGGTAATGGCAATGCAAAAGTGATAAAGATCGACTAGGCTCAAGCGAAGGTATCAGTATCTAGAGGATCCTTTTGTACTATTTTACCGGTCTAGGTGTTTGGAGAAAAGACCGGATTTGTAGGCTAGACGTCGTACTATTAAGAGGGATCATAGCTAGTAGCTTGAGGATCCAATTCTTGTGCCATTTTGATTAACTAGGAGTCATGCATTGCATTTGTTTTTGCTTCTGGAAAGATATTCAGAAAAATCGATAAGACCGCAAGTATTGATCGGTATTACCACAAGTCGGTAATACCAAAATATTCATGGCGGTATGAATTTTCCAAAGAGCATGTTTTGTATAATTTTCTTGAAACCCCAAAAATGGTATGACCGTAGTGTATGAGCGGTATTACCATAAGTCGATAATACCGAAATAAATAGCGATATGTTTTTAACAGAGAACATGTTTTTGGGAGCCTTTCTTGGAATCTTAAAATCGGTAAGACCGCAAGGTAAAGTGGTATTACCGATCGGTGAACATTCGGACCATCCGAACATTGATCGATCGTGCAGTTATAACACACGGCCCGAACGTTCAATTGAATCTGAGTGAACCACGTGTTAGTCCGATCGGAAGAGCTAATTGGGTCGGATCTTGTGTCCAGTCAAAATCGGTATGACCACACTTCTTCTGTGGTATTACCGATGTACGGTAATACTGAGTTTTACATGGCGGTACAATATTTCCAGAGAGGGTGTTTTTTCATGTTTTCTAAGTCTCTAGAAATTGGTTATACCGATATATCTGAGCAGTATTACTGCTGAGAGGTAATACTGATTTTTAGATGGCGGTAGTACCGCAATTCTTTTTGTAACGGCTAGATCAGAGCATTTAATGCTACCGTTCCGACCGTTGAGCAGAAATCGGTAATATCGGGTTTGAATGACGGTATTACCGCAAATCCTGATCTTTTCAGGGTTTTGACTCAAACGGCTGGTTTTGTTGGTGAGTGGTATAAATACTCCCCCACCAGCACCAAGCCAAGCAGTTGCTGAGCATATTCACTCTCATTAAATACTCTTGTGCTCTAGACACTCTCTACTACTCATTTGCTTTGATTCCCATTTTTGAGGTAGTTGAGAGCATTCAAGTGCATTGCACCATTAGTTGATCTTGATTGTCACTTGATTCTTCCTCAAGCAAATACTTGGTTTATTACTCTTGGTACTTGCCGGCACTTAGACGGCTTTGGAGGAAGATTGCTCGGTGAGCTCTTTAAAGAAGATTGTGAAGAGTCTCGACAACAGATTGTGAAGTGGTTGCATGCTCACCATCTCTGGAGCAGAGGAAGATCAACGATAGTGATCGAGGGTGAAGGCTTAATTTGTGGAGTCGGCTTGATTAGTTCAAGCTTCCTCAACGTGGACTAGCGAAGACCGGCAAGTCTTCGATACCATGGGAAAAACATCATTATCTCCATTGTGGTTTATTCTTGTCTTTACTCTTCTGCATTTACATATCTAGCTAATTGCTTGTGTAGAATTGCTTAGCTAAAATTGTATCTAGTATTGACATAGATCATAATTGTCTTAAATATCTTGGTAGTTTCTTCTCTACATTTTGTAATATCCTGTTTAACATTAGAGAATTAATTGAAATGAGAAAGGTATTTAATAGGATTTAAAAAGAGAATTCAGATTTTTAGAGGAGAAATAATCTTGGGCTTTCATTACGTTGTTTGGCCCAAGTGGGAAGCTGGTTTAAGAAGGGGGCAACCAAACCCTAGGCACCTTTTCTTTGTAGCATGCGGACTCTTGTAGCGCCACCATCATCTGTAGCATTCCCTTCCCCCCTGCTGCCATCCCCACCATGCCGTCCTCCTTGGCCAAGCCATGTCGCCCCTTTGCTGCCCCTTGCTGCCGGCCAAGGAAGAAGGGAAGAGAAAGGGAGAGAAGGAGAAAAGCAGGAAGGGGCGAGGAAGTTCTTGTGGGGTTTTCAATGGGTTTCATCGTGTTTTCAAGGGTGAATTTCAATCCTTCGTTGATTTGTTTAATTCTTTTCTATGTGATTGTTGTCGATTAGCGTATTAGTGATCCTGCTGTAATTGATTCCTGAATCTGTAGTCATGTTGTTCATTAGTTTTGTATTAGATTAGTGCGAAATTAGGATTTTTGGTCTGCTAAATAATTGTGGGAAATTTCATTAGGATTTTGTAGGATATTAGCTCGTAGTATTTGGAGTTGTAGTTCGAGAAATATGATAATTTCTTTGCTGCTGTCTAGAAACCTTGTCAAGTTATAGCAGTCATAGTAACTAGCAAATTAGAAGTTGTTAATGGCCGAATTAGGGTTGTCCACCAACATGACTTTTGGAGGAAATGCTCTTAGCTTTCCAGATTGTTGAAGAACACAATTTTTGGATCAGCCAATCGAAAGTTATAGTTTTTTTAGTGCTGCTGTCCAATTTGCCTATCATTTCTGACAGTGGTTTTCATTTGTTTGTTCTAATTAGTTAAAGATGATTTAGGAGATCCCACCAACTATAATTTTGTAGATAATCTCGTGATCTTTCCAAAGAGACTGAAAATGTCTTTTTATGATTAGCAGATTGGGAGTTATGTATTTTAGAAGGTCGCTGTCCAGTTTTAGTTTTCTGCTAGATCATCATCATACTTGAGTAGAATAAATAACTGAACCATGGGTTATTGGGAGTGCGGATAAAAGCATTGCGAATAGCGTTGTTGTTATCTTGTCAAACATGTTTTGAGTAAATTACTTATTGTAGGTAGAGTGACCTTAGTGTTGGTTTCACCTTTTTTACCTTCTAACATGCTGCAGCGAGAAAGGCAAGTACAAGTTGGATTGTCTTGTATGGATGTTGTTCGATCCGGTTATATGTTTATGACATGATTACTTCTTGTGAATTATGCGTATTTCCGTTCTTTATATGATTCTGTTCATTGGTAATATCAAATTGTTGCTATGAGAGAATGCATTCATTTCATTCCAATCATTCATGCCTCACCCACGGGAGTGGGTATTGAGAGTCCCATCATTCCAATATGGGCAACTAGATCTCCGTATGAAAGATTCTTCATACGGGCCTGAGTGAACACCGATGGGTGTATTACTGGCTATACTGGTATATGTAGAAGTGAAGTGGATGTCATTTTCATACTTGCATCAAGTGCATATCATTTTCTTATGTATTCGATATATTGAGAATGGTCTATCTTTGATTCGATGTTTCCTATGTTATTCAATTGTATTTGCTGAGTTGTGGACTCACTCTTGACAATTTTGTTTTTAGGTGATCTTTGAGGACAACATATTTTGGGAGGGAGTATACCACTTGGAGAAATTCGCTTTATCACTTATCTCACCATTTTGATAATAATTCGGTGGCAACCTGTCATTTGAGAACTTTGGATTGTAATAACTAGTTCCATGATGTTTTATTGTTTGTCCTTAAGGCGTACTTATGCTTGTTGTTGGTTGAAACCTTTCTATACATATTTATGACATTGTTCTTCTTGATTGAAATGTTATAAGTTGAAAATTAGGGCATACATGCTGGCTGAAATTTAGATTAGCTAAGTTAACAACATCTTTTTGTTATGAAGTTTAGCTATCTTAAGTTGTTGATTTGTTGAAAACAATTTATAGTGTTGATTGATGTTAGAAGTTTATGTTGCATCTTGGCTTCCGCATAGACAGGGTGTTACACATTTGTGCTAGGAAGCTTTGTTAAGACTATCTTATTTAATATTGTTAATTAGTTGAAAAGATTTAAAAACCTCCTATTCACTCCCTCTAGTCGGTTATCCTTGATCCTGCACAACCACACATAATATTGACACTTGCAAGATACATTAATTAGCTCATCACAAACATAACACTTAGTTTACCACACTTATTATTGATTTCTGTCGACAGCTGTACTCCACCTTGTTTTCTCTACCCGTTGACAATTCTATTCTATTAAGGTGGGTTTATAGAATACTCTATTTGAATCATAAAAACTAGAATTTTTTTATTAATTAACCTTTTTTAATTTTTATTTTAAAATTAACCCCCGGTGCACTTTATTTCCAATTCTGACCCCCTTTGGTCACACCACCACTCGTGGCATGACAAAACAACACTGTCACGCTGGGATAATCAGGTGTTTGTTTCAAATGTAATTAAATGTGTAGAAATTAAAACTTTTTCTCACATCTTGAAACCCCTGAACTCCCATGTAATTTTTGTCCAAGAGTTGTGAATCCAAAAACACTAAGCTCTTGTTGACCAAAAGTCAAACTTATTTTCCATTTATCACAAATCTTGTGCCAAACCTTTGGAAATGTTTTTCTTTGGTCCTAGAGATGTTGTGGGACCCCTCTGAAAAATATTATAAGTTGTAAAACTTGTTTGATAAATTTTGGAGGTAAAACAAACCCTTGAAAAGCCTTAATGAATTTCCTGAGAAAAATGCATTGCATAAAAACCTCTGGAAATTTTATGTAAGGTTAATCCTAATGTCAGCAAGCTCCAGTTAAAATTTCATAATTTTTGGAGTTGTTTTACTATCTCAAATAATTCTGCAAAGTCTCAGCTGTTGAAAATTGAATTCATAACATTGCACTGTTCCTTGGGCTGAGCCATTTTCCAATTTGGGTTGAACCCAACCACTCCTCTGGCTCAGCAGACCTCCCTTTCCACCCACTTGAGGTCGTAGCCGTTGGATTCAGATCCAACCGCCACGACCTCCTCCACAACATTCACAGCGAGGTCCTCCCACCTTGTTGAGGTCATAGCCGTTGGATCAGATCCAACAGCCATGACCTCCCTTCGTTATCAAACGCCCAAGTCCTCCACCCCATCAAGGTCTTGTGCCGTTGGATCAAAGATCCATGGCCATGACCTCCCCTCGCTGTTAAACCACTCAGATCTCCCACCTAGTGAGGTCGTGGCGCTTGGATCGGATCCAACGACCCGACCTCCCCTCTATATCAAGCGCACCAGACCTCCCCCATCTTGTGTTGTGCGCCGTTGGATTCGAAATCCACGGCCACGACCTCCCCTTGCTTTGTGCGCATCAGACCTCCCACCCGCGTGAGGTCGTAGCTGTTAGATGTAAATCCCACGGCCATGACCTCCCTTGTCCTCTCCTTGCCATTGGATCTCGTTTCAACGCGCGAGATCTGTGGGCCGTTCGGACCATCCTTTTTAAGCAGTTGGATTTAGATCGCGCGGTCTCTGTTGAGTGGGCCATTCGGACCACTCCTGTGAGCCCTTAGATCTAAATCTAAAGGCCATGACCTCCTTTGCGCTTCGCGCAAGGCTCAGGACCTCCCCTCACTTGATCAATACCATTGGATACAAATCCAACGGTCCTGAGTTCCTTTGCGCTTTGCGCAGCGCCTAGGACCTCCCCATCTGTTGTGCGCCCTTGGATTGAGATCCAAAGGCCATGACCTCCACGTCCTTGGTCAGATCGCGCGCGTTAAGTCCTCCCATCAGTCCGCACGGTTGGATTGAGATCCAACGCCTTGGACCTCCCCCCTTCTCTTTTTCGCATCCGATCCACAATGAAAATCGGAGGGTCACGACCTCCCCAGTCCAAATCGTGTGGCTGTGACCTCCCTTGCCTTTCACTTAAAACTTACCGTTTTAAAAACACATCCGAGGGCCAGGACCTCCCCGTCCTCTTTATCCAACGGTGGAGGCCTTGCCCTGTTCTTCTCCTAGCTTGGGCACACGTGCAAGAGCCAAGGCAGTGGAGAAGGTTAGAGCCTTGTCATGTCCAACGGCTCTGTGCTGAGCGCATTTAATGCGTGTCAGCCTTTCCGCCCTCTAGGCCATGCTCTGACTCACCTACCCTGTCCCCTCCATCGTGTCCAAGCCATGGACCACGCCATGGGCTAAGCTCACCATAAGCTTAACCCTTGGTTCACGACCTCTTTTGCCCTAGCTATAAGACCTTCCTCTGGTCTTCATTGGCTTCTTTTACACATCTCACCTTGCTCTCGGTTCTATGGAGCTCTAACCACAGCCCTCCCCCAAATCGCCATTGTTGGAGCTTGGAGCTCCTTGGTGGCAGTGCTCCTATGGCTCCCTTTTCAACCTCTGCTCCATTTGGCTCCTCTAACTCCCTGGAAGTCTAACCCTAACTCCATTGGGTTGACCTTTTCAGGAAAGGGCAAATTGGAGCTTGGAGCTTTGGCCGTGGAGCACCCTTCTTCACCAGCGCCGGTCCTCCTCTCCTTCGACCTCCCTAGCTCCGCCACGACCTCCAGGTAATCGCCCTAGTAGTCCTTTAGAGCTGGCACACGCTGTATGAATCGCTGCGGAGCTCATTTTAGCTGTTTGTTATGTTGGCCGTGTTGGCCGTCGTGCTCCTCTCTGGCTCGCCGGCGTTCAAGGCCGCCGCCGCCGTTGAGAGGAGGTCCATCGTGTGCGCAACACTATTGCGCACTCAATGGTACCATTGGTTGTCGCCGGCGAGGTCTGCATCGCCGGCATTGACCATGTCTTTTCGGTGAAGTTCTTGTCGGAACGTGTCAGACCGCGCGTGTTGTTAAGACATAGATTTAGGCGATAAATGCTCCATCATTGGGAGCATTCTTCGCTGTCTTAACGCGCTCTGACCTCCTCGTTGTCCGTGCCTTAACTCCTTGCCCATACATGCTACAAGGCGCGAAGGCCGGGTTCTAGATCTGGGCCGTTCAAGACCTCCCCTCCGGTGAGATCTTGAACGTCCAGGACCTCCTTCGTTGAATCTTAGCCGTCCAGACCTCCCTTAGAGGTCTGAGCCGCTAAGACCTCCGCGTAGGGCCTCCTCGAGGTCATCTCAGGCGTTGAGGACCTCCCTCGCTAAATCTGGGCCGTCCCGTCCTCCCTCTTTCGTTGTGGTCCGTTGGATGCAAGCATCAACGGCCACGACCTCCCCTCTCGCCGCGTGCGCGTTGCTTTGGGAGGACATGGACCGTTGGATCCAAGATCAATGGCCCATGTCCTCTGGACCTTCATGAGCCTGCGTCTGGCATTACCATCTGGGAGGTCTTGAGCCGTCCGATCCGGGATCTGTGGCTCATGTCCTCCCCTGCCTTTGGGTTTTAGTTTTCCAAGAGGACTTATTTGTGAACTCAAAAAGGTAATAACTTCAAAAATGCATAACTATTTCATTTTAAATCCAAATGCAGTGATTCAAATTGTGTTAGCTCTGGTTTGACCTGGACTCTAATCTAAAATTGGTTATGAGCTCAGTTCAGCTCCAGAAAATGGATTTGCAAATAGGTTTCAAAACTAACTTTAAATGTTACACTAAAAACTCATTTAACTTGTAAAATGCATAAGTAATTCTCTGTAGATTATTTTGGAGTGAATCCAACTTTGTTGGCTTTCTCTGTTAATGCACTAAGTGTTCAAATAGGATTTAGGCATGTGACTATTTTCAAAAGGATTGTGGGCATATTTTAGTTGTGCTCTTTATCATATCTTTGAAAAATCATAAAACATGCATACTAGCTCCAAATGAGGTGAACTCAGTTGTGTTATTCATCTCATGAGGTGCTTGTTTGACTGTAAAAATTTCAGTAGCACCACCTTTCTAGAAAATATTGCCAAATAATTAAATTATGTGAATAGTGGCAGTTTTGATTTTTAGGGCTGAGCAAATTTGTTTTGCTCATATCTTTTGCATTGAGAATCCAAATCAATTGGTTCTTGTTGCTAAATTCCCTAAAAATCATCCTCTTGCTTCTATAGAAATTTCAGAGCATTTGGAATTTGTTTGCTGTGCTGTCTTTGTGGTTTTCGTCGTTCTTATCGTTTCTTTGCGTCTTTTCGTTTAGGTGTTGACGAGTGTGTTGATCACGTGAGCGAACCTCAGCAACATCTTGAGCAAAATCAGCAAGGCAAGCAGTTTGATCATATTCCATTGTGTCCCATTATTTTAAAGTCTAATACTTTGTTTAACTTGTATGTATGCATTGCTATTTTGTTGTTAATGATATCGTTTAGTGATCCATAGATGCATATCCTGTAGGTAAATGTTCATTCTCTACTACTAAGCCTAGGACTACCTTGCTGTGATGTAGAGTTCGTTGGATGAGCTCTCATCACTTAGTAGGTCACGTGTTGGTATGCTTAGAAATGCTTAGATTACGGTAGAAATGGGCGGTTGTCGACATTATGTCGATGACCTTGATCACACAAAAATTATTATTCCATTATGTCTATCTTGGGCTTTGTTACTTTGTAATCAAATAAAACAAAAATGAAAATGAAAGCTATTTGGACTTGGGCACAATGGATGATGGTGTGATTGTTGGTTTGTGGAATGGTGCCTAAGTCAACAAGGACCGAACATCTTGTTACACCGAACCAAGTATTTTTATATGCTAACCACACGAGAGGGATATGGGACCTCTCTTGGCTAAGTACTTTGGCGGTGTTAGCCGGGTTGCATGGTGGGCTATTGGGCGAGTAGTAGTGGGTTATCCACTGCAAGGAGTACCACCCGAATAAGGGGGTGAGCATCTTTGATGACTCAAGCATCAACGTATGGGGCGGTTGTATCCCCATATGGGCAACTCGTGGTTGATATCCAATATTGGAAAGGTCTCGTTGGACTTAGTGTGTGCGGCACACCAAAGGAAGTGTGCTAATAGCTTGGCGAAAAGGTGGTGCAGGCGTGTGGGTACATTGGTACACCCTGCGCAGGTTAAAACTATTAAGTATAGCCTCGTCCCAGGTTATGGACACGCTTGGGGAAGTCTTTCGAGAGTTAGACTACAACCTTTAATTAAAACTTGACATGGGTGGTATGAATGGGTAATTCATGCTATTGTTGTGCTGGCTATTGGGTTAGTCACTTCCAGGATTGTTGTTGTCATCTATCTATTGTTATATTGTTACTTGTCTCGTTGTTCTTGCAAATTAAAAATGACTTGCAAAACTGCTTTGGAATCTATTTAAATATTGCAAATGAAAACTTGCTTTATGCTAAAATAAGTCCAAAGCCTCATCCACTTAAATAAAGCTTGCATATAGTTAAACTATAGTTCTGTTATACTACACGTCAGTCTTGTGGGTACATTCTTTGTACTCATTTGCTTTGCTTAATAACTTTGTTGCAGAGGAGGTAGAGCCCAAAGGGCTTTACTTTTGTGAGATGTGCTGCGGTTGGGAATCGAGCTAGGCGTCTTGGTTGGCTACCTTGTGGGCTAAAGGCAAACCTTATGGCTCTCTTTTGTTTATCGTCATCTTATGGCTTTTGGCTTCCGCTGTGTTATCCTTATTAGTTGTAGTTGGCCGGTCGGCCCCGTTTGTAATAACTCTATATGTTGTATGTCTTTTAATCTAGTTCGTGCTTTGGTTCTATGTCTTGAATGGAATTGATGCATGATTTTGTAAAGGGGTATGTATACTGCATTCTGGGAAGTATACATATCTCGAAGACACGGATTATTATGTTTGTGATGCTAGGGTCAATGGATGACTAAGTATTACAAGCCTAATAAACCGGGGTCCTCACAATTTTAGAATGTAGGATGCACAAGGAGGGACTTGTAAAATTATCATCGTACTTTGAGAGAGAGTATAAAGTCATCAAATGCTCAGATGTTTCTTGATAATCTAGCTAGAAAGAACGAGAATAATGCTATATTTTATTTTGACTATGTTATTGACGAGAATGCTAGATTGGTGCATGTGTTTTGGGCAGATGCAACCTCTAGGAAGAATTATGTTCATTTTGGTGAGTTGCTCTTATTCGATATGACATATAATACAAACCAATACGAGATGATATTTGCACCATTCATGGGAGTGAATAACCATGGGGGGATGTGTTCTATTTAGGGCTGCATTGTTGCTCAATCAGACAATTGAAACATTCAAATGGTTGTTTCGTACTTTCTTAAGATGTATGGGAGGTGTTGCCCCTAGACTTATAATAACCGACGAAGATGTGGCCATAAAGAAGGCAATTGAGCATGTCTTCCCAACTAGCACACATAGGTTATGTATGTGGCACATATTGAACAAACTTTCAACTAAGATAAGGCTAGATTTGAGGGATAACCAAATATTTTACAGTCATGTCAATTCATGTGTATATCCCTCAGAAACTCTAGGAGAATTTGAGTCACAGTGGGCAGCTATTATTTCTGAGTTCGGTTTGGAAGATAATGAGTGGCTCGCTGGTTGGTATAGGGTTTGGGGCCTCTTGGGTGCCAGCCTACTTTATGGACGTACCCTTGGCAGGAATTCTTTGAACAACTTCAAGGTCTGAAAGCGCCAATTCTTTTTCCAATCGCTTCATTGGTTATAAACATGCTTTGGTTGAGTTCTGGATCCGGTTCGACACTGCAGTGGATGAACAAAGGCAAAAGGAGCTAAGAGAAGACCATGCGACCTTTCACACTAAGCCTCAGTTGAAGACACCATGGGCATTAGAGCAGCATGGCAGTGAAGTATTCACTCATATGGTGTTCGCTAAATTTTAGAAGGAGGTTATTGCGATCAGGGACAAGTGTGTTGTCGAGAGCACGACGCAAGTATGTGACCTTAAAGTAACAGCGGCAAATGAGGATGGCAAGAAGGTAAGAAAAGTCACATGTGACACTAACACCATGATTGCTCAGTGCTCCTGTATGTTGTTTGGCACTCATGGGATTCCTTGCCATCACATTATCCTTGTATTACGAGGTGCATTGCTGAATGAGCTTCCAAGTCATTATGTTTTGAAAATGTGGACTGCAAATTGTAAGAGGGAGGTTGTGTTCGATGAGAATGGCAATATTCTAGAGGAAAAACCAAAAGATCCCACGGAGGAAGAAATTAAAAAGTTGGCTTCGGAGATGCGCAAGGACTTAAAAGAATTGATACATCAAGCTACACCTTTACTACCTTACATGCAGAATGCGAGAGAGAAACTTAAACAGTTTATGCAAGACATAAACCAGGAAATTCCTACCCGACCACAAAGTAGAGTGGAGGAGGTTGAAGCATATCTTGGGTGTGGCATCCCTCATGACATCGATATATTGCTGCCTACAGACAATCTCACTAGAGGCAAATGAAAGAGGAATCGGCCTGGGGAGAGCAAACCGAAGAAGTTGAAGGGAAAGGTAGCTCGCATGTGCAGGACTTGTAATGAGATCAGCACCCATGACAGCCGCAACTACCCTTTAAGGAAACAAGCAAAATAATGATGTAATGTAGCATGCCTCTTCTAGGGTAGCATGCCTCTTCTACCTGATAATTGCAGCACTCATGCACATTTGCTTGCAGCACCGCACTTATGCACATGTGCTTGCAACACTCATGCACATCATCTAGGGTTAGGGCATTTGAGCACAAGAAGATTGAAAACAAGACGATGGTCTGAAGTGCATGCACAGTATCAGGTAGCAGCTGATGTAATGCAATGCAATGGTCTGATTTCTAAATGCACAGTATCAGGTAGCAACTGATGCTATGCAATGGTCTCAAGTGCATGCACATTTCAAACTAAAAGACCATTTCACATTCCAGACTTCAAACCCAGAATGCCACATTTCAGATTACACATTCCAGACATCACATTTCAGACCCAGACTTGAGCACAAGAAGATTGCCAAACCATTTCAGATTCCACATTCCAGATTTCATATTTCAGACCCAGAATGTCACATTTCAGACTAACAAACCATTTCACATTCAGAAGCCATTTCAGACTTTTCAATACAACTCATACATGTTCCCAACACATGTTCCAGAAGCCATTCTTTCACATTTCAGAATACAACTCAGACATGTTCCAAACTACATTACATAAGACTAGGAATATATCGAAATTACAAACTCAGTTGCGAATGTTCCCAATGCACATTCCTAGCAGCAAGAATAAAAAAGCGACAACAACAATTTTTAGCTTTTCATCGGCAGCAGTGGACTTCTTGGTGGACATGTTCATCTGGTCCAGTGAGGATTTAATCGCAGCTAAATTTTCCAACACACGGAGGTCGACTTGGGAAACCATCTCCATTCCAGTGCTAAATCGCTTCCCCAGTTCCACCACATGCATCCCACTCAAATGCCTCAAGTATTGATCTTTCCACATGAAAGTGTTGCATCGCATGGGATAGATCTAGACCAAAATAAAGCAACCAGTTTCATCACCAAAACCAAGAACCTGACAATACAAAAAAGCAATTTTCAAACTCAAATTAAAAACAAAAGGGAGTGTCCTAAACCGTCATTTCTCAGGCATTTGTAGTACTCTTTTCCTCAATTCTTTGAGCTCCCGGACACAGCCTAGATCATCTTCGCGTCGCACTTTGGGCATGGCACGAGAGGCAGCCCCCCACTAGGAGCTGTCGCTGTCGCCGACCACTCGGAGTGCGTCTCCGCGCAATCCTTCATCTTCTCCATGGTGCGGCAACGCGCGGACAGAGGGCGCTAATCCTAGACTCGCCCGATGCGGCACTGCGGGCGGAGGCTCAAATGCCCTAACCCTAGACTCGCCCGATTTGGGGGATTTGGGGGAGGAGAGCCATGATGGGAGCACAGACCACAAGGGGAGGTGGGGTGAGGCGCTCAAGGGCAGAGGAGCAGTGCCGCCATGCTCGCCTCGGGCGATTTAGTAGGAGGGCGAGAGGAGAGGACGAGAGGATTTGGGGACGAATGGGATTTGGGAGGAGGGCGAGCGGGGCGAGGGATCGCAAAAAATACTACCGAGCCGGGGGGGCACTACTACAGAAAAGGTATTCACAGACGGTTCAAAAATGTCATCACAGACGGTTTCGTGAGTCGTCTGAGTTTATGGGTCAGTGATGACATGAGGTCATCACAGATGGTTTTGAACCATCTGTGATAAGTATCACAGACGGTTTCATCCACAAACCGTCTGTGATAGTACTATCATGAGCGGTTTGTGGATGAAACCGTCTGACTTTTGACTTTTCTCTATAAAGCTAGCGGTGGTATATATATATATTATATATATATATATATATATATATATATATATATATATATATATATATATATATATATATATATATATATAGGCATATATATATATTGAGCCCTTGCAAGTACAAAAGTCTCTCGGATACTTTGGGGAGATCGTCCATGTTCGTGTCATGATGCGTGAAGGATGAAGTGGCAGTATTAGCAACTAACCATTCTCATGTAATCCCTTTTAAACCCAACAAGAACACTAAGCAACCATTCTCATATTTCAAAAGAATTCTCAACTTGTTTCTTGGTGTTCTTGTTGGCTTTAAAGACAATTACATGCTCAAGAATTGTTGGTTGTCGATAGATGATGCCACTTCCCAATGGAGAAGTGGCATCAATGTCACTTTCAACATAGCGACGCCCAATCCGTAATTGATGTCCCGACTCTCACTTGCATCCATACTTTTTATACTTGCAAGGGCTCAATGAGGTTGCCCGTGGATACCGCCTCATCATTCTCATGTCATTGGACGACTTCCTAAAGTGGTCAGGACTACTTAATAATATATATATATGATGCCGCTTTAATGGCACAAGCAACCAACGCTGGAGACTTTATAGAGAAGAGATTATGAATGGAATGGTAGGACGTGCACTGCACGCAAGAGATAGGAGAACTTGGCCGGCATGAACAAGGGGACTATTAATATGAACTAATTATCAATTCAATTTCAGCATAAGACTATTGACATCATTACATCACAGAGCAAGGGGACTATTAATATGAACTAATTATCAATTCAATTTCAGCATAAGACTATTAACATCATTACATCACAGAGCAAGGGGACTACTAATATGAACTAATTATCACTTCAATTTCAGCATAAGACTATTAACATCATTACATCACAGAGTGAGGGGACTATTAATATGAACTAATTATCAATTCAATTTCAGCATAAGACTATTAACATCATTGAGCAGTTCAACAGCAAGATAGCAAGACCAAGGGTGTCCGGAAGCAAGACAGCAAGACCAAGGGTGTCCAAACCCGGCCACCACACCATTAGTAGCCCTCGGCATCCATCGCAGAGCACTAGCCATTTTCATCACAGAGCAAGGGGGTAGAGACAGAGAGGGAGTAAGGTAGGGTGATACCTCAAGATATAAGCGCCCACACGGCAAGCACACCCCACCACCAAAGACAATCCTCATCCATCTCCTTCACCTTGCATAAATCACACTCAACACAACTTAAGGCTCAAGCATAAAGATCAAACTCAACACAAGACATTAAGCTAACATATCTAGAGGAGAATAGAGGGAGGATGGGGAAAGCAAAGACCGGCCAGGGCCCGAGCGCAGGAGGCCGAGCAGGAGAACCAAGCCATGGCGGCGCAGGCGACACGCAGGGCCAAGCCCAGTGGCTTGGGTGGCGGCGTCATCGTAGTTGTGGCACGACCCTGACACTGCAGAAGACACTACTATCGTATGAGTGTTTCTACAGTGCAGAGTAGTGTCACAACCGGTGGCGACGGCGACGGGGTCGAGCGGTGACGTCAAGGTGGGGAGGGGAACAGAGTAAATGCGCTAGGCAGTGACGAGTTAGGGCGGGCGCAAACCCTAGCGGAGCTGGGGAGTGACGAGAGTTAGGGCGAGCGCAAACCCTAGCGGCCGGGCTCGTACTAATAAAGAGACTTATCACAGACGGTTCTATTATGGAACCGTCAGTGATAATTATCACAGACGGTTCCATAATGGAACCGTCCATGATATGGGGCATATCACAGACGGTTCCATTATGGAACCGTCCGTGATATGGGGTATATCACCGACGGTTCCATTATGGAACCGTATATGGTTTTTTCTCAAGTATATTTATCTTGTATATACACTTACATGACTTGAAGAAATTACATGTTTATATGTCAATTTTGTCATTTAAATATCAATTTGAAAATTTGCTTTTAACTATATATATATATATATATATATATATATATATATATATATATATATATATATATATATATATATATATATATATATATATATGTATGTATGTATGTATGTATGTATATCAATAATTCAACATATAATTAATATAGTAACTTCACCTCCAAACTTTTTTTTTTCATTTTGGAATTTTCATATATATGGCCAAACAAATGTGGCGTTAAACTAAAAAAAGATTAAAAAAGTAGAAACCTATAAATAAACAAAGTTTTTCTAGTGGCGGAGGTAGGCTGCTATCTCCGTCTTCAATACTTCATAGGCGACGGCGTCGACATCGGACGGTTCCTGATCATCACCGCATGAAGCCTGAAATGCGTCCACCCGCTGACGCACTCGTTCAAGTGTCTCTCGAAGACCCTCGGACTGTTGAACCAAGAAGAATTGAGCCCATAGACTCTCTTCCCTTGCTTGAGGGGTCTCGGCCTGGTCGACTTGGTCGCCTGCCGCCTCGATTACGCAGTCCAAGTGACGGCAAGCCTCCTAGAGACGTGCAACGTCATTTTGGAGGACTACGTCGATGACGCGGTAAACTCGCCGAAAGTGGGAGATCACCCGGAAGACACAGCGGAGGAGGATGTCAAGACGGCGGAAGGTGGCCGTCACCTGCTCCGGCAAATTCTTCACCGGCATAGGAGTGAAGACACTGTTGATCAAACAGTGTTCTTCCGCAGCACGGTTCAACGTACACCGAGAGAGGTGCTTATGCAGTCTTGCGCCGGAAGGCCATCAATACCGGTGACAAGGAAGAGGCAGCCATTTCTATTTTTTTTTATAAATATGTGGGGATGATCATCTTGGATGGCGGATGATTTTTTTTATAAAACAAGGAATAAATTCGGAGCATGAGATTTAAGAGACGATCGGGGCCGGCGCGATCGATGCGACGAAGAGGCGCATGGGGGAGCCAAAGCGGATGGTGACAAGCGAGCGCGACGGCGATTTAAGAAACTCACTATGGAGTCAGAGCGATATTATCACGACGGTTATAACAAAAAATGCGTGATATGTGGTAATATCACGAGCGGTTATTGTTAAGAATCGCATGCGTGTTGTTTCACAGACGGTTCTTTGTTGAAACCGTTTGTGATATGTAGTATTATCACAGACAGTTATTAACAAGAATCGTCTGTGATATTAGCTCTTCACAGACGGTTTTTAGCGTAGCCAGTAACACAGACGGTCTCTAAACCAAAACCGTCTGTGATTGCATGTAATACAAGCGGTTTTGGTCAACCGTCTGTGATGAGGCGTCCAGTATTAGCCTTTTTGTAGTAGTGGGGGGACACAAAATGTCGACCGCGTTCGCCCCGCGCGCGCGCCTCTCCATCCGCTCGCCGTCCGATGCGCCACGGAGGGGCCGGATGCGGTTTGTTCACATGTGCACACTTGAACTCATGTGCACCTGATACGTCGCCTACATGTCGACAGATGAAATATATTGCTAAAGACTTGCACTAAATTTACATAGTTGAACTTTAGCCAACACATTAGTGTTTTAAGAGTGTAGAGTTCTCAACATTCACATGTGCACAATATTTTCAAATTCTATTTCTTTGAGAGAATGGATAAAATATGTATTTGGCACGGGGCATTAATACCAACAAAGACTAGTAAAAGTGTTGTAGGCATGGAGCATTGTCTTGACTATAGAGACATCAGTTAATTCAGAGGTGGTAGGAAGACCAAGGCGAGAGCATCTTAAGTTATACTGATATAATCAATAGCAATTACAACAATTGAAACCAACGTTAGAGGGCATTGGCATTTCTGTTGTACAAAATTTTGAGCAAACTGGCAACACGGGCACCACTTGATTATAAAATTGATTCAATGTTAAATGACTACAATTAACTCTAGAAAGATTCTCAGTCAAACTATTTCTCAACTCCTTGTAAGCTTGTTTTTCGTACTTCTGGCACCCATGAGCACCAAGCAACCCCAGTCCCCTCACCAGACCCCGGCCATAGCAATAATGGCGAAACAAATACATGAAATACACACGCGCAGCCACGAGGAACAGGTGCTTCGAGCACAGTAATGCAACAAACAGAACTCCGCCGGCAAGATCCTTCCCCTGCTCAAGAAAATGCAGCGAGAGCAACAGCAGCCCATGAGGAACCTGTTGTACTGGAAGTGAACATGGTCAACGACGAGCAGCGCCAGCGACCATAGGACGAGCCCAAGCGCAAGTAATAGGTCGCGAGGTGGAGTAGGTCGAAGAAGGCGACGGTGAGGCGGAGGTAGACGAAGGAGCGCAGCACGGTGGGCACAGGGAGGGAGCCGAGGGAGGCATCGACGAGGGGTGCGGGCAATGAGGAGGAGGAGGAAGTAGGCGAAGAAGGGCGGGTAGTCGAGCGTCCATTGGTAGGAGGCGTCGGTGTACCAACGCCGTGCGGGGAGGGTGTGGGTGGTTGCGAGCCAATAGCGGTGCACGTCGAAGTCGGTAGACAGGCAGGGGACAAGCAGGAGCTTGAAGCAGGTGCTACTACTACAGAAAAGGTCTTCACAGACGGTTCAAAAACGTTATCACAGAAGGTTTCGTGAGCCGTCTAAGTTTATGGGTCAGTAATGACATGAGATTATCACAGACTATCACAAACGGTTTGTAGATGAAACCATTTGTGATAGCTTAGGTATCATAGACAATTTGTAGATGAAACTGTCTGTGATAAATAATATATCACAGACGGCTTGTAGATAAAACCGTCTGTAATACATATATTGTTCGTAGTCCCCTAACCACTTTCGAGGGTCGTGAGGAGGATGAGACAACAGCCATGGGCAACCTCATCGAGTCTACAAGTTCAAGAAGCATGGCTACCAGGAGAGCGCGTGGACATCCAATTACCTGGATGTCATCAATAGGTAATTGGACTTGACATCAAGGAATAGTTGGTTGCTGATACATGAAGGCACTTCCCAGTTGGAGTACTTGCACGTCCACACCATGTGCAGAATACCATATAGGAAAATTTGTATGTGTATAGACTGATGTTTTGCCCCATCTGAACCACATCCCATGTAAACCAACCAAGCACAAAAAACTGGCATCAATAACCCTCAGTATACATCAGAGAGTATTAACCAAACCCACCATTTTGCCCCCATTCAGTTTTGTCAATCTGAACTCACAGCATGAACTAAGCAAGATGCACAGAATGCACATACACCAAAGCCCTCAGTTTACATCACAGAGCAAGGGGAGGGAAAGCGATAGAGAGTAGAGGGGAGTAGTTACCTCAGTGTGACGCCTCCACCATGCATTAACCCACCTGAGGGTGATGGTGATGGCGATGGCATTTCTTGCTGGTTCTTCAAGATTCTGTTGGGGACATCTGTATATATAATGTCCCATGTTGCCGCAATGGAAACAATTAGTCTTCCAGCCTTGCTTCCTATGGGGGCATCTGTTGGCAAATTGCTCTTTTTCTCCATAGTTGAAGCAGTGAAGGTTACCTGCTGGGTTGGATGCCGCACATCGTCTAGCGGAGCGGGGAGTGCGAAAACTATTCCCACTGAGACGTAGGGTTGGGGTTGGAGCTCTTGGTGGTTGGGCCATTGGCTGTCTGAATGACGAGCTGCCAACAAATGATGACTGCTGGGGGGTAGCTGTCTTGTGGCCTCTGTGCTGCCATCCTTTTGCGACTGGCACCACTTCCTTGGGCTGCTGCTCTCTTAGGTGCCATATGAGGGAACAACTCAGCTTAGAACTAAACGAGATATATGAGGGTTTACTAGCCCTCTAGAGCACACAGAAAAACTTGAACCAACGAGGGAAACGATCAAATACAATACAAAGCCTAGAGTGGCTATATTATATTAAGGGGTTAGGTGTTACATGACTCCTAAAGCATAGCATATAGGTCATACTAAGCCACGACACAAGATACAAACACGTCATCTACAAAAGAAGGAAACAGAAAGTGGTTGCAACCAAAAAACTGCCTAGCAAGCACTGCTGGCTAACCTAGACTAAGCCTGACTACTCCAACATGACGACGAAGATCTCATGGTCGTACTCTCCCTCCTGGAGAGGCAGGAAGTAGTGGAAGGGCGAAGCCAGTAGAAGATCCTCGTGCATCTGGCTTAGGCAGGTGCAGGTGAAGCGTGTTGCGTCTTGGACTGCTTCCTCACAGCTGCTCTGGGGGGGGGTCTCAGGTCTGAAGGTGTGAGCGATGAACTCACCCTCTCTGGCATAGCGGAAAACCTCGATGGCCCACGACTCTTGGGCCGAGGTCTCGGTCTTTCGGCCTCTGAAGATAGGCTTGCGGTGGTAATCCAGGTGCTGCATGAGTTGGCAGAGAATATCCACGAACTCACCTTCGTCTTCTCCGTGAGAGAAAAATTCCCACTGGCCATCAGACGACGGGGTTGCCATCTCTACAGTTTTTTAAACAAGAGAGGGAGTCAGAACAGAGTACTCAAGTGAAGTCAAGATAAGTGAAAAACTAAGAGAGATGAGTAAGAGCAATAAGTACGCTATATTTTGTTAAAGATTTTCTTAGTTTTTGAAAATAGGACTCAAGTCCTTAGGCACGCCCAATCTAACTAAGGCTCCTACAGTCGTATGCTTTGATACCAGCTCTGTCTGACCTGGATTTCGTAAATCCAAATCCTCTGTGAATACACTGTGTTATTCGTTGGATCGGTAGTTCGCACTCACAGAATACATCACTGAATCAATTCATACACGATGTCAACTAAACCATTCATTAATTAACACATCAGAGTTTACATAGACCGCATCGAGTCAGGTTTTACATTAATGGCCGAACAGGCCAAAAGATTACATCACGAAAGTAGCGGAAGCGACAACGAAAGCAAAAAGGGGAGATCACATCTCTCCACAGGCAAGCGACTGCGGTAACCTGTGTACGACCGATATTACCCAATGACTTGGATAATATTAGTTGTACGCGAGCACCAACGGAGTCAGTCAGACTGAGGCGAGGCCTAGACTAAAAGAACTAAACTACTCTCCATTGTTGCCTTGTTCATCGACATCTGGATCCTCGTAGTAGTCGTAATGTCTATGATTCCCTACTTCTGAGGGTTTTGGGGGAAAGAGCGAGGATGAGCACAACTTCCATGCTCACGAGCCAATACACAAAATGCAATAATATACATGCAAGGCTAAACAAGGATGGCTCGGTTTCTTTTATTTTCTAAAGCAATGTTTTCAAATATCATAATTACAAATTCCTGTCACTTAGCATTTTAACCAAATTGCATTTTATTAAAGAGAGTAATTGTGCAAAATTAAATAACAGCAGAGGTTACCTCTACCTTATGCTTATTTTTTTTATCATGGTTATCTCCACCTCATAACAGCACTGGAGTTCATTCCCCCGGGAAAATCCAAATTTAGGGCTAGGTGAACCCGCCACATTTTTCATCCCACCACAAAGATTTTTAAATAGAACTAGCTCTAGTAAGTTTCCATGTCTGCCTTTGACCGTAGGCACGACTGTTTAAACAGTTTAGACTCTGTAGAGGTTGTACATTGTACCCACAAGAGATAATCACACTCGTTGCCCCACATGATTCCTTAGTCATTTAGTTGGAAGATCATCACAGTAACCTTTCAAAATTACCTCTCCCCTTCCACCATCTCACCCATACGGGCTTTTCCCACTTGCGGTGGGTCCCATAAGTTGTGCGGGATATTCACCACCACAACTAGCATAGCTGACAACTTCACCCTCCCTTAGTGTCCCATTCAAGCTCAACCGTAACCAACACTTGCAAGACCTTACTCTGCCACCGGTGAGATGATTTCCAAGGTTCGATAAATTTACTAAGCCAAGTTGCACTTTGCAGACTTGTGGTTGTTGTACTTGTTTTACAATGGGAGGTCATGACAAGATTAAATCCTTAAGCCATCCAGACGGTTCATACCACATACTAACCACTCTCGTGCTCCGACGGCACCCACCACCATTCCATCCGTCCAGTTGTGGTAAAAGCAAGTTATTAGGATTTTGCAGAGTAAAACCAAATTATCTCATTTACTTCAATCATGGACCTCCAATTATTGCCCAAAACCATTTCATATTTGAAGATATGATGATTTGGGCATTTTAATGCCCTAGTACTTAAGCAAGACTAGCATGATGCTTAACTACGACCTATACTAGTAATTACCACATAGATACTAGGGTGACATGGAATAATGGATTTAATTGTCAAGGGATGGTATAATAATTAATTAATCATCAAATGAGTATTTAACTACCTTAAGCTTTAGCATACATTTGCTTAAAGAATTAAAGCATGCAATTTTGGTAATTTAAATGAATATAATTTACATAAAATGTAGGTTCAAAATGATCAAAGCATCAACTCGCCTAGATTGAAGGTAAGAGAGTCTTGACAATCTTGTGCTTGATCAAAATGGAGGTCTCCCGCTTCTTTGAACCATAATCGAACGAACGTACCGGAAAAAGGAACAAACAAGCAAAGAGAGCAAATAAATACTAAATAATAATAAATGAACTAGAAATTAATGAAGACCAGTGCCATTAGCAATATCTTGAATTTACAAAAGTTTAGAAACAAATTTCATAATTTTTGGAGCTATAACGGAGGAGAACGGAGTTTCCGAAGTTGAAAAGGAATCAAATCGGGAAAACAGAAAGAAGAGAGAGGAAGTCCCTCTGACACGCGGGCTCGCTGCACAGCATTTGGTCCGAACGTGTTCGGACGGTCCGAACATTCCAACGCGTCGGTCTGAATGTTCACGCTCGGTCCGAACATGTTCGGACGGTTCGAACATTCCAACGCGTCAGTCCGAACGTTCACGCTCTCGGGTGCTTGTGGCCATGAGCTTGCCAGCGGCGAAGGCTTCCACGGCGGCAGTGGCCACGCATAAAAATGGAATGCTAGTGCTGAGGCGGAGCTGGTAACGGTGGTGGCGTGGTCGGAAGGTCACCGGAGTTGCGACACGGCGAGGGAAAGGCGACGGCACAGTCATGGCATTGAGGGCGGCCCGGTGGTGCTTTGAGCCGGGGAAGAGGAGCATGAGCATCATGGAGGTCCATGGAGCTCAGCGGAAGCAACAGTGGAGCCTGGGGATGCTTGAGGTGGGCTGTCGGCGTTGACCGTGGTGGCGGCAGGGTGGGTGACACGGAGAGGCTTGCTGGAGATGGAGAAGGCGCTCGGGGCAGCTTTGGGGCGTCGAGGAGGTCCTCCTGGTGGCGGCGATTGGGCTAAGGCGGCGAGGAGCTCGAAGGACGCCGAAGGGGGTGAATTGGCCAGAGGGGAGGAAGACAACCCAAATCGAGCGATTCTGTGGTGGAGCTTACCGGTGAGTGGAGGGGCGACATGGGGAGAGCAAGGGGGCACATGAGAGCCTTTTATAGCCACAAGGAGGAGCTGGGAGCCGTTGGAGGGCTCCAGTGCGCGCATGGTCCAGAGGGTGGCATGTGCAGGCGCTGGCGATGCATGGAGATGACAAGGGTGATGACAACTTGAGGGCTGCTGCGACAAAGAAGCCGCTGCGATGGGACAAGGTAGTTCTTGAGGCGTCTTGAGGCGCCGAGCGTCTTGTGGCGCAGCGTCATGGACAATGCTTGGACCGGGCAGCTCCAGGCATGGCATTGTCATCACGGTCGTGGCAGGGTGAGATGGGCGACAAGACCGGGCGAGGAGGAGGGCGCCGGAGTCCACGAGTAGGTGGAGAGCTGACAGGGGTGACGTAGAGGACGGCGTGGGTGCGGCCAGAGCGCACGGGGGCTTGCCAGGGGAGAAGAAGGAGAAGGGGGAGGTGGCAAAGGGGTTGGGCCAGGGAAAGGCCAAGAAGGGGAGAGCTGGGCCGGGCTGAGCCAAGGAGCAGGCCAAGGTGAGGTGGGCTAGGCCCAGGAGCGAGAAGTGGGCCAAACCCAAGAGCTAAATTTTGAACCGAGATTCAAATGAAGATTTGAATCTAAAATTTTCAAATGAGGTAGAAGGCTAGAGGGTTTTGCAAATACACTATAATTGAAATAGGGTTGAACTCCAAACGACAACAGGGATTACTATTCACCATCCGAAAAACGGGAATATTACACTATAATATGAACAAGTGAACAGTGAGAAAAATCAGACAATTCGTTTCACTACTTTCTTCTTCTTCTTCTTTGTTAAATACATATATTTCCTATCTATGAGACACTGATTGCTTCAAGAGGAGATCAACGAATCGTTGAAAGGCTTGAGCCACTGGCCACCATCGATGTACGAGAGGCGTTGAAATAACGTTGCACCTGCATGTCGTTTAGCTTCAAAGTGTACGACGCTCGACCTGTCATGTTGGCGCCTTCTCCTGTGCACTTGTATTCTTCGTAGAATACAGTCCTGTGCAATACATAGAACACACGTTAAAGTGCTTGCTCATATGCATTAGAGAATGAATGGTGATAGTGAAATATACCTACTGATCTCTTATGGGATCGTTCCAGCCTTCTGAGGCGACGATGTTAGACATATATGTGTTGGCGAAGACGACGTGGGCCCAAGCCCGTCCAAGCAAGATGTCATCGGTGCCTCTGATGATGCAATTCACGAATGAGAAGCCAGTGTTGTTGGTGGGGAATTTCCGGCCTTGCGTCGTGACTGCGCCATTGATCCCCTTCGACATTTTTCTGATATTGAGTTCAGTATGGAATTATGAAAGTGCAGATGATAAATTGACTAGTTAATTTATCTCACAATATTGTCCCCCAATTACTGAAAGTGTCTCTACTCACCTCAAGTGATCTTGCATTTCCAAATATGAAGTCCACCGAACCTTGGACTTTCAGTAATTTCCGGCCTTGCGCCGTGACTGCGCCATTGATCCCCTTGGACACTATTCTGATATTGAGTTCAGTACTCCTTGAAGTAGTGCTGGCCATCATGGTCAAAAAGTGTCTTGTTAAATTGTTGGCAAACAGGATCGCTCCATCCCTACACCAACTGGTCTCTGATAGTCAAAGTGCATTCATCAAGAGAAGGTGCATCCATGATAACTTTATATATATACACCCAAAATTTGGTAAAGGATGGGCACAGGTAGAAGAAACCGACCTTATTCATTAAGCTTCACATCGCCAAAGCCGTCGATTTTGTTAGTTAGTACTTGTTTGAACTACTCCAAAGTCTAGGATTCGGTCAGCGTTGGAGGAATTGGATCTCCATGATTTAGGCTCCATCCTCCTCTACAGTTCTTCTCAATGGAGTCCTAGGGAAATCCTTCAGCCACAGGCGAGGTTTGAGACAAGGGGGCCCTCTCCCTGATGCTTTTCATACTTGCCATTGATCCAATCCAAAAGCTACTCATCAAGGCCACTGACACCAATTGCAAGCCGAGCAGCCACTGTGCGAACCTCACTTTATGCGGATGATGCCGCAATATTCTTAAACCCAGCTGCAAATGAGCTGTCTACACTCCATGCTATCTTACAATGCTTGGGTAGAGCAGCGGGATTGATCACAAACATTGACAAAAAGCTAGGTTTACCCAATCTGCTGCAACCATCTAGTGCCAAAGCTGAAGTCTTGACTTTGTGAATAAGGTTGCTGAATAAATTACTTGCTTGTCCAATAACTTTGAAACTAATGTTCTTGGCAACGAAGCTTTCTAAAAGGACATTGACCGAAGAACTATAGATTGTGATCTTGAATTTTCATAGATAGGCTAAAACCCTCATTACTCAGTGATCTTGATAGTAAGAACCTTTTTTAATGACCCTTCCTACCACAGCCAAAAATTAGATGTAGGGCATTTCAAACCTCCATCTAGAGCCATCTGTTGATTTGGTGAGCATTGTTAAGTGTGAATCCACTGAAAGTAAGTAGTCTTAGAAGATGGTCATTCCCTTTTTGCGTAAACCCCTTTGATTGCTAGCCTTTCATATCTGGCATTGCCGACTCTACCCTGGAGTCCGAGCAAAACTTCGCCAGGTATTCCCCCCGAAACCCGTATATCAGTTTCTTTTGGTTTTGCCCCTTGTCAACCCATTGATAAGTTTCTTTTGTCATTGCACTTCATCTTGAGTTTAGTCATTTGCGCACTTATGCTCCTAATATTTATCTACCTTGTATTTATCATGTTTTGAAGAAGGGTCCCCTCGTCGTCTGTTAAGCACTTCAGTCTTCAAAAAAAGACAAATGAAAAAAGTGAAGAGAAAGAAGAGAAAAAAAGAGTAGGAAGCGCTGAACTCATTTTATCGGCCCTGTGTACCTCTTGCAGCTAGATTTATATTCATCTTGCGACTGCTTGATATCTACATAGCAGTGCGGCAATTTTGGGCATTTGACCCGAGTATTCCTCTCACAGTGCATGTCATATGGCTAAAACTCTATCTTCCCCCTTGTGCAATCCGAGACCAAGGATTTTATCTGTGCTCTAGGATCACCCTTTGCCACTTGCATAAGTCCACCTTCTAAAACGTGTGTTCGTTTCTCCCCCCCTCTTTGATCATCATCACAGTGTTCTAATAGCCTTTTTGACAAGACTTATGAAAATTCAGTGAAGTAGGTTGATCTTGGCCTCTAGACCGTGTTATTTTTGGATTATGAGAAAGGCTGTTTTGTAACAACCCAATTTGGATCCCATTTAAAATTTTCATGATTTTCAAAAACTTTGGTTGCATTTCAAAATTTGCAAAAAAATCTTTGACTTGTAGTTTAGAATTTTAAAAAGAATTTCCTTGTTTCAGGATTTCGGATTTGCATTTTATTAAAAGTTTAATTGTGTGCAAAACCATTTCAAAAATTGAATTTAAATTCAAATCAGATTTTGAACCGCAAATAAAAAATCAAACTCTTTTCCTTTCCCCCTCTCCCCCTCGGGCTAAAACTCACCGAAAGCACGGTAATCGCCTCCTTTCCTTCTCCCCTCTTTTCCCATGACCCAAATTTCAAAGATGCTCGTGTCGTCGCCCTTGCCCTCCCCTCCTTCCCTCTCTTCCACATGGCCAAGCCAAGCCGTCGTCGCCGCCGCCATCCCAACTCCCTCTCCTCTCTCACCAGCAAGGCCGCAAGACTTCCAACGGCTCGCGCCCTCGCTTGCCCACCCCAGCTCACCGCGTCCTCATTGATGGGCCACCGCGACAGCACGATGCCTCGCTAGGCTCGCCTTGTCCTTGCCGACCAGCCGCCGTGCCACCACGCCTCACGTTCGAGCAATCTGAGACTAAGGGTGTGTTTGGTTGGTGGGATGAGATGGTACAGGTAGGATGAGATCGTCCTGAATGAGATGATACAAGTATGGTGTTTGGTTGGTGGGATAGGATGGTTGTATTTGGATTGCACTAAACTTTGGGATGTTATGACACGTGGGGTCCGTATGATATTTTTTGTACTAAAATATGCCAAGAGTGGTTTTGTTTTGTTGATTAAATGATAAGGAACACAACGGTTCAATCGGATCGCAAATCGGATACTCGGTTTAGGAAATATGGTCATTTGAAGCTCGTAAAATCAAGCCGCCACGTCACCAAGCGCCTTAGAATTCGAGTGAACGGTGTGGTTGGGGATTTTTTTTTCCTGAACGAGATGATACAGCATAAACATGGAATATTCCTATTTCTTGAACCATCTCATCCCGAATGGTTTTGTTCCATTCAACCAACCAAACACCTAAACGAGTTCATTTCCCGTACCGGATGGTTCAGGACCACTCCATTCAACGAACCAAACACACCCTAAGTCGCACCCATCTCGTTCTCCATAGACCACAAGCTATGTTCACAACTAGACTGGGCCAGCTCCAAGCCTCCAACTACTAGCATCCAGTGTGGCCCACTAAGGCACCGGCGACCCAGGTTGTAGCGCACGCCCCCACAGTTCGTCTTCCTCCCTGCGCCCGACTCTTCTTCGCTGTGTGTGACACCTCTACGCCCAAAGAAATTGTCGCCGCCCACCGAAGTAGGGGATACTGGGGGTTCGGCGGGGGGAGCCCATGATGGAGCACATATAAGCACGGATGGTGGCTTTGCCATTGCATATCAAGCTAGCACCATGAGTTCCTTCCCAGGGACGGAGCACGGCCTCAGCAAACCTGGCCCGTGGCACCCCCCCACCCCTCATATTTCAGAAAAAAATACACAGTCGGACTAATTTAGTTATGTTAGGTCTACCTAGAAAGTCTATTGTTGCTGACTGCTGTCTGCTACTAGTTACGATACTATTCAGCGAGATAGCGACTTCAACCGTGCGATGGTGAAGCACAAAAGTAGACGACGAGGCACTGGCCGCTAGTGCGTCGCGGGCTTGTTGCGGTCGGACCCGACGGTGACGACAGATACGCAACCAATGGCTGGAGAGCCAATTCTGCGCATGACGTATAACCATTAGTGAGCGGTGTGTTTCTTAATTTGCTATGATCCTTCCGTCACTTCTCCTCCCCCAAGCAGCCCCTCTCGTCGTACTCCTCGCCGCCATCGCCCCGGCCTTGCCATGGACACCTTATCTGTCATCAACGCGACATGCGCTGCGGTGACCACCACCAACCCCTTGTCCCACGTGCCCTACGACTACTGCGTGGATGTGCTCTAGGCGGACCCGGCAGGCGCCTCCCGCCTCCGCCGCGGACACGGGCGCGCTCGCCACCGTCGCGGCCAACGTCACGTCGACGGCGCAAGTCATCACCGCGCTGGTCCAAGACCTCACCATCTGCCTCAAGTACTACAGGCAGACGGACGAGTGGGTGGCCGGCGACATCCGCGCTGGACGCGACGGCGCGGCGTCCGGCAAGCTGTTCCAGGCCCGAGTTTTGCCCGACATCTGCGACTTGCAGCTGTTCCAGGCGACGTCCAGGAAGAAACCTCTGTACGAGGAGAACATGGACGCCAAGGCCTTGGCCCACCTAGCCACTGACATCACGCAGCTGTTGTCGAAGAAAGGGTCTCAAGAGTTAAGACAAGCTAGAGCGAGCTAGACGATGTAAGCATCCTACCATCCTACATCTGAACTGGCTCCCTTCGGCTGTATGCGACTTTCATCTATGGCGGACGGCGAGGCAACCGACATCTACGAATACTAGTTCTAGTGCTGCTTCGCTGTGCTCGTGCCATCGTGTGGTGTGCCGCCTAAACGAAATGTGCTCGGGCCTAGTACCCAGTCGTTGCTGCGGTGCTGGATTTCGTAGCCACGGCGAGGCGGTGGGTTTGGGCTCGTTCTGGGTTGTTGGTCTGTTGGATGGATGGGCTTCTGTGGACCCTCGTGGGCTCCAACAAGCCATATGATGGGCCAGACGGACTAGTCGGCCGTTTTCGTTTAGAAAGATCATTCGTCCGTATTTAGGAGCCCACTTTCCGGTTTGTGGCAGATCCGTGACACTGGGATTCTGTTGCCTCTAGGAGCCAGCCCAGACGATAGCCCGTCACTAGCCTTGTCAGTTCTCACGGTCTCGCAGCCCACAGGCACAACTCCCACCGTCCACCGATCTCTCCGCCGTCTCGCATCGGCGTTTGTACGCCGAGCCGCCGCAGATTCGACATGCCGGTACTTCACGGCATAGATCTCCCATCCCGGCGTGTCCAGTTTCCTGTCGCCCTCGACGATCCGCAGCCACAAAACTTGGTATGCAAAGCACTCGCTGTTCGCTAATTTCGCCAATGGCTTAACTGCTGTAACTGTAAGAAATTCAGTCCTCAGCATGGGCGATCGATCGCCAAATTCATTCACCTCAGAAAGGCCCCTGATGTTTTGCGTTCCAACATATGCAGTTGTGCAAGTGTGACGCTAGCTTGAATCGAAATTTGTCTTCTCTTGTATAATTGGGGCTAGCTAGTTCTCCTACGTGCGCCACAATTTTCACTCCATGCACTTGCGTGCGAAGTTGCGTCCTAACCTTGGTATGCTGGGCATATTTAATTTATGCCTTGCGCCTTCTTCTATTTGTTTGTCGCTAGTCTACCCTCTACCTGTTCCATCTGCAAATTTGTTTGGATTTGGTTGGCCACGGTCCTATTCTGCCCGGCCATCTCTTTCATTTGCCAAACTTTTAGATTGATAAGGATTGACGGGTGGTGGCAAATTACGGGACGGCCGATTGACATATTGGAGCAAGCGACAAGTGGAAGTGGTGCTGGGGATATGATTTTCTGGACATCATATCTGTAACGGTTTTGCAGTGAGTGTTTGTTTTTAAATTGTGTCACGGGTAAATGTATGTCCAATCCAGGATTCTCTGTAAATAATACTGTGATATTCACTGGATCAGTAGATAGCGCTCATAGAATACATCACTAAATCATTTCATACATATTGTAGACAAAACCATGCATTAATTAAACAATATTAGAGTTTACATAAACCGTATCGAGTCAAGTTTTACAGTAGGGCCGAATAAAGCCAAATGATTACATTATATAATCTGCAGAAGCGGTAGCGGAAACAAAAAAGGTAGAGCACATCTTTCTATAGGCAAGCGACTAGGGAAACCGATGTACGACCGATATTATCCAAAGACTTGGGTAGTATTGGTAGTACACGAGTATCAACGGAGTCAGCTAGACTGGAGCAAGACTAGAACAACTACAGACTAAACTACTCTTCATCAACTCCTTAGCCTTCAACATCTGGATCCTTGTAGTATGCATAATGACCTTGATCCACGGGCTCTGAAGGGTTTTGGGAAGAACGAGAGTGAGCACAACTTCCGTGCTCGCGAGCCAATACGCAATGCAATATTTATACATGCAAGGCTTTATTAAGGATGGCTCGGGTTCTTTTATTTGCTAAAGCAACATTTTCAATTATTATAGATAGAAATTCTTATCACTTAGCATTTTGACCAAATCACATTTTATTAAAGAGATTAATTGTACAATATTTATAATTAGCAGAGGTTACCTCCATCTTTTGCTTATTTTTTATTGAAGTTACATCCACCTATTAACAACACTGGGGTACTTCCACCCAGGAAAATCTAAATTCAGGGTTACATCAGCCTGACAAGTTTTTCATCCCACCCACAAAGTTTTATAAATAGAACTAACTCGAGTAAGTTCCCATGCACGCCTTACTGCGATCAGTAGGCACTACTGCTCGAATAGTTTATACTCTGCAGAGACTATATACTTTACTCACAAGAGATAATCGTCTTGATATGTACATACGTTTCCTTAGACATATGAATCAAGAGGAGATTACCATAAAGACTTTACAATGCATCCTCCAATATTAGTTACACCCGCTAAGGTTTCATCTGAGAGAGGTTACGCCCTCACACCTGCGTCCACACATTCTCATACTACGTCCGCACCAACCATCATATCATCCACCCAGATATGATAACAGCAAGTTTTAAAGGTTTTTGAGAAGTGAAAATCCACATGAACTCAAATACGTCAGTCATTTACCCACAATGACTGTCCAAAACAAGTTCATGATTTTAAAGTTGATGGTTGGGGTAAATAAATACCCCGGTACTTAAGCAAGACTAGCATGTTGTTTAAGTACAACCTATAGCTAGTATAGTTACCACATAATTACTAAGGTGACAAGGATTAAGTATTTCAATTGTCAAGTATGGCATAATATTATTTAATTATAAAGTTGGTATTTAACTACCTTAAGACCATTTGACATACATTTGCATATCGAATTTAAAGCATGCAGTTTGATATTTTAAAAGAATATAATTTGCATAAAATGTAGGCTCAACATGATCAAAGTATTGACTCATCTGGGTATAAGGCAAGAGTGTCATGGTATTCTTGATCTTGATCAATCTGGGCTCTTACGCGTTCTCGAAGTCTACTCGGACAGTCGCATCGGAAAAAGAAACAAGAGAGAACCAAAACAAACAAATAAATACAAGAGAAATATCAAATGAACTCCAAGATAAACAAAACCTCTGCCATTAGCAAGATCCTGAATTTAGAAAAATTTAGAAACAAATTTTACTGAATTCAGAGTTATGACGGAGGAGAACAAGACTTCTGAAGTTTGAGTTCAGAATAAATCGGAGAAAATGAGAGGGGAGAGAGAGCATGTCTCATTGATAGGTGGGGGCCACTGCGCAGTGCCATGGCTCATGGAAAAAGCGCATGGACATGGTCCACCAGCACAGGGCTCCGATCCACTGAAACTTTGACTGAGCATTGAACTCCTTGGGGCCCACGTGTCATACAGCCAACAGAGAGAAGACATTGATTAGCTCTAATAAACCAAGTGCCGGGTCCATGCGTCATTGAAACAATCAGCATTTAAGGCGGCCATTTAAAACAGCTAATGATTGATTAGCGATTAAAGCCTCCAACAGTGATTCATGTGTTTTAATTGCCGGGTCCACATGGCATAGAGTTTAGCAGCAATTAAGCCAATGATTAATGCAACTAGTTAATTGCTAGCCCTTAAGACCAAGATTACGGGAGTTAAACTCGCTCTGAGGGTATCCCGTTCGGACAAGGCGAGGAGGCTCGCACGTCTCGGCTCGCTCGCCGACGAAGCGAAGGAAGCGCCGTGGCTGCAAGGCTAGAACGGGCCAAGGAGGCAAGCCGATGGCATGGGTGGCGATTCTTGGCACAACGCTGCAATGATAGCAGCAGCTCAAAGAGCGGCCTAGAAGAAGACATCTGTGCGCACCGCGATGGAGTGGCGCAGGGAGGAAGATGGCGCGCGCATGGGCTGTGCCCGAGGGTCGAGGAGCTAGAGGGGAGGTCGAGGGAGCTTGGGGGCGGCCGTGGTAGTGGGGCGGAGATGGTCGGAGGCGGAGGAGAAGGGGCGATGGCCGTGGCACTCCTCGGTGGCAGGGAAGAAGAGGGGAGGTGGGGGGAGAGTGGAGGGCCAAGGGAGGCGTGCGGTGACAGGGTTGGCCGAGGAAGACGCTTGCTAGAGCGGTCGAGCAGCGAGTCTGGCGGTGGCACTGAGTATGCGAGCAGTGGTGCAGGCGGAGCGCGAGACAACGGGCCAGGCGTGTCTCGGCGCCTGGGGGAGAAGGGGGAGAAGGGGGGGTCCGGGTGAAAAGCTCACCGGAGGGGGGTGGTTTGGCAACGGTGGCACACTGGGCGGAATGGGAGCTCGGCTCTGGTGCTTGCTTGGTGGAGGAGAAGAGAACTGGTGGGGGAGGGGAGCAAGGGAGGTGAAGTGGGGGCTCTTATAGCCAGAGGGGGAGAGGGAGACCCAGGGGAGGCTCGATCTGGGCGAGGAGGACTCGGTGCCGTCTTGTCCGCGACGAGGCGCCATGCAAGACTCGAGCTTGTGCTTCTGCACGGGTGGCATGGCTGATTCAGTGGTGAGCCAGAGAGAAAGGCAAAGTTGGGTGGGCAGAGGGAAGAAAAAGGATGGGCCAGGGTGGGCTAAGCCCAAAAAGGATTGGGGAGAAAATTCAAACTAAGATTTGGATTTAGAGAGATTTTTGAAATGAGGTTTGAAGATGAACTTTTGAATTGCAAAAATGAACTCAACTTCAATTTTGAAAACCTGAAATTACTGTTCAAGAACTGAAAACATGGCTGCTACAGTGTACGCCACTATTCTCTTATTTTAACTAGCTGATTTGATCGGAAATTTTATTTTGGATCTCTGGTCTACAAGAACAATGTGGAAGTATGAGTAGAAATGCAGTAATTCTCAAACAACTTACGATCATGGGGTTTATCAGTGACATATTGCAACAACAGAGGGACATGGAATTTCCAGTTTAGAATATGTTACCGGGGTGGACTAGCACGGGGAAAAGCTATCTGCCAAAGCATTGTCTGTGTAAGTGCTTTCATCATTTTTTGCAGTTCTGTCAAAAGTAACCTAGCTTGTGTATCAGTGCATGTAGCGTGGACATGCTTAGCAGCAAATGTCAAAGCCAGTAACCCGCATTAACTCTGGATATACTAATATAATTCAAAACGTTTACAGACATAAGAAAGTATAGGTGGACTTTAAATAGTCATATTGGTTGTGTTGTCTTCCGAAAAAAATTGTCCAAACTTGGCCATTAGCCCATTGTTGACAGGTAAAGAGGATGACTCATTATGCACATCTCTATCTTTGCATTCCTCTTGTGTTATCGAATATAATTAAAAAGCTTTGCCCTTGGAGTATCCAACTTTAAATTTCTAATGGAGGCAACACAAGGTGGTTTGGAAAATGGTCACAGCTGAACTTGGGATCTTTAAAGAACAGCCTCAGTTGCTATCTGGCAGTCGGTACTGAGCACCATCCATCTCTATCCACTTTGCTTTTAGCATCTTCTTGCTCACCCAACTTAAACATGTAACAAACCCACCATGGCTTCCCGCGGAGCAATTCTATCCCTCCTTTTTACCCGCCAAAGTTTCCTTCCATCGATGCCTCCTTTTCTTCATTTTTTTTTTCCTTTTCATTTAGCTTGGTGGAGTCATGCTCATCAAAGGAATAAACTTGGCATCCATTTGGTGTTAGTAGTGATCTACGAGTAGCTGGCTGTTTTGCATTACTACTAAGGATCCTAGATAGTATTTATGGGGGGCCTAACTATAATGGAGAAGATGCCGTTCCTACTTTCCGACTGGCTGTGTGTAACCCCTCAAACGAATGAGCTTTGCTTGTGGCTTTCCTTATCTGCGCTCCTGGCTTTATTCCCCCTTCTCTTATCTTGCACCTCTTCCTCTCTTTATGTTTCTTGGTTGGCTTCTAGCAATATTGATGGATCTGAGGGAGTCTTGATGTAGCTCATGCTTCTGCCTTAAGATAAGCAGATCAATGATGCATTTTACCTTACTATATTAACACGAAGAAGTTTCCAGGTGATGGATGAACTAAACTAGTACTGAAGTCTCTGAACTTTGCAGGATCCATTTCTTTTAGTTCAGTAAACATACAAGAGAACAGGGACTTGTCTTCACTTGAAACGCTCTCGAGGGCCAACCTAAAGAAGAGAGTTCTAGGTCTGGCTGTGATTGAGCGAACTAGGAAACGCCAGAGCTCCCGGATCATCAACCTCAGAGAACATGACGCAAACACAAAATTCTTCCATATTAAAGCAAACGGCCACAAAAGGAAAAACTTCATCCAAAAACTTCAGAACGGTCAGGGTTGGGTGGTCTCGCACTCAGAGAAAGAAGACTTAATTCAAAAGTATTTTCAAGAAATGCTTGCCAGACAGGCCCCGCGCGACACGGACCTCAATTGGGAGGCTCTACCCACCTCGTCGCAAGATTTACAAAATCTGCAGGAGGCTTTCACGGAATCCGAAGTGCGCCTTGCTCTAGACCATCTACCGGGAGACAAAGCCCTGGGGCCGGATGGTTTCTCTACAAATTTCTACAAGTCTTGCTGGCCAACCATTAAAGCAGATATAATGACAGTCTTCTTTAGCTTTCACTCCCTTCGCACGTCGCACCTCCATTTACTCAATACAACTAATATTGCGCTTATTCCAAAAAAGGAGGGAGACGACAAAATCCAAGATTATAGACCTATGCACGGCGGTTGGCGTCGTTCCTCAACAACTTGGTCTCGCAGGCCTAGAGCGCTTTCGTCAAGACAAGAAGCATTCACGAAAACTTCCTCTATGTCCGCAACCTGATCACAAGACTTCATCGCTCCAAAAACCCCTCGCTATTCTTCAAGCTAGACATAGCCAAGGCCTTTGATTCTGTCTGTTGGGACTACCTTCTGGATTTGCTGCACAAAAAAAGGGTTCCCCCTTAGATGGACAAATTGGATGGTAGCCCTTTTAAAGTCCGCCTCTTCGAGAGTCATGCTTAATGGCATCCCTGGCAATGCAATTACCCATGGGCAGGGGCTGCGGCAGGGAGACCCCCTTTCGCCCTTCCTCTTCATCTTGGCCATCGACCCCATTCAACGTCTCCTAGAGGTGGCAACGGACTTGGGTTACCTCGCCCCCCCCCCACCGCGCACGATCGGCTCGCCAGAATCAGAACCTCTATCTACGCGGACGATGCGGCCATCTTCATCAATCCTACTCCCAGTGAATTATACATAACCACCCAGATCATTCACAACTTTGGGAACGCCACTAGCCTGCATACCAATTTTCGAAAAAGCACAGTTCTCCCCATCAGTTGCGACCACCTAGACCTCACCTCGATCCTACAGGACTGCCCCGCAATCCGTTCAACTTTCCCGATCAAGTATCTGGGACTGCCGCTTACCTACAGAAGGCTCCGCAAAGTGGATTTTCAACCGCTTCTCGACAAGGTGGCGGGAAGGTTAGCTGGTTGGTAGGGGCGCCTTCTTTCTCCAGCAGGGCGGGTTATCCTAGTCAAATCAGTCCTCACCTCAATCCCAGTTTATTTCCTCATAGTCTTCAAAATTCCCAAAGCAATCCTCAGTACCATTGACAGACTTAGGCGTCATTTCCTTTGGGCTGGTCACGACATTTTCTCCGGTGCAAAGTGCAAAATCAACTGGGAAAGAGTGTGCCACCCAACCCAGCTGGGTGGTTTGGGCATCCTTAGTCTGCCGCAATTCTCCTCGGCAATCAGATTGTGCTGGCTTTGGCAAGAGTGGAAGAACCCGTCTAAACCCTGGGTTGGCATGGAAATCCCTTGTCATAACTTGGATCATAATCTCTTTGCGGCGGCAACAAGGATATCCCTCGGAGATGGTAAAATGGCTAAATTCTGGTATTCGGCTTGGTTGTTCGGAGAGGCCCCCAAAGACATAGCTCCTTTGATCTTCGCATCTTCTTTCCGCAAAAAACAGACTGTCTTCTCGGCCTTACAGAACGGGCGATGGGTGCAGGATATCAACGTCTCCGTAGGATTCTCAATCCCTCACATCGATCAATTCGTGCGTCAAGGCACCCCTGATGAAATTTCATGGAAGCAAAGTCAGACCGGTACCTACTCCTCAAGATCCGCCTATGCCTTATATTTTTTGGGTTCCTTAGCGACCAACTTCAAACCTTTAATCTGGCAAACTCAAGCCCCTCCGAAGGGGAAATTCTTCGCCTGGTTAGCAATTCAAAATAAACTTTGGACCTCAGACAGGCTTGAAGCAAGGGGGTGGCCAAATCATCATTTCTGCCCCCTCTACAGACACACCCCAGAATCTGCCTTGCACCTTTTGGCACAATGTCGCTTCTCATGTCGTATTTGGAAACACATGATGGACTGGACAAGATCTGAAAGTCTTCAACCCTCCACTTGGCCACCTTGCACGAACATCCTTGCTTGGTGGTCCAACGTGGCAAAGGCGTCAGGTTCCCTTATGAAGACCAGGACGATGACCATCATCTTAATATCTTGGGAGATTTGGAAGGAAAGAAACGCGAGAACTTTCAACAATAGAGCAACAATGCCTCTTGACCTTATAGCTAATATTAAAGAGGAGGGTAGAGCTTGGTTCCTAGCGGGGGCTAAGTCTTTGGAGTGTTTTAGTACTTTGTAATTAAGGCCTTGTTGTCCTAACTCTGGTTCCTTGCGGATTCGCTCCGCTTCTTCTCTATTAATATAACGGGCAACCCTTCTGCCGGTTTCATTAAAAAAAAAAAAGTAAACATACAAATACAGAAATAGAGGAACTGGAAGGAAAAGTAGGGATAAGAAAAGAGGATAAATCCATAACAACTAGTGATGTTTAAGTGGTTATGAACAAGTATATGCGGATATTGGTGGACCTTGTGGCATGATTCTTTTGTAGTATATTGCATACTTGTGATGTATGAACATTTGATCTATAAAGCTTTAATATTGTGTGGCATGATTCTTTGCTAGCACATTGCGTACTTGTGATATTTGATCAATAAAACTTTCATATTGTACTACAATGCAGCATCAGATTTATTGGTAGCATATACTAGTTTCTTTGCCATACTTACCTGCAAACTCAAATAAGGTCATTGTGATCAAGCAAAGCATCCCTTGACACTTTGCCTGTTCAGGGCTTCTAGCCTTGTGCTCTATATTCTTGCCATGCATGAGACATGTTTACTGTAGGATCTGTGAAGCCATGTGCCTGCATGCAACTAACAGCTATATATCAAATGTGTTAGGTTCTGCTTCTTAGCGTCTAAACTAGGCATGAAGCAACCAATCTGATCCTTCTTTCCTCGTCGCAAAATGCTGGTTGGATTAGGTTGTATCTTGTGCTGAAGGGGCCAATGCATGGAACACATAGTCAGCATGATAGGTGGACCGTGGACAACACAACACTGATTTGTAGCGCACAAAATTTTCCCCACTTTTTTTAGTATGGAGGAAATCTGAATCGGATGCCAACATTTGACCAACTAAGGGTCATCGGATTCATTTTTAGCGGATAATTATTATGATTGTGTCTCTCTAGCAAAGCACTTAAGCACAGACGAATGCGATCTTTCTTTTAGCCTTTATTTGTAGAAAAAAAAATGAGCCTATATATGGTATAAGCTAGCTGCAGCTTATTGAGCAGCGAGCATGCTTGATGCATGACAACATAGATGGCGATTAATTGCCCTTTGTGGATACCACTAGGCTAGGGTTTTTTAATCGGCCAAAAAAATTGGGGGGCGGTATGTCCGATTGTACGAAAATCGGAAAATTTAAGCGAAATTTTCAAAAATGTTTTGAATTTTTTGGATTTTAAATTTTAAAAAAATCAAATTCAAACAAAAATCATCAACTGAGCTAGTTAGCAAGATGTTCATATAGACTATTGATTCAAATGGGCTTGTATTACTACACTCATTCATCAACTGAGCAAAACTCAATCAAATTCAGAATTTTTTGGGCAAAATTCATTCAAACCGGCCAAATTCGGAGCCGTTTGTCTTTAACCGACCCCCAGGTAGATCTGATTCTATCGGCAATTGGGCGATTATCGGCGATAAAAAAAAAACTACGCCACTAGCTAGTAAGTGTAGTTTTTCGGTGGCACCCTAGCTTGATGAATTATTGAACACTATTAAAAACATCATAAATGAACCTAGTTGGCCTACTATGTCTTTGCCCTAGGTCACGGTGACTGCCAGCGACTCCATGATATTTTTTTGAAATAATATTATTTTAGAAAAAAAATTACAAAAATAAATAGTCGAAAAAATTATAAAAATAGGTTACTGTCGTCATTTCAAATGACGACAGTTGAAAATAGGCTACTGTCGTCATTTGGACTGGCGACAACTAGCCTAGGCAGTGGCGATAAGAGCCCTGTCGCCATTTCAAATGACGACAGGGATCCCACAATTCCCTATCATCATTCCAAATGACGACACAATCTACCCTACAAAAGACTCCAAAATTCTAGCATAGCTCACTTTTATTCAGAAAAAAAGAGAAAGAAGGGAGGAAAGGGAGAGGAGCAGAGAGGAGGAGAGGGGAGGAGATAAGTTAGCGAAGCGATGCCCGTCCGGTCGCCCACCTTTCAGGTATTTTTTTTACCAAATGGATTACATAGTTTTAGATGTACGGTTACATAGTACAGTATGTTGTACATAATCCTTTTTAGTGGGTAGTTTAGTTTTAGATATATGGTTAATCATGAAAATCTTGTTTACGGTGCAGTACGTCAAATATGTCGGACGCCACCAACTTCAAAATTTACTACGGTCAGATGACTATTCTTGAGGGTCCCGAGGGGATTGATTTGCATTATTTCCAATCGGCAACCGTGACCCTAACAAGACCAGATCAGCGTACATGGGACGTTGTAATGCGGTGGTTGTTCCACTCATTCGATTTGGACCATACTGTGTATAATCTGAGTTGCCTTGCCAACCGAGTACCACAGGGCACATATTGAGAGTTAATGCAGCTCAAGGGAACAAGGTCATAGCAGTCATATGTACGCAGGGCGAGGGAGAAATTGTGGGATTTGATCCTTTTGGCCCAACCATATGCCAAGCTCACTCTTGCATCGGCAGCTGAACAAGAAGGGGGTGGTAATGCTGAAGAAGAAGTCAGGAACTCCAACTACAGCACGACGCACACAATGGCTGAAGGTTTGGGAGTTGTTGATCATGTCGATAAAGCCTCTGTGGAAGGAGCTCCTTCAGTCTGGCAAGCTAGTGGGCTTGGTGACGAGGGTGAGGAGTTGGAAGCCCTAGTGCAAAGGATGGATCTTGAAGACCAGGACTACATAGCATTGTTAGAAGATGAAGGATCCAACGACGAGGATGTTATGGACCAGCAGACGGTTCCATCCGGGTGGAACACATACCAGTTCAATAACCTTGTCGTTAATGAAGGCGTCCGTGTACCGTGGGAGTACGACCAGAGCGAGGTCAAGCAAGGATCTATGTACAAATGCAAATAGGCCATGCAGGAGGCGGTCAAATTCTGGGCCTTATCATTGCGGCGTACATTCACAGTCGTTAAGTCTAACCCAAGATGCTACGACGTGAAGTACGACATAGAGGGATGCACCGGGCGAGTGCACGCATTTCAGTTTAAGTGGGACACCTACTAGAAATACTCTATAGTGGTCCCTCACACATGTGTCGTCATTGAGTCAATGCAGTCCCACAGAAACCTGTTATCAGATTTCATTGCGAACCTCATGTACTTTGAGATTATAGATAATCTAGATTTTGAGCCACGGACCATCATCCGAACGATTGAGGCAAGGTTCTAATACACAATCAACTATGCCAAGATGTGAAGAGCATAACAGAAGGCATTAGAATCAAGGTTTGGTACGTTCGAGATCTCCTACCATAACCTCCCAGGCTACTCCGAGTCATACAAGATAGGAAATCCGGTACTCATGTCGACATTCAAGATTCCATGCATCTGATGTGGGGCAATGAGAATGTACTAAAGCGAACATTCTCCGCCTTTGGTCCATGCATCAATGCATCCCTGCACTGCCGTCCAATCTTGTGTGTGGATGGTACATTCCTGATTGGAAAGTATAGGGGCCAGATACTGACTACAATAGCGATGAACGGGAACAATCAAGTTCTTCCAGTGGCATTCGCTTTCGTTGAAAACGAGAACATTGATAGCTGGTTGTGGTTCCTAAGGAATTTGAGGATTTCTATTGTACAGGGCCATCCTAACGTATGTGTCATACATAATAAGCATGCGGGCCTGCTGAGTGCAATAACTCAGTTAGAACAATGAGAGAGCGAACCACTTCCATGGACGGATCTGCAGAGCAGGTGGTGCATGAGTCACTTAGGTGCAAACTTCTACAAGCAGTTCCGCAACAAGAACTTGATGAACATGTTCAAACGGCTGTGTAACCAGAACTAGCAGTGAAAGTTTGAAGCACTCTAGAAGATTCTAGATGAGCGGATCCAGACGCACAGAAGGGAGGCAACGAAAAAGACTGCTACAAGCACTGACTAGGCCCCCGAAGTATTGCCACAGATATCCACAAATGATCCTAGTGTGGCGAGTAAGACGGGCGCGCAGGTGAAATACTTTTTGGACTGGATTGAGTACGAGCCTAAGGAGAAGTGGTCGCTGCTACATGACAGGGGTGATTCTCGATATGGTATCATGACAACCATTCTAGCCGAGATGTACAATTGAGTCATGCGCGGCGCAAGGTGCCTCCCTTTGGTTGGTATTGTGGAGGTAATTCTCCGTGGTACCACAAATTACTTCATTGACAAAAACAATAACATGTCACTCGCCATGACAAATGATAGAGTAATCTACTCTGCCATGATCATCAAGAACATGGAGGAGAAGAGCAAGAAGGGTGAGATGCACCGGGCATTCAAGATGGGCACAAGGGAGCTTTGTTTCGAGATACTGTGTAGGGATAAAGGACGCCGCGGGACGAACCGTGAGATGATCACCCACGAGTGCACGCTACGCCGTGCTAGTTGCGTATGCACTTGCAACAAGCCTCTTCTTCTGCATAGGCTCTGCTCCCATGTCATGGCCGCATGTTCGACGGTGGCGCAGCATCTTGGCAGTCCCTCTCTATTATTTCAACAAAGAGGAGGTGATGCAAACTTGGAGTACAGAGATATATGGTTACGACGTGGTTGGCCATTTCACTGGCCATCCAACCTGAGAGCAACTTATCTAGACCGCGGATATTGATAAACTGAAGGGAAAGGTTGGCCAGCGATAGGTACGGCACATCAGGAACGACATAGACGAAGCAGAAACCGGACACCGTACGAAGAAGTGCTCCATTTGCATGGAGTTTGGGCACACCTTCAAGAAATTCCCTACAAGAAATCTATAGGACGAAGGAGACATCGGCAGTCTGGATGTCGCCGCGAGGATCTCATCTGACCGCCCCACTCGAGGCGGTCCACATGGCAGACGTTGAGGTTGTGGACATGAGAAAGGTTCGTCCTGTTGAAATATATAGTGACCAGTGCTTTGTAATTTCACTTTAATTTGTTGAAAAACTAGATGATGACGTTGTGGTGAATGGTTTATAATGTCAGTGTGATTTGTTCACAAAATATGTGACGATGTTGCGCTAAATGTTATATAATGTCATTGTGATTTGTCGACAAAAGATGTAATGATGTTGTGTTGAATGTTATGTAATATTAGTGTGATTGGTCGACAAAAGATGTTATGACATTGTGCTGAATGTTTTGTAATATCATTGTGATTTGTCCACAAAAGACGCTACGATGTTGTGCTGAATGTTCTGTAATATCATTGTGATTTGTCCACAAAATGTGTGCTAAAAAATAATCAGTAAAAAAGCAATGCAGATGTCCTTGTTGTCAATTGAAATAGCGACAGTAGCCTATTTTTGTTATAAAAAAATCGATTTTTTTTATTTTTAAAATAATATTATTTCAAAAAAAATCATGACTCCATCCCCTTCCTCTCGAGCCACAGCAGCCACACTCGCGCTGGGGGTGCGCCTCTGTCTTCTTCTTCGGAGCTCATGGTGGCTAGCGGCGAGTAAGCGAGCGACACATCCCAACCAACCTCGTCACCCCCCCCCCCGCCGCCCCAGCTCCCATGGTCCTCCTCGGCCCAAGCTTTTGGCATTTGTATGAGCACAGGAGGTTGGAAATGTTCTTGTTCAGTTGTTCTCAGCAAGTTTGGGGCAGTAAACTGTTCAAGGCATCATCCATTCAACCTCTTTGATCAACCTGTTAGGGATGGTTGAGATGCTAAGAGATTCTATCCCTTTTTGGGTATAGATTCAAAAGCCATGAACTTGTTGTAGCCAAGGGAGACGTAGAATGTCAATTTTACTCTAATAAGTCGTCTATTGGATTTTAGACTTTCAATTCGTATTCTAAAGTAATGTTTGTTACTAAATCAGAACTGGTATAGTGGTATCTCTAGCCTTGTGTTTTGTTATTTCCCTTTCTTTCTTTAAATCGATTCCTCTCTTTGTTTTGAAGTATTTTTTTTAATAATCTATGATTGCTATCATGATGTGTTCTAAACGGTTAGTTCCTCTAGTTAGCTCAACTTTTCTTTTTTGACAAAACTGAGAGGAAACCTGTCAATCTAAGAGGAATGCTCAACTCTTTGATGCCAATCTGTCAATCTGATTTTTAGGTTTTTGTTTGGACAAAGAGAAGGTTTTGGATGAAGATGGATCTACAGAATACAACCTCTGAATGATATTATGGCCCTGTTTGTTTAGACTTATGCTTTTTTGGCTTATAGCTTAAAGCCGGCTTTTTGGCTTAGTCAGCTTATAAGCCTCTTAGCTTTTAAACCAAGCTTTGGTGTTTGGTAATCTGGTTTTTATAGGATGTTGGCTTATTGAGTTGTGTATGAAGGATAAAAAGTCTAAATTTCCCTTGGGGTTTAAAAGAGCTTGTTAAGCATGTATTTAAACTTATTTTTGCATGGTATTTGAAAATATAATGATACGTGCAAGTGTACATATGAAACAATAGATTTCACTCGTACGTGCATGCGTGTCTACCATGGTCTATCCAAATAAAATGTTAAATCTCAACATCTATCGAAGATGTATATCTAATAAGACCGAGGTATAACAGATAACCTATTCATAGCAAGATATCACTCGTACGTGCATGCATGTATTTATTTTGGACATTGCGTAACAAAAGAAATTAATATAGAAAGGCAAATATTAGCCAACCAAACAAAATAACACAATAATAAAATATTATTCGATCATATATGATGCAATTATCTTGTCACTACAACATGTACATATCATATTAATGTAATATATTTATCCTCTTGCGGTCATTAAAGAAGTAGCGATACTATCACGAAAGACACTTATATCTCCATCATCGATTGCTGATCTATTGACATTGTGCCCTCCAAATGATCTAGTTTGTGTATCGTTTGGATCATAATCTTTGTCGAGATCACATCTCTCAAAAAGTTCATCACGTAAAGTACTGTCTTGGATGAAGTTGTGTAGTGCCATACATGAAGTAGTGGCATTGTAGCGAGATCCTAACATTGCTATAGCAACTCCACAAAGAATAATAGTGGTCCCTACAATCATGAAAGGTCTAAGATACATCATGCTGCTTTGAGGAACATATGACAGGATTATCTACCAATATAATGTTTATAACTGTGTCACAAAGTGATAAGTGTTGAAGAGATTTTGTCCATACACTTCACAAGTTTCAATTGCAGCATCAGCCCAGGCACGATTAAGCATCATTGCCATTGAAAGTTCAAGAAATTTTTGGACTTAAACAGTTATGTTGCATCATACCCATAGGCGTTGGGAGAAAAACACATGCTTAGTTATGATCAATGAAGAACATGAACACTACTGCGAGAACACCGAGACAGAACCTCAACTTTCAAGATAATTCCCTTTGCATGATTTTTTTAAGTAAAAGCTACGTGTAATTCATCAAAGCATTTTGTGACATGGCAATACAAAACTTTGCTTCTTTTGAATTACCAGGGAGACAAAATGCATAAATCAACAGCAACATTCGAAAGACTAAAGTTGTGTGGGACAAAACCTCCAACTTATCAGAAGCCATCAGAGATGTAGATGTAAAAAAAAGCTTAGAGCATACTGATAAAAAAAATGCAGAAGAATGCACCTCAATAAATTCCTTACCGCATATAAGAAAGATTCCAAGAGTCACACCAAGAGCAGCAGAGAAAGCCAGTTGCTTTGGTTCTGCTTATAGCAATGTTAGGATCTCGCTGCAATGGCGGCGGCGGGCCAGGGGAGGCGGTGTTGTCGTCCGAGGGGAGGGGTTGTTCCTGACATACATTAGAGCCCGTCTTCTGACACATTCCTTCATAAATGTAGAAAATGTCATAACATAGCAAAAAAATGGCTGAAGTTGGCAATATTTTTTAACTGGAAAAGCACACTCATTAGCGACAAGGTACTAAGGGAACCACTAGAAGCTCAAAACAAATCTCAATAGCTAATACCATTAGTGGTCCCTATATTTAACTAATGTAAGTTTGTAACCAACTATTTTCTTGCCAATAGAAGTTCAATGAATCTGGATAGTTCATATGCAAAGATGTGCATGTATGGAACATAAAAAGAACACCAGACAAGATTAGGTTTCATGTAGCAAAGAACCAAAGCCATATGTGGTATGAGCTCAATAACAAGAAAGCAAAAAAAGACACATTTGCTTTCACTAAAAAAAAGACTTGTTCATGCCCCTTTATCTTCATGAAGCCACGCAACAATTCACATTTTAATGGCAATCGCCACTAAGGTGGTTAGCTCGAATCTAAGGATAGAAAAACAAACCATAAGTCAATTATCACTACAACTCACAACTGAGCATAAGTTTCTTTGTCACGAATCACGATAACATGCCAATAACTCCAGTTTACATGATAAGTACTTTGTTACCTCAGAGCAAGCACGGTGAGCGCAGTTCTTCTAGTCCAAGTTCTAGCCAAAGCAGTTGTCATAAGCATATATTAATTCATGAAGTAGCTACCTGATTTATCTCATCTTGAAATTGCATGTGATTACAACAAATTTTTACCTAGACATAAACAATTGGAAAGTTAGGGTAGTTCTCTCCTTAGTAGTTTACTTGAAATAGAACCCACGAGCTATGGAGGGGTGCCGGCGTCGGGCGAGGGGAAGCAATGGGGTGAGCGAGGAGGCGGTCGGGCTAGGGAGGAGTGGGAGCGGATCGACGTCGGGTGAGGGGGTGGGGGTGGGAGGAGGAACGATGGCGAAAAAATGAAAGAGTTTTGATTTATATGCAATGGCATTTCGTGGTTAATTTCAGCAAAGTCTAGTGGCAAAGAGTTATTTAATTCTGCAAAAGCTAAAAAAAGCACCCCTTCCATAGCTTTTGGCTTATAGGCTTAAAGTGGCTTAAGCTTTTAATAAGCCAGTTAAAAAGTCACCACCTTGTTTAGACTTCCACTACTAGGAAATGGAGGAAACCTGATGGGCCCGAATTATACTGACGGGCCCACAACGACCGTCAAGTTTTACCATTTTGGTCACGGGAATAATAACTCCCTCAGGAAAATTCAAACTTTCCTGACGGTTATAATAAAACTCTCAGTAAAATACATTTTCCTGATGGTTGTAACCGTCAAGTTAAGTGATGACGAGAGGAGGTGCTCCGGTGACGGGCTCGCCGGCGCTACGCGCCACGGCGAGGCTCGCGGGTGTTATAAAAAGAACGAGGAGGTCAAAGCGAATTCATGGCTTACCACAGCGGTGGCGAAGTGCGATGAATTGGCCGGCGGCGACGAGGTTTAGCGGCGGCGATGTTCGGTCGACTGCGAAGTGGATGCTCCAGTGATCCTCCGGCGAAGTGGGTACACGCACAAGGATCGTGGCGATGTTGCGATGCCGTAGGGGTGGTCGAGGTCACCGAAGAGGGCTTGTAGTAGCCGGAGAATGCGAAGATCAAAGCTTCGACGATCACCGGAGAAGACGAATTGCGGCCGCTAGAGAGAGAGGGAGGTGCTGTGGGTGGTGGCGGCGAGATGTGGTGAACGAAGCGAAGCCGAGGGTGCTATTTATAGGACGAGGGCGTGGCCGAGGTGGCGTGGAGAGCACGAAGGTCCGCGGGGGTTACCGGTGACATTAGAGCACTCAATGCCGGAGATGAAGGGGATAATGGTGGTAATGGGCGCGAATTGACGGGGCGACTTAAATGCACGCGGAATCAAGGGAATTGATTCGTGTTTTAATGGCTTTTGGAAAGCTCCGAATCGGCGAAAATGGCGGATGCGAAAAGCTTGAACGGAAATGAAGAAGGAAGGTGGAGACGAAGGTGACGTGGCGCAAACAAGCCCCACTTGGCGGTGACAGCAAAGAAAAGAAAAGGAACGAGTGGCATTTGAGCCGTTCGATTTAAATCGGACGGTCCAAACTGAGTGGAACGTTTGGACCGCTCCGAACAGCAATTTTGATCGGGACCGTTCAAATTAGATCGAATGACTCACAAGGATGTGAACGTTTCGACCGCTCCGAACGTCTAACAAGATCGGACCGTGCATACTTGATCCAACGGCCAAAAAGGTTTGAAGTGAAACGCGCAGGTGAAGCAATTGAAGCGGGCTGACTGGGCCGTTTGATTTAGATCAGACGGTCCACGTTGCTTGGAAACGTTCGGACCGTCTGAATGGGAAAAAGAGATCGGGCCGTCCGTTTCATATCTGACGATCCACATCGGTTGGGATGTTCGGACTGTCTGAAAGCTCCATCAAGATCGGACCGTTCAAGCTTGATCCAACGACTAATATTTGTTATCGTTATATCGCATAAGCGCAGTGGAAGCGGTGAGGCCGACAAAGGGTCCATTGTCGAGAGAGAGGAGAGTGCGGTGCACGTGAGATTTGGGTTGGGTTGAGGAGGTTTAGGCCCAAGGACAGATTGAGTATTTAAAAATTGATTTAGCAATTGAATAAAATCTGTTAAATCAAAATAGCTTTAGAAAATAGTAAATTAAATCCAAAAATATGAGAAAATTCATAGAAATTCCTAAGATATTTTGGATTTAAATAAAATATTTCTAACTTAACTTTGGTAATATCTTTTGTAATTAATTTATTTTGGCTTTAAAATAAATAGGAAAAAGCTTTTAAAATTTTATAAAATTCGAGAAAATTGAATCATGATTGCTACCAAGCTAGAGAGGTATGGTGGTGGAGGGTTTGGGATGAGGGCAACAATCGCACCAGGGGTCCTATTTATAGGAGCCGGGGATGGCTAAGCGCGCGTTAGGCGGCGGAGATCAAAACAAACCCGAAAGCGAACACGCGGTGAAATAGGAGATTCAAACGATTTCGAGATAAGATTTTAGCCGAAACGGGTGCGGGATAACTAGAGATAAGATTTGGTTAACAAATCCGAGAGGTTTTAGTTGGAGATTTGTTTTTGTCGAATTGAGCTTCTAGAAGCTCCAATGGGCGAACGGGACTCCGAGGTTGAAGACGACACGGAGACGAAAACGAAAGCGACACTAACAAGTGGGACCCACTGTCAGCGAAACAAGGGCTGAACGCGAACGTTCGGACCCAAGGGTGTAGCCGTCCAGATTTAAACAAACGGCCTAGATCAAAGTGAACGTTCGGACCGCCGAACAGGACTTTAAGATCTAACCGTCAAATCTTGATCGGACGGCTTAGAACACTTTGGACGTTCGGACCGTCCGAAAACCACACTACATCGGACCGTTCAATTACGATCCAACAGTGGGGAGAGGATTTGAGCGCGCGCAGAGAGAGAGAGAGAGAGAGAGACGGAGGCTGCTAGGGGGGGTCCACCTGTCAATGGGAGATGGCTCACGCGCACGGCAGCTGGGCCACACAGGTTTAGGCCCAGAGAGATTATCTGAGATTTTAATTAGTTTTCTATTTTAGAAATTAACAGAAATTCAAATAAGCAATAGAAAATAGCAAATGCACTTGGAAAAATTCTACAAAAATCTAGAAAATATATCCAAGCACATAGAACCCAAATAAAATAGTTTTGTCCACTATTCATGTTGACTTTAGTCATATTAAATGGTTTTGATGTACAACGTCCCTCTTTGGATTCTTTTCCAGCACCCACTCTTGCTAAACCCTAGTTCCTCTCTGTTGTTTGAGTTCAAATCACAAAGAACCCCTAATCCACCATTATCGGCCAGTCAAGCTCCTCTTCATCACCAGTGCTCCAGTGGTTCCTTTGCAAATCCTCTCGCGTCATTTTGAGCCTCTCATCATCTTAAGTAAATCCCCTAACTTAATTTTGTTTGGCATTCACAGGGATTGTCAAATTTGGGATTTGATCTTTGTTAGCCGAAGTTCATCCCCTTTCTTCCTCAACTCCGGTAAGGGCTTCATTTCTCAATTATTTGCTCATGAACCATCTCTGAGCTATTTTGAAGCTAACCCGATGACCCGGTCCTTCTCTTTTTTCTCAGGCCGTCTTCTCCACTTCATCTTCCTTAGCACCGGCGAGGTGCTTCATCGCCGGAGCAACTCCGGCCATCTTCTAGCTTCTACAGCTCTAAGGTAGCTTCCTAGTAGTCCCTAGTTGCTTGGGCACTCACTTTTGTGGACTGCTGTGGAGCTATTTGCTGTTTTCACTTTCGACCGTGCTTGTCGCCGTCGTTTTTCTCTGGCTCGCTACCGTTCTTGGCCGCCGCCGCCGTCGAGAGTACCTCTAGTGGGTGCGCAACGTTATTGCGAACCCATTCTTGCCTTTGGTTTGCGCCGCCATGACCGGAGTCGCCGGCGGCAAGCCATCCTTTGCGCTCAGGTTTTTGTCGGACGAGAACCCCTGTGCGTTGTCGATTAGGACATAGATTTGCTCATTAAATGTTAATCATTGCTCAACACTTAATGGATGTCCTAAACCGGCTTTAAAAGTCTCTTACACGTGGGCCTAGCACTTTAAACCCCTGTGTGTGGCTTAATAGTCGCTTACAGGTGGGCACCGCACGTTTAACCCCTGGAGCGTGCGTGTGTAACACTGAGATCCATTTTGGACCATCCGATCTAGATCCAGCGATCCAAATTGGTTGGGCCGTTCGGACCACTGAAGCTCCACCGTCCGATTTAGATCCAATGATCTAGAACACTGTGAACGTTCGGACCACCGAATCTCAGCTGTCCATTTTGAGATCTACGGTTGAGATCTGTGGGACTTTCGGACCCCCGGACCTCCCCGTAGTTGTGGACCGTCCATTTCTAGATCTGTGACTCAGATTTGTTGGAACGTTTGGATCGTCCGAACGTCACCTTGATCTGAGCCATCCATCTTTAGATCAACGGTCCATGTTCGCGTGAACGTTCGAACCGTCCGAACGTCTCCCTTGTTGTGGACCGTTAGATTCTAATCCAACGGTTGGCTCGGTTAGAGGTAGCTAATCCTAATGCATGGTTTCCTTAAATTGTTCATCCCCTGCCACTAGCCTTAAGTTATTAATCTCACTGGTGAATTAGAGCCTGGTGGTTGAATTATGCACTTTTATTGTCTTTGCGGTGTCATGCTTAGAAATGCTTAGCTATCTGTAGAATTGGGCGGTTATCGACTTAGTCGATGACCTTGATCACACAAATCTATTATTACATTATGTCCAGCACTTTGTGCTTTGTTAATTTGTAAAGTCAAAACTGAAAACAAAATGTTATCAACTTGGGCACAATGGATGATGGTGTGATCTTTTGGTGTGACTGGAATGGTGCCTAAGTCAACAAGGACCGAGTTACTTGTGTCACTGATCCAAGCGATTATTGCGTGCTAACCACACGAGGGGGATATGGGACCTTTCTTGACTTAGTACTTTGGGAGATGTTAATTAATGAGTCGCTGGTGGTAGTTATAGGAGAAAAATGTTCGTTATGGGATGAGAGGGATGGGTTCCTTTCTAGGTTCTCCATACCCAGGAGCACCCGCAGTTGCTTCGGCTGGGCCAGTGCGTCCGACTCAACGTGTGGGTCCTTAGTGGGAGCCTGTAACGGCGATTCACTAAGGGTTAATCCCCATACGTGCAACTCTTAATTAGCACTTTCCATTGGAAGCGTCTCATAGGACTTAGCCGTGCCGGCATACCAAAGGAAGTGTGCTAAATAGCTTGGCGAAAAGGCGGTCTGACGTGTGGGTACATTGGTACACCCCTGCAAGGTTTAAACTATTCGAATAGCCTCGTCCTAGGTTATGGACATGCTTGGTAAGGTCGTGCAAGAACTAGACTATAACCTTTAATTAAAACTTGATGTGGGTTGTATGAATGGGGAATTCATACTATTGTTGTGGTGGCTATTGGGTTAGCCACTTCCAGGATGTCTTTATATTGTTGTTACTTGTTCTCTCGATGTTTTTGTCCCGACGAGTCAGCTCTGCGCAACGACGTGACCTGATGAGTCAGCTTTGCGCAGTAGCGGACGTGACCCGACGAGTCAGCTCGGCGTAGCGATGTGACCTGACGAGTCAGCTCGGTGCAGTGACGTGAGACACATATCCGGGAACTTGAAATTGTATGCTTTGTGTATGACTGTGTACAATGTTGTTAAGGATATGTGCACATTAATCTTTGATCTTGGGAACTAATGTAAGACACATATTCGGAAACTTGAAATTGGGCTCGTTCCTTGTTAAAAATTATGCCTCTGGTAGGCGGTGTTGTCACGTCGATCTGAAAAGCTGGCGAGGAGGTCAGGGTTGCCAACGTCACACTTGATCTGGTCCGTCCGCTTCAAATCGAATGGTGGAGAGTGTGTGGGGCATCCGGGTGGTCCGAACGCATAGCAGATCTCGTCCGTTCATTCCAAATCAGATGGCTCGCATGCACTGGGGCTAGGTCTAAAGGTTGACTTAAACCCAAAACCAGCTTCAAAAGTTTTACCGGGGGTTTAAAAATATCAAATAAATTTCTAAAAATAGGACATGCTTGGTTAGATCGTGCAAGAACTAGACTCAACATTTTCGATAAAACTTGACTTTTGTGATGTAAAAGAAGACTTAGTGTTGTATGACTTGTGTATGGAATGGATGCTATATTTTGTGAGGTGTATGTGTACTGCTATTCTGGGAAGTACATGTTCACCGAGGCGCGGGATATTTGGTTTGTGATGGTAGAGTCAAAGACCAATGTTTCAATTGATGGAAGCATAACCTTTGAAAACTCCTTAAGCAAATCTTGTGATCATCCTCTAGGATTATTTCTCCTAGCTTCCAGATCACCCTGGTGACCCCTCTGAAAAATTTCATAATTTTTGGAAATTATTTGTTATTTTTCAAAGGCCAGTCAAACCAATTAGATCCTCAGTCGAACCCTAGGGCAGAACCTTGAGGAATTTCTAGAGAAAAATGCAATTCATAAAGACCTCTGTAAATTTTATACAAGGTTAATATTGGAGTAAGGAACCTCTAGTAAAAATTTTAGAATTTTTGGAGCTATGGAACTCCCTATAAAAATTTGCTAATCATCTCAGCCTTATCTTTCCAAAAATCAGTTTTCACTGTTCCTCGGGCCAAACCCAATGCTCACGAACCGTTCGATCTAAATTCAACCGTCTAGATTGAAAGGAACGTTCGGACCGTCCGAACATTCAATTCAATCAGGACCGTCCAATCTAAATCGAACCATCCGAATCACGTGTGAACGTTCGGACCACCCGAACGAACTCGCAATCTGGACCGTCCATTTCAAATCAGACCGTCAAAATTCTCCGACTCGATCTTTTGATTCAAACCGACCCGAGCCACGTTTGTTTTGGTTTCGCTGACCAGTGGGCCCCACATGTCAGCCTCTATTCTCTCGTGTGTGCGCAGGAAGATGAAAAAATGAGAGGGAAGCTAAAAAAATGAGAGGGAGAGAGGGCTTCCCACAAAATTAACCTATATCCCCAAATCCTCTGCAAAATGCCACTACGTCCCCAATCTCCGTTGCCTCCACGCCGCCTTTACCCCGACGCCCCAACTCCACCACGCCGCCCGACTCTACCCCGCCGCCCCAGGTCCATCCCACTGCCTCGACTCCACCTCGTCGCCCTAGGTCCACCCCACCGCCTCGACCCCACCCCGCCACCCTGACACCCCAGGTCCGCCCCGTTGCCCCAGCTCCACCCCGCCGCCTCGACTCCACCCCGCCGCGCTGACGCCCCAAGTCCGCCGTAGCTCCACCCCGCCGCCACGACGCCCCAGGTCCACCTCGACGCCCCAGGTCCACCCGGTCGCCCTAGGTCCGCCTTGCCACCCCAGGTACGCCCCGCCGCCCCAATATCAGTGGCATTCATAGCCTCCCCAACATTCCATACCTTCTCACCCTACCGTGTACGCCATATCCTCGCCAGCGACCGCCATCCACCAAAGGCTACCTAAGGTCGCCTCCTTCTCCAAGATCTGCCACCATCGCTTACCTAGCCCCAACTTTGTTCTCCACCTGGTAAGCACCCTCTCCCACACATCTCCCCCTTGCTTTGCTCTCTCTCTCTCTCTCTCTCTCTCTCTCTCTCAATGTGCAATTTAACTCACATTGTTTGGTCATAACTAGGGATTGATTATCTGTATCTGGTATATTTGGTTGCTGGGGACTGCAAAAAAGAGACGAGGCATACTTAATTTCTCACCTAAGAATTGTAGAAACTACTTGTGGTATGTTCCATAATATTTGAACCTGTGTCTGTTCTCTTTATTTATTTGTTTATTTTGTTGACTATGTACCGTGTTTGCTTTATTTGCAACTATAAGTGTGTTCCAAGTACGATGAACTGAATTGGTAGCTCCTATCTACTCTTACTGTTGATATGCGATGCACTTGCCAAGAACGACGACCGGTGAGAGTGCATTTTATTTTCTCCTTTGTTTGCGCATAGTATAGAATCTTGTCTAATAAATTGCTATATGCCATGGTGGTTTAATCTTAAATTGGGCTCAACACCATAGGATATTTCTACAAATCTGAGATGCAACATACCTAGTTTTAATAAATATAATTTTATACCTAATATATTCATGTTGTACACACGAACTATTTCATGATAAACCATGAATGGATGTATAGTGGTTTGCGGCGTGGTAAAGCTCCCTCAAATGAATGGATGAACAAACTACAGTTCTTAGATCATGCGTTCTCAAATCCTAGGAAGTTGAAGGTGACACCATTAAGTGTCCATGTGCAATGTGCGAGAAGTATTTTAGGCACAACAGGCAAATTGTAGAGTTGCACTTAAGTAAACATGGGTTTAGGTCAAACTATCAAATATGGACAACACATGATGAACATGACCCTTCAATAGATCACGAGCAAATCAATGAATGTCATCGGATGGACAATCTGTTGATTGACCTAGGCGATGACCATCCACCGAATTGATGAGGAGCCAACGGCCTCTGCCTGAACTTTCTATAGAATGGTCGCTAGAGTGATTTAACTAGTCCATGAGAACACAACACACTCAAGTCATGCTGCGTTGCAGCTCGTTTGCTAGCTATGAAGTCACAATACAATATGTCAATTGCACACTATGACGATGTATTCAAGATAATTCATGAACTTTTGCCTCCAGAGTCTAAGTTGTCCGAGGACTTCTACCGTTCAAAAAAGTTGTTAGAGGGTCTCGGAATGCCATATGTGAAAATTGTTGTGTGCTATAATAACTGCATGCTTTACTGGAAAGACAATGAGCATAAAGACAAGTATGACTTATGTGATACCTCTCGCTACGAGGTAGGCCATAATAAAGTCCCACGTAAAGTATTACGGTACCTCCCCGTTATAGATAGACTACAAATGTTGTATGCACACGAGGAGACAGCAAAGCTAATGCGGTCACATAGTCAGTCAACGTCTGGTAAGATGGTGCACCCATGTGATGGGGAAGCTTGGCAACAATTTGATGAGGACTTCCCAAACTTTGCAAGTGATCCTAGAAATGTGCGCCTTGCTATAGCAACTGATGGTTTCACACCATTTAGTTTGGGTGCTACTCCTTACTCATGTTGGCCAGTGTTTGTGGCTTCATTAAATATTTCACCGGGCATGCTCTTGAAGCCGGAGTACATATTCCTTGGCCTTGTGTATCCCCGGCCCTGAACATCCTGGGAAAATAAATAAATATTCTAATACAACCTTTAGTTGACGATCTTATCAAGTTCTGGGAGGGGTACAAACATGGGATGCTTCACTTAAGCAAAACTTTACAATGTGGGGAGCATATCTATGGTCAGTTCATGATTTCCCTGCATATGGTATGTTTGCTGGTTGGAGCACACATGGTTCGTTTGCGTGTCCAGAATGCTTGTGTGACGGTAAAGCATTTCAACTCTGTAATGGTCGCAAGGCTTGCTGGTTTGATTGTCATAGACGCTTCCTACCTAGAGACCATGAATTCAGAACCCAAGGTAATGCATTTCAAAAGAACACAGTAGTGCTTGAGGAGGCACCTAGGCATTTAAGGGGAGAGGAAGTCGAAGCCCAAGTAGACAAGTTTGAAGGTGATCTGAAAAACTTTGGTAAACTTCACCATTGGACCCACAAAAGTCGCTTTTGGCAACTTCCATACTTCAATAAATTAAAGCTTGACACAACATTGATGTGATGCACAATGAGAAAAATGTAGTGAAGCTATATGGAACACATGCTTTGACATACCCGATAAGACTAAGGATAATGTGAAGGCGGACAAGATTTAGGCGAGGTTTGTCACCGTCCTTCACCGCACTTGGAGTCAAGAACAATGGGAAGTGGCACAAGCCTAGGGCACCTTTTGCATCAATAATAATGACAAGACAACCATCCTTAAGTGGTTTCAAACATTGAAGTTTCGATGGATATGCATCCAATATTAGGCGAGGTGTTAACCTTCTACAAAGGAAGATATTTGGCCTCAAAAGTTATGACTTCCATATATTCATGGAACGTTTGCTACTAGTTGCATTCCGTGGCTTCCTTCCTGAAAATATATGGCTATGTTTGGTTGAGCTCAGTTTTTTCTATGGAAAGTTGTGTGCTAAAGAGATTAGCAAGGATGACATAACCTCACTAGAACGGAATGTTGCAGTGCTTCTATGCAAACTAGAGAAAATATTTCCTCCTGGGTTCTTTAATCCTATGCAACATCTAATCATACATCTTTTTTATGAGGCTCGACTAGGAGGCCTTGTCCTGGCCCGCTGGATGTACCCATATGAGAGATAAAATAAGTAATACCGCTATTTTATCTTTCTATCCTAATGATATATGTAATTAATTGGTTTACTCCATGTAGGTACATACAAAAAATTAGGAAGAAAGTGCGGAATAAGGCTCGAGTTGAGGGTTCTATTGTTGAGGCTTACCTAGTTGAGGAGGCTACAAATTTTCTATCACTATATTTTAACCCTGAAGTTCGGTCAATTAGAAACAAGACACCTCGATACGATGATGGTGCCTCCACATTTCAAAGTTCATGTGACTTTGTCATATTTCAATATCCGGGTCGATGCATTAGCCCTCGTGGTCGTCGTGATCTCTAATGAAGAGTACAAGGTTGCTTTCTTGTACATATTGACAAATGTGCGAAAATGGATGATTACTTCGTATGTGCTGAAATTATGCAACCCAACTCACATTTCTTTAATTATATTTACGTAATTATAACTAACTCTTTTTATGTAGTAAATTTTGTAAAGAACATTGGAAGAGCAGAATGAAACCAACTGAAAAACAACTTTGGGATTTAAGGTTAAATGGTTGGAAATCGAGCCGCCCTATGCATCCTGGGCCCAATTTTTTTGATTGGTTCAAAACTCAAGTAATTATCGTCAACACTTCAACTTATAACACTTGAGAAACATCTTTGTAGCAATCTGAAATCACCTAAAGCTAATACAATTAATTGTCTATTTGCAGTGCATGATGTTATCTACCATTTCTAATACCTTACGCCAAATATCTTATGGTTTTCGCACAAGAGTTGCCACTTATGGATGCCATGATGTGAATGGATACAGATTTCGCTCGTCAAAGTATGAGAGCGGAAAATCTGGACTGACTACAACTAACAGTGATGTTTGTGTGTCTAGTGTTGACGAGAACAGCAATGTGTTGGAGTATTATGATATCATTGAAGACATCATAAAAATTACTTGGGAAGGCAGCATGCATCTTGAGCTGGTTTTATTTGATTGCTATTAGTTTGATCCAACACCAAATGGAGTTAGGCGAATTGAAAATTTGGGCTTGATAGAGGTCAATCACACATCTAGGCTTTCAAATTTTGATCCATTTGTCATGGAAAGTCAAGTTACACAAGTCTATTACCTGCCATACCCGTGTAAGACTAGACCGGATATATTGGAATGGTGGGTGGCATATCATGTAGCCCCATTTGGATATATTCCTCCAAATAGCACCGATGGTGGTTTCAACCCTCCTGAAGGACCAATAGAACAAATAGAATTCTATCAGGAGGATGGTTTGCAAGGCACCTTTGTCATCGACTTAGGGAATGACTTCGAAATTACACTTCTGTTGATCTCAGACGAAATAACAAATCCAAAAGATTTGGAAATTTTGCAACACCAGAATGTTGATCCTCAAAAAGAAATTGTTGAAGATAAAGATGAATATGATGAGGATGAAGATGAGGAGCTCCAACCTCCAACTTATGATCCAAATGATTTCTAAATTTCTTGTTGTTGTACTTGAATTGTTTCTTGCAAAATACCTTGTGTAGTTTGTACATGTTTGTTTGATGTTTGGAGCTGGACTATTGGAACTACCAATTAACTTGTTCTCTGTTTCATGCTATCTCTTTGTTTTGATTTTCCATGTGGTGCTAACAAATGGTCATTTGATTGCATTTTATTTCATGCTTTGTATATCTAAATATTGATAAATTGGCACTACCTTCATATTTTAGCAATGTAGGACATGAATCATATTCATCCCATTTGACGTGGAGGTCGCCAACCTGGAGGTTGTACCTCGAAAAGGAGAAGTGCTTCTGGTACCAACAATAGTGATAACATTTCGCAAAGGACGAGTGGTGCTGGCAGTAATTGCAGTGGCAATGGCTCCCGAAGAAGCAATGAAGTTGCTCCACAAAGGGGGAGGAAGAAGAAGTTGCGGACCAAATTACATATGCTGTCGCGTGCTGGCAAGATCGCCCTAATACCTGAGGGTGACAAGTGAGTACAAACTGCATTGTTGCATTATATTTTGATCTCTGTTTTGGAAAAAAAGGAGGCTATGATGGCTCACACCAGCTATACCTTGTCGTGGTTAATTCTTGTGTAGGCAATTCAAGTATACCAATTACCAGCCTAAGAAAGACTACACATATCAAGCACAGCTTGGAGTTATTCTCAAACATGAATACCCAGGTGTTGTGGACGACAAGGATGAGCACGGTACTATCTTCAATACCCGTCCTGCATTGACATGAGATGATTATTATGTCAATGAAGACGATGAGGGAATAACCGCCGCAGATCGAGTAAAGCGAGAGTTTTGGGTAACTAATATTTACTTGTTAGTTCATATACGTAAATACTTTAGTCGACTACTAACTAGTAACTACCCTTGTCCCCTATGTAGCATTTGTTTGAAGTCAGCACAAACGACAAGGAAGAAGCAGATCTTGTGTTCGAAAATTATGTTGTGGACCGTGTGAAGCATATGATGTATCAAGCTCATGTTGATGCAATCAAGGAGTACTACGGAAAACAAGGAGAGGATATTGACGACGTGTTGGCACATCCAAGGGAACTCCAGTATGAGCAATACTTGGATGGCAAGATTTGGTGGTGCAATGACATAGTATGGCCACATCTTTGTCGTAATTGGTGCATCGAGCAATTCAAGACAAAACGAAAGAGAGGCCAGGAAGCACGGTTGAAATCTGACGATGCTGCTCAAAATCGAGGAGGTTCGCGACCATATGTGGAGACCCAACAATACCTGGTATGAATCAAGCTTTTTGGACCATGACAATTAACAAAACATGTCGCATTACAACTTATAACACTATTCAAGGCTATAACCTAGAGTTTCACCATATTGTAGGAACACAAATATGGACCACAGAAGGCTACTTGGCTAAACACATATGCTGTAATGAAGTCAGGCATGAAAAATGTGGATAATAGTGGTAGTAGTGGTCCAGTTAGCAGCCAGAAAGCACAGAAATACATTGTAAGTGCTCCCTTGTTTGTATTCTTACAAGTGAACTTAGCTTTCAGGAAAGATGCTTAAATGTTGCTTTTGTTCCGGATGATTACTCTGCTGCTGCTATGGCTCAATACGAAGATGATTGGGAGCAGCGACCACTCGATGGAAGCATATTGTACAACATCAACGGTGGCATGCCCTATGGCCGTGTACCAATAGGGAATGGTGCTATCAAGAAGAATGCTGTTCTAGCAGCTGCCAAATCAAGAAACATCAGGCCATCCAATTCCACCGCTTATTGAAATGTGGTTCGACATAATCAAGAACTACTCCAGACACAAGAAGTTCACCACCTGATGATCTTGGTAATAATGTTCATTCACACACATTATGGTCATACCAATGCATTATCCATGAGTGTGCACATGAGTTGTGTTTGTGAGAGACCAATTTGACATTCTGTTTCTATACATGTTAGTTTCATAAAAGGAATTTTCACTCTGTTGTTCCAGAGTCAGAAAACCGGTGGATACATATTCGCATATTACATGGTTAGCTTTTCATAAAAGGAATTTTTCAATGATTTTTTTCACTGTCATTGTCAAAATAAGAGTAGGCATGTATAGAATCAGTTTTCACTCATTTGTTGAATGCTTAATGCTGGTCCAAATGTCTTCTGTTGGTGATATTAACAGTACAGAGAAGTCTTGCATCCACAGCATGATTAGGTGATAACATGATGGCCTACTATTATTGTCCACATTTATTTCAGATCATCAGACATCTATTGTTCATTTGTCTTGTCCACAAGTAATAATTTACAAACATTAGGCATATGAAGGGCCCAAAAATAACCTAGCTGTTACGGGACAGCCGGCGAATGTTTTATTTATGATCATGAACCGTTCCAATTGAATGAAGTTGACTTCTGCAGACTTTACCACCTATGCACCTATGTAGTCCTATATGATCAAGCGCCTAGTTGAGTCTGTAGAAACAAGTATAATGAATACAAACAAGAGATAAATGATGCTAGACTGTATCTATCTTCATATGGCATATTAATTTTTTTTTCTTAGGCGATGGGAATGTATACTGCGTCAAGAAACTGAAATATTAAGAATTGCTAGGCTATGTTTGTTGGGGTAAGTTACCTGGAAGTGAGAATTATTGATGCAATGAGCAATCTGCCCAAACAATGGCACCATACATTTCTGCAATCCCACCATGCTGGTAGCCTCCAAGATCTCTTCAATCTCACTCAGAAACATCACTTCCTTCTGACATGAATTGTAGTGTTAAATGATTAATCAACAATAAATATGCATGCACCATAACTTTGCTATGCATTCAGAAATGAAATTCTCATTGTCGTGTTAGTACAGATTGTACATATATGTCTTTGCTTGCATTGCATGGTTAGTACAGATTGTATAGTTCAACTTCAAATGGTACTTTCCAACTGTAGATGCTTTTTGAGAAGATAGGCGAACAACCACCACCAGAGATGCTACGCCGTGGAACACCTACACAAGCACAGGTAATATCGTTTAATACCTACAATTATTGCCTTGTGTACAAACAAAATTCCCTACGAACTATTATTTTGCCTTGTTGCATAGTTCAACTTCAAGTGGTACTTTCCATCTGTCACCTTTGTCATATAGAGGACCATTTGTACTAGACAACTAATATTTTTTGGTGTGTCAGACTGTCAACAAGCAGTACAGCAGTGAGTGAGTGGACTCATGTTGAATGTTCTAAACATGGGCATAACCTGAATCTCATTTACTTATAGTTGATGGTAAGGTGGCAAATGACTTTTGTACTAGTTAGTACACCCATACTTGTGAGTTGTTTACGAGGCTAAACTAATCTTGAGTATATGCCAAGTGTCACATGTTCTTAAGCTGACTATTTTAAGCTTACATATTCTTGAGTAGTTGCCATGATTTGTTAACTTAGTAGATCCAGGGGTGCACATTTTGTATTGGAAGATCCAGAGGTGGGGTGAACATTTTAGTACATAGTACGTCTTGAACCTAGCTAGCATGTGATTTTATGCTCAACTCACCTGTTGTTGCTCTGTTCGTGGCTACTAGTCACTGAGTAAAAGTTTACTGGTGCTTTTGAGATTGATGCTTTAAAATATTTCAGAATGAGCACTTCATTTTTAGGGGATGGTTTGCTTGCTTTTAGGAACTGTAGCATATCCCATATATATTTGTTGTGTTTGCTCTTCTCCTTTGCAAAGTTTGCATCAATAACCAATGCCCATCCATATATGCATGTTTGATCCTGTGCATCTCTCTCTCTCTCTCTCTCTCTCTCTCTCTCTGTGCGTGTGTGTGTGTGTGTGTGTGTTCATTTCATTCCTTTCTTGTGTTTACTTTTACACAACCTGCAGTTAGCGAAAGTAGTAGCATATATAGCTACCTTCTTTGCACAATTTTATGCTGAATTAACAAGAACACTTAGATGTTGACATGCATTTCTGTACTGATTACATATAGTCATGTGGATTTCTCTATCCAACTCTCCTTTTTTTTTGTTGCTATGGTCTTTTGTCTAGTTATGAAAACTAGCTACCGTGCATGTTGTACAAGACATGATATTGTCGGATGTGTATTTAATATAAGACTGTGATAATTCAAACAATATTACAAGCCATTACAATTTCTTCAACTCAAGTTGACATAATGTTTTCACCTTGCAGCAAGGGACTGGGACTGGATCCTCCCATGTGGGCTCACAACCGGATGACGGTGCTATCGATGGTAACGCTGATGTAAACGACAGGACAACAACAGTGGCAACATTGATGGCGACACCAACCATGCCGCCATTCTGTGACTTTCAGCGATCTCTTGTAGTTCTTTTCACTAGCTGAACTTGAATGTAATGGAAATGGGGACTTTTGTGACTTTTGTATGCGGTACTTCACTTTAGATGTCTTTTGGATGGATGAACCAATCTGGAGGTGAAGTTTATGAATATTGGTATGCTTGTGCTAGTGAACATGAATCTATTGGCATTTATGAAAGCTGGACTTTTTATATGTTTGTTCATTAATTATAATGTTTCTTGATTGGATGGTGTTGTGATTTGATTATATGATTCGGATATCCATTTCTTTATCTGCGCAACATTTTACGTCTCAGAATCTGTGTAATATGCCAAGATGCCGAGATTCTACCACTGCAAATCAATTTTACTAACGGGGAAAACTGTCAGGCTATATTTTCTGTCATTTTGGAAATCAATTTTCTTGGCGGGCGCAAACCGTTAGGATTATTTTTCTTGACGGTGACATTAACCGTCAGTGAAATCAATTTTCTTGACGGTAACAGAAGACCAGTCAATGAAAAAGGTAACCGTCAATAAAATACATTTTATTGACGGTAATATTAACCGTCAGTAAAATACATTTTATTGACGGTATCAGAAGAACGATCGATGAAATAGCTAATTTTCTTCACGGTGAAATAACCGTCGTGAAATAAATTTTCCTCATGGTTTGGCCCTCGGAAAATTCCGCTTTTCTTGACGAGTAACACCGCCGGGTTTAATTTCCTGGTAGTAACCGCCGACCAAATTGAATTTTCCTTATCAGCTAGGGCTGAGAGGTTTTGCCTGACGGGTAACCGTCAGGAAATTAAAACCTGACGGTTTTTCCTATTTTACTGATGGTTTTGAACCGTAAGGGAATACTCGTTTCCTGGTAGTGTTTAGCTTTTTTGCCTGTAAGCCAAAGAAAGAGCCTAAACAACCAGGGCATATGAATTCTGTTGTTTTGGATGAAACCTGTAATATGATAATGCATGAAAACCTGTAATACGAATTCTGTGGTTTTGCATGAAATCTGTAATCTGCAATGCATTTAGTTCACCTGATGAAATCTGTAACTTGTAATCTGAATAATAACCTCTGAATTATCTGATATGCAGTTAGTTAGCTCACCGATTTTTGGCCAAAATCTGACCGATTTTTTCAACAAATTTCGACCGATTTTTTTAATTCAAATTTCAGTTTGAAAATTTCGGCCGAAATTTGCTGAGAAAACAAAAAATCGGCCAAACCGGATTTATCGGTGCCCCCGATAAAAAAATAAAACCGGTAACGGAAACCGGTATGGGGAGAGAGGAGGAAAAGAAGATGGGTTAACTATTAGGATTTGCATGAATCTAAAAGTAATCCTACGGTACCCTATTTTGTATGCCCGATGAAAAAATAAATGAAAAGATAGTCATAAATTAACAGCATTGCTCACTACATGTGATTGCAATCAAGTCTGGTTGCTTCGCAAAGTCCAAATTAATTCCTGTCTACAATGGCGACCCTTTCTATCTTTTCTTTCCCCTTTTCCTCTCCAGACTCCAGTATTCCAGCCAGCGTCCCTATGCATGCATCAGTCGGTGAGCAAGCGCTGGCCTGGCCGGCCTGGCCTCGATCCTGGCTCCCATTAGAATGGCATCAAAAGACAGTGCAACGCTGCAGTGGACTCGATGGGCAAGCACAGCAGGGCCGACCCTTTGGAAGGGCATGCCAGGGGGCACAAGTTAGTTGACAATAATATCGATCGGTCCATCACAATTTAGGTATCTGACTGACTCAGCGCTCTCTCTCTCTCTCTTCTTGCCCGGAGGCTGGGACACAGATTGTCCGCACTGAAGGAGCTACCGCAAGCTCCAATAGACTTTGGATGGAAAACGGAAGGCCAAGTTTTCGTTGTGCACTGTAGTAAATCGGTACCGCAGAAAACTGAGTCACTGTACTATCCCATCGGACCTCTGTAGCAGATGATCAAGGGCGTTGATATCTAATCACATGCCTTGAAATGGACTGTACTGTAGCTCTATGCATTAATAATGGGGATGGTCTCTTTCCGGAGGAGTAATTGTGGAGCTGCCGCTGCTGCATATGCGTGCGCACTTCGGTGGACAGTAGAAACAGATCTGAGGTCAGAGCCGCGGCCATGCATGATGGGGAAGGAACCTAGCTACCTAGTGACATGGAGCCGCGCGCAGAGGGAAGGGCCAATGCACATGCCAATGCCAATGCCATTCTGGTACTCATCCACTCTTGCTTAATGCTTTTACGCCTAGTGTTGCCTGCTTGCTTTGCTTAATGGCTAGAGTAGACTGGTGATCAAGACTTTGTCTCCACTGATAAGAGAGAGAAGCTGATTGAATTCGCAGGATTTATCGGTCAAAAATGAGAATAAAGTGATACAGACATGCATGCATCGTAGGATAACCGTCTCTTTGGAACTTTTTAGGGTCATGTAGATATAGTTTGCAAATCCACCGAACGTGTTAGTTTAGCTGAGGCAGCATGAACCTGGGCCCCGCGGGGGGAATAGCTGGGATGCCCTCAGCTTTGTTTCAGTGTGCAGTCACTCACTTATGATGTTTCTCTCACACACACACTTCCTAAAGATTGCACACATACAAGGGGAGTCAGACAAGCATGTAGTGAGAAGGAATAGGAAGCAAGATTGGAGAGACAGGGGGAGCTGTTGAAACCAGAGAAGGGGCCGGCCTTGGGCTTGCTCACATGAGAAGGATCAGAAGAGTGTGATAATATAAATGCAGTGCATGTGATGGTGATTGGTGGGTTTGGTGCTCCTCCAGGAAACACTTATCAGTCTCCCGTAGCATCACTTACTATAATTAAAGTCCGAAAGACCTAGCTGTATGTGAGCCTGTGATGTTTATCCAACCAAGAAGCAGGATATGAAAGAGAGAAAGAAAGAAAAAAAGAGAGAGAATGGAAGGCAAGAAAAGGATGGAAAAGAATGGAGACAAGGATGCTAATGGGAGCAACAGAAGAGTAGGTGGTGGGCTAAAGAGCGGGGAGGAGCATGGAGAAGAGTGAGAGCTTGGGGCCGAAGGAAAGGAGCGCTCTGACAACGCCCATATGCTTTGATTTGAGCACTACATTAAGTAGAGAGAGACAGTACCCCTAGTGGTGATGGCCATGATTCGTGAGAACTTGTGAAAGCGCATTAGTGCTACAGTTTGCCTGACTCATGCCAATCCCCTAATCAAATTGTTTGGAATCTGTTGTTAAAATTGAAAGCTTCTGTACTGTTAAAGTGTCATGTGGGCAGTTCAGGCAGATGCATCATGCCACTTGCATATCTTGCCAGTTGTTGGAGTATACTTTCTTGACAATTTTTTTTGTCTGCAATTTCCCATTATTATACCTGTGAATCTACCCGATTCCTCAATTGACATTTTCTTGTAAAAATTCTCAGGGCAGCAGCAATAATGCTTGCTTGTTTGGTTGGGTGGAGTGATCTCTGGAAACCGGACTGCATGAGGCAGACCCTTTGGCACCAGCCTGCCAATTTGAAGGGGCATATAATTTAATTGCTGTTGCACCATCTCTTCATTGGCATCACACCTCCTCTTTCCTGCAAGGAGGCCGCTCCCCCACTTTGTTCTGATCTCTTTGGTCTCTTCTTTCCTTAAAGCATGGGGAAATAAATACACACTGGGACTGGGCATGAGGTGGTGGGGTTTGGAGCGTCATGGGAATTTGGTTCTCCTCCCTCCCTCACTTCCTGCCTTTGTTTGTTGTCCTCTGACCAATCTTACCAGAGACTAGCCCCTCTTTCTTTGATTTGGTTTGATTGCTCTCATTTGTTCTTTTTGGTATTTAAGGATGTCACATGAAGCTTGCCTATTCCTGTTAGGGTCCCCTACACAAAACTGTGTTAATGGCCTTTGGATCTTTTGGATGGTGATGGGGAATTCTGATGTCCCTTTGTTAATTAATGGCAGTGGTGAAAAGGGTAATAGTAACATACATACTTTGCTTCTGAATCGGTTCTATGAAGAAAACGATCAGCAGATCTGTAAATGGGAGACTGTACTTGTCATGTCCAATAGCTGGACGATGTGATTCGAAAGGTTGTTTGTGTGCGCGCCATTCATGACAGCAGAATATTGACATTGTGTAAATCTTTCGGCTAGTGTGGCTTCCTGCTTAATACTCTTGCGTTCTGTTGAGAAGATGGTGATCTGCGTGCTGACCCTTTCAGCTGCAGAATTTTGCAAGTGCCGTGTCTTATTGAGGGTGGCAACAACCTCTGGTTGAGGTATCCAACTCATTTCTGAAACTCCAAGCTAATGGCCTCCGTTTGATTAAGTTGATGAGCGATGATGAGAATAAGCAATTGAGCAACCTGACCCCAGACTGTCCTTTCCTTTTTACAAATACATGAGAGGCCGGTACCTTGAAAAGTCCTTATCAGCAGCACACACAATGTATCTAGCTTTCTCTTTTTCTAGGCTCAATGCTCCTGACAGGAGCGACTCCATTTACAATGGCAAGGCGCAATGCAAGCTAGTACAAGGCATAGAACGACGAGACGATAAAAACAATAGTAAGTAACATCTCTACTGCAAACAAACGAGGTGGACGGGTAGCACAATGCCGCGCCTCAAGGCGCACACATGGCCGAGAAACGCGGCCGGGGAGCGTGTACAAGGACAGATGGAGAGGGTGAAGACTGCACGTGTTTTTGGACCGTCCGTCCGTCGGATCAAGCAATCAAACATAAATAAAAATCCGTGAACAAAACTAAACAAGATTAAGGCCAAGGGATAGTCCATAGCAGTGCTTGTTCTTGCATCAGTGCAGGAGCTAGATGTGAACTGTCATGACCCAGACCCAGATCGATCAGATCACCAGGCCACTGCACCCACCAGGCCACCACTATGATCATCATGCCACGCTGCTGACTTGTTATTGTTCGTCATGCATGGCCAAAGCACAAAGCATATGACACCGGGCACACATAGATTTCCAGCAGTGTGATTCTTAAGCGCCCTTTCAAAACGATATATAATAAGGGATTGTCTATTCATAAGGTGACTGAAATTTTCTTAAGCGTAAGTTACGTTTTTTATCTATTGGATCAATATCCAATTATATGACATATCAATCTCTACATAAATCTAATGGTCACAACAATTGACTTAAACTTAAGAAAATTTCAGGCGTCTTAAAAATAGCAAGACTGATATAATAATAGTGTCCCTCTTTTTCCTTTTTTTTTTAAGTTTTCGTTTTCATTATGTATTTGCTTTTGCATAATTGGAGATGGATATATGTTAAGTGAATGAGATAGAGACTAGCAAACAATGGCCGTTTATTTTCTTGCTCACTCTTGAGAAGCAATCTCTTCACGAAAATGACACAAATACTATTCTCACCAGTAAAATCGGCCATACTTTTAGACCCCCCTAGGGACCAGAAATCTACAGGAAAACATCACGCATGATTGCTTTGTATTGCACGCATTCTCCTCCCGGATAGAGGACTAGAAATACCATACCGCAGCTTGTAGACGTTCTTTGAACCGGACAAACAAATGCGATTCCAAGCGAGCTATCATCACACACATCCGTTGCTTTCTTAGTAATTGACCTGATAAATTTGGTCAGATTCACAAGCAGTTCAATCGAGTGAGGTCCACCACCGCGATTTATAATGGTTACCGCCGTTCACGTCAGCTCAAAGAAGTTGTAGCCGTATTCTCCATTGCGAGCCTTGCACATGCACGCATGGACTGTCATGTTGGCAGGTTATAACCGTATTCGGACAGCAACCCAGTGTCAAAGCAAATACTAGAGCAGAATAATACCAATCGTCAGAACTAGAGATGCTTGCTTGCATGCATGCATGTCTGCTAAGCCTTCTCTTCTTTTATTTTCCACTCTTATGGCGCCAATTGTTGCCAAGTTGCCATCTTATAAAGGCAGCTTGGCAGTCGTGATCCATAATAAGCCCGGTAGCTAGAAGTTTTCAAGCGACTTTTAGACACATTCTTGGCATCACATGACTAGCCGGTCTAATTCATGTATCCAATTGCACATGATGCTCGGGCTACATGCATCCAGACCCACAAGGTTTTTTAGTAAGGGTGTTTTTTCACCCTTTTCTTCTGCGGATGTAACCTGGATTAGGAGTTACTCACCTCTGCATTATTATTTTTAAAAAAATAAAAATAGAAGCAAGAACTCTGCCGATCAATTAAGGGAAAGCAAGTGTTATAACAGACCAGCAGCTGACGACATGGACGGCGGCAGGGGGTGCCTGTGGTGCATAGGCCTCCAAAAAAATGTATAATTTTTTTTGAACTATATATATGTATGAGTAATTGGTATTTGGATTGGCCAAATTTCAGCAATTCAACCCAAGAAGTTTTGAAAGTATTAGAATTCAGTGAGATAGAAAATGGACAGGGATTAAATTAAGAGATGAGATTAGCTAGACCCAGTGACACTCCTTGGGATTCTCATTATAGAACTATTTCGTATATTATTAGTATGTATTCAACAATCCGCAAAGTACTCATACAGCTTGGAAAAGACCCCTCACATAAGAATGATTGGCCAAAAATACATGCTATGGTGGAAGCCTTTAAGTCATTTGACTTTGTTTTCAATGCACACTTGATGCTTATCATACTTAGATACGCAGATAAGTTGTCTCAGTCTTTGCAAAAGAGAGATCAAGATATTATTAATGCTATAGCACTTGTTAATTTGGCTAATGATAGAATGCAACGAATGGGGTATGATGGGTGAGAAGAATTTCTTCAAGAAAAGGTAACATCATTTTGCACTAAATATGGCATCAAAGTTCCTAAGCCGGATGGTAGATATGTACCTTATGGAAGATTATCACATTTTTACCCAAAACAAACAAATGATGATCATTTTAGAAGAGAAGTGTATCTTGGCATCATTGATAATGTTCTCTAAGAGCTTGACAATAGGTTTGACAAGGCTAATATGGAGTTGCTTGTTTACATGTCCGCTTTAAATTCTCTGAATTCATTTGCTTCTTATGATAGGGACAAAGTGGTTAGCCTTGCCAACTTTTATCGAAATGATTTTTCAAGCACGGATTTAATGAGTGTTTCTTTCCAACTTGATAACTTCATTGATGATATGCGAAGCGATGATAAATTTAAGGACCTAAAGAATCTCGGTGAGCTTTCTACTAAGCTTATTGAAACAAGAAAGCATGATATTATAAGTTGGTGTGCTTGCTTCTCAAATTAGTATTGCTCCTACCAGTGGCAACGGCGAGCGTTGAAAGAGTATTTTCGACGATGAATCTTGTGAAGAACAAGTTGAGAAATAGTATGAGCAATTAAGTATTGAATGATTGTTTAGTCATCTTTATAGAGTGAGATATCTTCTCGAAGATTAGTGATGATGATATAATCAAGTGCTTCTAAGAAATGAGATCGTGTCGTGTGGTATTGTGATTTTTATTAGCTATTTAAGACTCTTTTATTTATGTAAGATTTTATTTGAACTATTTGTATTGTATTGTTAACTAATTTCGAACTCTTTTGTGTAATTGTGTTTGACTTTTGAAACTACATATATATCGTACAAGATTTTTTTTTAATCTTAAAGTGTGCACCTTCATTGCTAAATTCCTGACTCCGCCACTAGCTGACGACGATGACTGCCGATCTGGTAAGATTACAGGGACACACCTCTGCATTCTCACCACTGGAAACTCATCCCGGTCTCAATGCAAACTCACCCATGCCATGAAATTTCAAAAAGACAAAAAAAAGGGGGGGCCTGGATTACTACTAGTAAATACGCTGGATGTCCGTGCGCGTAGCGATGCTCTGCTCAAAACAAACCGAAAAGACGTAGAAAATCTGGGTAAATTGCATGACGTCGAGGTCGAACAGGCGTGCATGCTTGGGCGGCTATGGTTCACGCCTAATTCGTTGCTGTCAAAGTTCAGGCCCAGACAAGAGAGAAGAGCTCGGTGACATATGCGCTCGATCGATCGCTTGGAGTACGTTGGTTTTGGTGGGGCGCGTCTGCGTGAAGCATGTCGCACGCACCAAGCACACGATTCCGTTCACATTTCACCTGCTGCAAGGAGTGACGTGCGCAGGACGAAAATAGAGAGGGTGCTAATAGAATAAAGTTGTCATAAGGTGAGTTAACAAATACATATTTAAATATCACGTGTAATTCAAATTGATACATAAATTATAATGAATAAAATAAAAACAAAAAATACATTAAATGTAGTATCTTAGTAGCTGCTACAAGTAGTGACGTGAGCAGGACAAAAATAGAGAGAGAGCTAATGAAATAAAGTTATCATGAGGTGAGTTAGCAAATATATATTTAAATATCATGTGTAATTCAAATTGATATATAAATTATAATGAATAAAATAAAAATAAAAAATACATTAAATGTAGTATCTTAGTAATGGATAGTGCATTTCGAAAGCTCAAAAATGCACGCAAGTAGCAATCTTAACAGTAAACTAAATTAGATTTGTGATGCAAATAATGACATACATACTAGAAGGTACTAAAGGTGCGGTGAGGGAGTCGGTGCTCCAGCCCTATCGCGCCCCCTTGTTGAATGAATTCATCACGCATTTGACCCCCTAACACCATGCATTTACAAAAATAACCCCCATACCGGTTTTTTTGCAAATCTAGCCCCCCTCCTCCTCTTACCGCGGTGGGTGAGGACGGAAGGAGGGCGTTCAGCGCAAATCTCCGTCGGAACGGACGGCGGCCATGATGAATCGCCACCTACAGCTCGGCCACTGCATGAAGCCTCTTCCAGCTCACGGACCGCGGTAAGTGGCCGGTCCCACGCTAGGCGCCTCTCTGGGGTCTTTTCGCGCTCCCCGACCGCGGAATGAGGGAAAGGGGGTCTAAAAATGCAATTTTGTGTGGAAGAAGGCTAGTTTGGGAGAAAAAAACAGTTGAAGGGCCATATATGCAAAAGATTCCTTGTTGGATAGGCATGGCAGAAATGAACGGAGGCAGAGAAGGGGGAAAACGGAGAAAGGGATGCGATTACGCGAACAAGAAAGATTGCCGAGCACAGCACTCGCTCGCAAAGACGGCCTTTAATTCGCATTTGGCTTGTTTAAAAAGTCGTTTAACATGACGTGTGCATCGTAATGGAGCCGGCAGGAAAGCGAGGGGCGGCCTTCAAGAAAAGATGAACACAAAGATGAGCAATTTACACGCAGGAATGCATTGTGGCTTGAGAGGCCGTGAAACCGTACACGGAGCACCCTTTGCATGTTCAGGCTAAAAGCCATCCCATACACTGGGATTGCTCCAAATACAGCTCGGATGACGCGCCCGTGTTGGAAATGGCATGTAGGATACTACTAACATTGAATCATATGCATGCACTCGATCATGGAGAAGAAATTAAAAAGGACTGGGTCATGCATGCATGCCTGCCTGCCTGTGTTGTGACTCATATAAAGCTCATGCAAGAGCTTAAAGCCTTAGACCATACATACTAGTAGTTGTTAGTAGTAGGTCATATGGCCTCCATGTGTTTGTAATTTGTATGTGTGGTTTGCAACCCTTGGTATGGTCCAAGCATATGGAGAGAGCAACAAGGTTCATTCATACATGCGTTTTCAGCGACAGGTAGGCTTTGGTCCATCTTCAAATGTCAAGACGAGAGAGCAACAAGGTGCATTGTCACATTTGACGTGACCACGGTTGTGAATTGGAGCAGCCATCATGCTGTCCGAATGGAATGGTTCTCGTCTGTACAAACACACGCTATGGTCGATCTAATCAGCTCTGGAGTTTGGTTGAACCGAGTTGGGTTGGGTGGTTACAGTACCTACGAAAAATAGTGAATCACTGTAGTAGATATCTCTCTGTGTCTACGGTGTTTGTGACAGTACTATTGCAGAGTGCTGGACCGAAATCACTGTTCAAATAGTAATAGTGATTCTCTAATGTATAGCAGAGGATCCGGATCCGGAGCAACACATGCCATGCCCAATCGCCCATTCATCCTAACATCTACCCGGAAGGCCGGAACACTTGTGAAGCCATCAAAGAAAGAGGAGGAAGATGCGGGCGTGGTCGTGATGGCATTGGCATCCTCCCCTAGGCTTTCCTTTGTCCGCACTTAATGTTGCGTTTGGGGTTGGAGACTTTGAGCTTGATTCGAAGCTGCCTTGACCTTGCACGCCCACCTGTCCCTCGCCTCCCATCTCAATTATCACCACCCACCCCGGCCGTCACTGCGAAACTGCCTGCCTGTGTGGTGTGTGATCACATTTTAACTACGCCGGATTTGACCGGCCGTTTCCAATTGCAACCGGCCTAATTAACAATCCAGAAAGGAACACGCATCTGTGTACGTACATAATGGACACCTACTATCAGCTAAATACCGTGCGCACAGCGGTGGAGTGTTTGTTCTCTTGGGATAAAGGTAGTGTATTGGTTTGGTGTGATTGACATTTCAGACACACTGGGTTTGACCAGGCCATGCATTTCCAATTAACCGAGAGAAATTTTACGGTATATTATATTAATAGTATACTATGGTAGTATAAACCAAATATGTTCATTGATTTGTTAAGGGCATAATAGGCTTTTCATTGTATTTACAATATTTTCGTAAGGATATTATGAACTTTGCCAACTAGGGTTGAAAATATTGCTCCATATGGGAATTGTAATTCTACCCATCGGAATTCTACTACTCATACTGTCAGGTGTGGTATAACTAAATCCTAACTAATCTGTACCATTGGATAAAAAGAATAGATGACACATATTAAATTGAGTAAACCGTAAAAAAGTTCTTAATCGAAATTGCATGACCATGTATGCATTATGTCATGGATTGGATCACTAAAATTGTGAACTTGCTCTAGTGTTGTCTTTGCCAGATCGATTATCTAGAGATGGTAAAGTAGTAGGGGTTAACCCAATGCCACCAAAGACTACTTTCGTCACCGTTGATTAGTTTATGGTTCCACCTCCAGATGGCTGTGCAAGTAAACTTACTAGAATCAATCACGATCACGTGCAAATACATTGTCGATGCCAGGGAAGAAAAAGCTTGCGAAATCAGACGGGGGCCAAAAATTGACATGGAGGTTGTTTGCAAGGAAGGTAGATGCAAGGATGCATCAAGTGACAAGCACCTTGGGAACAAAGATGGCAGCATTTGATTCTTCTCTAGCCAGCTCTTTTACATCTTTCGATCTCAAGCAATATTCTAGAGGGTATATATATATATATATATTTTTTCCCTCTCCATCTTCTCCTTGCTTCAATCGCCATGCTTCTAAAGATGTCTCGCTAAAAGCAGAGGGGTTCATTCTAGTTGGTCCTAGTGATGTTTACCAAATCTCAATCAACTTACAATTAGTAGTCAATAAACTCTGCCTGCATCTAACTTTGGGTCCTACGCACGCCAATGCTAGGTAGTAGTACTTGTCAGCAAGGGTGTGTTTTGTTCGGTGAATCAGAGAATATATGTACAGGATAGTTCTAAATATATCCTCATTCTTGTGTTTTGTTAAGTGAACCGAACCAACTTATTTTGGATGAGGTCATACAAATTATGAGAATATTCCCAAAATATATTGTACCGAACGGTTCCATAAAAACAAACGAACCACTCAGTATAGGGACAGACGCATCCCCTCTGTTACCCCCTCTCTCTTTATGTATATGGCACTGACCAGTGGGCCATACCGATTAGTTGATAGTTAAAATAATTAATTTAGTTAAATACTCCTTTGTAATTAAGGTAAATTTAATAATCGTGCTAATATTTTAATAGTTAATCGTGCTAATACTCATCTGTGTATACAACTCATTCAACTTTATCCCTCAAACCAAACACCATCTTGAACCATCCCATTTATGCAACCAAACAAAATCTTGAATTATCTCATCTCACTAACAAAACACACAAGTTGTACCACACCATTTAGGATCATCCCATCCATCACAGACTATCTCATCTCATTCACACTGGTTCACCCAACTAAACACACCCTTAAGCTATGCATGTATTGTTGCAGCTAGGAAGAACCAACTGGAAAGCAACAATAGCTTTCTATGCGTGCTTGTTACTAATCTCCAATTCAAGCACGACATGCCAGTGGCGACCTTACAAATCTCTTAACGAGGTTATCAAGTTTAGTATTGTCCTATTAGGACTCAATCAAAACTTGGAGAATTATTCGTGACAAAATGAAGAAAAAGCCAGTGCAACAAATGTCATCGTTAGCATTTGGGTCAATTCATCATTTTTCATCAAGGAATCCCAAAAATCCAAACCAAAGCATTTGACATCCGCTCAAGAGTAGGTTGGATGCCTCCATCTCCTGATTTCCGTTCCAACCCCCTCCCAATAAAACCAAACTACTACTCTAGAAGAAGGCACCGATTTTTTTTCTCACCAAAAAAATTCCTTCTTATTCTTAGCAACAACGCGTACTTGAAAATGAGGCAGCACTAAAAATGCAACGATTGATTACTGCCCTGTATTCATGCGTGTAGCTTATCTGCCAAAGAGAAGCAATTCCAACGTATTGCTTGGTTCTCAGCTTATACTAGCAGTTTTTGATTGGATGTTTGACAGCTGGGATGAAACCGCCTGGAAAATCAAGTATTTGGAAGTTTCTCACGAGGAATGAAACATGAATTTTGTCGCTGACCTATTATGCTCATTTTATCACCAAATAAGTTCAGATTACACCCCTCAACTATCGGACCCGGATTTCGCAAATCCAAATCCTCTGTGAAAACACTATGCTATTTTTTGGATCAGTAGATAGCATTCACAGACACATTGCTGAATCATTTCATACATTGCGTGAACTAAACCATTTAATATATTACAAATATCATAGTGACATAAACCGCGTCGGATCGAGTTTTACAAAGAGGGCCGAACAGGCTAAACTGATTACATCACAAAAGTAGTGGAAACTACAGCGGAAACAAAAGGGGTAGAGCACATCTCTCCACATGAAAGCGAATAGGGTAGCTTGTGTACGACTTATATTAACCAAGGACTTAGATAATATCGGTTGTACGCAAGTACCAACTGAGCCAGCTAGACTGAGGCGAGACTTAGACTACTAGAATTAGACTACTCTTCATCATTGCTTTGACCATCGACATCTGGATCCTCGTAGAATGCATAGTCTCCATGATCCGCAGGTTATGAAGGTTTGGGGGGGAGAGCGAGAATAAGCACAACTTCCGTGCCCGTGAGCCAACACACGAGATGCAATAATATATATGCAAGGCTTAACAAGGGTGGCTTGGGTTCTTTTATTTGCTAAAACAGTGCTTTCAATTATCAATATTAGTAATTCCTATCACTTAGCATTTTAACCAAATTTATATTTTATTAAAGATAATAATTGTGCAATATTAAATAATAGCAAAGGTTACCTTCACCTTATGTTTTTTTATTGTGGTTACCTCCACCATTTAACACCACTGGGCATGACGACCTAGAAAAAAATCCAAAATCAGGGTTACATCAGCCTGATAAGCTTTTATCCCATCAACAAAGGTTTTTGCAATAGAATTAACTCTACCCATGTCCGCCTTTGACCGTAGGCACAGTTGTTTAAACAGTTTATACAATGCAGAAGTTGTACACTGTACTCACAAGAGATAATCAACTCGATGCTCCACATGATTCCTTAGACATGTTGTTGAGAGACCATCACAGTAATTTTTCAAATGATCTAGCCCCTTCCGTCATCTCACCCATATAGGCTACTTCCACACGTGGTGGACCCCATAAGTTGTGTGAGATGTTCACCACAACGACTAGTGCAGCTAGTCTACACCACAATGACTAGCGCAGTGCTCGGTGTCTCATTCAAGTCAGAACGTACCCAGTGCTCGCACTACCTTATTACCCCTCCAACGAGATGACATTCAGAGTTTAATAAATCTACTAAGCCAAGTTGTATTTTACAGACTTGTGGTTGTACTTTTTTTACAATGGGAGGTCATGCCAAGATTAAGTCCTTAAGTCATTTGGGCGGTTCATACCACATTCCACACATTCCCGTGCTACGTCAGCACCCACCATCATACCATCCGTCCAGATGTGGTAATAGCAGTTTAATAGGGGTTTGAGGAGTAAAACTTGATTTTCTCAAATACTTCAGTCATGTACCTCCAATGACTGCCCAAAACCATTTCATGATTTAAAAGATGATGGTTAGGGCATTTAATGCCCCTGTGCTTAAGCAAGACTAGCATGTCGCTTAAGTACAACCTATAACTAGTAATTGCCACATAGTTACTAGGGTGACATGAAATAATGGATTCAATTATCAAAGGATGGTACAATAATTAATTAATTATCAAATAGGTACTTAACTACCTTAAGATTTAACATATATTTGCTTAAAGAATTAAAGCATGCAAATTTGGGTAATTTAAAGGAATATAGTTTGCATAAAATGTAGGCTCGAAATGATTAAAGTACTGACTCGCCTGGATTAAAAGCAAGAGAGTCTTAGAAGTTTTGTGCTTGATCGAAATAGGGATCTCCCGCTTCTTCGAACTCTATTCGGACAAACGTACCGGAAAAAAATCAAACAAGCAAAAGAGAAAAAATAAATACTAAAAAAATAATAAATGAACTCCAAATGAAACAAGACCACTGCCATTAGCAAGATCTTGAATTTAGACAAATTTAGAAATAAATTTTATAATTTTTGGAGTTATAACGGAGGAGAACGGAGCCTCCGAAGTTTGGATTTGAATTAAATCAAAAAGAAATAAAAGATGAGAGAGAGAGAGACTCTCTCTCTAACACGTGGGTCCCAATGAACAGTGGCACGGTTCACGTGTATAGTGCATGGACCGATAGGTCAACATACACTGTGCACCTGTTCATGGGTCTATGGCTCATGGGGGCTGCACTGTGCATGGGGCCCGCTTGTCAGCCACCGAAGGCAAACCTGGTTTTAAATACCGATCATTACTATTTTTGTGGGACCGTGCAGTAGTGATTCAGAGCGGTAATAAAACTTCATTAACTTGGTTTAAATGACACTTAGCGACAATGATTCGAGGGGAGTAAATGCGCACAGTGCTGGTCCGGCGTCCCGATCAAGCAGAGGAGGAGCTAGGGCTCCTTGTTGTCAGCGAGGGAGCTAATGGTGGCGGTTGGCGATGCAAAAAACAGGGTCCTTAGCACCGCGCGAACCTACAGGCAAAAGGGCACGGCCGGATTTGGTGTCTAGAGCGGCCGGCGACGAGCTCCAGCGGCGGGGAGGAGACCGCCCATGGTGCTACGGTGGCGCAGAGCGAGGGAGCTCAATTCCAATCCATGGGGGCATCTAAGGGTGACAAGGAACTCACCCGAAGTGTCGGTGGGGAACGGGGAGGCACAAGGTGGCTTGCCGACAGAGTTCGAAGCGGTGGCGACGAGGTCGGTGCGAAGAGCTCGATGGAGAGGGAGAAGGAAGCCGGGGATGCTTGGAACGTCCTTGGGGTGATCCTCTGATGCTTCAAGCTCAAGCAATTTGGACCACGGTGCTTCGAAGCTCAGACGGCACTGGAGCGGTGAAGTTGACCAGAGACGAAGTGTGGGAATGGTGATTTCCTTAGGCGCTGTCTTCGATGGACTTACCAAGGAGGAGGGATGAAGTGGGGGATGACAAGGGAGCTGGGGGCTCTTTGTAGCCGAAGATGAGGGTGAAGAGAGCCGTTGGCGAGTTGGACGGTGCACAGTCCCAAGGACGGCATGGGCGTCACTGGCGACGAGATGGGGCGGAGGCAGGTGGGCATGGCACGCTGACACGGGTGCGCGTGCGCAACGCAGTGTGCGGGCGCTGACGCGAGCATGGGCTGGCGATGTGACGGGGTAGAGGAAGGTGAGCCAAGGGCGTGGCGCTGCAGGCGCAGTGACGAGGACGCGGCAGAGTGGTAGCGAGGGCACACACGCGAGTCAATGGTGGCAGGGGGAGCAGGTGGGCGCATGGGGACAATAGAGAGCCAGGGGGGCGCAGGCACGTGTGCGCAAGCGCAGCGTGGGCGCAGGGCGCGGACCGGGCGCTAGGGCACGCTCTGGAGTGGTGTGGGCGAGCCGGGGCTGGCTTGGCCAGAGAAAAGGGGAAAGGGGGGGAAGCTGGGCCAAGGAGGTCGAGAGGGAAGGGAAATGGGCCGGGTGGCCCAATGGGAGGAGTTGGGCTAAGGAAATGGGCCGGGTGGCCCAATGGGAGGAGTTGGGCTAAGCCCAAAAGAGAAGGGAGAAGAAAATTTGAAAAGAGATTCAAATTGGAAATTCGAATCTGAAAATTTGAAATGAGGTAGAAGGAGAGAGTTTTGCAATTACACACTAATTGAAATAAGCTTTTGAACTAAGAAAGACAAACAGAGAAACACTATTTACAATCCAAAAAATGGACTGTTACATGAACTTTGGCGAGAGTCCAAAAAAAAACCCTGAACTCTAATACTGTTTGGTTTACATCCTCGAACTGTCATTACCAGGTCACCCAACCCCCCGAGCCAAAACCACCTAGTTTATCGCCTACGTGGCATCCACGTTGGCACAGTAATGCCTCGTCAGCTTTCTTATCTCTCTCTCACTTAAAGGCTCCTTCTCTGACCGTTGATGAAGCCAGTAATGGCATTGCTCCAGCACGGCAACGCTGAGGCGAGGCTACACGCCATGAACATCCTCACTAAGATCTCCAATGCCGGCGTTGGCGTCGACGACATGCTCAAGTCCCTCCTCGAGCTCATATACGACGAGGCCTCAACACGCCTCAGCTCGTGCACGGTCGACGTGCTGCTGGATGTCGTGAAGCAGTCGCGGAGCAGCCGCGCCAAGGCTGTGGAGGTCGGCGTGGTGCACATCCTCGTCGACGCCGACGAATCGCGTCGCCGCCGAATCTGATATCTACTCAAGCGCTTGCAGCAAGTGCCCGAGGGCACTTCGCCTTCAGCGAGCACGATCTATCGGTTGCGGTAGTGGTAAGGGAAATAAATCTTGGGAGGAAGAAGTGACATCTCGCCATCGCCGCAACTAAGGGCGGGCCCACGGGGGAGGCGACGAGTCTGTGAGCCGGGAGGCGAGGAGGCACGGACCGAGGGCCGAAGCGAGGCGGCCGCCGGCCCGCAGCGGCCAGAGGCCACACTAGCCAGAAGGAGCTGGCGCATCATGGCAGGGCAGAGGCGAGCATCAGGAGGCGGAGGTGGAGGCGGCAGGCAGGTGGTGCCATGGACCGAGTCGGGAGGAGGCACCCTGGGCACCATTCGCCTAGAGCAAGTGCCAGGGAGAGGAAGGAAGCAAGCCCTAAGAGGAACCATGGAGAAATGGAGAGAGAGAAGAGGAATGGGGGAGAGGAAATGAAGGAGCCGGGCACCCCTCTTATACTCTCTCTCTATCTGCATTTGTATCTGACCAGTGGGCCTGAGTTAATTAGTGATGCCACGTAGGCGATAAACCGAGTGGTTTTGGCTCGGGGGGTTGGGTGACCTGGTAACAATAGTTCGAGGGTGTAAACCAAACGATATTAGAGTTTAGGGGGTTTTTTAGACTCTTGCCAAAGTTCAGGGGTGTAATATGGACTTATTCTTTTTATCATCCTTGTCAAAATATAAATTTGCCAAAATGTCGCATTTAAGCTAATATCTGGTAATTAAATGAGTTACTAATAATAACCATCATGGTTTTAGCATTGCAACACTTTCTAAAGAAAATATTGTACTCAATACTGCGACTACCGGACACCATGATTTTTTTCTCAAAACTACAAATAACTGTAATGTCCATATACTATGGTATATTACGAGTAATGCATCAAATATTGTGGCTTCCAAATTCTATGGTCTGTAAATGCTGTCGAATCCAAACAGGCCCTTGTATTGTGATAGGGTATACTTCCAACTTTTGGATAGTCACGCATCATCTCGGATTTTCCAGCTAACCGTTTGAATTCAATTCCTATTGACTACTACATGTTTGTTTTATTATTTTTTATTTTCGACTATAATTTTAAGGTTTAATCTCCTGTGTTTTGTGATCTTTCAAAATAAAACTGATAGTACGATATAATCCTAATTTTGAAAGATTAAGCTACAAAAGAATGTTTCTTCTCTTCTTGCATTCCTTCAACCCCCTCACTTTTCCAAACGTCTCCGCCATCATTATTGCGTAGCAGAACTCGGCGGAGCTCCAAATCAAAATTCAAAACCACCCCCATTTTAATCTCCTGCGTTAACGCAAATAATTCGGGAACAAACGCTAATCCTCAATCCTATATGATTCTAATTTTAACCAGCCGTTCGTATCCCCTATTCTTTTACCTCGAGTAATTTTAGGCTCCCTCTTTTCCGTTTTCGCGATCGAGCCCGTCCCGTTCCGTTCCCCGTGAGAGGTTTTAAAAGAGAGCGTGCGAAGTGGGTGCGCGGAATTGGACTCGGCTCGGCCCCTATTAAAACCACGAGTGGAAGTTTTCTTCTCCGTCACCTCCCGCTTCGCGAACCCACCAACCGTCCGTTTCTTCGCCTCGCCTCGCCCCGCCCCGCCCCTCTTAACAATGGCAGTACAGGCCCAGTACCCTTCCAATTTCCTCTTCCACGATAGGTGCGCCTCCCTCCTCACGTCCAATCTCTCGCTTCATCTTCTCTAGGATGCGTGCCTGGAGTCGCCTGCCCTTCTGTTTTGGTTTGGTTTGGTATCTCATGGGTTCGTCTGGTTTACAGAGGTGAGCCGGAGAGGAAGGAGATGGACCTGCCCAGGCCGCCGCAGCTCGACGGGGTCTCATCGGCGGTCTATTTTGCCAGCGGTGGAGGTGGGTGCCTGATAACCTCAGAACTCAGGTCGTGCCGTGGCCGCCGTACGGTTCTTGGAATTGTGACATGGGCGTGTGTGGTTTTGGTTTCTTGCAGCTAGTGGGAATCGGAGGAAGCGCGTGAGGGAGGCCATGGCGCCGCCGCCGGCCAAGGAGGAGTACATCAACCTGTTCACGCTCCAGCCGCAGCAGTCCTCGTCGTTTGTCAACATGGCGCAGCTCCACAACAGGTTCGCGTCGTCCCCGTCCCCTGCCCCGACGACACTCGTGTCCACTGGACTCCGCCTGGCATTCGATCAGCAGCAGCAGCAGCGACAGGAGAGCAAACAGATGAATGCCTTGTGCTACTCGACGTTGCCCTCGCCGTTCGCCTCCTTCTCCGACGAGCTCGCCGGACAGATGAAGCAGCAAGATGAGGAGCTCGACCGATTCACCCGCGACCAGGTAAATTAATTAACTTTGGTGCCCACAATCCCTCAGCTTTTGTCGTCCGTTTGTTTCTAGGCCTCATGTGCACCGTACGTTCTTGGTCAGGGCGAGCAGCTCAGGCGGGCGGTAGCCGATCGGCTGCGGTGCCACAACCGGGCGCTGCTGGTCGCGGCAGACAAGTCCGCGGCGCGCTGGCTCCGGGAGAAGGCGGTGGAGGCGGAGCGCGAGGCGCGGCGCGGCGCCGAGCTGGAGGAGCGGCTCGCGCGCCTCCGCAGCGAGGCGGCGGCGTGGCAGGCGAAGGCCCTCTCGGAGCAGGCCGCCGCAGTGGCCCTGCACGCGCAGCTCCAGCAAGCCGCAGCCGCGGTGCGGGCATCCGGCGAAGAGCTCGCCGGCGGCGACGCTGGCCCGGCTGAATCCTCATCGTCGGCGTACGTGGACCCTCGCCGCACCGGGTCAGACCGCGCGTGCCTCACCTGCCACCTCAGGCCGGCCACGGTGGTGCTCCTCCCCTGCAGGCACCTCAGCCTCTGCGGCGACTGCTTCACCGCCGGCGACGTGGATGTGGCCATGGCGTGCCTGGTCTGCCATTGCGTCCGTACCGGGAGCGTGGAGGCCATCCTCTGTTAAGCTGGCCTAGTCTCGGTGGTCCATCTCGTGAGTGCTTGATGCAGAGGCATCATTTCCCATCCCAAAAAATGAAAAATAGGAAACTAGAATTTTTCCATTTTTTGTTCATATTTTCAACTCCTTTTTTTTTGCTGCTGAGGATTTCTTCCTCAATCTCCTTTATTTATATATATTTGGGGTTTAGGAGAATTCAATTGATAAGTTCATTGTTAATACGCAGCACGTTCCTTCTCATTTTTTGGCTCCCGTCCTGATAGGCTGATACTACTATAGGAGGCTCCCAAGTTTGCTGCTCCTAATTTGCTCCCTGTGTCTGTCTTACGTCTTTGCAACCCGATATGGCGACATCGGAGTAGATAATAATAGTACTAGACTGCCGGTACTAAGAAGTGATCGCAACCACCGTGCTATTCCTGACGTCCATCTGATGCGACGCGAAGCCTGCATTGCTCCAATCCCGCGCAAAACGTCGAGATTTCTGTACCGGAGGCTACTGCGCGCGCGGGCTGGTTAATGCTTTTGGTGGGTTCGGCGTGGAAGGCAGCAACGGGCGCGCCCGCGCCAGAGAGGCGTGGTGGTTGCGGTGTTACGGCGGCAGCGTACAGGCGGAGCGAGCAGCGCGGGCAAGTTATCGCGGGCGCGGTCGGGCACGGCGTGGGGGCGGTGGGAGGATGAAGAAGGAACGGCCGCGCGGGCGGCGTGGCGCAGGCACGCGCGCCGCGAGCGAGCGGTTTGCAAACTGCGGTGCACGGCGCGGCCCCGTGGTAACCGGGAGCAGTGGGTCCCACCACTCGGTTCTTGACTTCCCGCTGGAAAGTGGGGCTGAGGTGGCAGTGGGCGCTGTGGCGGGAGCGGTTACTTAACTCGTCGCAACGGCTGTACAAGATACCGCTGTCTCCTCTACTTCGGAAAAGATGTCGTTGTTACCTTGGCGATCTTGACGTATCTGTAAATTTTACTGCTAAGCTTTATCGGCAATTGAGGGAAAACGATGACAAGCTGCTGGCGTACAGGCCGTAGAGAATACACATAAATTCGTGCATAGAGCCTCCTAATCCAGTGAATAATAAATTAGTCCGTCCAAAGCACTAGACACTCGTACCCAGTACCACTCCATCCCGGTGAGTACGCTTCATAAAGACTGTCCTGTAGTAGTATTCAATTATATCATTCGGTGGCACAAACCCTCGTAGTGATGTCGCTGGAGCACCACCACGGCACCACCGATGAGGCGATGAACCAACACGAGTTGCTTGTGAGTTGTGTAATGGCTACGTGATCACGCTCATGCCGTGCCCAAATTATTAACCCGTCTGGTGGCATCATGCGCGACGCAACCACATTGCCCGTTGGATCGATCGATGCACGAGAGCAGCGGCGCCTGCAAGGAAAGGCGACCGATCTTTTCGATCACAGGATAGCTTGGGAATAGGTCGTGGTCGTGGTTACCTGCTAGTACTACTCCAAAATCCAAATGTGATCCGATTCTTCACGGGTGGTACTGCGAATCGATCATTGTTACTGTACTGCACGTTCCAGTCGGTTTCGTCTAGTGGGATGGTAACTTCAAATCTGACCCGATTCTACACGGGGTTACTGAGAATCTGCCGTAGCCGTTCCATATCTGATCCTGCGATGATTTTATGCGTTGTATTCCATGCCATGGACATGTCCTTTCGGCTGATTCTGAGGGAAGAAAGGAATTGCTTCTGGAGAAAGTTCTTTGGATAGCAAATGGAGCGGAAATGCATCCAAAATAACCTTACACCTAATGTATGACCTCACCGATGATATTTTCCAAAGAATCCAATGCGTTTGTCAACCCAAAGCGCAGCATCTGGCCAATGAAAGTATATTTATCTAGGCAGAAGAGCCACCTAGCTCGTTGACCCTCAAGTTGTGTACTGCTATATGACCAGCACTTGCAAGTTGCAGCTAGATTATGCAAATTCAGTCGAAATGCAGCAAAAGACAGAAAAAAAAAGAATGTACTTTATTGTTATATACAGAAAAAAAAAAGAATGTAATTTATTGTTATACTTTGTTTTTTCTTTCCTTATAATTGCCGTGTGTTGTTTTTTAAGATTTAGAAGGAATAACTATAATTGTAATATGTTTGTAAGTGTGTTTTTCCCCTATTTACACCTATTATGCATATACGAGTGTGTTTTAATAGTAATTTGTGAGGTTGTAGATTTATTCCTATCCTTTATTTGTCTAAACGTGTGATAAGAAGGCGAGGGTGTGTATACATGTGGTATGCGCACGGTTGAGTACAAGCTTATCGAGCGGAATGAAAGGCCGAGCCCACATAGGCAACGGCCCACCTATTGCACATGCTTAAGATCTGCTTGCGGTCGGGCGTCGTCCTTGTTAGGCCTGCTTTTGTTTCCGCAGGAATTAAATGTTGGGCTTGATTAGTAATGGCCCTCTGTACATCATAGACCAAAATCACAGTTCACAAAAGGATTCGTCTAAAAAAACACACATAAGGATTTTTTAGCCAGTCTCAGGCAAAGTTTTCACACGCCCCACCTGCTTAAGGCATGTTCGGTTAGCGTCCTGACGTCCGCTCGTCTGACCAAAACGCTGCTAGGATCCCACCGAGATACCGTTTGGTTGTTGTTCAGGCATGGAATCCAGGAACAGGCGTCTAAATCAAACGCCTGGGAGTAGGCGAGCAGCCCATGTGCGCCTTCGTCTTCCTGTCGTCGTTGACGCCTCCGTGTGCAGCACCTAGCGCCTCAGCCTGTCCACCGAGCGCTGCCTCCTCGCTCGCATCTCGCCGCCGCCGCCGCCGTCTCCTCGCTCCGCCTCCTCACTTGGCCTCGCCGTGTCCTCGCTCTGCTGCCGGAAGAACATGGATGAGGAGGAAGGAAGAGAGAAGCGTATTTTATTGTTTTATGTTTTCTCATTCGCAAAGCGTATATTTTTTTTTTTCACTTTCTTTAGGCTCAGATCACCAATCAAACATCACATCTCTAGACTTGTCTGATCAGACAAAATTATCTACTTTTTAGACTACCTCCAGACACTATTTTTTCTAGACATAGAATCTAGGTCACCAACCAAACTAGGCCTTAGTCTCAGGCATTCTGAACTGAATTGCACAACTCTACATAAATCAGATCACACATGTTCAGATCAGGTGATTATCTGCACAAAGAAAATCTACCCGTGTACCTCCACTTCGTTGGTCCATTCAAATCTACAGTTTCTGAAATGTAACGGCCTGCAAATGTGTCTGTCTTCAATCTTTTACTCCGTTCATCTCGAGCGGAAATCTTCTGTCATCGGCAGTCCGGCATCAAACACGGTCCACACGGCTCAAGAAGACTCCCTGGTCAAGAAGACTCCCCAGTCGGGTCAACAACCAATTAAGCAGCGGCAGCAACGAGCAGCAACCTTATCAGATACGTTGCGTTCTCGCAGCCTGTGCCTGGATCCACCGTAAACTGTCCGCCTCCCCCCTTCGGTTACGCTTCCTAAGTACAGTAAACCAGCGACGTCGAGACAAGACACCGCGAGACGACGAGGCGCTCGGTGAGCGAGCCCGGTTAGGCGAAAAGAGCGCAGAGAATGCAGTCCAGCCGCGTGCGTCGACATCGGTACTGCCTCCCTCGCGCCCTCGTGCTGTCTTGACAGTTTCCTCGCCGTTTCTCCTCTCACTCCCTGCCAAGTTCTCGAGCAAAAAGAGCGAGAAAACATCATTCAGCCCAGATCCCCTTTTTCGTTTTTCGCCTAGAAACATAAATTAAACTGGATGATAGTGCGCGCCTCTTCATTGATCTTAGTTTTTTTTTTGTTTCTTAAACGTGCGGAACAAATCTGTTTGCCCTACAAGGATCAAGTTTTGATGAAAATGCTTAGTTGGGGTATAGCGCTGTTAGTTTTATTTCATATGGTAGTAGTCTATAGGCAATAGAGAACATTAGCAAAACATGGTTTAGTGTGTACATACGTAGCTGTGTAGCTGTTAGACAAAAAGTGTTTATGTTTCGACGATTAGGTAGTTTCTGACATATACGTGATGATGAGGAATAAAAGCGGACCTACGTAGACAGAGTTATTACATGGACATCACTGGTACGTTTGTACATATCAGCAAGACATACATCAGAGTGTTGTGTGCTTTGCGTTATGTAAAGACTGTCATAACAGTCTGAGGAGGCGATGAGTGCCTAGCATGCATGCCTCAAAAAGATGTGGTAATAGGTAGCCTTTTGTCACGGTCAAGCACAACATGTAAGCAAAAGCTATACACGAAAGTAGCAATGAGGTTAGAGCAGATATTTAGTGTGGCCTGCATAATAAGGACGTAAAATAATCAACAACAATAGTAAAGTTGTAGAACAACAGAGTTAGCAATATAGAGTTTAGTTGTAGATCAGTCTTGAGTATGTTTTTAGATGTTGGAAGTTTGTTTATTTTTTAGTCTGCAATCATAGATTTGTAAATGTAGCTCAAGTGTTTTTTTTGTTGCGTCTTTTACTCGGTTTCATAATGGATCTACCATCCTTAATTATGTTGTAAGTTTGGGCCCTAATTGTTTGGCATGGATTGAACCCCGCGGCTCTAGAGTATTATAGCATAGCACTGCGCTCAAGGCGCAGCTCTAGAGAAGTATAGCATAGTATTGTGCACAAGGATGAATAACCTGACGGTTCAAACAAAGTCTGGAAAATAAAGCATTGTAGGAAAACTGCGGCAGGTTGTCTAGACATAGCGGGGTAAAACACAAAATGTATTCCAATCGGAAATGGACATGATAGTATGAGAGTGATTAAAGCGAACAATTTAAACTTCGTGTGAATGGCTTGTTGTGGTTTCAGTACAACTGCATTCATAATCATGAAGCGTAAAGAAGGTACATAGGTTCAGTTGGACTAAATGACCTTGATGAATTTGTCTTGAAGTGTGATAAGAAGGAAAACGTGGAGCTATATCGAAATAGCAGTCAATGTATGGGAGTGTAAAAAACTATATATATGTTCTTTTAATGTGTTACCTAGCCAATTGAAATTGGTTTATCATGCAATCTATAAATTTGTTTCATGCTAGAACTAATGCACATTTGAAATCGATAGATCCTTTGGTGGCATTTTAACAAGGACGATGCGATACTATTCTGCTGCTCTGAATGATAGCCTACCAGTATAGTATATTATCTGAGAGGAAACGAGGGGGCTTATGCTTTCCCGAAGGCCTTCCGGTCGTTATCCCTTAATAGTTTTCTGGCAGTCTTTGAAACATTTGTAGAGGACCTGTGTCTGCAAGCATAGGAGTGATATTGAAGTTAGCTACGCGATGTTATTCGTGGGTATATATTTCATGGCAGAGAGTAGGTTTTTTTTCTTAGAATTCGTGCAGATCAGTAACTTAAATACTAAATGTACCTTTTAGAGCTACTCTGTACATGAATATCTTCAATATCTGGTGGGGTTGTATCTTGGGCTGGTAGTTTTTTTTTCGCTGGGCTGTAAGGGAGTGAGTTCTATTAGGATAAAACAAGTTGCATGGAATCAGTAAATGGCAGAGATATCTGCTTTTTTGGACCAGCATACTTACCGTCGAATGTTCCATCGATGCTATCGTCGTGATGAATCTATGTGGCTGAGCTGCTAAAGGACTGCAAGGATGTTCCATTGCTGTTTCCACAATCTGTTTCAGTTCTTTGTTATGGGCTTGTTGTCTTGTTGTGAAAGTTGTTGCGGCTGATATGGAGCATGGAAGGCATCTATATAAACCACAAAAAAGTGAGGACGATGAAACCGAAGACACGATTAGTTAGTTGTTTATACAATAAATCATGTGGTAGTAGTTCTGTATTGATAGGAAGAGGACAAGGTATAACTAAAATGCAGTAAGCGGTAATCTTAGTGTGGCAGGGAATGGCGAGACTTTCCTGTGGTGTGCTAGAATCATCAGCTGGAGCGTTCGTGATCTGCAGCGTTGTTTCTTTGATGGGGACAAGCTATTTAGGGAGTTGGGCAGATGAGGAACAGCTTCCAGCTAGCCATACTAGAATATGTACACACGGCAACCCTCGTTAGACCATAGACCATATATCTTGTGTAACAGACGTTTCTTAACCTGTATGCAGAGAAACTATAGTCGAATCAGCAAGGCAGGAAAAGCGCAGCGTACGTGCACGTCCATGGTAGGCTAATCTATTTTTTAGGCAATCAGGAAGAATCTAGTCTTTTTTATATTCAGAAAATCAGAGCGCAAGTGTACCAATCAGAATCCAAGGGGTAGATAAACACAGGAGAACACATCCGAACAAATTTATAGAAAGGGAAAATGTGTCTCACCTCGACAGCGCCACATAAATACGTCGACGGGCCATCGGAAATGTACTCTCCACATGAACAACGAAACAAAGTCAAGAGCAAGGAAATCAGGAAAGGAAGAAACGGTAGCGCAGTGGAATCAGTGCGAAGAAGAAACCAGAGGAGAAAAGAAAGGAACAACGGAAAAGGATGAGAGCAAGAATCGGAAGCAGGCGAAAACAAGTAAGATCATAAATCTGGTGAACCTCAGTTGCAGCCATAGGAACGATGAGTCGTGGCCGGACGGCGAAAGCTGGGAAGGCGAAACACGGCAGGCTTTTCTCGCAAGCTCCGTCGCGTGAAGACGGAACTACTAGAGACGGGCGTGCACCGAGATAATGAGGCACACTAGTGCAGAAACCGACCACACGCAGCAAAGAGCGAAACACCAAAAAATATACCCAGGCAAGCTACCTAGTGTTAGTTGCTCATTTGCAATGTAGTATTGTTACATAGCTACCTACAGGTGGACCCTCACTTCAGTCACAGATAGAAAGCACAGAGTGAAGGAAGCAGAGCAAGGAACAGAGGAAGTGTGGGGGTGGCTCGGACAATGGTCGACTTCTGTCGGTGATCTAGAACTGATCTTATGTATAATTGTTTGATTCGGGGGATCTCCTAGATAAGAATCACGCAGAGAATGACACGGAGATTTTATACAAGTTCATGCCTTCTCCGGAGATAATAACAACCCTACTCCTGTGTGGCTATATTGAGTATGCTGATTACACTCAAGAAAAAGACTAGGGCTTGTGCTCCAGATTGCGCTTGTCCTCTTTCTGCCTTCTGACTTCAACCTTATATAACGTATGAAGAGGTGGCAGTTCCTCCAGATGAAGAGGCATCCCAACGTTTCAATTAACGAACCACTTGATAGAAGTTGCCGCTAAGGATGTGGCACCCCCACGTTGCTAGGAAGTTGTTGTCAGAGACAGAAGTAATTCATGCGGTTACTCACATAGAGTAACAACGCATATTAAGTACCCCATGTGTTAAACATGACGCATAATATTCCTTAACTAATGAGGCTCACAAGTCAGCAAGTCTTATCAATTACAGGATTGTCGAAGCCGGGCTAGTCGAAGCCAACCAAGTCGTAGAAGATTTTATGACTGCTCGATAGTCGTAGAAAGGTTTACGACCAGACAGCTTGACCTCTCCCTTATAAATATTAAGGGGTATACTTAAGACTAATATAGAGATGTTAATGCCCATAATAAGAATTACAAATAAATAAATGAGGATTATTAGATCCTCATCAACGCCGGTGAAGGGGTCGACGGTGGTGGTCGAGGATGGGAAAAATGGATTGTCGGGAGGGAGAGGTGGCCAGAGTGGGCGACGTTGTGGCCCAGCCGACGCTGGCCTGAGCTGGTGGCGGGACGTGGCGGTAAGGCGCAGGGAAGGAGGAGGGGTGGCGCCGTTGGAGAGGGAGAAGGGGAAGAATAGGGGAAGCATGGGCATGAGGAAGATGCAAGGAGCTCACCGGTGCATTTGCTAGCGACGGGGAGTGACCGGCGCGGGCCGGTGATGGGAGCCGCGAGCGGCACGGCCTGCTTTTCACGGTGAAGGCGCCCTGGAGAGGTAGTGAAATCGGGGCCTGGGCATGAGAGAGGAAGGCATGAGGATGGTCCCCAAACAAGGAATTAGAACATGTCTCACCAGAGGGGAGGGCGACGTCCAAGGCGGCAGGTTTCGTCGGTTTAGGGGAAGACGATGGCATGGGATGCTGTGATGGAGGAAAACCCAAATCGATTGAGGGGAAACTGTCGTGATGTCATGGAACAGGACGTGACGTGGAAGGAATTGAAGGGAATTCACTGGTTCGATGGAATCGGTGAGGTGAGGGGGGAGCCGATGTCGCGGGTGCGACCGAAAGAGAGGAGAGGGGCGCTGTGGAGTTGGGCAGCGAGGATGGCACGTCCGAAGGGGAGGAGGCGAGGAAGGAGCGAAGGAAGGGGCGGCGATGGCGGCGCGAGCGAAGGGCAAGAGGGGGGAGGAACACAACCATCGGCGGGGGCGACGCAGATGAAGGGGAGGAGAGGGGTAGCCAGTGTGGAAGACGGGGAGGAGGGAGCAGTGGGTGCGGCAGCAGCAACAGCGAGAAAGGAGACAGGGAGGAAGAGATCGTGGGGGCGACGCGACCAAGGGTGAGGACACTGCGGCGATGTGTTAGGAGGAACCTTCGCATGAGCGCCAGAGCAAACCAAAAAACTGAGAAGGCCGAACAGGCATAGCTAGTGGAGCGAAACCCTGAGACAGCTGTCGAGGCACAAGTGGGAGAAAAGGCCTGTGGATCGCGGGGAGCACGCGATTTCTATGCGCAATAAGGGCTGGATATTCTTTCGCCGTTCTTCCGCTAAACTACAGAAGAATTAGTACTGCAAAGATTTTGCACCGTAATTTAAAGTGTCTCAATCTTGTGTGTTAAAACACGTGGCGACACCGGCGCACTAAAGTAACAGCCAGCAACGGTACAAGAGGTCCCCGTAGAAGCCACTTTGAGCATAAAGAAATCGATCTCCGTTGTTGTTACAGATCTTCCGGTGGACTCTGCGGCATTGCAGTTAACTACACTAGGGAGACTAATGTGCGAGTACACAAACAAAACCGGCACTGCAGAGTTTCTTGTTGGCCCTAGCAGCACCGGTACGGCCAAATATCGTGCTGGCGAGTTGTGCTGGGCCGTCTGCAATAGAAGAGATTCCTGCAAATCTAGGCGTGGTTTCTCGCGCACCCTGCACCTAACTCAGCAACCACCTTTTACTTTCCCAGCACACTTTATAAGAAGAAAGACTCCTTAGTCGCGTATCATTGGTAGGGTCTGGCAAGCCAAGATTTCTTCAGTTCAGTCTACTCCCCTAAGACATCAGCTCCAAAATTAAGCAGCTTGTGAGACCCGAAGGTGTAGTTGAGATGTCGTCGTCGTCGTCGTCTGCCTCCTCTTCTTCGTTCTTTGACATTGAGCCCCTCGACTGCGGCGAGACCTGCCGCCGCGCCATGGACGCCTGCTCCCTCTGCGGGAAGCCGCTCTCCAGGAACTGCGACATCTTCATGTACAGGTTTTTACCATGCACTGGTTTGCTCCTTTAATTAGCTGGTGCTCTCAGAGTCTCAGATAAGCAAGAAAACAAAATCACAAATGATGCGGTTCTCTGAATGAAATCTGAGTGGTTTTCTGATCCCTTTTTTCGCTCCGAGCAACAGAGGGGACACGCCATTCTGCAGCGTGGAGTGCAGGTACTACCAGATGGAAATGGACCAAGTAAGTGTGAGCATTAGCACCAAGCCTGTGAAGGAGCGAGCTGCAATAAACGGGCAGCGCCATAGGCGCAACGAAACGTCTGCCTCCGAGTCCGGCAATGTCACCATCGCGGCAAATAAGCCCGTTGCAAGCTAAGGAGTAGGCAGAGCCGCGGAAGGGAGGATCCGGTCCCCGTTCAGAAAGTAGAGGGAATATAATAATCCGACCGAGATGAACCGACAGGGTATCTGAGGAAGCAGCAAGCTCGAGTTTCTTTCGGTTTTTATTCTCTCGCTTTTGGTCTGTACATGGGAGCTAGAGTGTAAGTGAGATGGGTGTGTAAATCACGGCATTTCCCGATCTGTGTTTGCATTTTTTGTGTTGCATCCTTGCAATTGCACTCTGTCCCGCCCAATCAGAGCCTTAGGCCCTGTTTAGTACAGCTCTAGATTCTAACTTCTCGTCTGAATCTCGTGGAGCAGTACTAAACACCTAACTTATCAAAACCACCTGATTCTAATTCTCGCGAAGAGCTGTCTCAAAAATAAACTAGCAAGGAGAAACAGCCTTCCCGCAGGTTCTTGTGAGAATCCAACCTTACAAAACAGAAATACCCCTTGAAGTTCCTAGTATTTACCCGCCACTGCCATCGAACTACCCAGCTCATCCCACCGCGCGAAACACCCCAAGTGAACCGGTTCGTTCCCCTCGCGTTGTCGTCTCCCTCTCGCGACGGGCGATTTCCACGTGCGCCGCCTCCGGTCCTCCATTGTCTTGCATGCCACGCACTAGCGCGCCACCTTCGCCCCGTGTGCACCCTCACGCCTCCATCGCACCGCCATGTCCCCAAAGTCTTGCCACCGACCACGGAAACCCTAGAGAGCTTCGTTCCTTACCTTCTTCGCCGCCGCTATTTTCCAAGCACCACCGGCCAGCTCCGGTGATGGTAAGGTCTCTATCCGGCTGTCCCCCTTGCCATCCCTACTCCTCCCTTGTCCTCCTAGATTCAGATCCACATTGGCTCTGTACATTTTCTTTGTATGTCTCGTTTCCTCCCTTTCATTTCTTGTTTGAACGAATGATGCTGCTAGTTGAGATGTAAAGTGGGATGTAAAGTTTATGGCATAGAAATCCACATGTATTTTAGTTAGTTGAGATGCAAATTGCAGATGCTTGCATGTCACATTGTTTCCATAGCATCATGGTACTTTCTGAGTCACTGAAATGTTGTTGCCCATGGAGCAATGTGAGAGGTAAAGTCGATCGATGTGTTTGAAGAAATCTGTGAATGTTTTGTTTGGTTTCATGCTTCTGTGAATTTGTGAAATTTTTCCATGTAATGTTTGAAGCCATCCCTGTTTGAACATTGCACAACCAAGTTTTGATTGCAATAGTTTGCATGTATTGAGTTTTTAACATTCTATTGCGCAATGAATTCCTGAAAAGTTTGCATGTATTGACTCTGATGTTATTCACATTTGAATGCTGTACTGTTATTTCAAATAACATGAATTCCTGAAAAGCTTTATGATCTCTCTCTAATGTTATGAACTGTCATAATGCTACACCTTGTTTAATGGTAATTGTGCTTTGTAATGAACTGGGGGGGCTTTTCAATAGCATCCTGAAATGATGTATCAAGAACCGATGTAGGGCTGGGCTAATCAAAATGTGAGTTTTGAATTTGAAATGAGAAGATTTTCCTCAATTGAATGTTGAACTCTCAACCACATGCTTGAAAGAGAAATTGGCTGTCGAACACATTGCAAAAAAAAGAAGTTATTGTTCATTATTTTTTAAATTTCAAATGTAAATAATGGTATGTGAGTACTACTACCAGATGATGTATGTTGTTAATTGACCTAGTGGAGAATTGTAATATAATTCTTTTTCTTTTGTCCAGTGCATTGTTTCTTGTTCATTATTTGTATGGAATGTCCCAATGAGTGACAATGTAATATAATTATGTTCATTATTTTCAGTACATTGTTTTTTTGACAGGCGAGCATGGTTGAACTACTTTTCCCCTGTTTAATCCACGTTGATTGTGATTATTCATGTGCTAACATTAACTTCATTTTTCTTCGAGTGTACTGAAGTTAATTCTGCGATCATAAGTAGAATTCTTGAGTTGAATGAGACACAAATACAATTGGAGTATTACAACCGGGGGTAACATGGTCTATTGCCTCTAATCCTCCCTTGTATGGTTTTTGGAGTCAACCTATCAGCCAAACGCTTTCAACAGACAGCTCCAAATTCTCAAAGAAATGAATTATTAGAGAATCAGGAGCAGAATCTGAAAAATGAGAATCTGGAGCTCTACCAAACAGGGTCTTAGTGTCCTCGAAAAAAAAGGGAGATCTGATTATTTGTCATTGGCAAAGATGTGCAACATTTTGTAGACACATGAGTGGCAAATCATAAATTGCACATCTTTAGAGTGGCAAATAATCAAATATTCAAAAACAAAAAGAGAATGAATCAGAGCCTTTACATTCGAGGGGGTAAAAGATTGATTAACTATAAAATCTGGCTAAATGTGTGTCTTAATTCTGAACTATACTAACACGAGCAAGATCAACTGGCAAGGCACACTAGCTGCTTTAGCGTTATGGTCTGGGCCATGGTAGGCAAAGCACATTGAAAAACGCGGATGAATATGAACGTTAGAACGTTCGTGTGTGCGACCAAAACGGCAACATAGTAGGGGCCTGTTTGGTTGGTGCCCTGGACTTCATGCCTGAGAAAAAGTGGTGCCTAGATGTAGCCTGGAAAGTAGATGATTTTTGCCTGGCCAGGCAAACCTGGAGATGAGTTGTTGGTTGGAAGTATGTGCCTGGAATTGATAAATAAAAAAATAGACCGTTGGATCAAACAATCAATGTGGATCAAGCCCAGACAGCTGGTTCCCAGGCAGCTGGCTCCCAGGCGTTCATTTCCTACGCCTGAGAGCTAGGCATCAAAGCGCTCTCTTCCAGGCAGCGTCCAGGAGCGTTCTCTCCCAGGCAACGCATCACCAGGTAGCCATCCAAGCAGTCCCTAGATCTGTAGATGCCGGACCATTGGCCTCAGTTTCTCAATTTTCCTCTACAGCAACCGGCCAGGCGGGGCACCCTTCACGAGATGAACGTACAGGCAAATTAAAGGCTAAGCACGTGCCAATACGACACCTCCACTTAGACCGTCTCCAATAGTTAAAGATAATCTTGTTTTTAATATATGTTACATTATTTTTAGAGACAATGTCTTCAATAGATAGTCTCTAACACACTCTCCAACATTTATATTTTATATATTTTTTAACGGACCTACATGTCAACTAGAGTAAATAAATGTATCATGTCTTGTTTCGCATGGTGCACGACCGTCTCTTCAAGAAGAGACGACATGTGCTCTCTCTTCTCTACCTCTCTTTTTCACGTAGAATTTTATTGACGTGGTATAGCTAAAAAACGATAATAAATACACTATTATAGGTACCCTTAGCTAATTCAGAATCTTCTTTCGAGCCGTGCATTGTTCACAAGGCGCAACTTGTCACGCACCGACCACTGAAACGAGAAAGAAAAAAGCTCGTAAAGGTCCTCGTCCCTCCGCAAATTAAGTTTATTGGTACGCGGCTTTGTCCGTGTCGTACGACGTTGGTGCGACTGATCACCCGCTCCACTGCAGGCATGCAAGTGTAGCGCTCTGCTACATTCTTCCGTCAGTACAGATCATTGGCAGTGTTCTCTATCGATCGATCGATCGATCGGACGCCGGCCACCACGTAACCGGCACCTATGCAATCAAGTGCCCAAAGCGTCGATCCCATCACCGTTTCCAAATCACAAGGCGCTGCTTGGCACGCACATCCGCGTTCCCGACACGAAAAAGGAGAAAAAAAGAAAGATTCTGCGAGCATATGCTCTTTTAATTTAGAAGCGAAAAGGTGAACAGCACTGTTGTCTTAGCTAGGCGTGCGGTTGCGATGGAACGATCTCTCTCATTTGCGCGCCTAACCATGTGACGTGGATGTCTCGTACGTGGGCAAACCCTGCTCTTAAGAGTTCCCAAAGGCAATTGAGTGCCGTAGTTAGTTGCGAGCCTCACATCGTTGCATTAGTTTAAAGCAAAGCTTAGTTTGAGGCGGCCTAATGCTAGCGGTGTAGGCTAGCTAGCTCGAGGCCGGCACATGCTTCCAGCGAGAGGCACGATCACTGCACGAATTAAACTACTGATAGGAATAAGCGTGACGGAGTGGAACACATGCGCTTCTGGGAGAAAAATTGGAAAGTTTATGTCTGTTACGTAACGTCCAAATTTTCAATTTTCTGAGTTTCCGAAAATTTTAAATTTTTTTAAAAATAACCATTTGGTTTTACTAATTTGCTAAAGCTTAATTTGAAATTTAGAATTTAAAAGCAATTTAACTTGAATTAATTAAACTTCAATTAATTCAAAAGTTGGTTTAATTGAGCTTTCTGGATTTTATTGGATTTAAAAAGCTAAGGTGTTGTTTTAAAGCCTTTTCTTGGTTTTTGTTGGATTTTAAAAGAGGTTTTCCTTTGTCCCTATGTTAAAAATAATTAATTACAAAAATTAAAAGCAATAGTTAAGCTGAAAATATTTTTATTAAGTTTTAAATAATTCAAGAGATTTCTGTGCATTTTTCTTGAATTTTTGGACAGCTTTTAGCTATTTTCTAAAAAGGTTTTTGCTTTTATGCTATTTTGTTTATTCAAAAACCATTAAAAATCTTCCTATTCACCTTGGGCCGAATCTCTTCAGCCTACCTCCCTTTTCTCCTTCATGTCTGCTGGCGTCTGCTCAACAAGACAAACCCAGCGTCCCATCCTCGACACCGTCCGATCTTGATCGGACGGCTCCTATCCGTCGCCACCCACTCCATTCTCCTCGCGCTCGCTTCCACCGACAAGGCCGCCCACCCGTCACGATCGCTTCGCCATCGCTTTCGCCCTCCCGCTGTTGACGCCCATGCGGGCGCGCCAGCGCTAACGCCGCGACGTTTTTGTTGGCACCGTCCGCCTCCCCATCCCATCTCGCCACGCCGCGTCACCTCCCACCTCCGCCAGATCCGCCGCCGCACCCACCCCGGCGCCCTCGCCTCTCTGGTCATCTTCTTCTTCACGCCCGCCCGCGCCGCTTGCAGATCACAGCCACAAGATGAGTGCATTCCGCGCTATCAAGACTCGCCTCCCGTCGCCTGCCTCACAGCGCATTGAAGGCGGCATCCTCCTTCGCACCCACTGCCGCCACCCACTCCCCCTCCCATGCCCTGCTCTGCCCATTGTGCGCCCATGCCGAAGCTCCGCCATGGCCGCCAAGGTCCTCTGCTGCCCATCCCTCTCTCTCAGCCTCCCCGCGCCTATTTAAGGCGAGCATCAGACGCGCCTCCCACTCCTCTTGCTCCCCCCCATTCACTCTCCCTCTCTCGCCTTCTCTTCACCATAATCCAAGGAATTTCGCCGCCGGCCGTGAGCTCCGTCGCCTCCATTTGCGCCGCCTCCGAGCCTCCTCCGACGCCATAGACCCCACCTCCAAGTTTGCAAGACCGAGGGCTTCCCCGTGCGCACCACCCTGTCCCCGGAGCCCTCACGAGCACCGCCACAGATTCAATGCGCCCGCCGTTTTTCCTCCCGCTGAACCTCCTGCTGCCGCGTCACTAAGACCCTGCACACTAGCTTCGCAGCGACGCCCTCTCCTTGAAGGTGCCCTCGCCAGCCACCAAGACCCCGCCGTTCACCGGCGACCATCGGGCTGACCTGGCACTGCCATCGTGGCGCTCCGTCAGCGGCCACGTCAGCCCTCTGCTGATGTGGTTGCCCTGTCAGCAAGCACACGTGGCTTTTCTCGATTTTCCTTTAGAAAAATAAATCGAAAAATCAAGAAAATCCAGATTTCATCATTTTATGCAAATTCAAACTTCCGAAGGCCATAACTTCCTCATTCGAACTCCGATTCGAGTGATTCAAATTTCTAAATTCATATAAATTCATTATCTTCCTATTAGTATTTATTTGAATTTTTTTGGAGTTGTTTTATTTATTTAGCTTGTTTCACGCGTATAGATTCTAGTGTTTCGGACGAATTCGTGGACCCGACAATTGAAGCATCTCTACTCTTCAATGAAGGCAAGTCATAGACCTTTGATTATGTTGAACCCATGTTATAAAACTATATTGTTTGATATAAACATGCATTGCTAAGTTTATAAAAATGGTTTCGGGAATAGTTAATTACTAATCGCCATTATGCCTCCTTGATAAATTGTGAATGATATGTATCCTTGAATGACATAATTCCTTGGACACCTTAGGATGGTTAATTATTAGTTGTATATTATTGTACTACCAACTTGGGTATCGTTTATACTTAGCCATGCTTTAGCGATACGATGGATTCATGATCACATACTCAAAAATAATTGAACTTGACTTAATGATATATAGAACTGTGGTGCGATACCACTGTTGTGCAATTGTGGTGCGAGATCACTGTTGTGTCAATTGTGGTGTGATGCCGTTGTTATTAAAATTTGTTGTGTCATGGCAAGAATTATCATTTGGCCGGGTTAAACAAAAATGATTTAAGCTCGGGCGAGTGGTTGGATAGAAAAGGAGGAATGCGAGAGGCAATGCGGGAGGCATATTATAGGGTACGGGAGGTACTTAGGTGCGCGAGGCACATGGAATGCGAAAAGTCTCGCCTGAGCAACCACTAAGGACTTAACTTTGTGCGCCATTGATCTAGGCCATACCATGCAACTACAAGTTCATTTATGGGGTGGACTGGGCCAACTAATTAGCAATGTTTTGGTTCGATTCTGTTTTGGTTGGGAACGGCGCAATAGGGGGCCAGTATGGCGAAACCTTAGCGAGCAGAACCGAGTCAAAACAGAACTTTATAAAAGCCTTGACACGCTCTCTAGACTGCTTACCTAAGGTAGTGAGCAGTAGCATTGGCCATGCCAGACCAACTAGAGAGGTCGTGTATTGTGGATAAAGCTGTACAACCTCTGTAGAGTGTAAAACTATTCGAATAGCCGTGTCCCCGGTTATGGACAATGTCTGGTGATTTCACACGAGGGGTAGATTTTCATAAGATGTTGGAATGGTTTGGTTGGAATGGTTGAGAAGTGAACAAGTATTCACTGCTTGTTGGTTGGAAAGTGAACGGGGTGTTCACTAGTTATTTCAAAGAAACTTGTTTACTTATGTATTAATCCTTTAAAACAATGCTTCACAATCTAATTACTGTATTTAACAGTCAAATATTGCTTTTTACAAAATAGCCATAAAGCTATCCTTGTCAAACCTTGCATGAATATTACTTGCATACATTTCTCTGTGACTTGCTGAGTACATTCAAAGTACTTACGGCTTTATGCCCTCTAGTTGATCAGTCGCTGAAGAAGAACCAGGAAACACCGAGTTCTACGAAGAAGACTACTTCGAAGACTATGCGTATTAGGTCGCGTCCTCCACTCGATTGCCCGTAGGCATATTGGGTGACCTCCACCAGTTGCTGGTTTTCGCTGCAAGCTACCTTTTATTATTAAGCCCTGCTAGCACCCTCTGTAAGACTTGACCATAAGGTCTTTTGCTACTATTAATATTAATTTGTCTGCTTCACCTATAGTATGTTGTACGGTTTTTTATACACCAATGTTGCGACTGTGTGCACTAACTACTGATCCAGGGAATAGTGCAGATATACACAGAGGGTCCTGGATCCGAAGATCCGGGGTCCCGACAGGTTAATTGTTGCTTAAACCGGCACACATGCACGGCGGGGCCAAGCTAACCTTGCCCGTGCTGCCGTGCATGTGCCTGTGCGTAGAGGTGAAAACCAATTGAATACGGACGGATAATGGTTCTGTTATATTTGTTTTCATATTTTTTTTCGGATACGGATATAAATACGAATACATTGGGTACCAATACGAATACAAAATAATATCAAATATAAATATGGAGCGAATACGAATCGATACTAATACAGTCACGAATATTTTTCGGAACGTGAAAACCCCTTAAATTGTATGTCAGAAATTAACAGAAACATATAAGTAGTTTATTTGATCCAAACATTCATGAATTGTTCATATGTTTAGCAATCACACATAACATTCACACTAGCAAGCTGCGTTAATTAGTTCATCGTAGACATAACAGTTCATCAGCATGTATGTTGCCGTGACAAGATCTTGGATTACAAAATCTTGAGATCACAGCGAGCTCTTTCTATTCACATATCACAGCAAAAGACAGAACAAATAACATTGTTAAATGACTCAACTAACATTGCTAAATGACTGAACATTGAAAAATCTTGTATTAATCAACAACTAACATTGCTTTTTTTAGATAATGGAGGAGAAAATTCTCTTTCGGCATCTGCATCAAAGATACACACAGCCCAACAACTAACATTGCTAAATGACCCTAGGAGCAAATGCATCGGCGTCAGCATGTATGTTATAGTGACAAAATCTTCAGATCACAGCAAGCTCTTTCTGTCCACAGATCACAACAAAAGATTACAAAATCTTGAGATCACAACGAGCTCTTTCTATTACAGATCACAGCAAAAGATTACAAAATCTTGAGAAAACTTGAAGTAGTTTTTTATGATCTCATCCACAAGCTTACCTCAATGGCGTTGGCGGCAGATCGGCCGACGGGCAAGCAGGCGACTAGCCGGGCGAGGCGGGCCACAAGAGGGGCCCAAGGGGGGCGGGGGGGGCGGAGGAGGCGGACGAGCTGGCCGTGAGGAGCCGGAGGAGGCGTAGGGGAGCCGGCGGAGGTGGCCACGAGGGGGAGCCAGCAGAGGCACGGGGGAGACGGGCCAGGGGGATCCGGCTGAGGCTGGCGAGGTGGCCGACAAGGCAGGATCGGCCTGATGCTGCACGGCATGAGGAGCGACCGTGACGACGTGTGTGACTGTGGAGTCATCGAGTCAGGCAGTCAACCGTCACTGAGAGGAAACCCTAAGTCCCTAATGGAGGCGGGCTAATGCTTTGCTGATGGACCGGTTCAGGAGTTCGGCTGAATTCCAGATATCCAAACTTCTTATAATCGAGATAATCTGTATTCGTATTCGACGGATACTAGGGCTACCATATTTGTATTCGTTTTCGACAAAAAAAACGTATTCGTTTCTGATCCGAGACCATCCGAATTCGTGTTTCGTTCGGATCAGTCGGAAACTATCCGATCTATTTTCACTCCTACCTGTACGTCAGCAACGACCGTGTCTCAGTGGTGGAGCTAGCTAGAGCAAATATGGTTATGGAACAACATCTATACCAACTAACAAAATTGGACCATCCTTAAATTAAAAAGAACAAGGGACATTCTAGATTTCTTGATGATGTATGCTATCACATATCATCGGGAAAAGGGAACTGCTATCTTCACTCCCAACGAGGCATGGGCACTTCTCCATTCTCCGGTGGATCTGAATCATCCCTAAGTACGTACTACAAGATCCATGGGTCGTTGGATCGTGCAACAACGGCTCATATTAGTTGTTGCCTGATCAAATTAACAAATCCTGCCCCCTTATTTTCCATCTATTAGGTCACTCCAAAGTCCGAACCGTCGATTTGTCATCCGAAAGCCAAAACAAATTGCATGCAGTTGGTTGTGATTCCGGGAATGTAGTTGATCGGGATGCTCTCTTGCTCGCCTTCTCCTAAAACCAGGTCAACCAGGACCGGACCGGTGGTTGAGCCGGAAAAAATTGGGTATGGAGGTTTTGCGAGGCAGGGCACACTCACATGATCGAAGATGTAATTGATTCGGGAAAACCGGTTGACCTGGTTGGGTTTTCGTCGACTCAGCTAACTCAGTCGGGTTTTGCTCATGATGCCAATAGACCAGAAAAAACCCTCAAATGAAAGAACTTTGAAGACAAAATTGAAGGGCGTGTTAGTACTTTGGGTGTTACCAGGTTTTAGTAGGAATCCTCTTGTAAAATTGATAGATACACATAAATTTTTTTCATCTTTCTCTCTCTCTCTCTCATTGCGACCGACAACTCCTCTCTGTTCTCTGCTTAACTTCGCCTCCATCAGTAAGACACGATGCATTTCTCCACTTGCTTGCTTTGCTTGTGTCTACTCTCTAGTCTCTAGTTAAAATAAGTGTTAGATTTCTACACTTCTATTTTCCAATCAAATATTAATATAGTTAGATCTAAGATATATATAGTAAGATGTACGTTGACAATTCATGTATTAAGCTAAACCTGTAATGCATCTCGTTGTGAGAGAAATTGGAGCATATGTAAACATATTCATTCAAAGAAGAAAAAAAGACTAGAACATCAACATTTGAATGATTATGAAATGAAATAAAAAAAAACATGTGATCCTACGGGTGACCCACTGGTTCGACCACCGGGTTTGATAACCATACGGCACATCGATCCCCACCCCCTGTTGTTTTTTTTTAAGAAATCGGGCTCAGGCCTTGCCCATGGTGGGCTACTCATCCATCCAGTAGCCTATATAAAGGGGTCCCCCAACTATTGTACTACGGTTTTATAGAAGAGTAATAAAGAAAAGCCAGAAGTCCCCTCATATCTCTGTATTCAATCTACTATTATGTTCTTGTGTTCTTGCATTGTTCTTACGATTCTGAGTTTGCCTACGAGGTAATTGCTCGGACTGTACTCGCCAGCGACAGTTACTCAACGTTATCAGCACGACTATGCTCTCCGGCCTGCACAGATTGAAAAGGTAATCGTCAAGAACGATGCCCGTAGATCGAATCGTTTTCTAGATTGCTTTCAATTCTGCAATTGTTCCTTTCTATATTGTTTTATCTGACGGTGCAAATCCGCTCTAATTTACCGCGAGTCGACTTGAAATCGCCGGCACAATGTCGATCGGTAAATTGCATGAAAGAGTAGATGATGATTGCACTGCGGATTACAGATCCGTTCTAATCTACCGCGAGCAGACATAAAGCCGCCGGCCAAGCCGATCGGTCGATTACATGAACAGTAATTGCATGAACAGTACGCGAAAAATATATTCACGCATGGCAGTCGGCCCGAAACCGCATCGCGACGCCCCGGCCTAGAGTCGCGCCACCCTCCAAATTACGCCCATGCTGAAGCTCCACTCAGACGGCCCTCAGACCACGCCACACCGGCTTGAAGTCGCACCAGACGGCCATTGCACGATCCAAGACGGCCACCACACTCGCCCCGGCCCGCCCGTCCGCTATTGTCAGTATGGCTTGGACCCGTCATGCCATGCCTCCCGATCCGCGCCACCGCGATGGCACGGACCTGTCGCGCCACGCTTCCCGGTCCGCATTGCCGCATGGCTCGACCCGCTAACGCCAAGACCTCCTAGTCTGAGCCACCCAAGACTGGTGCCGCCGCCCAAGATCGATCGCGCAACTCCTCACGCCTGTTGTCGGCTACAAGACTAGCTCGCCGCCGATTAGGCGCGCCGCGCTTCTCCTCGGCCTCGCACCACGAGTCCTCCATGGACAGCTGCCACCTCTGCACGGGCTGCACCGACATTGCCGCCTCAAATGGGCGCCGTCGCCAATGAAAACAGGAGCTAGGGAAACCCTAGCTCCCACTTTGATGCGGGCGGGGTAGGCCGGTTGAGAAATTGGGCTGCCGGTGGAAATTCGAAAAAGGAGAAAACCAAAAAAATAAATTTTGCAAAGGGCCCCTGGGATTCTCAAAATTACAGGGTTACTTACGCAGATAAGGAAATTTGGCAATAAAGCCCTCGGAATCTCTTAAAATTGCCCATACTCGACAATTTCCTCTTGTGCCACCTTATTATTTCACTACCTATGCAACTTAGACCAGATTGGATTGGCCACCTATTATTTCACCAACAGTTCCTAGCTGATAGCTCGCTAGCATGAGGCAGCGAATCACAGCAAACCATGCATGTCCCACCACAACGCCAGCGCCCATACCGGCCCGCTGCTCCAGCACGTCCAAGTAATCTGCAACTGCATGTAGCTAAGCTAGCGAAATGGCCTAACCGAAGGCGACGCCCACAAGGCATTGATCGAGGGCCGGAACGAAACGTCGCCGTCGCCTTCCCGGCGAAAACGACGTCGCATGGAAACAAATGCGTGTTTTTTTTTATATCAGGATCATCGACGACGCCACTGGCTGGCTGATACACTATACACGCGTGCACCATCCCCGGCCCGCGCGGTCGATAAAAGTTGCTAGCTGATGCGTGTATGTATGCGGTATTAATTGCGCCCGGTTTCTCTTCATGCTGTTCGATCATACGCATTTTTTTAGTGAGAGATTGAGATCATTTTTTTAGCTGTGGATGGCAACCCAACGCGTGTATTGGGTGTGTGTCATGAAAGTGACCACTGACAAGGACATACACCGTATGTATAATGCATAAGCACTGTATTCGATTCTAAGTAAAATATTGCTCTGTTTTTCAGATAGGTCCACTTAACATTCCCACTTGTACGTGTCCTTGACTTTCTTGTAAGTGTATATCTAGTCCTTGAGGGTTTGGCAAATAGCACCATCTCCAAGGAGGTTTGTGATTCGTGGTTCACTTATAGCTCACCAAAATGCGCAGCTCATGAAGACTGTCAAGTCTCGTATGGTGTTCTCCGGTTCATTAGTACGGATACAAACTTCACTTGCACGCTGTTCTATTTGGAAATTCCTGTTAAACGCCTAAGCGTTGGACCTCTCGAATCCTTCCTGACGAGTTTTTTTTTTACCGAGGAGCTTTGCCCTTCATTTCAAGTAGAAAAGAAATACACCAACCCCAACGGGCTACATCAAAGGCACCAGCACCAGCACCGGAAAGAAGTCTCAAACTATAACTCCTACCAAAACACCAACAACACCCACAAGGCAAAATGCCACCCCCAACAAACAACGAAGTCTAGGGCGAGCTATCAACGAGGCAAGGCACAAAACTAGGAACCATGACACTTGTAAGGGCTTGAGATGCAACCATCAACTCCAGTGTACTCAACGCCATTGATTGCGCCAGCATCAACACAACACCAAATGGCAACCACAAACAAGACAAACAAAAAAGAGAGCACGTGGGACCACATCTAACACAACACAAACAGGATGTCCGGCAGGACAACTTTGGGCAAGAGAGGGGACAACCCTTCCACTCACACCATGATGAAAGGGACGACGAGCACAACCATAGTCCACATGACACACCAAAACGACTGTTTGCCTCAAGCAAGGACTCGGACCAACTGTACTCACGGGGTCTCTACCACGATCGGTCTGCTCAAGGGCACGATCAGAGAATGAGCGTCTGGTCTTCTCGCCTCCTCAACGATAAGTCTAATTTAGGCCAACGGCACACAAACGAGCACACCCAATAGCAGCAATCTGGCCGGCCCTACTCCTCACGCACACTGCTGCAAGCTGCGCCGCTCATGTGGATCGCCGCCATGGCACACGTGTTCTCCCTTCACATGACCGCGAAGGGTTGCACCACCAGCGACTGACCCGACGACGAGGAGAAGGCAAGCTTGGTGGTGTTGAGTGTAACGGGAGTCGTCCTCGCCGTGCAAGTGGACGTAGCCAATGCGATGCCGAGTGCGCCAGGGATGTGCGCACCTGCGTGCCCCAACACCACACTCTGCGGGGCAACGTCGGTTAGCACCAGAGAAGAAGGGGGTGGCGGTGCGGCTCCACGGAGGTTCCTTGGCCGAATGGAGAGGGGAAATGGTGGAGGACTCTCGGGAACGTGATATGACGCACATGGCTTGGCAAAATCCTCACTGAAGAGAGAGATCGGGGTGGGGTGGTGTGGTGGCTAGTGGCGGATTGGTTCTAGAGGAGGTGGGAGTTGGGGGAATGTGTGGGGTAAAGAATTGTAGTACTAGTGCTCTCCTTTTATAGGTGTGGGTGGCAAACGAGCGGGCGCGACACGATGGGGTGGTCGATGGTGGTTTCGACCGACATTGATGGCATGCACTGACGAGGGGAAATGACAACGCTTGAATACTCGTGGTAGTGGGGTGTTGATGGTGTGCATTGATGGCGGGGCACGACGTGGGCGACTTGGTGCAGACGATCGGGTAGCGTAGTACTTGACCGAACAGAGCAAGCGTCGGGAGGAAGAAGAAGAAGAAGAAGTGAAGAAGAAAGAAAGAAAGAAGAAAGAGGGAAGATAGGCCAGTGGGCCGGAGAAAGAATGGGCTCGGCCCAAAGCAAAGTGGATTTTTGGCCCAGAACCGAGATTGAAATTCTGATATTTGTATTTGGTTTTTGGAGGGTATTTGAAATGGAATTTGATATTTGAATTTGAATTGGAGTTTAGAAATTTTATTCAATAGCGAATACACTTCAAATGAAAACCAACAAATTAAATTAATTAATTTTTATTTTTAAACTAAACAAAATTTTGGTCGTTACAATATGTGATAAACTAGTGTATTGCTATGCATATTTTTTGAGACATGGTATCTACATATTATCGGACTATTTATGCCATTAATGAACTAGGTGTGATGAACTAAGTGCGAACTTAGTTTTATGTATGTGATGAACTAAGTGTAAATGTGTGATGACTTATGAGTTATCAGCTAAATGTGGTAAACTAAGTGTCATGTCTATGATAAACTAATTAACACATCTTGCAAGTGCAAATGTTATGTGTGGTTGTTGAAAATATGAACAATTCATGAATGTTTGGGTCAAATAAACTAGTTATATGTTTTCGTTAATTTCTGGCGTACAATTTAAGGGGTTTTCACGTTCCAAAAAATATTTGTGACCCTATTCGACATTATTCGTATTCATATTTGTATCCAGGATATTCGTATTCATATTCGCATCAGAGGAAAAAATATGAAAACAAATATGGCAGAGCCATTATCCGTCCGTATTCGATTCGTTTTCACCCCTAACCATGTGCCTGGTTTTGCTCATCCACTTGACTCGCCGCATAGCACTGAGCCAGCTTTAGGGGCTGTTTGGTTGGAAGCCAAAAATTGCCTTACTTTGCCACAAGTGACTTAGGTAAGTTTGATCAAGTTAGGCTAGTGTCTTATTCCTAGCCGCAAGTAAGATATACTAAACTTTTTTCAACTAGATCTCGCATGTCATAGACACAAAAGGTTGTGGCAACATTATCCATTTTTATGAAATGGCAAGAGAATTGCCAATATTTCATTAAAGAAGGAGAGTCAGGCTGGAGAAACTAGCCTAGCCAGGCTGGCAAAATACCCAGAAAAAACAGTGAAAAAAATAGAGAAACAACATACACTATAGAGAAGCAAGATGCGGTATCGGGGCAAGGCAAAAAAGCTTCCCTCTATGCACTATGCAGACCCCCCACCCCTAAAAAAAACTGGAAAAAACTGAAGAAAAAGAAAAACTCTCATATATTTCGGCGCTGTTTTGGGTTGATTTCTTTCTTGAGAGGTGTCTACCTCCAATAGCGGCCATCACATCATTTGCTCTACCATTCCATGCCCGGTGGGGGGGGGGCGATGGAGCATGTCTCAAAACCCTACTGGGTCCTCTCTCAGCTTGGACTTCTGGGCTTCCGATGCGCAGGTTGCTATGTGTGGTCGGCTATGCTGCCATCCTCCCACATTGAAGTGAAGCATCCTAACGTTCATGCTTGGTTCATTGTCGGTGCTAGCACTGTAGCTCGACAAGGTCTTTTCTATCAGGAGCTTTGGCACTCCTTTGTGGTGCCACAATGGCCCTGACTATCCTAATCATGAGTCGATAGCACCCAATCCACCATTTATTGCCTACTCTTTTGCTCGCATTTGTGTTGCCTCGTGGGTTGCAGCGGAGGATTGATTTTGTCTATTTTGGATTGTCCGGCCGATGATCGCGCCCCTAGGCGTTTGCAGCGCTATATGGATTATCATGAAAGCGCAATGTCTCCCATCGATAAGTAGGCCAACAGTTTTGTCGCCTCACTTATTATCCATGCCCGAGCTTCTTCTTTAATGATCGCTACTGTCCCTAATGCTTCGTTTCTTTGATGTTGAAAGATCCTTCTGTTCCTTTCTTTCTAGATTTGCCATAGAGTCAAGATCATCAGGGAGCCTTTCCCTTTCCTGTTAGTGACTTGTTCTCTTTGAAATCTTCCCATCCACCAATCAAGGATGGTACCCTGAGCGTGACTTGTTCTCTTTGAAATCTTTCCATCCACCAATCAAGATGGTACCCTGAGCATGCCATTGTGTCAGAGATGGGTTGTTGTGTTGTGCCCAGTTTGCTATGACGCTCCAAACTTTTTGTATATAGGTACATTCCACAAACAAGTGAAGGGTTGTTTCTAGGTGGTTTGTACAGAAGGGGCACCAATGATCATTTGGCATGTGGTGAACTGATAGAACATCTACTATTGGTAATCGTTGTTGGACAAGTAGCAATGCAAAAAAATTACATTTATGTGGTGCCCATGCATTCCATATGAGACTAACATAGGTTCTTTCGATTGATCCCAAGAATTGTGCTTGATATGCTGACTTTGCCGAGTAGGTCTCTGTTGTCGTCCATTTCCAGGTTATTTCATCCGGTATGTCTGGTGTGAGTACTACCTGGGCAGTATTATTGTATAGGCTCAGAAAATCCTCCAAATGGTGCTTTGTGATCTTTCTTCTGAGGTCGGCTATCCATTTGTTTTCCAATAGTGCTTCCTGCACTCTCCTATTTTTCTTCGCTACGATACTATAGAGACTTGGGGCCAAGTTTTTCAAAGGTGTGGCATTTAGCCAGGCGTCTTTCTAGAATTTTGCCTTGTTGCCACTTTCCAAGGATACTTTTGTGGATGCACGAAACAGAGCGTGATCGGTGATCGACCTCGTTTATCGGCAATTGCGTCCCATTCCATTGCTTGTCCGGCTCCTTCCATTGGTACCACAACCAACGAAGGCATAGAGCCCAACTAAAAAAGGTGAGCTGAAGCACTCCAAGGCCACCTAGCTTTTTTGGGCGGCACACGACATTCCAGTTGACCCAGCATTTCCCCCCGTGCACATGTCATCTCCGCTCCAAAACCAAGCCCTGCGGTGTTTGTCAATCTGTTTTCGAGTCCATGCAGGTAGGTCAGTGAAGGGCTACGGGTAGGCTACACTAGCGCAAATTAATAAAAATTCTACCCGTAAACCAAGATCACTGCAGTTATAGATCACGGTCTTACCACTAGACGCGCAGGTGCGGAATTGATGCATCACGTCGGGGCAGAGTAGTCATACTAAGTTGATGCAGCACGTCGGGGTAGAGTAGTCGTACTACTTCCTCGTCCTCGTCGTGGCGTCCCACGTCCGGCTCCTCTCTTGCGGTTCGTCCAAACGCCACAGATCCGGCGCCTCCAAAGGTATCCACACGTACGGGAGGAAGCGACGCACGCCGGACTACTAGATCCGCGCGAGAGACTAGGGCGTGGGAGGGTGGCGGCGTGGTTTGAGGATGTCACGAAAAACTCATCATGAATCTGTCGCGCCTTGCCCTCCTTTTATAGACGTCCTTACAATGGGCTTCTACTAATAGAGGCCCATTAGGACCCAATGCCCGATCTAATTCGGATCCAATCCGAATTAGGCTTCACTTAAGTGTGTGTGACCTATAGGTTCACGTATGTTTAGACATGACGCGAGTATACATACTTGGTCAATAGTTGGTAGCGCCTCTAGCAAGACGTGCCAACTCCTAAACGCACACAAAGATCATATCGACGAACCATCACAACGTTATGTACATGCCAATCCCTTTGCCTCACGATATTCTGGCCGAGCTCCAAGTCGACCACTCTATCTCGATCCTATGATCCGAAATCCCTTACTAGGTTAACTCTTAACCTTAAGTAGCATGGCCATGCATTTACGGATCCGATCACTCGAGGGCCAGAGATATCTCTCTCGGAGAGGGCAAATCCCATCTCGACCGACCATGCCTCGCAAAGATGCTTCATGACAAACCCGAAGCTACCTTTATAACTACCCGATTCACGGAGTAGCGTTTGATAGTCCCTAAGTAGGTCGATTCACATCTCAAGTACATGCGACAATCTCGTGTCTAAGGACAAGGCGTACACATTGTGTAGAGAGAACCATAAGTATAATTGTTATGTCTCATGTTGGGTCGGTCCAACCCCATGTTCTAAACATGTGTCCACATTATTGGTTTGACATCTCCATGTCTATGACACGTGAAACATGGTCATCAACCGATACATGTGCTAATCCATCATTCACGTGTGTCCTCACATGAACTCCGACTAGGGACAACTTTAGAATAACCATATAAGTAAAGAGTTTCACAAACAAGTCACATACTTGTTAATCAACACAAAGGTAATATTCAAGGAACATTTATCAAATCATGGATACAATGAAATATCATCATCTCTATGATTGCCTCTAGGGCATATCTCCAACAGTCAGACAGTGTCATATGGTAGGTGGGCATAGAAGTGAGTACCACCTTAAATGTTGTTAGCCTTCCAGCACTCGATAGCATTTTCTCTTTATAACCTGCAAATCTCGTTTCGATCTTGTCCAGGAGGGGTTGTAGATGTACTTCCCTTAGCCTTCATAGTGAGAGCAGCAAGCCCAAATACATGCATGGCATGCACTTCCGAGCGACCGGGAAGGTTAGTAGAATGGTGTCTAGGTCTAAGTGTTGACACTAAATTGGAATGACCGCACTCTTGTTGATGTTTATCTTTAGTCCTGTGACTTCCCCAAAAATGGTAAGCAGCCCCTTTAAAATTGTCTATGTCTTCCTTGAATGGTGACATGAAAATCATAGCATCATCTGCATATAGGGATAATCGTGCCTTTACCGTCCTTCCGCTAAGAGGTGATACCAGCCTAGGTTTGTAGTCGTGTGTAACAAGCATTGCAAAGCATCGATTGCCAAGATAAATGTCACATCCCCATTTTTTTATTAAATGAAATTAAGATGCATCGCATGATCATGCATTCATTTTTTGGAGCAAATGTATAAAATCTTGCATTCAGTTTAAACATACAAGTCAAACCAAAGCTCCAAATGAAAGCAGAAACAAAAACTTATGATCATCATTGGAAAATATATTATTTAACTCTTATAATATTTATCATGAATAAATATAATTGTTCCCAAATTTTTAGGAACCAAATCAACCCTAAGAAAAATCAAAACCCATTCCAATAACCCTGCGGTTAAAGAATTAAAAACAAGCAAATAATACTTGAACAGTGAGGTTAGAAATTTTATATGTGTACTAGGTCAACCAGGAACCTCTCTAAAAAATATCAGTTTTTTAGGATTTTGTTTGCTATTTTTTAAACCCACGGTCAAAGTCTGGGAATTTAAAATCAAACCAGTCAACTGTTGGACCCAAACGGTGTTGGACTCGAGTCTGACCCGAGCCAATCGACTTGACCGAACCAACTAGACCACACCTGGCTTGAACCCACGCCTGACCACACCGCTTTGTGCCGCTGCGACCTCGAGCCTGCCCATCAACTCCATCTTCCTCCTCCCATTGGCGACGCAGGACACACACGCCACGTCTCTGTTGAGCTCTAAGCTGCGCCAGTTGACACCGTCAATCCACCACCTCCATCCTCCACTCCCGTGTGTCGCCGGTAAACGTCGTTGCCTTTCCCATCTTTGCCCGAGCATAAACCCCATTCCCTACCCCCCCTCATCCTCATTCTTCCTCTCGGGGCTGAGGAAGAAGACACCCATGTGAGCTCTACCCTAAACACCACACCTGTGCGCCCTCTCTGTTCTTTGTTCATTACCGTCCCCTTTTGAGCTAATGCCAGCCTTTGTTTTCGGTTGTAACGCTAGGAACACCGCAGTGCCATTTTCAGCTCCAGAGTGCGCCCTCAGCTGCACCATGAAGCTTCGCCACGCCATTTGTGTCTCCAGTTGGTATTATCCTCTCTAAAGTGTGTCACCATGTGCCTTAGGGTATGAGGATGTTTTCCCCTCAATGCATTTTCTCAATGCTTCGTAGGAACATCCAAAATTTGAAGTTCCTCCTATTTCGGCCGAAACGGTAACTTTCTTCTCCATCTCCAGCGTGGTAAGCTAGTACTCAATTCCTTGCTTGTTCACCACCTATAGGTCTCACTTGAGCTCCCTTGAATAATCAATTCCCATCTCCATATCCAGATCGACCTCTCCACATTGAACCCCTTCACCGCTGTGGACCTCACGGTCGACAAGGCAGCACCGACCATCCCCGGCCACTCTTCTCCGCACAGGTAGCATCCATGAGACACGTAGATGCATTGGCACCCGCTTATTTGGACAACGCATAGCTTTATTGTCGCATGCACCTTTGGCCAAAGCACACCGCCGCCCATCTCCGACACGCTGCAGTTACGAGCCACCATAGAGGTTGCTACTGGTACCATTGGGTGCGCACGGCTATTAGGGACCCATCCCTACCCTTGGTTCACGTTGGCCTGAACCACCTCGCCGGCGGCGAGCCCGGCAATGAACCACTGCATTTTTGGGTTTTTATCGTACTCTGACCGGCACTGTAGCAAGGTGATTAGCAGCGAATCCTGATCAATTAAGTGCTAATGATTGCTCAATAGTTAGTGACTCTCTTAAAGAAGAAATGAGTCACTTACACGTGGGACCGCAAACAGAAAACGAGGAAACTAAACTGGTTTTGCTTAGAGTATGACATGCGAGTCCCGCACTTTAAGTGCACAGTGCACTGAGCAGTGGACCATGGACCCGACTCATGGACCCTCGGTCCATGCACTATGCATGTGGACCGAGTCTATGACCTACAGGCCTCACCTATCAGAATGAGTTAAATTTAGAAACATAAATAGAAAATGACTCTATGCACTGGACCCTACTCGTCAGCGACCGAGGCTAGGTAAGCTCGGGTGAGAAAAGTATTTAATGCATTTATAATTTCCGAATTGAGTTATTTTTGTACTGTAAATTCAAAGAGCTTCAAAAATTCATAACTAATACATCTTAACTCCAATATGAGTGAAACCAATTTTGTTGGTTTTCATTTTTTTAATGTACTTTAATTTGAAATAGTTGTGAATTTTTTTCTGTCACAGAAAATAATGATATTGGGTTTTGCTCCAGAACCGAATTATTTTTACACTAAAAATGTTGTTAACTTTGAAAATTCGTAAAAAATGCAAATAAACTCCAAATGGGGTGATTCAAGTTTTATTGTACATAAAGTTTTATTATATTTTTAACCATTTAATCCTTTTTCACCACTGTTCTACAAATGTTTATTAAATAATTAAAATCGGATGAACAATAATAAAAGTGATTTTTCAGCATTTTCTTACTTTGTGATTTTCAAACTGCTATAACTCTCTCATGTAAACTCTAAATGGAATAATTTTTCCACCTAAATTAATATAAAATAATGGTATTACTGATGTATAAATTTCATGCATTTTTGAGCATTTTGAGATTTTGGCTATTTCTCGGTGTTTATTCGATGATGTTATTTCTATAGAGTCCGAATTACCGCAAGTCGACGATTACACCACCAAGAGTGAGCAACTTGACTTCCAGCAAGGCAAGCATCATTTGAACTTTGTTTTTGCATCATATTGCTCCTAGTTTTGTTAAGTTAGTATTTTGAAATGCAACAATATTGCTTGCTATTTTAGTATATCGATATGTTGAGAGTTAGATAGTTATGTCCTACACTTGTCTGGTTATCCTTAATAATTCCATTATATTATGCTTAAGTTATATATATATATATATATATATATATATATATATATATATATATATATATATATATATATATATATATCGATTGATGAGGTTAGCTCGTCAATTGTGGGAAACACATAACATTTCTTATCTACGTTTTTGTCCAAATCTTCGTATCTAGTTCTTTTGTTAAACTTTGTTTATTTAAAATGATTTTTGGGCTGGACAAGTGGTTAATAGTGTGGGTGCCTTCGTGCACGAGACTCGGGTATTGCGGTTGTCTTATGTCGGGACCGAATTTCTGAATCTGAACCCTCTGCGTATTTCTGCACCAGTCCCAGATCAGTAGCTAGTGCACACAGTGGAAACATTGTTAATAACCAGTTCGAATCATGAAATAACATTAATAAATAACTTAGTACTGACCTTATGACCACTTATTACAAAAGAGGTCCAAAGACCTTACGTCTCACAGCAGCGGAAATAAAAATAAACTCTGTGGTTGACCCATCGAATCGTCCACTGGCATTCAACTGGGGAAACACTGCCTAGTACTCCGGGAAGCCTTCGTCAAAGCTGCAGGTGAAGCAGTCGTAGTCGTTCTCGGCATCTTCGTAGACTTTTGAGATTTGTTGAGTGTAGCATGTGAGTACATAAAGTACTCCACGAGTCTTGAGAAATGATGCATATGCATAGTTTTAACAATTGGGCATATAGGGTTCATTTGCACAAAGTAGTATTTTAAGTTTAAACATCTTTTATAAAGCTCATTTGACAAAAGATGATTAAAAAGGTAAAGTAAATTAAATTAATCTCTAGCGCAGGTTCCAACTACCATACACTAGTAAAGAGGCTCTAACCGCCAAGTTTTCAAGAATTGAGCTCTAGCTACTCAACTGGCTTTAACTGCCAGAACCACAATCCAAGAGTTCCAACCACTTCCGGAATCTCAAAATATTTCTTTTAAAACCAAAACTAAAATCTACCATGTGTATACGCACCTTGCCCGCCCTTGACCGTGGGCACGGCTATTCGAATAGTTTTTAACACTCTGCAGAGGTTGTACAGCTTGATCCACACGAGATAATCAGCTTATACAGTCCGCTCACACACTTCCGAAGGTGTGTGACTAATCGATTATCACAGGGCTTTTACAATACTTTATCCTAATATTAGCCCGCCCGATGAGCTTAACACTAGGTCATGGACGTTATTTGCCATCGACTTGGAGCTCACCGTTGTGGGGGATAACCTGCCCGGACTTGGACGTCTATTACCAACGCCCAGCGCAAACCCGACAGACATGGATGTCAATTACCATCGTCTGCACTACCCAGATAACTCCTACCATCTACAGCCTATGGGCGTAATGCTATAACATAGTAAATTATTCAGCCAGGTCCTTTCCATTTAGGACATGTGGTTGTATGGTTTTACTTGGTTTAAATAAACACAAGAGTCGGTCCTTAATCAACCAGGGTGAGACAAACCAGACTCATGCCACTCACCCTAGTCTAAAATATTTTCCACTATTTTTATTTTATTTCCAAATAGTGATATTACCTAATATCAAATATTTTCCAAAATTTAAAGCATAACAAGTATTAAAGGTTTTTCTCCTACAAAGGTTAATCAGGACCATACAGCACGTCTAAGCAATTCTACCATATCAAACTATTCTGCAAAATTGTATTCAATAATGCAGAATTTTCTACGCTAGGGTTACAAAGGTGCAGGATATCAAATATCAAGGATGATAATAACAAACTTTAGGTTATTAACTAACAACCAACAATTTAAACTCATCATTTAAATAAAAAAAATAGCGGTGCATAACTTTAAAGCTAAAAACATAATTTACAAATCATAGGTTCAAAGTGGTCAAAGGAGACTCTCCTTCGGTGACGATGGAGGTAAGCGCTTCCTGTTGATCCAAACTCGCGTCGGCGACATCGGACTCTACACGCACGAATCAAACCAAATAAATAACATAAATTAAATAAAAACTAAAAATTATAAAATAAATACTAAAGATTAGAGAATGAATTTAGGAGAAAAAATCGATAGATTAGGAGTTCGTATGAGAACGAACGAATTTCCAGAAAATAAATTCTCAAGAAAAATATAAATGTACAAAGCTTCTGGACTAAGGAACGACTAGATAATTTCGCTACTGTTTATTGCCATTGCAGCTAAACAGAAAGCCAGCTCGGGCAAACACAGCTCACGGTGTCGGCTTGCGAGGGACGGCGGTGCTCCGGCACCGGCGCCGACGAGGGAAGGTGAGCACGGGTACGGGCATGGCATGGGGATCGCGATGGCGTGGTTGGTTCGGCTCGTGAGTGACCGAGGAGGTGCAACCATGGTAGCCATTGACGACGGCGAAGAGCTTGCGGTGGTGGGGCTTCTTGGCGATGAAAAAAATGAAACAAGGTGGGGGATTGGAAGAGTGATACTGGGAGCACGTTATGACGCAGTCACCTAGGTCGGCGGATCATCGGAGAGGAAGAACAACACGAAGACGATGTCGCCGGACTTCGCGAAGACACCGGGTTGCGTCGCTTATTTTGGGCAGACAAAAGGGAACTAGGGAGTGGTGTTTGAGGTGAATCGAAGAGGAGAGACGGGCACACGTGATGCTCTCTTTATAATGCGAAGGGGACACTTGAGATGACGGGAAACGGACGGGGAATAAAACTTCAATTTTCAGTTTGCAAAAGATGAACGGGAAGAAATGGCCAAATTGAACATAATTGATGGAGAAAATGTGCAATTGATGGCATGTCATCGTGGGAGAGGTTAATGCGGTCTTAATGCTTCAAACAGAATTGAATTTGGTTGATCGTGCGCAGAGAACGGGGAGAAATGGTAACCAGCGGCCATTGATGCATGCACAACTCAGGTGCTTCGCAGGGGGCAGCAAGGGGAGAGAGAGGAGGGCAAGGGGAGGGAGGTGAGGTGGCACGGGTAGGGCAAGGGGAGGCGCGCTGCCGACGGCGAGGTGGTTAGGGTCGACAGCAAGGCGGCGCTGCCATGGGGTGCACGGGAAGAAGGAAGACAGAGAACAAAATGAAATGGTCGTGAGGAGGAAGATGAATAGGAGAGAGAAAGAATAAAACATATCACATTAAAAGAGAAGATACAAACCAAAGAAAGAACATAATTGCTGCTAACGCATTGAAGAGATCGTGAATTTAAGCGAGCCTGGAAGGGAGAAGGAATAGGATGGGTGACCAAATGGGAATTGGATTTTTTTTTTTAAAGAAAAAGAGAGAAGTGCAAAAGATAGATTGGACCAAAAAACTAGAACGAATATTTTTATGGAGATTTGAATTTGAATTTTCAGAATTGGAATTTGAATTTGGAATTTAGATTGGAAATGAAGTTTTGGAATTTGATATTTCCTTCTAGAATTACACATAAAATACAAATAAGATCCAAATAAAATCCAAAAAAATTTAATTAATTAATTTGAAATTAAATTTTTAGAGAAAGCGAATTTTGGGATGTTACATCTTGTCCGGACCATTAAGGATCGAGTTATAGGCTATCATTCCAAGTAACTATCGTGCTACCACACGCGGGATATGGCTACCGTTCGGTTAAGTAAGGGGAGAGTTTTATTGAGTTAAGTCCTAGGTGGTGTGAGGACATTTGTGTTGAATCATTTGTTCATAGGATGCGATACAGTTTTCTATAATAAGCATGGGAGCACTCTTTTTCTTTCTTTACATTGTATCGGTATCTCCAACACAACTTACGAGCCTGCTTAGCGAGCTCTATCAGTAGCTTATACTAAGTTCGGGTTCATCTCGTAAGGGGGACTCATCTCAATAGGGCTTTCTTGCTAAACAATACCGAATCTCGATTTCCCCAGCTGACATACCATAGGAAGTGTGTTATTATCCGGTATGGGCTAATCGAGTCATGTGGGTAAAGTAGTACTCCCCTGCAGAGATAAATCTATTCGAATAGCCATGTCCACGGTTACGGACGACCACTTGGTTTGGAAGGCGTCATCGTTAGACTCTTAAGTAAAATTTGACATGGTACAACTTGGTATTCGGCATGAATGGGATATTCATGCATTTTAGTTTATCAAAGTGGGTTGTCACTTTGGTTTTGTTTGATATATAACTAGATGGTCTAGGGATGAAAAATTGTGCATTTATGCAAAACTAAGCCACTAAAGCCATCCTTTGGACAACCACTAGCATATATAATATTTATTTGTGTAAGACTTGCGAGTACAATTTTGTACTTAACCCGGTTCTGCTTGTTCAGGTGAGGAAGACCTTACGTCCGATGAGTTCGTTAGTGCCGATTTAGGCGATGCTAACGAATAGTGCTTTTCTTTTACTCCCAGTCAGCTGCCTCGGGTTTTTGGGCACACTTGCTGGACCCTTTTGATTTATTTATGTTGCTTCCACTACTACTTAATGTTATCATTTGAATTTAGCCGGTCGGCCGCTTTGTAATACTTATAAACTTAACTACTATATTGTATGTCTTTTGGTTTATCAATGTATGGATGTTGTGTGACTATGATTGATGTTGATGAGGGTGTGTGCGTGTTGGTCTCGCTGATCTTGGGAGCCAACACGAGACACATGCCTGCTGTTTTGGAATCCCATTTAACTCGTTTAAGTGTGTACTTGGGCTAATGGAGAATCGACTATCATGTAGTACCCGCAGAGGAGCGGTATGCATGGTGTCTGATGCTCTGAGTTCAGCGTGCTTTCACTTAGATGGAGTTAAGTTGGATTCCATTTCCTTGAGGCCCAGAGTTATTTCCATCAGACCGAGAAGGCCTCGGTCTTAACCCGGGTGTCCTCACAATAAATAGATAGGGGGATAGGGAATCTCCCTGCCACACTCCACATTGGTACCAAATCTTTGGTCCTCGAAGCCCATTTAGGATAATTGCGGAGAATCACATTCCCAGAAGAATGGACTTCCATTCTCTCCATCTTGGTCCAAAGCCCCACCGTTGAAGCATGTACAGCATGTACGGCTAAGCTACTTAATCAAAAGCTTTAGAAATATCTAATTTGATCATGAGGACCAGCGTCTTGGAATGGTGATAGCTTTGGGCTAGATTCTGTACATAAAGAAAATTGTCTTGTATGCATCGTGTCTTGATGAAGGCGCTTTGGTTTCTAGTAACAAGGCTGCCCATGTGCTTTGATAGCCGCAATGATAGTACCTTGGATATCAATTTCGCCATGCTGTGGATCAAGCTAATTGGCCCTAATTCCACCATATCAATGGGCTGCTCCTTCTTCAGCAGAAGGATTATGTTTGCCGTGTTGATTTTCGCGAAGTGCGGCATGTTCAAGTTGTAAAACTTAGAGAATACCACCACCACATATATCCTAATGATTTCCCAGGTTTCCTTATAAAAACACCCTGTGAAACCATCTGGTCCCGAGGCCTTGTCACGCGGCATCTGTTTTATCGCCGCATCGATTTCTTGTTCTGAGAAAGGTTGCTCTAGTTGGTTTAGCTCATTTTCATGCCCCTGGTTCGACCGAAGGAAGTTATAGTCAAAAGTGGTGGTCGCTGGCTTTGCCATTCCAATAATTTGTGTGAAATGTTGAAACACCGCTTCCTCTTTTTCTGCATGATGGGTGTAGGTGCTTGCACCATTAGAGAGTACGCGGATAAACTTTTTCGTCCTTGTGTTTGCCTTTGAATGGAAAAATTTTGTGTTTGCATCTCCTAATTTCAACCATATTATCCTAGACTATTGTCTCCATGCCATTCTCTGAATGACGAGAATGGCCTCTAGCCCTAGAATTCTTGTTTTCAAAGTCGAACGCAATTCTTTTTCCAGATGCGTGAGTCGCCCTAGTTCCTGGGCGTGGTCCAGTTGGAAGAGTATTTCGAGAGCTATATGCATTTGTAGCTTTGTGTTGCCAATCTTGGATCTACTCCAAGCTCTCAAGGTGTTTGCCATTTTTTTTTGTAGCTTATACAGTAGAACCTTAATGGGGTCAGTCCCATCCGCCTGATGTAACCAAGCGTCCTGGACCTCTTCCTTGTATCCAGTCATGTAAGGGCAGTAATTATCGAAGACAAACCATCTCGGCAGTCTAAATCTCTCCCCAGCCGAGACCAAGAGAGGGTAGTGGTCGGAGACCGAGGATGATAGAGGTTGTAGTATATGGTCCAAGAAAAGAGTATCCCATTCTGGGTTGCCGAAAGCTCTGTCAATCCGCTCCAAGGTTGGATTAGCTTGCTCATTTGACCAAGTGAACCTTTGGTCTTGCAAATGGATTTCCTTTAATTCGTAGTGGTTGATTGCTGCCTCAAATTGTCCCATAAGTATCCTGTTTAGATTTAAATTGTTTTTGTCACACGTCCGGTATATCATATTAAAATCTCCTAATATGAGCCAAGGTTCATTGATCATAGAGTATATGTGCTTGATTTCCTCTATGAAGGATGGCTTGTGTTGATCTTCATGTGGTCCATATACAATTGTTAACATCCACGGTTGGCCGTCGACACATGGTGTGATCCTTGCCGTGATGGGGTTATCTATGACGATTGGGCTGTCTATTTGAACTAGATTTTCATCCCATAGAATCATGATGCCCCTGGTTCCGTTAGCTGATTTGTATACCATTCCTTGCATTCGGCCTCTTGCTATCTCGTTTACCAAGCTGCTATCGAGCACCGCAAGCTTTGTTTCTTGCAAGTAGAGAATACTACATGAGGTGTCTATTACCATCTCTCTGACCTTCTGTCTACGCACCACAACATTTAGCCCTCTAACGTTCCAACTTAAGATTTTGCATGAGTTTGTCATATGCCAAATTGCACAACAGACACAAAGCAGTGGTTGCTACTGAAACCTGCAGTCATTACATAAGGTCCGACAAACCGATACATAGTACCTACGATAACATGAGCCATACAACGGAATTGTTGCCTACAACCTGGTAACCACTACCCCCACCTAGCGAACAGGGGGGCAGGACATACTAGCAACATGCATACCCAAAACCCAAAATGAGGACATAGCTTAGTAACACTTGCTTAGGTTCCTAGACCTACTAGAATGCATCATCACGGCCTCAAGCCGCTGCCACTTCCTTGCCCAGCATGGCCAGGTCCTCTGCGTTGAGTCCTAGCGCCGGGAGGTCCACCTGTTCCTTTCCATCAATGCCAGCAACGGCAGCAAGGGCCTCGAGTGCGTGGACGACATCCGGCTCCAGAGGCTGCTTGAAGATGGTCGCAAGCCTCTCCTTGGTGGTATCACAGGTGTTCTTCTTGTTGTTGTCTAAGGCGGCTATCTTCTCCTGGAGAAGCATGGAAGCCTGTTACATTCTCCTAGCCATGCTAAGTTGTGGCTCCAATTTTCTTAGCCACAACTTTATCATTAGACAAAAAAAAATATCTGACAAATTTAGGCATCTCTAGGTTGTGATTCCCTTAGCCATGCTAAGATTTGTTGCAACTTGGCCAATTGCCTAACCACCTTCCTCTTTTTTGCTTTGAAGGATCACTACACCTCTCATTGGAGAATGCATGTATCGGTACTCCTGTGCATGCTTCGATCCAAGAGAACCTTTAATGTGCGCCTTCAGCTTTAGTTCTGGTTCTATGATTGGTTTGTCGTTTCCCAGAGCATTTTCCCTTTTTAGAATGGCAAGATGACATGTACACTTCACAATAGTATGGCTATTTTTATGATATCTTCATGTCTCACCTCGGCATGATCGTATTAATTATTTTAGTTCTTCTATGATTGCAAAATCCACTCGTATTTACCGTGACCATTCGTGGTATTTTTTTAATCATGCATGCCGTCATTGATGGATCAGCGAATGTGACAAATAAAAATGCTTCATGCTAACCTTTCCAACAACTTTGTTCATTTCGTTACTTTAACCCACTGAAACATAAGTAACAAAAAGATACCAAAAGAAATACCTGAAAAACACCAACAAAAATGCCAACCAAACCCCAAGGTACGGTTCATACTTCATACACCATAACGCTGGCAAAACCACCTCAAGCACGCAGAGCAGTATTAGAATAGGACCACTGTGGAATCCCACACAAAACAGAGGGTCCAAAACCAAAAACGCACCCTTCCCCTCCTTTATATACCGCGCTCTTCTCCCCGAAAATGAACTCCACCACCACCTCCTTCCTCCCGAGTCCCAACCAAGAAGCAGCAAGCTAGACGGAACCCACCGAGCCAAGAAATGGATTACTACTACTTCCCCACCTCCTTGGAGACCGTCGATGACCTAGAGACGGACTTCCCCGACGTCCACTCCACCTCCCGCCGCCAAATCTCGCCGTCGCCGAGGCCGCCCCGACGCGTGCCCCGCGACGCCGCCGGCCGGCTCCGGCACCACTACCTCGACGCCTGCTTCCGGTGCGGGCGGATACTCGCCGGAAACAAGGACATCTTCATGTACAGGTAAACATCATAAACCAAACAGTACGCTATGTTACGTAAAAGTTTCCGATCGAGTTGTGACGGTGGCCGGTGCGGTACTTCTTTGTACAGAGGCGACACCCCGTTCTGCAGCGAGGAGTGCAGGCAACAGCAGATCGAGACCGACGAGGCGAGGGAGAAGAGGTCCAAGCAGCCCGCCGCCGCGAGGAGAGAGCGGCAGCGGCGGAGCCCACAGAGGATCCCCGTCTGGGCTCGCTAGATGCATCGATTGATCGACCGAGAATGGCATCCTAAATAGCATATAAACTTCAGAATTGCGCATGAATTCGTTCGTGCATGTTGGTTGTAAATGTAATCCAACGAACAAGCGTGATATGGGCAGGCAGCTCGAGGGGACGCAAGCCTGGCCGAGAATCGGTTTTTGCCCCTTCGTCTTGGAGAAAGGCCGGCTCGACAGCTCGTGCGTGTGCATTAGCCATTAGTACAGGCCGGCTTTGTTCCGTTGCTCAACGCAAGCGCGTGCAACTGATATGTGTGTATTTGTGTGCGATTGCCATGTACTCCAACATTTTGGCACGAAAGAAATAAGAAATCTCCGAGGTTTTATCGTGGATTCGATCGGTTCGCTGTTCCGAGTGTGTTGTCGATCGCAAGATTTTTATCCCGTTCATCAATTCTCGCACAAAGAATTTACGAGCTTATTTTACCTGATGAATTTAATTACGACGCAAGGAGACAAGTTTGCAACGAATAACTGTACCAACGTGCGGTGCTCTTGCGACGTAGTGTCAGTTACCCGAATGAAGAAAGATACTACAGTATGCTAGACATTAACAAAAATCCAACCATTATCCCCTTCATGCCCTGACTGAAATTCCTTGTTGTTCTACACGTACAGGCACTACTACACAAAAGGTTATCACAGATGGATCTTAACCATCATCACAGACGGTTTTGTGAACCGTCTGGATATATGTGTCTGTAATAACAAACGGTTTTCAAACTGTCTGTGAAAAAAGCTATCACGAACGGTTCTAAACAAGAACCGTCTATGATAGCTTTTTCACAGATGGTTCTGAACATTCAAACCGTCTGTGAAAAAAGCTATCACAGACGGTTCTGAATAAGAACCGTTTATCACAGATGGTTCTTATTCAGAACCGTCTGTGATAGTTTTTTCTATTGAAAAAAAAATAGATTTTGAATGTTTCATAGCTGGTGCTGCTGCATCGACAGCGAGAGTTTGCAGAGTGCTCGATCGATGCGGCAGGAAAAAGGTATGTATCGCAAGGTTGCAAGGCCTGGTGCGTGATATGTATGCAAGAAAACAGAGGAAAGCAAGGGAAAGAACCTGCAGAGAGGGTGAGGTGTCCATCTCAGCTGAACTCGCCGTTCTCCCATGGCAGGCTCAGCTTCCTCGCCGACAGCGCGTAGCACTTGGCGCCGTTCTCCTTCTCCAGCCACACCCTCTGCTCTCGTTGATCATAATACATGTTATGTGTCTCAAATGATTACTTCTTTGTTTATGTGGATGTACAATCTGATGATGATCTTACATACCATCTTGCCGTTGTCGACGAGGACGGCATTGTGGCACAGACCGAGGTAGGCGTCCCTCTTGGACGACGGATGGCCGGAGCGCGCCGTGGCGCCGCAGGGGGCGGCCGCCTACGGGAGGATGGCGCGGTAGTCGGGGAGGTGAGAGTGATCACCCCCGCCCGCTCCTCACGACGAGCTCCACCTCCGCCGAGCTGAGTAGCCACAGCAACACGCGGGAGCATGCAAAACAACGGACAAAATATTTAAGGATAGCGCCAAAATATTTTGCCTCCCGCGCACGTGTTCAAAATTTTTCGAACTCCCGCGCTGCGAATCATAGACGGTTTGATACAAAAAACCATCTGTGATGACATATCACAGACGGTTCGTATGAAGAACCGTCTGTGAAGTATCACAGACGGTTCCATTTACAAATCGTCTGTGATAATTACGTATCACAGACGGTTTTATTTACAAACCGTCGGTGAAGTACAACACAGACGGTTCCAAAGGAACCGTCTGTGATGAGGCATCTAGTATGACCTGTTTTGTAGTAGTGAGGAGGTCCGGAGTACCTAACTAATCTTATTATTCATACGTGCTGCTATACACACGACATTTTCTCATCGTATGCGCGTACGATCCACGCAACATGCGGAGGAGCCAACCAGCGTGTGCAGTTCATGCCTAGATACGATGTGGAGGCCGTAGTGCGCACTAAGCATGCGGCAGTCTGAGAGGGAGCTAGAGCCGACGAAGGTGACACGGGGTCGGCGAGGAAGTGACGGAGCGCGTCGGGGACAACGTCACCCTGGGCAAGTTGGAGGACGAGGCAGCGGTGGCCAACGCAGAGCTGCAGAGTGGGGGTGGAGGGGGCGGCGGGTCCGGGTCCACTGGATGACGAGGCCGACAAGGAGGCGGGCGGAGCGGATGTGGCTGAGGTGGCGCCAGCGGTGGGCAACGCGAATGGTGTAGGTGTGGTCCGTGGGCGTGGAGGCGGGTGGCATCCATGGTGGAGGAGGGAGGCAACCGGGGAGGAGGGAGGCGGTGTGCGGGGCCGGTCGGAGAAGGAGGAGGCGCGTGGGCTGGTCGTCGTTGTCAAAGGTGGGTGGAGGCGTGCGGCGAGCATCCGGGGGCGGCGTGGGCGGGCGGTCAGGGCCGGCGGCGCGAACCGGACGGAGTCGGGGGTGTGCACGCGTACAACGATTTTAGCATTTCCGTTATTCATATCCTCTGCCATGTTGTTTTGCTGGCATGTCACTTCATGCATTTCGTGAGTGAAGGTGATTAAGAAACAAATATATTTCTCGGTAAGATAAGTAGATAACAAATATCAACTTCTTCAATGTTGAGCTAAAATGTAGGAATTTCTGATTGGACAGTTTAGATGCACGAAATACTATGGAGAAAAAAAATCCAGTGGGGGAGGACATCGCCTCATCCACCGTCCATTCAACCCCTGAATCTAGCGGCTCCGGGGAGAGCCTCATCAGGGAATTTCCTTCCGAAATACTACAATCCCGTACCATTTGTACGGAGAGCACACAACAGGAATCATCCCTATATAACATTGCAGGATTACTCTTTAACCTAGCTTATATAAAGAAAAGTACACAACGAAAAGCACTAATTTACTATAGTATACTACTAAAGTGGACTTTGGAGTTAACAAATCAAAGGACTTCTGATACTAAATCCCTTCTTGGCTGGGCCGTAGATTTCGTAGGTGGTGCTTGCAAGTTGCAACCATGCGTGTGCCCACATTGCACGCTCCAAGGGAGAAAGAATCGTTCTAGGCAGCCTAGGCCCCTTAAACAAAGGTACACTTGAGAACCTCTCCCCGTGAAAGATTCTTGACACGTTACGACATCTAAGCACACCAAATTATTTGCCTTGTGCTAGCTTAGAGTATGTACAATACAACATGATTATATATGAATGCTTAAAGAGAGATAAAACAGCCACATCATCCGGCTGTCATCCAACTATATAAAAGTCATTTTCTCCAATGCAAATATCTCTTTTGTAGGTGTTTAGATAATTGAACTATATATTAATTATATATAGTTATATACATAAGCAACCTTTAAACACCGGTGCCAAATCAAACAGCGGTGCTAAAAAATAAACACATTATCTGTTTTACATGGTAAGTTTTTTTTATTAAGCACCTCTCTGAACAGCTGAATTGTGCATACTCAGCGAAGGCTCGCATCTCTTTGGTGGCTGACTTGCCAGTTGTTGGGGGAGCACACGCGAGAACCCGGCACACGCTCGCACTTGTCGGGGCGCAACCATGCGCGGGCCGTGCGCGGTGGTGGTGATCTCTGTGCTCCGCGACGCTGGCCATAAACCATTGGGCACTGGCTGCTGTTCGGCTGTTCCATCTGGTCGCTGGTCGCTGGTCGCTGGAACCGCACATAGATGATAGATCACGTAAAAACCAACGCACCATGCATGTGAGAGGCCAATGTAGCACACCGAGCTAGTCATTTGGTAAACAAATTGCTACTGGCATCTACTGTAAAAAAAGAAACACCCCTCCGTTATCAATACCGGGTAGCTTATCCTCGAAGGCTATTCTATCCTAGTTTTAAACTAACATGGCAATGGTTTTGTCATATGGCAGTATAGCCCACTCGTCAGTCTCTACCCCACATCTTCTTCCTCTCCACTCTCTCTTCTTAAGAATTTTTTTAAAAAAATATTAATTTTCAAAAAATTACAAAACTAGGTCCCTGTCACCATTTAAAATGACGACAGACTCTTGTCGCTAGTTCGACTAGCGATAGGGACACTGTTCACCACCTCAGAATATAATATTGTTTCTATGAATTTTTAAATATAGCAAATGAGCTAAAAAATTACGAAGCTTTTTTGTGAAGCCTCCCGACACAGTTTACTTACTTGTGTAATTTTTTCATAATTTTATCTATTCTAATTTTTCTCTAAACTTCATTTAAATATACTATTTGTAGGAATTTCTAAATATATAAAATGGTCTAAACATAATATTTTGAAAGTTCCTTACATAGTGGAATTGATTGTGTAATTTTTTGAGAATTTATATGTTATGAAATTATCTCGAAAAACATCATACCGTATGGTATGATGTTTTTCGAGATAATTTCATAACATATAAAATTCTGAAAATATTACACAATCAATTCCACTATGTAAGGAGCCTTCAAAAAATTCATAATTTTTGGAGCTCATTTTATATATTTAGAAATTCCTACAAATAATATACTTAAATAAATTTTAGAGAAAAATTATAATGAATAAAATTATGAAAAAATTACACAAGGAAGTAAACTGTGTCTGGAGGCTCAACAAAAACATTCGTAATTTTTTGAGCTCGTTTGCTATATTTAAAAATTCCTAGAAATAGTATTGTATACTAACAGGGTGAACAGTGTCCATGTCGCTAGTTGAACTGGTGACAGGAGTCTGTCATCATTTCAAATGAAGACAGGGATCTAGTTTTGTAAATTTTTTAGACGGCTACCTAGTTTTACAATTAAATAATATTATTTAAAAAAAATCCTCTTCTTCCCCTCCTCTCTTCTCTCCCTCTCTCCTCCAGATCTCGTCCCCCATGGCTTCTGCACCCCACCACCTCCTCCTGCTTCTCCTCCTTCTCGACGCCAGCGTCGCCTTCCCACTGATTCTGACGCGCGCTTCAGAGACGACGAGGAGCGCGACCGACACAGAGATGGATGGAGCCGACGCTAAGTGGGAGATGTCGACGAGTGTAGTGTACATGCAGGATTCCTGGTCCCGAACGCGTGGACATAATGGTAGCAGATGGAATTCCTCTCAACTCTGAAGGTCAATTGAATTAACAAGATGGAAGCAAGAACTGATCAACTGAATTGGTTGGTTTACTTTTGATTTTTTTTTCTCCACGTATGGGTTTGGTAAGACGGTGTAAATATTTACGTGCTCATGTTTTTACGTAATTAATTTAATTTTAACTAGGTTTATAATGAGACGGGCACAAAAGGAATGAAGATGGCGGTCGCCGCCGCCATCATCGCCGCCGCCTCCGCCGTCTATAGTTACTTAGGACTGGGCTTAGGTTGGCACGGCACGGTCCTGATATGATGGGCTTTAGGTCGTGCTTGAGCCTGACCGAAGACGAAGTGGGCCGGCACGACACGACGAGATGATTAGGCCGAATCGATACAGCACGACCGAAGCACGGTAGATCTGGGCCGTACCAGCACGGCTGGCACCAATGCCCAGCTCTAATAGGTGCATGCAAGTAGCTCAAACATGTGAGAGGTAGTGGCATATACCAACGACCTATATGCCAGAACATAAGTCACCTTTTCGGCATGTTTTGTAGCCTCCATCCTTTGCCAAATTAAACCACACGCATTTATCGAGTGGTTCTCCTAACCCTCCCCTGGAAACGAAGAAAGGATAGAGCTGAGTTGGTTAAACCGTAAAGCTCCCCACCTTATTAAACCTGCCTCTTTTGGCCTCTCTCAGATTAGTCCCATCTCTTTCGATCGCCTCCGTTCCAGCTCCTGAACCGGCCGGCTTACGTGCCAGGTGACGGCGCCGATGGAGTTCACCTCGTCCTACTTCCACACATTCGGCAACCCCGACTTCGCCGCGGTCTTCTCCGGGGGCGGCAGCGCGCAGGCGCTACGGCCGTGCCCTCCCTCCACGGTCGACGCCGCCGGCGTGAAGGCGGAGAAGATCAGCGCGGTGAGGCACGCCACCCCCTCCGTGTTCTGTGTCCCGGACGCAGAGGTGAAGGAGGCGCACCACTTCCTGGACGAGTGCTCCCTCTGCCGCAAGTTCCTCTCCGGCGACATCTTCATGTACAGGTCAACTATCGCTTGCGCTCACAGTCGTCGTCATACTATAACCTACGTCTTGATGGCACCAAGAGAGTTACACCGTGTATGCCTTTGCGTTTGATCGTTCCGGCGCGCGCGCTCGGCGAGCAGAGGAGACACGCCGTTCTGCAGCGAGGAGTGCAGGAGGGAGCAGATCGAGATGGACAGGACCAAGCACCGCAGGAAGAAGCAGCACTCCCCCATGGCGCAGGCGGCGACTCAGCACAGAGAGCGCGCCCCCCAGCGGCAGCTGCAGCCAAACTAGCGCTCTGCATCAAGGCCTGCCGGCCTGGACTCTCTGTATGCATGCTACATGTACAAGAGCACAAGCTCCTACGTGCTGACAGAGGAAGATCTAGCTTATACCGAAGGGTTCTTGCGATGAATCACGACCCGATTTTCCACTTGTTCCTAGGGGAAACGATGTTGTGACGAAGGTTTTTGTGTACTGTATATGCTTGCCGAGCATACAAGTTAATTAGTTTGCTCGTCTTGCTCCTTTTTTGTTTGATTCCTGATTCTGATCAGGGCCATTAAAAGAGCCTATGACCTCTTTTCTTCCACCTGTATATTTCTTTTCCTCTTCGTTTTCGTTTTCCTTGTTAATGTTCCAGCGCTGTGGAAAAGAATGGTGTACGATTTTCCACAGAACAGTGTTGTATGGGTTTTGCTTGCACCACGGGTCCACGACATATCCTGCTTCATACAGTTTCGTTAATTTCTCCAATTGTATGCGCTGTAGTCTTAGCATCTGAGTTGAACATTGCTGTTTCGTTTGCACTATAATCACTGTGTGGCGACTCCAATAAGCTGATGCATACTTCAAATAAGGAATGGAAAGTGCAGTTTTTAACCCCCTCGAGTCTGAAGCAGGGTTCAAAAAAACCTGAACAGTCTTACCTGCTCCAGTAAAATCCAAACCGGCAAAAAAATCGGTTTTAGATGGACTTTAATTAATATGAAAGGAAATTATAATCATGTCTAAGTACATGTATGCATACAGACAAGGAAGCACAATTCGAAAAGTGCTGGGGATTTGTGGAATTCAGCCATGCGATTCTGTCCTAGCACGTGGAAATGCGGAACCCAGTGCATCCCTCGGGTGAGCCGCGGGTTGAACTTGATGGAATCCAGGAGACCACAATTTAATTTGGAGCTTTTACACAGCTTTCGATTGCCACTTGCAAGCTGCAGGCTCAGTTTAATCACCGCCCTTCGATGTTTCCTTTGAAGTTAAGCAACGGATTCTCTTGTGCCGTTGGTTTTAGAGCATCTACAGTACTAGTTTATTTCCGAGCTTGTTATTAAGGGGAGAAAGAGTACTTAATTTAATAAAAATAAATAAGTTTTACAATAGATTGTTTCTTAAGGTTGTATCTAAGATTTTAATTGCTACTTATAAAACAAGTTTTTATATAACAAACAAGTCTCTAATAACTATTTTGTTGTTTTCTTATGTCTTGGTATCAATAACTTGCTTGTTTCTTCATCTACAAATAAACTCATATTCTTTCTTTATCATTTCTCCTCCACATAACCTAAATACTGATTTGTCCACCCTTTAGTAATAAGTGATATAGACTATTGTAGATGCTATTAGTACTACCAATCTGTCCAACCAAGTGACCAACACATAGGAATGTACTTTTTTTTCTCTCTCTAGGTGATGTCACGAGGTTCCAAGCAAAATTACAGCTCTTGAGAATTGAGATCGATCCTTAGAGAAGTGCTATAGGAGGAAGAAATACCCATGTCGTGGTGCAGTAGCGAGGGACTCGGGTCAAGGTCTCTTCACTCGGCAGGCATTTCAGGGAGAAAGAAGTCCACTTTTGCCCTCTAAACTTATGCCCAATAACACCTTCAACTATGAAGCCATTCACTTTGCCCCCTGAACTAGCCAAACCGGTTTTGTGTTGATGTGGCCGCCACGTGATCTGAGGTGGCAAGCTTATCTGACGTGGATACCACATGGATCCCAACGAGCTCGAGTTTGGCCTAGCTCCGGCTTGATCAGAGAAAATGGCAAGGAGAGAGAGAGAGGAAGGCCAGTGTCAATGACAGATTCAAATCGAGACCTGAAGGAGACGACGGCGGCGGAGTTGAGCCCCCGCACGAGGCCGTGGAGGGCGTCGTAGCCGCGGGAGCCAAGTCTGATGTAGCTGAAGAGGAGCAGCTCCTCCCTGTCCCTCTCACCCTCGACACTGCAAGCGACGGCAACGGAGACATGATCCTCTTCGGCGCTGCGGAGAAAGATGGGGGAGACGGAGGGGTAAGCTGGTGGTGGTTGTTCTTGCCGCCGTCAGGAGCTTCTCGATGAATAGGAGGACGCAGACAAAGCAGTGGATGAGGAGCTTCTCGGGTGTCGCCGCCGGCTCGACGGACTCCATTGCCGGGGCGGAAGAGCGACCACGCCTTTCGGCACACCGACTGGCACTGTATGTGGCCGCGCTCATCCACCTCGGCGCTGGCGTCCGCGGCCACATCCACCTCTAGCGCCTGTGCAGGCCAGATCGGAGCGGGGTCAACATGGAGGACAATGATGATGCAGATCTAGCCATCTCGGCGCAGCAGCGTAGCCGGGTTGGCGAGTTCTGGCGGCAACCGGCACGGGTAAGGGTAGATTCGGCAGCGGAGGCTCCGGACCAGCAAGATTGGGTGGCCGTGCCTTGGGGAGGGGCGACGAACGGCGAGAGCCGACGAGGAGGACGAGGGGTAGAGTCGCGATGGAGACCATCCTATTCACCGCCGCTGGCTCCGGTCCTGAGCGCCTGCTCATCTAGGCTCTGAGCAAAGAGGGAAGAGGAGAAGAAGACGATCGACGGCGAGCTTTGACAGGGGGGCGATCGGCGGCGAGCTGAGCCCAGCCTAGCCAACTCAGGCTTGAGAGGGAAAGAAAGAGATGCTGAAGGAGGAGAAAAATATGATCATGCCATGTGGGGCAAACTAGTTATGCCATGTCATTGAAATGTTGACACATGGGTGTCATGTCAGTTAAAACATGGTGGTTTGGAATGAGAGGGGTTAAGTGATCCAGTTTGGTTAGTTTAGAGGGGCTTCATAGTTAATAGTGTTATTCGGACTAGAGACAAAAGTGGACGAATTCAGGCTACAAAGCAGCCTTGCAGGTTTGATGGGAGTAGCCCAACCTACTCGCGAAAATGTCTCCAAGGACTGACTGAAACTTGCAGACCATGTCTCACTGAACACCGGCGAATTTATGCCAATCTCCTCGTTCAAAGCACCGTGTCTGTCTTTCTGAAAGTTTTCGAGTAGGTTCATGGTAGGACAGACGCATCAACAAACGCATCAGGATTCATTTGTGAGCAGGCGGCAAACTAGTATATTTGAATACTCATGTATTTCTCAGAGTTGCCAAGCTCTAGCTCTCTTTTTTTTTGCCAAGCTTTCGAAATCTTTGACCTGGGCTGAAAAATTCTCGATCCTCATCGAATCAGAAAAGGGAAATTGTAAACTTTATTTTGTGCGCATGCATTGCAAAGCCCTTCTTTAGACTGCACTGCAATTTGCAAGGCTGTTCCTGATCCCACGGGCGTCACCAGAAGATTCATTCAGAAGACCAAGACGTCACCTCCCCCAACACCCGAGGCTACTTCTCACTGGCCAGTGGGGCCAACAACCCGTGAGGGCCCACGCGGCATTGTGACAGCCTGCCGGGAAACTGGAAAGCAGAAAATGGACGGAGTAGGGGAGCGTGGGCCCCGCAGATGCGACCCCAGGCCGCGCGTCAGTCTCCACGCGGGGGAGTCCGGCTAACCCCCACCGACAGGCGGGACCCGCGGGATCCCCACGCGGTCCCACCTCCGTCTCCTCCGCCACTATTAAAACCACCCGCAACCTCCTCCTTGCCTCCCCACTAAGCATCACGCATTCGACAGAGACGAACGCAGAGTAAACACGAAAGAATCGGGGAAAAGCACGGACGATTTGCGAGCGGGGAAGACCCGGCCGGATCTCGCCGGAGTTAGCTGCTGCGCTTTCTACTGCGGCGCATCGACGGAGGCGCGGGACCGGCTTCCCAGTGGCAAGGCGGAGATGGGAGGTGGGCACGTGCATTTCCTGGGCGCGTGCTTCCTCTGCCGGAAGCCGCTCGCCGGCAACCGCGACATCTTCATGTACAGGTGCTGCCATTTTATTCCCCGTTTCTTTCACTCTGTTCTTTTTCCCATCAAAACGGCACCATTAACTGATGTGGAATTGCGACCTTAGCACGCCATGCAACTAATCTCCTGTGCCGGTCGAACAGAGGGGACACGCCGTTCTGCAGCGAGGAGTGCAGGCGGGTGCAGATGGAGGCGGACGAGGCGACGGAGAGGAAGGAGAAGGCCCGCGCCAGGAAGCTGGCACAGGGGGACCCACCTCCCAGGGATGTACAGGCCCCACAGGAGCGTGGCAAGGTCCGGGCTGGGTCGATCCTTGCCCTGTAACAGCAGTCCTAAAGTCGTCTCGGTGACCTTTTCTTCTTTCCCCTGGAAACCACCCCCTTACCACCAGAGTTAATAATCGCTTTTACGTACACGGGTTTGTGTTTTTTTGTTTAAACCCTTGGGATTATTTGGTGGTGTGTCGGTTCTCGATCGGTGACGTACGTATGTAATGATGTGCGAGACTTTCCGATGCTGTATGTATATAACATGGAGGTGGTGCATGTGACTCGTGTCCAAGATCATTTGATGCCGCCGGGCAGGTGGCTGGTTGCACGTCACCAGAAAATTGACTATTGCGATGCTAAGCTTCGTGTACCACTATCACAATCACAATCACAAACAACGTGGCTCGACACAGGTGAATTGAATGAGCGACTGCAGAGCAGTCCAGACGGGGAACTTCTCTGCTGTTGCCGCGTCTGCGCAGCTCGTTAAACCGGGGGGGACCCACTTGTCAGCCTATGCCGACAGGCGTTGCACTGCGCTGGTTCTGCATGCATGCTCTTGGAACGGCACCGCGTAGACCAGGGAAAAGGATGTACAGTAACTTGACATATAGCCTGCCATGCCGTGTTTGGATCTTGATTGGTCAACAGGGGCTCAGGTCGGTGATAGCGCTAGCGCACTAGCTCTTGTTAATTACTCCACTAGAGAAGAGGGGAAAATGTAGTAGTAGGGTTAGGGTAGTACCAAACGAAATCACAAATTCACAATGGTCGGTCATCGTTTTATTTGTCCTTCGGACGGTAAGTTGGAGCAACGGACAGCCTCCGTGGCGTGCAAGTTCAGAAGAAAAAACTGAGCGTTTTGGACCTAGTACAGGACACGGTAGTGGTGCCTATTAATCACATAAACGAAAACATACATACATACATTTTTTTTTAAAAAAAAGGGACCAAAAGCATATACATATACTTGCATCCAAATGCAAAAGCAACAATTGATCTATCAAGCTAATACGCGTACAATTATCCACTAGTAAGCCATCATAGACGAGATGTACCATACATGTATTACGATTTTTTTAAAAAAATAATATTAATTTAAAAGAAAATTACAAAAAAAAGTCTAGAAAATTACAAAAATAGACCACTGTTGCCATTTAGAATTGCGAAATTTGCCCATCACCATTCCAAATGGCGATAGCATCCTGTCACCAATTGGAACAATACCGAGAAGGTTCTGTCGCCAATAAATACTACGAAACACATACAAAAAGTAATAATAAACGACATATCTAATTAATTCAATTATTACACGATTAGCGGCACATAAGAAACTGATATGCACACAACTGTATCGACGTACAAATTTATAGAGGTATCTTGCCGTGTAAAGATGGAAAGTAAAATTAAGTTCACAGTATTTTAATTAACGTCTACATACCCTATTTGGCTACTCTGGATTTTTTTTATAGAATTTTTAGAGGTGTCTTGCTATTTTGCTAGTTTGAAATGTATTTTCGGTATTAATAAAATATTTACCATGTACAAATAAAAACAAATATTAAGTTGTCAGTATTTTAATTATGATCTACATACACTATTTAGCTACTCTGAAATTTTCATAGAATTTTCGTACGTACCATGCTATTTTCTTTGTTTATAAAATGTTTACCATGTACAAATGGAAAGCAAAATTAAGTTAGGATTATTTTGATTAAGCTCTACATATACTATTTAGTTACTCTGTAATTTTATAGATTTTTTGTAGGTATCTTACTACTTTCCTTGTTTGAAAAGTGTCTTCAACATTTACAAAATATTTACCGTGTAGAAATAGAAACAAAAATTAAGTTGACAATATTTTAGTTTAGTTCTACATGCCCTATGTAGCAACTCTGGATTTTTTTTTATTTAGAATTTTCTAGAGGTGTCTTGTTATTTTTCTAGTTTAAAAGTATTTTCTGCATTAACAAAATATGTACCGTGCACAAAAGGAAATCAATATTAAGTTGAGATTATTTTTATTAAGCTCTACATACCCTATTTAGCTACTCTGTAATTTTTATAGATTTTTATAGGTATCTTTCTATTTTCTTGTTTAAAAAGTGTATACAGATTTATAAAAATATTTTCACAATATTTTAATTCAGCTCCACGTATTCTAAGTAGCTACTCTGAATTTTATAGAATTTTTGAAGGTTTCTTGCTATTTTCCTAGTTTAGAAAATATTTTCGGCATTAACAAAATATTTACCATGTAAAAATAAAAACCTACAAAGTTTTCTTAGTATTTTTGCGAATTTATTATAAATCATTCGGGTACTGCACCATAAATAATATCTATACGATAAACTAAACTATACACACCTAAAATGATGTTGTACTACATCAAACTGCAATACAACTAAAATTATCTAATCCATTGAATTCTATATCGCTATTTTTATTTGCTAACCTACCAAGTTTCGAATTTATGTATAAAGTTGAAAAAAAATAATTACCTAAAAAATAGACGACTAGGTCTGCTTCTCCCTCCCCCCTCTCTCTCCTTCGCTAGGAACCGGCAGGGTTTCGCTACGTCACTTCTCCCCGCTCCTCCTCCCCCCCTCTCTCTCTTTTCGTAATTAAAATGATTTTTCAGCCGATTTTTGGGGCTTATATAGCTGAACCCCGTCGTCAGTTGAATTGGCGGGTTTCTGTCATCATTTCAAACAGCGATTTGCACACACTTCAAAGAAAATCGCCAGTGCAGCTGACGATAGGCAGTTGAACCGACGACTGGCAGTAAATGGCATCCTGTAGCTATTTCAAATGGCGACAGGAGCGTGTCGCCATTTAACAATTGTCTGTTTTTTTTATTAAAAAAATCGACTATTTTTTTAATTATCTTTGAAATTAATATCATTTCAAAAAAAAATCCAAGTATTACACGCTAACACTTGGGGCCATTCTTTGTTGACACTCGGGTGTCTGTATCAGCCCAGTGGTAAACCCGGACTTAGGATGTGTGTTTTTTTGCGAGAAATTATGATGTGTGAGTTAGGTTAGAAAGATCCGATGTCCACCCTAGCCCATGTTTTTTAGAGGCACCTAAGCCCATGTATCAGATATTTTAGACGGCACTTCGTGGCATCTTCGAGGCCCAGTAGAATATTGGCCCAGATGGGATGAACCTTTCGGCTATATTTTTGGGCCGGGTAACGCTCGTTGAACGGATGGGAGTTTGATGAGATGCTTTTGACAAACTGAGGTTGAAGAACAATTTGGATCAGCTCGTGCACTTTTTTTCTTCAGGAGGAGCCGAGGAGGTGCGTTGGTTAATTAACACCTACCTTAACACTTCACTACTTACGGATCAAATTTCGAAGAATCAACACAACTAACTCACCATGTTTTTTTCCTTCAAAATTAACGTTGAGAAGAGAAGATCGAAGAGTAATACTAAGATACAGTAATAATCACTAGGGAACACCGAAAAGTCTCTACCAGGCAACCACCAAAAGCCCAAAACCCCCCTCAAAACCCTACATTCATCCCATCGTTCGCACATCTAGAACTAGTATGCTCGCCGCCTGCGCCTGGAGGCTGTCGCAGCGAGCCGTCACGTTCCCTCCCCGCGTGCGATCCCAAATCCTAAACCCTTTCCCCATGGCCGCCGCCGCCTCGCCCAAGCGCTTGAGGGTCTACTCGTCCGCCGCCCGCGACGGCGACTCCTCGGGCGGCGCGGGGAGCGGCAAGCGCGTGGGGACCCACAACGGCAGCTTCCACTGCGACGAGGCGCTCGGCTGCTTCCTCATCCGCCTCACCTCCCAATTCGCCGGCGCCGACGTCGTCCGCACCCGCGACCCCCAGGTCTCTCGCCTCCTCACTGGCTCGATTAGCTTTCCATTTCCCCCAAACTTTTAGCAGATTTTGTGGGATTTTTTAAATGATTTTGTTTCGGTGAAGTTGGACTGTTTGTGGGGATTGGGTTGCGGGATTGTATGCGATGATTCGTAAACTCGACGGACATGTTGGGTTGCAATTAGGCTCTGGACATGCTGATCTAGCTCGCCATTAAACTTGGTTTTTTTTGGCTGAATTGTGTTTTCCCCCAAATTTCGTAAGTATATACACAAATACGATGAGAGTAATGGATAAGGGTTATGTTTTCGAACAAATTACTAGCATCCCTTTGCGTTTGATCAGATTTCATACTGCCGCATGTATGTAAAGCTGTGAACTGAAACCGTAGAAATTTGATGGTTTTGTGTGCCACGACCACATATCATCTGGCACATGATTCTACCTTTCTGGATCTCATGCTAAATACGCGGTGTGCTTTAAGATGCTGTCAAATTTCCTTCTTATCCATGATAGGATGATATTCTGTCTCATGGCCCTTTAGTTTGTAGGTGGTGTCAGTGCAACCATTAATGTTGAGTGAGTTATAAAGCTGTGTTAGCATGGGCACCCATGCTTCATTTTTTAGAGTGATTTGTTTAAGAAATGTCGCCTGTAGTTGTGTATGATACAGCAAAAGACATTCACCTTTTCATTTGGTGTATCCTGTACTTGAACTTACTTGTATGCCTCTTTTCCTTATTGAACTTCACTGTAGATCCTTGATACGCTGGATGCTGTTCTTGATGTTGGTGGTGTCTATGATCCCAGCCGGCATCGCTATGATCATCATCAGAAGGGCTTCAACGAGGTCTTTGGACATGGATTTAACACGAAACTTAGCAGTGCTGGGCTTGTCTACAAGGTACTTGCCATAGAAAATGCACGTCCTGAAACTTGAGTTCTTTTCATGGAGCCATATATTAGTGTTTGTTATGAAATTTCATAGCACACCTTGTTTTATGTATGTACAGCCTTTCTGTAATTTATTAGTGTATCGAAGTTTACAAGTTGAAAATTGACGATTGTAACTACTACTCTAGTAGTTGATTTTATCTTTTTCATATATGACAAAAAATGGTTTGTTTATCATTTAAACTTGGCATGATATTGCAGCATTTTGGTAAGGAGATAATTGCAAAGGAGCTTGAGCTTAATGAGGACCATGAAGATGTTCACCGGCTGTATCTTGCGATATATAAAAACTTTGTTGAGGTGTGAATCTAAACTCATAACCAGCTGTGAAATTTACTGTAACGCTTTTGATATATAATGAGCAAATGACTAAGTTGAACCTTGCTTCTTCTTCTTTTTTAATATACATCTGGCCACTATTGTCAACTCTAGGGAAAAAAAACCCGGCCGGGGTCCAGGATACAAAATCCTGGCCGGTTTTTGCAAATTCAAATTCTAAATTTCAAATTTTGACTGGTTTTTAATCAAATCTAACATGGTTATTAAGGCGTCGCCTAAGCGGTAATGCGCCGCCGGGGGGCAAGGCGTCGCCCCCGCCTTAGGCCTAAGGCGCCGTTGCCGTCGGAGAGGAAGAGGAGGTGCCTCCTCCCCGGCGATGAGGGAGGAGGCGGTGTGGAGGGAGAGGGAGAGCCGGAGAGGGACGAAGGGGCGTAGAGGGAGGACCGGAGGAGGCGGCGCTGCTGAGGGAGGAGATTGAGGCGGAGGCGCTGAGGGAGGAGACTGAGGAGGCGGCGTGACGCTGCTGAGGGAGGAGACTGAGGCGGCGGCGCTAAGGGAGGAGGAGACTGAGGAGCGGTGGCGTGGTGTGCGAGGGACTCTGGGGGTAGGGCAGCGGCAACGGGCGGGCAGTGGGGCGGGGCTCGGCAGCGGCGAGGCAGCCGGATTTTCGTGGCATTCCAACCTTCCAACCTGCTGCCGGGATCGCCTTTCGGCCTACCGCCTTCTGCTTCTAACCTGCCATCGGCTGCTCTATACTGTCGCCTTAGGATGTGTAAGGTGTCACCTCGCCTCGCACCTTACCGCTTAAAAGGTGTGAGTGGGGTGGGTCGCCTCGCCTCGCCTTACCGCCTTAATAACCATGAAATCTAAGCGAATTTCATCCGGGTTGCTGGCCAGGAAAACCGGTAACAGGCCGGTTACCGTTCCCGGCCAGCAACTGGAAAAGTGCTCCGGACCGGTTCTTTTATCCCTGGTCAACTCACTAGTTTTCTGAACCAGCTTCCTGTCATGATAATGCAGTACTTGAGTTATAAGTAGCTTATCTGGATTTAGTGGGTCTCGTATGGAGAGATCCACTGTATGCTGGCAAAATGTGATTGCTATGCAGTCTGCTGCTTGGTGCTGGTTGTGAGGTTGAGAGATGGTTCTTGCAGGCAGAGAAGGGATGAGATGGGCCTATAGTATCGATCAAGTGACAAAGTTCATACTTTCACTTTAAAGTTCACAAGTTACTAAGGTGTAGAAAATTTAAATCCCTAAACTATCACCTGAAATCAATTCTCTGAGACCTATCCATTTGTCCTCTGTTATTCATTCATGTGTTTATTTGTCTACCATTTATGTCTTAATTGCCCAATACAAATATTTTCCACATGATGTGCCAAAGAAGCAATACCTCTGTCATGTAACAGGCACTTGATGCAATTGACAATGGAATCAATCAATATGACACAGACCAACCCCCAAAGTATGTGAACAATACACATTTGTCTTCACGCGTTGGGCGTCTTAATCCGGACTGGATTGATCCAGACCAATCACCTGAGAAGGAAAATGCTGCTTTTCAACAGGCAATGACGCTTGCTGGAAGTGAATTTACGGAGGTATGACTTATGCCTGTGTAGTGTATTAATGTGTTTACTTCATGCACTGCATAAGAACTTTGTTGTCAGATTATGTGTTTGCTAAGGGGCTGTTTGGATTGGTGCCTTAGTGAGCCAAACCAAATTTTGGTAATACCAAAATCTGGGTAATGCCAAAATATGGGTAAAAAAAGTAGTTGGCTAGTGTTTGATTTGGCACCAATATCTGGGTAATGCCAAAATATGGAGAAAAAAGTAGTTGGCTAGTGTTTGGTTTGGTACCAATATTTGGTATTGCCCGGGAAAATTCGGTAAGCTTGATATTAATTGCATGGTTAGATTGATTTATCTGTTTCAAATGATCATATTTCGTAAACCGAGTATCCGATTTGCGATCCGTTTGAACCGTTGTGTTCCTCGTCATTTTATCAACAAAACAAGACCCAAGTTGGCATATTTTGAGGCAAAAGAAAATTGATGTCAAGTGGGACCCACGGGCAATATCGACATTGACTAATATGTCCCTATTTACATCCAACGAAATGATGCCACCTAGCAAACTCATGGGCTAGTTGCCCTACCAATTATTTGGTTAGCTTTTTGGTCACCCAAACTTTGCCTAGGAATTGTGAAGAAAAAATAGGTTTTACCAAATTTTCGTTGGTAGTACCAAAATTTGGCAACAAACCAAATTGTAGCCAAATTTCATGGGCATTACCAATCCAAATTGTAGTCAAATTTCATGGGCATTACCAATATTTGGCGTGGCCAAATTTTCAAGGGCATGTCACATATTAGAACCAAAACAAACACTAGCTAAATTTTCTGTGTATTACCAAATTTTGGTATGGCTAGTTACGGTAAAGAACCAAACATGCCCTAAATCTCCTCATGGTATATGACAATATTTTCCACTTTCAATGCCAGAGTGTTCGCTTTCATGTCAAGTCATGGTTACCTGCAAGGTCTATTGTCACGGAGTGTTTGTTGTCAAGAGGAAATGTTGATCCAAGTGGAGAAATCATGGTTTTAGATAGATTCTGCCCGGTAAGACCCTGATCCATTTTTGGACTACATCAAATTGGGTACTATCCACAACTGATTTTTTGATCTGTTGGTATCTGATACTCATGGAAGCGATTAATGTTATACCAAGTCTGGTTGTGTTATTATCTTTAATGTGCTCAATATTTTGTGGCGCCCACCTGAAATCATGACATTTTGATCTTGTTGTAGAAGAGACCTTTGAAAATTGTTGCATAAAAAAACTGTGGCCTGTGCTTTTAAGTACCAGCACCGATTTTTTGCCGACTTCTATTGCCTACTTGCCTATTGCCATTAGCCATTTAATTTGCTAATATTATGTTTTTTCTTCAAACTTGCTTCAGGAAGTGCTTTGTTTTATTAATAATTGCCTGACATATTGAACTGTAATAGTACTAAGACTTCCAAGCATGCAACATGAACATTTCTCCTATGATGGCAGTGGAAACTTCATCTATTTGAGCTTGAAGAGGAGCTGAAGATTGATCCTCTGACTAAGTATGTGCTGTATCAGGTAAGACATGCCACCCTTCTCAGTCTATAATCCAATATAAATTTGGGGTTGTAGTTCTAGTTTTGTATAGTTACCACCAAAAAGTCTAATCTGGAAGTGAAGTAGTCTAATTCTTCAAGTACCCAACTGACTGTTTGGCAGGAGGAAGTACAATCAAGTTTCTTTACACGCTTTTGTGCTTTTTCGGTTGTTAGTGTCCACTGATTGGTATTGCTTATTTACCTCATATTTTGTCTTCTCTGATCAAATAAGTCCGTAATCAATCTAACAAAGACGCCACAAGTCCTTGGTCATGTTCAAATTGAGTGTTAAAGTGCTGGAATAAAATTTCAAAACTTGTTTCAACTCGTTTCTTCCTAGCTTTGATCATCAGCATGTTATTTGTGTTCCAAAACCATTGCTTTTCGTGCGTATGTTGATTTTGGCCACATAATTGCAGGATGAGAGGAGCAAAAGCTGGCGAGTGCAAGCAGTCGCTGTTGCTCCCGATAGGTTCGAGAGCCGAAAGGCTCTCCCAGAAAAGTGGAGGGGCATGAGAGATGATGAACTTTCGAAGGAAACTGGCATTCCTGGCTGTGTATTTGTTCACATGAGTGGCTTCATTGGGGGCAATCGGACCTACGAGGGAGCGTTGGAAATGGCAAGAGCTGCTCTCAAATGCTGATTCAACGGAAGCACCAAGCAGTAACAGTCTCACCCATGCTATCATTTGAGTTGCAGTAACACAGTTAGCCCGCTGCACTTGCATCCATTTTATCATTGACTTGTAGCTGACATTTGAGTACGCATGTTCCTTTGCGTAAAACATCCTCACCTGATAGCAGAGCCGCAGAGGTCGGTTATCTTTATGAAGCTGGAGAAGAAGAGCATGTGATTACATTTTATAAAAGACGATGAAACATTGAAACTCTAACTCGTCGCCCTTCCTCAATATTTTGTTACTGTCAGTAAGCACTTTGTATTCATAAGCAGCCGAAAGACAGTGCCGCGTGGATGCATTCTGAGGGGAAAAAATGCCAGATGTTGCGAAATGTGCAGACAGTGCTAAAAGGCGAACAGGTTAATTTACTTTCCAAATTAAGAAATACATAAGATGAAGGTGAAGCACTATAGAATCTTTATATATAAAAGGAGACGGAAAGAGAGCCCTCCCGGCCTGGACACGTCACCCTGATAAACACCAGTCGTCGGATGCACACACGACGGCCAAGATGGTGTGCGAGATGAGCGCCTGCGCTTGCTGCGTCGCGCGGGCCACGTTGCCTCACCAGCGTCTTCGCCAGTCTTCTTCTGTCTTATCTCTATCCTCGCGCTGCCCCAAGCACGATCCTCATAGCTCTCCTCGTGGCTCCTCTCTCGCTCCATCCCCATCTCCACTGTCCACACCCTCCTCCCTCCCTTCCCAGTTCCCACAACCAAGCGGCGGGACGGGCTGACGAGCGCCCCATACTTCCCCTGCGTGTGCCGCCTTGGATGCTCCCGAAATCGTCTTCCACCCCTCCCTTCCTCGCCGCACCCTTGGTCTCTCTCTGTAGCTCGTCGCGCCCTCGGTCTCTCTCTGTAGCTCGAATCAGTCGATCGCAAGATCGACGGTGAGGTTGGGGCCACCCAGGCCAGCATCGCCGCTCTGCTCGAGGAGAAGAGGCTGGGTCGAGGAGCCGTCCTCGTCCACGACAGCTCCGCCAGCACCGGGGGAGGGGGAGGAGGAGGAGGAGGCGGGCGGTAGGGCCACGCGGCTCCAGAACGACCAGCAAGCGGCACAGTCACTCGGTAAGTCCCCTTCCGCCTCCAACCTGACTGCCCTCCAGCTCTCCCCCGACGCCTCCTCAATGCCCTTGCGCAGTAACCACCGGCTACCCGCCTCCTCCTCGGCTTCCGCCTCGTTGTCAAGCACTGCTCCTCGCCTCCCCCCCCCTAGCCTAGCCTGCTGGCCAGCCTCTGCTGGCCCTCGTGGCGCAGATCGAAGGGTGGTGAACCCGTGGGGTGGCAGAGGCAAAGCGGAGGATAGGAAGGATCGGAGGACGAAAGGCGGGCTGAGAGTGGGAGCGGGAGCGATGAGGATTCGGATGGGTTGGGCGGCGACGACTCGGAGGATTCAGAGGAGGAGAGGCGGAGGGAGGAGGAGAGGAGGCGGCGGCGGGCCGAGCGGCTCGCTGCGATGGTCGCGGCAGTCTACACAGAAACATGATTAAATGTTGCTACTTGAGCCCATCCTGCTGAAAGCATCATACAGTGCAGAGTTGCAAATGGACGCTAAAAATGTTCCAATAATTATTTGTTGCAGGGAGAGCAACTACAGCGACAAACCTCTGAAAAGCTTGCTAATGATCAATTACTTTCTTCTGCGGCATTTGACAGGTACCTCTGTTGTAATTTAGTTTAGTGATGCTACTCTTGTGCTTTATGACAAACTTGATCAACCAATGGGTCACGGAACCAGGAACAACAAAAAATACCGAAATGCATCAAAACCTGTGTTACGGAGGTGTTCCCCGTTAAGAAATCTAGAAACCTTGGAAAGGAAAATTGTAAGGTTAGACATTTGAAACATCAAGCGTTACTCATGTGATGTACTAAATGATGCTCATTGCTTGATAAGTCTTTTAAAGCATCATGTTGGAGTTTTAGTTTTGTTCTAAATATAATATCTTGAAACCAGGATCCTTTGCTGAATAATGAGAAGGCTCTTAAACCTGCTGATGCTGTAGCGGCTTCAAATTTTGCATCATCTTCACTCCCATGGTAACTATTTGACTAGAGGACTTTAGGTGCATGTTGTTCTGTATCATGTAATTCATGCTCAAGTTCTTATGTGGATTGTTTTATCACAATTCAGCAGTCATGGTGACTTTGCGAAGTTGAACTCTTCTGTTACATCATTGACGGAGGCAGCAAAACCAAGTTTTAGGAAAGTTGAGAAATGCAGTGCAAATGCTTTGCTGAGTATCTGAGCTTCACATTGGTGATGAGAAGCAGGCTGCCATTTTTCTCACATGATATTTAATTGTACTTTTGTATTGCACTATGCATCTATACTGCCTTCTCCATGCTATACTGCCTAGAATAGTCCCCTGATACATAATACATTCCATGGGTACTATTTAGAATAATCCCTTAGTATTGCTGTTGTTTGGAATCCAAATTAACATCCATATGCCATAGTGTTGTCTCAGAAGTGCATCATCCGTATAATATTTCGTTTTTTACAATGCTATATTATATTTCCTTCTAGGCCATGCAACATTAGTAGGTTAAAAATGTTTGGTATGCAAAAAAAAAAAAGAACCCGATGTGCACCAGAAACTTTCTTATTACGTAAACATATTTAGTGCTTAGATTTGAAGTTAGAAAAATATACATGGTCACAACAATTGAAGTGCATACTTATAGTGCAAATGTTGATTCGTTAGCCTAAATAAATTGTTTGTATTTTAGGTGTGGTGCATTGATGGCAATGCTAAGGCTGCCCTACCAAAAGAGGACATTGGAAAATTTTACCGTGCAGACTGCTATATCATTCTTTATACATATCATTGGGGTGACAAGAAAGAAGAATATTATCTCAATTACTGGATTGGGAAGGATAGCATGCTGGTTATAATACTTTGCATGTTGCCAAACTTAAGCGATGACCTACATGTTTTTCCACATTATTCCAATTGTTGATACTTTTTAGTGTGATCATCAGTCTTGGTGATGTGCCATTTATAGTTTTGTTGGTCAGGTATTTAGATAGAACCTATGTTTTAACCTTTCTGCAAAACTATTTATATTCACTGATTTGTTCACATGTGAAACCCACATTACCCGATTAGATTAGGAAGGTCATTCATAAAATCAGGACGCATGCATAAGACCGAGGTATTGCAGCAATTAGTCTCTGAATGCTTGGGACTTGGGTTTGTAGGGACCAACCTTGAATTGCGGCCCTCAGGTCTGGTGAATGGATGGCTAGGATACTCTGGATCTGCCATCCAAAATATTTCCATATATAGCTTAAAATTGAAATTGCGCCTTTCATATTAGTATAGATGTGCCAGTAACTATAAACTTATGCTATAAGTGAGCAACGTTTATGTTAGTTGGTCTCTGTTCTTCGTTTTTTTTAACAGCAATAGGATTTATCATGCTCTTGTAGAAGTAAGCTGGCCAGTTTGGATCGATATTTACTTTTTTGGTTCATTCTGCGTAGGATGATTAAGTGATGCCAGCTCAATTAGTTAATACAATGTGGAATTCATTGAAAGGAAGACCTATTCTGTTGCTGCATTTTATTTCACTTGTCAGCTCAGTTAGCTAATACAATGTGGAATTCATTGAAAGGAAGGCATGCTCTGTTGCTGCATTTTATTTCATAGCACCTACAATATTTGTTCATAAGAGAAGAGTTAGATTTATTAGTAGTGGTGTTGTAGGGACGCCTTTATCAAGGGAAGGAACCGCCGCAATTTGTTGCTCTTTTCCTGCCCATGGTTATCTTGAAGGTACAACTGTTGCTGAATATATCTTTTTGATAGTTGCCCACCACCTGAGTGGTTGCTTCTTTTTTTATGTTGTCATTCTATAAGGGATGCATAGCTCAACACCATAGATCTGAATAATATATAGCTACACTACTAGGAGGATATCTGCTAAGTATTACATTTTGACAAATCATGTAGGGCGGAATCGGTTCTGGATACAAGAAGATCGCAGAAAAAAAGGTTGTGGACAATGAAATTTACTCTGCTGAAGGCATAGCTCTAATCCGAGTATCTGAGACAGCAATCCATAACAATAAAGTTCTTCAAGTTGATGTGGTATCACCTAGCTGTCTGTTATTCTTGTCGATAACTTGGATGAGATGGGTCTTTTTAAATCGAATTATATAATAAAATAGTGTTTGGAGTTGGAGGTGCCAACATTTTCTCTTAAAATGTTGACCTTTGTGCCAACTTCTAACAACTAAGTCTACCTCTGAAATTGTACAGAAAGTCCTTTGAAATCTATAATGATATTGTACAGAAATCATGTTATTTCTCCCTTTAACTAATCAGTCATTATTTTACAGGTGGCCACATCTTTAAGTTCCACTGAGTGTTTTGTATTACAATATGGAAATGCAATGTTTACATGGCATGGCAATTGTACCACTTATGAGCAAAGAACGATGGGACGAAGAAAGTTCTTTGAGTTCTTGAAGGTATGATGCCACCTTTAAACAGATTTAAGGACATCAACTCAAATTTCTTACCAGATTATATTACATTGAGCACAAAACAGAAAATATATGAGAGTGTAATTATCCCTGCTTTGTTTTGCCCATGTTTACATTTCAAAAAAGATATGAGAGTGTAATCATTCCTGCTCTATCTTGCCTATGTTTACGCTTCTAGCTAAACTGCTAATGCCTGCTAACCAACACTAATTTAGCTTTCTAATTTCCCTTCTTTGCTATAGAATGGCTTGCGTTATATATTTCTATACATTTTCTCATGTCTAAAAGATTACTTGCCAAAGTATTGTGCTAGATCATATCCTCTTTTTTTCCCTTTTGCTTATTACAGCAACATATTTTGACCTGATTACGAAGTTCATAACTTTCTATATAAATCGTATGCGTTTCCTCTAGCCAAAACATATATGTTGTATAAACACCATGTTTTGTACCTCAGATATGGAGATAAAAATGATGGACGATGGTATATTGCTGCAGATAAAAACAGTTGCTATGATCATTCTGAACATTACTAGAATGATCATTACTAGACTCAAGATACAAATTATCGTTGTACACAGCATAGTAATCCTTATTTTGACAAAATGGTTGTTAATTTGTTGATATGAAAGTAGACGACGTGTATTGCATTTTACATCTAGTATAAGTCACAACCTCCACACTGATGCTCTCTCTTTCGTTTCTAACAGATGCTTATTCATAAAAAGATTCTAAAGTACCAGCCAAGACTGCATTTTGGTTCCAAAGGAGATGCATGATTCTGGAATCCCTTAGCTCTGAACTTTTTTTTAACTACTTTAGATACTTATTGGTATATCGTCTACTATGTTTCTACCTTTTCCTGCTCTACCATGTTTTGGTTCCTCACGAGTTAGATGTATAATCTCTGAAATTGATATCGGATGGACAGAAGCAGATCAGGTTTAGCTATACTTCAACCACACAGATGTATATCATAGCATTTCCTATCTAATTTTTTAGTGTACTTTGTGTACATGATACTGCTGCAACATATATCTATATGCACACACACACACGCAAAACTCCCAAGTTGTCGTCATACATGAGATTTTCTTTTTTGCCCGCGGTAACGCACGGGTCTCCCGCTAGTATAGATAAAACCCTATGCACAAGATTTGTGAAAGGAAAATATCTATTTGGGCTCCCTCACATTGCAAAACCAGTGCATTTAACTCTTAGAGCTGTTTTGTTCGGTGGTATTGCTTGCATAGAATTGAGTCAGCCTGATTTCGTCACTGTGGCGACTACGTGGCAATTACTCACGTCCTATCACTGCCTATACCATCCAAAATGCACTGAGATTCGTGCGCCTCTCTCCCCACCCACGACACACCCACCGCTAGGGGTGGAAATTGGTAAAGGATAATCCGTTTTATCCGATATTCGTATCCGGGAAAACGCAAATGTGGTAAGTAAAACCCGCATTCGAATAGTATTCATATCCGTATTCGGTGTTATTCGTATCCGGAAAAAAATGGATAGTATTCGTATCCGGGAAAAAAACCGGATAGTATCCGGAAAAACAAATACTATCCGGGAAAAACGAATACGAATACTATCTGCTTTTTGTCCCGATACTGAATCTGAATACTATTTGTTCTACCGAGATTTGTCGCATAAAAGTTGTAGGATATTCTCATTCGAATCAATTGAGTACATATTCGATTCGACCAGATTCGTATTTACATTGATTCAGATTCAGATTCGAGAATATTGAATTAGATTCAGATTCAGATCCGTATTCGTTTTAAAAATAGGGATTCGTATTCGTATTCGGGACTATTCGATTCGTATTCGATCCGTTTCCACCCCTACCCACCGCCGTCATTCATCGTCTTGCTCACACATAGCTAATCCCCACCGCCATTGCCTCCCATGGCACGCACCACTCGCCTCTGCCTCCATCCCCCCACCACCACTGCCTCCCACGCCGCGGTCCCTCGCCTCGTCGCCACCGTGCCGCTGTCCCTTCGCCTCCACCTCCCTCTCCGGTAAGCCATGGAGCTCACCTTGCCGAGCTATATAGGCGACATCGACGGGGGACACTGCTGGAGAAGGTCAAGCTGCGGTGGACGCGAATGCAAAATCACAGGTAAAAAACTCCCAATTTGTGCTTGAAGTTGTGATTTCACCCGATTGAAAAGCAAAATTTTCGAGTTGAAAGCAAAAAATCCGAGTTGAAAGCTTCAATTTCTCCCCAATTTCTCCTCCTCGCTGCCATGCGTCTTGCCATCGCCAACCCCACTCGTGCCGCCCCAAACCAAGCCATTGCCGCCTAGAGCTTCCCTGCGCCCTCGTCGTGCTCGTGCTCCCCCTAGTCGGTCAAAAGACCACCGGGTTTCACTAGCAGCAACTCCATCTTCCTCACGGTCATCGTCCTTCTCTGCTCTATTCCGGCCGCTGTAGCCCTCCTCGTCCACGAACGCCACCAAAAATGGGTTCGTCACGTCGCCGCTTGTGCTCGCTGTTGTTGTCGCTCGGCCACCGAGGCTCGCCGTTGCCCTCTCCCTCTGTTTCTCTCTCTTTCACATTGTTGGCGAGAGAGAGACAGATTCGACGAGTGTGGTGGTGGGGACGACTGGATCCGGCACCGGAGGATAGGAAGGAGGTGGGGAGGACGGCGGGCACACCTTTCAAGCCGCACCTCATCTCCGGAAGTCGCCGCTGTCTCCACCTCCCTCCAACTCGGTTGTGTCTAGATCCTTGCCTCCACCGATCAATCTCGCCGATGGTGATGAGGAGGAGGATAGCATCGAGGAGGATGAGGAGGACGATGATGAAGAAGAGGAGGTTGAGGATGATGGCGAGGAGGTTGAGCCAGAGAGCAGTGGGAGGGTTCCCATGGTGGTGGGGAACGTTGGAGAGAAGAGATTGATGGGCATGATCAAGGAGAAGGGGAAGACGAGGACGAGAACGGTTTACTCATCATCGCCAGTCGTAGCCATGTAATCGTCATGTGCCGAAACTGGACTGACCGGGTGCCACGCAAGTAATACCATCGAGCAAAACAACCTTAGAGGGTTAAGTGTACTGGTTTTGCAACATGGGAAAATCAAATGGCCGGTTTTTTAGTTCAGGTGTTAAGTGTCCAGAGCGTGATACTTTAGGGTCAAATGGGCATTTTCCTTTGCGAAATAACAAGAATCTTACAGACATACAGGAAGAACAGGCTCCGATCGGATATCTGCCGCTGCTCGTCGTCAGCACTCTGCCGCCGTGCATTCTTGCCATCGCTGCTCGTATGCTGCCGCGGCGCCATGTAGATCCTGACACCCCTGAAAATAATGCAGCGTGGTGACACTAAGTCACATGTTTACAAAATGCAAGTTCTCCATGTCTGAATTATTTCCTAAGAAGCATATGGTCAGGCCAGTGAGTAACGGTAACTTACAGTCCATATCGGTCGCATCGGTCTTGCACGACGAAGACGTCCTTCCAGGACTTGGAAGTCTCTGGCGCGTAGAACGCTGCAGCGTCCGCTCCCCGCCTGTCCTCGAACAGCTTGCGGCAGAGCTCGTCATCGCAGGTCAACGTGTTCCACTTCCTGCAAACTTCAAAGTTTCGAGCAGTACCGACGCTGTTGATGTTATTTTTGACCAAACAACAAGAGATCATGTACGAACTCCGCCACACGTTACTACCCTTATCAAGGGGTGCATATCTAGTGCACATAGTGTATTTGGTGTACATATACACAAACTTTTTATTTGGGTATCAAACAAGCATAAAAAATTCTGAAAAAAATTCTAGATGTAGTTGATGGTGTTTTGTTCCACCCTTTAAAATTTCAAGTTCAAACTCAATGTATGTTAGAAGAAACAAAAAAGAGAAATTCACTATGAATAGTAATATTTCCTGTTTTCTCTTTCCTCTTTCCTCTTTCCATACTATTCACAGTGAATTTCTCTTTTTTGTTTCTTCTAACATACATTGAGTTTGAACTTGAAATTTTAAAGGGTGAAACAAAACACCATCAACTACATCTAGAATTTTTTTCAGAATTTTTTATGCTTGTTTGATACTCAAACAAAAAGTTTGTGCATATGTGCACCAAATGAACTATGTGCACTAGATATACACCCCTTATTAAGCTACCATGTCTATTGTCACAGCTACAGGAACTGCAAACGGCATGCTACAGTAATGGATGCCAGAAATTTTAACTAGCCTCTGTGGCTTGTCAATAAAAAAGTGGGCATGTAAGTTGGAATCGATAGACGGTTTCAAGATCTGTAGTTCGGTAGGCTTAGATTGGACAATTTAGGCCACCAGAACTTGTGAATTATGAACAGGAAATGTGAATTATGCTTGCGCTACAGTGGCGGGATGCAAGAATTTTGAGGAAGAAGGCAGCGAATAGACTTGGGTGCGGTGGCGAGGGACTCGGCATGAGGCACAGCTCCCCAGTCAATCCCTCCATACGATATCCCCGGAATTTTCCGAAAAGGGAGTGTATTGGCGTTAGGAGCGATCTCCACCATCTGATTGAAAATCAAATGTTCAAATCAATTGCTATAGTGCTTTTGCTACAATGTTTCGGTACAGTGTAGATCACGCTGTTGCTATAGTATTTTCCCTACCGTTCCCTACAAACCCCTGTTCACCACCTCATAAATATTGTTCACATAGTCGACCTTTGCAGTAATGTAGAGGATCCAGACCACCCTATTCGTGCAAATTCTCCGATAGAGATGCATTCTTTTGGCCCACAAGTTCTCACCACCCAGCAAAAACCAATCAATTCTCTTCATATCCAGAGTTGCAGAGAGCTCAGTGTGGATGATGAGAGGAGAGTAAGGGGAAAAGTGTTAGGACCCTGAGTATGCAACCTCGAGATCCTCTGTGTATTCCGAATTAGTCTCATGATCAGCAGCTAGCTCACACAGTTGCAACATCAATGTAATCAAAACCATACAACAAACTATAGAAGAAGTAGACAAATTAATATTAATAGAAACAAAAGACCTTATGGTCAAGGTTTTTACAGAGATGCCACGCAGGGCTTACAACAAAAGACTCCTAGCTCGCATGGTCTTCGAAGAACTCCTCTTCAAAGAGCTCGGAGCTCCCTGGGTCCTCTTCAGCGACTGATCAACCAGAGGGCATAAAGCCGTGAGTACTTTGAATATACTCAGCAAGTCGTAGGGAAATGTATGCAAATAGTATTCATGCCAGGCTTGACAAGGATAGCTTTATGGTTACTTTGCAGAAAGTAGCAGAGAACAAAACACTCGTGGAAGCCATTCGACATGTCCACAGACAATCGAGTGGAGGACGTCTCCTAGCTCGCATGGTCTTCGAAGAACTCCTCTTCAAAGAGCTCGGAGCTCCCTGGGTCCTCTTCAGCGACTGATCAACCAGAGGGCATAAAGCCGTGAGTACTTTGAATGTACTCAGCAAGTCATAAGAAAATGTATGCAAATAGTATTCATGCTAGGCTTGACAAGGATAGCTTTATGGTTACTTTGCAGAAAGCAGAATTGATTGGAAATACAATAAGTAGATTGCAAAGCACAAGTTGAAAGACTAATACATAAGTAATCAAGTTTCTTTGAAACAACTCGTGAACACCCTGTTCACTTCCCAGACCACTCGTGAACGCCCTGTTCACTTCCCAGACCACTCAGTACTAACCACGACCACATTTTTGAGAAAGTCTATCCCTTGCGTGAAATCACCAAGCATTGTCCATAACCGGGGACACGGCTATTCGAATAGTTTTACACTCCGCAGAGGTTGTACAGCTTGACCCACAAGACACGACCTCTCTAGTTGGTTGGGCACCCGACGATGCCCCTACTCACTACCTTAGGTAAGCAGTTTAGAGCACGTGAAAAGGCCTTTACAAAGCTCTGTTTTGATCCGGTTCCGCTCGCTAAGGTTTCGCCTTCCTGGCCCCCTCTTGCGCCATTCTCAACCAAGACAGAACCGACTCAAAGCATTGCTAATTAGTTGGCCAGGTCCACCCCATAATGAACTTGTGGTTGCACGGTATGGCCCAGATCAATGGCTTGCAAGGTTAAATCCTTAGTGACTACTCAGGCGAGACAACCACATCCCAATGTGCTTCCCGCACCCCTTTTACTGCACGATTACTCACCCGAGTATAAAATCATTTTGGGTTCATCCCGGCCAAATGACCACCCTAGCCATGACACAACAAATTTTATTATTAGCGGCAACACATGCCGTGGCAACACATACCACAATTCCATATATCATTAAGTTAAATTCGTCATCATTGAATCATGTGATCGAGAGACATCGTATAACTAAAGCATGTCTAAGCAATATATGCACACATGTTGGTATCTCAAAGATATCCAACTAAGAGTACCCAACCTATGGTGTCCAAGGGTACATGTAAACATGTCAATCACAAGTATTCAAAGAGTCATATTGTCGAGTAGGTATTTAACTATTTTCCAAACCATTTTTATACAATTAGCCATGCATGCTGGTATAAAACAAAGTAATTTTGCAAACTGGGTACGACATGATCAAAGGTCTACGACTTGCCTTCATTGAAGAGCTGAGATTCTTCGGTAGAGGTCGTCGGGTCCAAGAACTCTTCAGAGCAGCCGGATTCTACACGTGCGAAAAAGCCAAATAAATAAAACAGAACCACAAAAACTCCAACAAAAGTACCAAACTAGAGCCAAAAGAAATATACATAATTAAGAGATTTGATGCACTCAAATCGGAGCTCGAATGAAGGAGAACGGGCTCTCAGAAGGAGGTTCGACTAGTCGGAAGGAGGTCCAAGAAGAAGGTGAGCAGAGCTGACAGGTGGGGCTAGTCAAAACTCGGGAGGGTGGTCCAACCAATGGGGTGGTCGTGACCAAAGGGGAGGTCGTGACCAACGAGGAGGTCGTGACCAAAGAGAATGTCGTGACCGGTCTCCAGGACCACCCGGGAGGTCTCCTAGGACCACCCGGAGGTCTTCCAGGACCACCCGAGGGTCTTGGACTGAGAGGGAGGTCCAGACCGAGAGGGGGGTCCTGAGGAGGGAGGTCCTGAGGAGAAGGTGACCAACGGGAAAAAGGAACGAGCAGAGAAAGGGGATTTTCAAATACCAGAGAACTCCAGCACTCAAAATAAACCAAACTTTTGGATCAGTTGAAGTTTGATTTAGTCATTTTAAACACTTTTAGTTCCAAAATCTCAAGTTAAGCTTTACAACTTCAACAAAACCAAATGGTTATTTTTATTTTGAAATTTTCAAAAAGCTTAGAAAATCGGGATGTTACAAAAAGAGGAGAAGCAAAGTTCGTTGAGTCTTTGGCTGAATTGACACGTTTTTTTATTTGTAATAGCAAAAGTAGTCCTCATTCATACAAAATTACAAAAATGACATCGCAGCAGGTAAGGAAGGCCAGGTACCGTGCTTCCAATCCGAGGAACCCACGTACCGTGGACTGGAATCGCGGCAGGTGACATGTCACGGTGCCTAAGCGTTGCTGCATGCAGACTAGCACGGTTTAGCACTACAGTGCTACTGTTTGCTACTATTTTAGTACTATTTAGCACTGGTTGCAACTATTTAGCATTGCTTGGCACTTCTACTCGTGGACTGGGAGCGCGGTAGGAACCTGCAACACAATTCCTGCCTTAGTCTGAGAGCGCTACAGGTCCTGTCTAGTCTGCTGCGGTGCCATTTTTACAATTGCGTGCGAATAGAGACTATTTTACTATTACAAATTTAAAAATGCCAAACCAGCCGATAATCTTATCCATGCTGTAATTAGATGCAACGACTTGCAGTCCCTATGTGTATTATTACGAAACCTAATTATGGACAAAAGACTAAACTGTCCATGGAGGGTTTTCACCCTTTTGAGCTATAAATATGAGGACCTCTATGTACAACAGATAGATGAATAAAAGATATTGGATCTCCTCTATACATTGTGTCTCTCTTTGGTGTTCATTGTGTGATTGGATTGGTTGTCTCCCGACTACGTCATCGATTATCTAACATGTCATAAGCACTTATAAAGTGCATCTTTCACCAGAAATTAATGGAATTGTGGTTTCCTCTAGTACCATAAAGATACGACATATATTGGTGATATTAGCAATTAATCCCTTAAACGCCAAAAACTGGATATATTTCACTCTAGAGTCATACAACCATACTTTATAGTTCTGTAGAACAGACTATTTGTTATAACTTTAACCACCTAGAGATAGTTACAAAATATTAAGACCCTAAAAGGTTTTGATAAATCGTATCCAAAATGCACACGACTTTGCATTTAATATTACCCTATATCCTCTGCAAGGATAATCTATTTGTGTAGCACAATCAAATAGTGATATTTGATAAGTTAAGCATGTTACTCCCGAATAATGTTTATCCAAAAATCTCCAGATGAGTAATAAGGTATTTGTATGTAAAACTCTGCATTGTGGTAATCTAGTTGATTTGATCATAATATACTGGCATATATTCTTTTTCGAAAAATGTATAAAAGTCATTATAGCAACAAGACTTCAACAGAAGTTGTCTTTAGGGAGAGCATATGATAAACACTGATCATGATACTTGAGATTTTGAAAATCTTAGTTAAGCCTAGAAGGTGTTGATATGATGATTACTGCTTAAATTCATCTTGAAGGTTGTGCCACTTAACAATTTAGATCCAGTTGGTCAACAATACAGAGATCATGAAGATCACACATAGATCTTGATGATCATTACTAAATCCTGAAGATATGCTGGCTATCTGTCAAATCTCTATAGTGCAAAATCCCAGAATGAATTTATATTACTTTGTGTTGGTTCAGCCATCTCTTGGCGGTCATCTAAGCAGACCTTGGTAGCTACTTCTACCAACCACTCAGAGATTATAGTACTATATGAAGTCTCACTTGAATGTGTTTGGCTTAGACATGTGATTAACCACATCCAAAAGTATTGTGACATTAATATCATCAATACCCCCTCAATTATCTATGAAGATAATGATGCTTGTATTACACAAATGCAAACGAGTTATGTCAAGAGCAACACCACGAAACACATTGCTCCTAAATTTTCTATCATCATGAAATCCAGAAGAATAGTGAGGTAAATATCTTGCAAACAAAGTCTTATGAAAATCCAGTTGATTTATTCACTAAGTCTCTGTCTACATTCAGTTTCTAAAGATGCATTCATGGCATTGGAATGAGACGGTTTAAAGAGTTGCAGAGTTCAGAGGGGAGTAAATCGCTAGATCATAACCCTTATCAAATCCTGAAGATTTATCCAAAATATTGAAGATTGGATCCTGAAGATTAAACATTGTACTCTTTTCCTTGGTGAGTTTTCTTGAAGTTTTCTCACATAAAATTTTTAGTAATGCAACTTACGAATGTAATGTACTCTTTTCTCTGTTCCTTTTTTTCCCAATGCATTTTTAGAAGGAGTTTTTGATAAAACATTTGCATATTGTTGTCTATAAAGGGGAGTATGACGAAACTTAATTATAGCCAAAAGGCTAAACCGTCCTTGATGGGTTTTCACCCCTTTAGGCTATAAATAAGAGGATCCATCATGTACAACAGATAGATGAATAAAATATTCATGAGCGAGTTATTCGCTCTAGGTATCATAATCCGAATCTTTTCTCTCACTCTGTTTTTGTAGCTTCTTTTGAACCCCGCGATATATCACATGCTTTATCTAATGCTAGCTGGGTCAATGCCATACATGAGGAGTTAGAGAATTTTGAAAGAAATAGAGTCTGTAACCTTGTAGAACCTCCTAGTGGTCATAATGTTATAGGAACCCGTTGGGTGTTCAAAAATAAACAAAATGAGGATAGTTCTATGGTTAAAAACAAGGCTAGGTTGGTAGCTCAGGGTTTTAGCCAGGTTGAGGGGGTTAGATTTTGATGAGACCTTCGCTCCTGTTGCTAGACTAGAAGCCATTCGCATTCTGCTTGCATTTGCTGCATCTAAAGGTTTTATGTTGCATCGAATGGATGTTAAGAGTGCCTTTTGAATGGTTTTATAGAGGAGGAAGTGTATGTTAGGCAACCCCCTGGCTTTGAGGATCCCAAACACCCAGATCGTGTTTACAAGCTATCCAAAGTCTTGTATGGTCTTAAGCAAGCCCCTAGAGCCTGGTATGATAGACTTAAGACCTTCTTACTTAAGAATGATTTCGAAATGAGAAAAGTAGATAAGACTCTTTTCATTCTTAGGCATGGCAATGACTTCCTGCTTGTTCAGATTTACGTTGATGATATTATCTTTGGTGGTTCCTCTCATGCTCTTGTTTCTAGTTTTTCTGAAACCATGTCCAGGGAATTTGAGATGAGTATGATGGGCGAGCTCAACTACTTTCTGGGGCTTCAAATCAAGCAATGCAATGAAGGGATATTTATCCATCAAACAAAGTACACCAAGGATCTGCTCAAGTGCTTCGAGATGGGTGACTGCAAGCCGATCGCCACTCCCATGGCGATTTCGATTGCTTTGGATTCAGATGAGGAAGGAGAAGTCGTGGATCAACGCGAGTACCGCAGCATGATCGGCTCCCTTCTGTACCTGACGGCCTCAAGACCGGACATCCACTTCATGATGCGCCTCAGGCGAGGTTTCAAGTGTCTCGAGGACTTCACATCGCTAAGCCGTTAAGCGCATCTTCGTGTATTTACACTCTACCCTCCAAGATGGCATTTGGTATTCTGCGCTTCTTCGTTGTCCATTCGGGGTTTTCGATTCGATTTTATGGGTCGTCGGCTAGATAGGAAGAGTACCTCCGCACTTGTCATTTCTTAGGCACTTCTCTTGTCTCTTGGTCTTCTAGGAAGCAATCTTCTTGCACAATCCACTTTGAAGTGAATATGTAGTCAGCGCTAGTTGTCAGAATCGATTTTGTGAATGGTGTCCACTCTTAAGGACTTTGGGTTAAACTTTGCTAGTATTCCTATTTTCTGTGATAACACTTCCGCTATTAAAATTGCTAAGAACCCAGTGCAACACTCTAGGACCAAGCACATAGACATTCGCTATCACTTTCTTAGAGACCATGTCGAGAAGGGTGATATTGTGTTACATTTTGTGGAGTCCGAGGCTCAGTTGACCGATATCCTCACCAAGCCTTTAGACCCAACAAGGTTTGCCACCTTGAGGAGTGAGTTAGGGGTAATTTATCCATATGAGTTGGTTTGAGGGGGAGTTGGATCTTTTCTGATCTTACCTTGTTCATTTGATCTTTTCTTGATCTTCTTTTTGATCTTTTTGAGCTTTTCATGCATCTCATTGTATCATATTGTATTCATATGAAAAAATCCAAAAAGATGCATTATAATAAGCTTTTCTGCTTATCTTTTAAAATTGATGAAGCTTTGCTTATTACCCTTTGGATCTTTAGTATTTCGATTCTTGCTCAATGCCATGTCTAGTTCTTTGACTTGTTGGAATTATCATGCTTTCACATGTGTAGCTAAGTCCTTGCTGAATGAGTTAGAACTCTAAAACAACTTGAACTAAAAACTGCAATTTGTGGATGTTTTAGCTAGTTGCGCAATTAGTCCTCCTTTTGTGACATTGGCCCTGTCAAAATTGTTTTGTTAGCTCTTGAACCTAAAATTGATCATTACTTGAGCTTCTTGTTCTTCTGAGAATCTAAAAACTGCTCTTGTGCAAAATGAAAATGAAAAATCAATTTCAAGATTGTCTTATGCTTAAATTGTGCCAAACTACTCTCACTAGACTGCTTGTCATAGACATGAACTTGGAGATAGTTTGATGATCCAGACGATCTCATGGGGACTGCTTGTCAAAACTGATATGAACCTCAAGATTTGTCGCCCTGGTAGAAGCTTAGGAAGAGTTTGTGGATGGCTCCTAGTCCAGGATCTTCTTCACTAAGATATACCTTTAATCAACTTCTGGTCAAAGCTTAGGAAGAGTTTGTGGATGGCTCCTAGTCCAGGATCTTCTTCGCTAAGTTAGACCATTAGCCAACTTCAATATTCATTGCAAATGAAAAATTGTTGAAAAATGGGCGTTTGAGCTAATTCGAGCAAAATGATTCAATTCAGGACCTGTTTGTCTCTTAATGTGGTCATTGTTAGCTTTTTGATCTCACATTGACATTTTGACATGGCCAGTATCATTTTAGGATCCATGTTGATGAACTTGCTAAATTTGAAGCTTTGCTTAAATTGATAAAATTCATTGCTTTACATTGAGCCTTCGTGCTTAGCTGTGATATATATGTCTTAACATGATTTTACTAGCGCTTTCAGGCTTGATATGTTCTTGTGCAATATTAGAAATGCTAGCTTGTTCTTTTCGGTAATCTCTATGTAGATATCATGGGGATATGCTTACGATCTTAGGATGATGAGACAATTGGCAATGGCGTTGAGGGTTTGCAGAAACAACCATTTTCGACACAGGTTCAGCTTGTTGTCGCCTCGTGGTCTGACCGGCCATGTAGGTGGTCAGACCGGCCATGCCTCGGTTTGTTTTTCAGTTTAGGAGTCGGGCGGTCGGACCGCCATGGTGACGGCCGACCGCCACAGGGCGGTCTCGACCACCACCCCGAGCGGTCGACCGCCATTAAGGTGACTTTGGATATTTGAGCTGGGCCAAAAATAGATGGTGTAGGCAAGAGAGAGGATTTTACTGCACTTGGTCTCATAATTTTTGGAGCTTCCAGTCAAAAGTTCTATTCGATTGAAAATTCCAGAGAGCTCTCGGGTTTCCAGCATGGAAAATTGCTAAGTCCCAAGTGGATGGTCAGACCAGCCAATGGGCGGTTAGACCGGCCAAGAGTGGCAGTCTGACCAGTTTTGACTTGTTTCGCATGTCAGTGTGGCGCGATGTGTGTTCGTTAGGTCAAGTTCATGGATTTCATTGCATATGTGTTGCATATTGCATGTTTTGGCTAACGTGGGTTAAGTTATGAAGAACTTGTTCCCGGAGACGATTTCTTGGTCTGTTGCTGTGCAGGTGGCTTGCAGGTCGATGACGGTCAACGACGAGGAGGATTGGGACTAAGCTTAGAGAGCTGAGGTCCAGAACGATCGAGGATGCCGGGTGAGGTCAGGAGACTCAAGTGGGGCACAGAATGAACAAGGATGACCGGACGGGCAGTTCGGTGCGACTGGTTGGATCAAGCGGCGCGGGGGTCGGTATAAGTGCCTTGGTGGTTTCGGTGGGAACCGGACGGAGAGACTTGCCGACATGATAAGAGCCGTTGATCAACCTACACGTGGTGAAGCAGGCGAGTGCTTCATCAAGATTGGACTCTGTCCGTGGAGAAGGATCGAGAAGGGGTATTTTAGTAATTTCACCAAATACCGCCTTGATGGCCTCTTGGCTAAACCGCAGCGCAAGGTAATGCAAAGAAAAGCGGTTTAGGTCAAGCAAAGATAAAGACGGCGCTTTGAGATGTGTGTGTGTGTGTGTTAAACCCGTTTGTGTGTGGGCTTAACGGGTGCCCGGTTAGAATATTCCCTAGATGCTAGCCTCTAGTATAAATAGAAGGGGGTGCTGGTCATTAGCCCTTCAAGCACTTCATTGAGAGAAACCCTAGTTGGTTTTAGGGTTTTAGAGAGGAAGAGAAGAGTTAGGGTTCTAGGGATTGATCGAGTGTATGCTCTTGGATAGAGCTTTGTCCTCCATGATGGAGTAGCTGTAAACATCCATCTTCAATCTCAAATCAATCCATGCAAGATTTCACAAGATGAGTCTCTTTTTGTTCTTGCTCTCTATTTTGTGATTTTAGGGCTTTCTTTGATACGCGAGTTTTCTTTTGATTTCTGGCCTAGATTTAGCTTGCTGTGACATGTGGGAATACATCTAGGATCATCTTGATCATCAATCACCAACGAGCAAGTCTCTAGATCAGATTTTGGTTTTGACTCGGTTTTAGAGCAACCTTCACTCAAACGAAAAAAGGTCAGGGCATGGATCTTCACGATTCTTGATTGGAATAGGTTCCTGACATCCTAGAGAAGGTATGTCTCAAGTTTGGTAAGGTTTGGAGTCACTGATCAAAAGTTAGACCTTTTTGTGATTTTGAGTTCGGGCTGAAATTACTGTTCATTGACCTGGAGGTCAGACCGCCATGTATTTGGAGGTTAGACCGCCTATAGAGAGGTCAGACTGCCAACTACATGGAGGTCAGACCGCCCAACTCATTTGACTTCTAGTTTTTGAGATTTTGGTCTATTTACTTCGGGGTTTTGATTGGGTTCAGTACAAGTCTTCCATTGTGATTGTACTTTGATCTTCATAGCTTTAATAGCTATTGGAGTGAAAACATGTTGAATTCGATCAAGGTGAAAAATTAATCGTGCTCCTATTCACCCCCCCTCTAGTCGCCTGTTTCGGTTCTACACTCCAAAGCTTCTTGTAATCAAAAATTGAAAAATACAAAAAAATAAAGCCACTCCATTGCATTTCATGCATGCTCCTTCTTATGCTTTTTCCTCAAATCTGCATTTGTTATCTCTGGACGACAGAAATGCGTGATTCCTTGATGACTCCATTGTCAAAGGGGGAGAAGATATATCAAAGATGTATAAAAGGGAGAAGATATAGAAATATTAAAAAGGGGGAGCCTTGTGGAGAAATTTGGAGATTTTGAAATTTTCTGAAATTTGAAGATCATAGTGAGGGGGAGTTTCTTATTTGCATTCTTATTATCTTAACTTGAATTGCAATTCTTGGAACTTCACAATGATCAAAGGTCAATTCGAACAATTGTTCTTTCATATGGACCTTAAGTGAGATTTTGATCATTTTCTGGAAATTGAAGCTTTCTCGCTTTCTTTTTCCTTATCTCACTTTCCTATGCTATTCTAAAGCCAATTTGGTTATTTCCATTGCTTTCTCTTGCATTTGGACCAAGTTGTGCATTTGTGCGAAAACGTCGAGTTTTTACTTTTCAAACCTCAAAATTTGCTTTTGTGGGAAATTGCCCATGTGTTCATCAAGGGGGAGATTGTGGATATCATGGGGATATGTGCATGATCTTAGGATGATGTTATGATTGGCAATGTCATTAATGGTTTGTCAAAACACGAGTTTTCGTCAAAGTTTAATGTGTTGTCCGTACAGGTGCGGTCGGACCGGCCTTTCAATGGCGATCTGATCGGGTTCTTGCTGATCATCGGCCAATCGGTGACGACGAGTGTTGGGTTAGGTCAAGTTCATGGGTTTCATGGCATATGTGTTGCATGATGCAGGTTTTGAGTAACGTGGGTCAAGTTGTGAAGAACTTGTTCCCAGAATCGATTTCTTTGTCTATTGTTATGCAAGTTGCTTGGAGGGCAATGACAGTCAACGGCGAGGATGGTCGGGACTAATCTTGGAGAGTTGAGGTCCAGAACGATCAGGGATGCCGGGTGAGATCAATGGAGTCAAGCATGGCGCAAGAGGGACAAAGGTGACCGAATCCAAGCTTCGTTCGACGGAGTTGGACTGCTGCGCGAGGTCGGTGCAAGTGCCATGGTGGTTTTGGTGGGAGCCGGATGGGAGAGACTTGCCGACATGATGAGAGCCGTTGGATCAACCTACACGTGGCGAAGCATGTAAGTGCTTCACGAAGATGGGACTCGGTCTTTGCAAATAGATCGAGAAGGGGTATTTTGGTAATTTTACCAAATACCGCCTTAGTGACCTTTTGCCAACCCGCGGTGCAAGACGGCCCATGATGAAGCGGATTATGTCAAGAGGAGATGAAGACGACGCTTTAAAATACGTGCGTGTGTGACCCGTTTGTGTTGGGCCTTAACGGGAGCCTATTAGGGTTAATGCTTATAGAAGGTCTAAGCCTCCACTATAAATAGAGAAGGGAGGTGACTGCACCCCCTTCAACCCTTTCATTATTGAAAACTCTACTTTTACTTTTGTGCTTATGGACAAGATAGTTGGAGGTTAGGGTTCTAGAGAGTTGGATTTGATTTCGTGCTCATGTATTGACTCTTTGTCCTCCTTGATGGAGTGGCTGTAAACCAATACCATATCAAAATCAATCCAAGGAAAGATTCCTCAAGATGAGTCTATTTGCTTTCCTTCTCTCTATTTGATGATTTTTGAGTCCTTCTTTGATCCACAAGTTTTTGCTTGGTTTCTTGCCTTGATCTAACTTGCTGTGACATGTGGGAACTCATCTAGGATCATCTTGATCATCCATCACCCATGAGCAAGTTTTTAGATCATATTCCGTTTTTGACTCGGTTTTGGATCATCCTTCGTTCAAACTGAAAAAGATAGGAACTTTGGTATGGATCTTCACGATCCTTGATTGGAATAGGTTCCTAATATCTTATGGATCAAAAGTTATACCAATTTTGGATTTCGCTGCGTCGATCTCCGTGACAATCGGTAGTACCTTTCGCTTGCCTACTAGAGTACCGCTTCAGACATCAAGTAGTATCAGCACAAAGGTAGTACCGCTGATTACATTGAGGTACTACCGATTTTGGTGCCTTTTGTGATTTTGGCTGTTTCTTTTGAGGGTTTGAATTGGATTCAGTTCTAGTCTTCTGCTAAGCTTATCTATTGATCTTCATAGCTCTCATAGCTATTGGAGTCAAGACCTTATTGAATCCATTCAAAGTGAAAAAGTGAGCGTGCTCCTATTCGCCCCCCCTCCAGTCGTCTTTTCAGTCCAACAAATATATTAGATCTCCTCTATATATTGTGTCTATCTTTAGTGTTCATTGTGTGATTGGATTGATTGTCTCCAGACTACGACATTGATTGTCTAACAAATATATACCGCGGGTGTGTACTGTAGTAGTACGGGATCAACTACGGGCCTATTTTCCGCTGACGTTTGGGTCCCAGTTAGGACAATGACTTGTATGGCTCGGACGGTCATAGAGGCCGTGCGTTTGCGTTGTCTTCGATTGTGACGTGCGCTTGTAGACAACACTAAAAACAACTTATATAATGGGTTGTTGTGATATAGTCGGCTATAGGATTGTAGACAATATACAATCTTTTAATACTTTTCTTGGTTCTGATGCTACAGTCGGCTACAGAATTATAGACAGTATATTTCTCTCTCTTTATTCTCTTTCATACATATTAATTTAAATTTTATGTGACAGAGACTATAGACTGCTGATGTAAATCTATTGTACGAGTGAACTGAAAGACACCTCCCATGCGGCGGCACGCACATGGCGGTGTCCCGTCCCACGAGTGCACCACCCCCGTGGCGGTGTGGCTCTGCTTTGCTCCGTCTGATCGTCTCCATCCCCATTCGTAGGCGGTTTCCGCCTTTGTGGTCTTTCTTTACGCCTATGGGTTACGTTTACGGCTGTTTGTAAGCTTACGCCTTCCACGACCGTTACAGACACCGACTCACTCGCACATCGTCCAATCTCTCCTCCGCGTCGGTGGCCGTCTGCCGCGACAGCCACCTCTCCCGCAATGGCGAGGCCGTCGCGCCAAACCCTGACACCTGCCTCCGTCACCTCCCTCCGCTGCCTCCCCGGACACTCCCCGACGCATCCTCCGCTCTCCTCGGCGTTCCGGAGAGCCTCGGCGGTGCTCCTCCTCGCCACTGCAGTGGTGCTGCCCTGCGCCGTGCTGTACCGCGCCGCCGTGTCGAATACGACGCCGCCGGTAAAGGTAGTCTGGGATCCCCGGACCTGGTGGGAGTGGGACTGGCCGCCTCCTCCGGTTATGTTCCCCGAGCCCGAGGAGGACGGCGACCTCAATCCCATTGCCGCCGGCGATCTGGTGCGTTTCTCTCTCCTCCTCCTCTTCCTCCTCGTTAATGTTGTTAATTTGCCATCTCTGACGCAGCGATTCTGCTGATCTGATCAGTGAAATGACTTGCGTTAGCAACTTAGCATGTTTTTTCCCATGCTTCTTTTGTTTTTGTTATTGCAAGTTTGGAACCCTGAACCGTGTGCTTAATATCCCTGATTTTGCATTTTGCCTTTAAGATCAAGCAATTGCTTGTCCTAGAGCCGATATACTGTTATCATGGAGGTTTCCCTTTGAGATCAAGCAATTCAATTTGATGTCCATGGTTTTGGGTATTAAAATCTACACACCATGAGGAGTGGATGAATGCACTTATAGCATCTGATTTGTTTGCTACCATGAATCATCTAAGCCTGTTTCTTTCTTCGATATCTGTGCCACTGAGTGGAATAAACAATATGTCAAATGCTTATCTTTGTGCTTCATAGTGGAATTTAAATATATTTACATTTCCTGGTGCAAAAGTCAAACTTTCTTCTTCTTGTTCTTGTTTTTGCTAATAAATACTTTTCGTTTTTCTTGGCATTTGCATTGTTTCAGTCTTGTTTTAATTGAAATTTTCGAACTTTTAGATATATCAGTGGTTACCATGATGCGTTTGTTTCTTAGTATTATGCTCAAGAGGATGGGATTTATTTCTTTTTAACACGCAGTTGATATTGCTATCAAGTTGTTTCATGAAGCAGAACTTGTAACTTTGTGTGTCAATTAAAATAATCATCCTTGTAGGACAGTGAAGACTTCAAACTTGAGCAAGTTCTACGAGAGGCTTCTATGGACAATAAGACCATTATATTGACAACACTCAATGCTGCATGGGCTTCTCCGGGCTCAGTTATAGATATTTTCATTGATAGTTTCCGTCGTGGAGTTAGGACAAGCTCACTATTGAAACACCTTGTCATAATAGCATTTGATCGGAGAGCGTATAAAAGATGTATTAAGATCCATCCCTACTGTTTTGCTCTTGTAACCGACAATGTGGATTTTTCTCAAGAGAAGAGGTTTCTGACTGCTGGGTATCTGGAGATGATGTGGAAAAGGCTGGATTTCTTGCGGCTAGTTCTTGAAAAAGGTTACAGCTTCATTTTCTCGGTAAAATTGTGTTTTTTTACTTTATTTCCCATTCTAATGCATGATTATTCAACTCTTGCACCAATCAAGATGAGATGTTTTTTCCCTTGAAAATTTAGCGAACATGAACATGTCAAATAGAGTTGCTTAGTAGCCTCACTTGGTGTAAATTTTTTTATCTGTGCCTCAGGATGCAGACATCATGTGGTTCCGCAATCCATTTCCATATTTCTATCCTGATGGAGATTTTCAGATTGCATGTGATCACTACGTAGGCAATGCAACTGACTTGAGAAACATAGCTAATGGAGGATTCAACTATGTGAAGTCAAACAATCAAAGCATAGAGTTTTACAAGTTTTGGTATTCTTCCCGACTGAGATATCCTGGTTATCATGATCAGGACGTACTTAATTTTATAAAGCGTGATCCTTACATTACAGATATTGGACTGACAATTAAGTTCTTAAGTACTACATACTTTGGTGGCATTTGTGAGCCAAGCAGAGATTTAAACAAGGTTTGCACTATGCATGCAAACTGTTGCATTGGATTGCAGAGCAAACTTCATGATCTAAGGATCATGATGGAGGACTGGAGGAATTACATGTCTATGCCACCAAGCTTAAAAAGATTTGGGGCATTGTCATGGAGGGTGCCACGAAATTGCAGGTGTGATGCTACCTTGGAATTGAGTTTTATTTTTTAAAAAACCAAAAATGTTATGTGAGTTGATGAATTACCGCTGGTGTTCTGTGTAAGGATCTCTTGATGATGTGTCTAATAATATTTTGTTTCGTTTTGCAGTCTTTCATTACTAAACCTGTGAGACATGCTTTTGGGACGCAAACAGTATAATATTGCAGAACATGCCAACTTCTGAGCATAATTGTTGGAAAGAAAAACACGTGAAAGGTTGGTTTGTTGCGTTATTATGCCTTCTGTTCATTGTAATCTCGTTGTTACTTTTGTTGTCACTACCCTAATCGACGCTAGTGGTCAACACAGTTGCTAGTGTAAGTTGGAACTAGGAGTTCTATTCTAGAATAGTATAAATAAAATACGGAGTAACTAGTTTAAATTGCTGGGGAGGCACTGCCCACTAGAATACCGGATAGCAAACTCACATGCAATTCTGTCGTCTTTCAGGAAAAACTGGTGTGTTATTAACGGCAACATATTGGTGCACATCTTTGGTGGACATGTGCACATAGCCGATCTGGGCCATCAATTCCAAAATGCACGGTCGAGATCGACCGATCCAGCACCCACCTCCCACTTGCTGCACTTTTGTGAAAAACCCTCCGCATGGAAGCGGTCTTCTCTCATTTCCCCCGCGTTCTCATCCTCCTGCACATCCGCGCATTCCTCCTGACCCCGACCTGTGTATGCCGCTGCCTGCGCAGAGCCCCTACGCCGCCTCCTGGGCCGCCATCCCCTAGGTTGAACCCTGCGCCAAGCTGCGCCGCGGCCCTCCCCTTCGCACCGCCCCTCCCCAGTCAAAGCTGCCCCCCTCTGCGGCGCCCCTCCCCCCTGCTAGTTGGTATTTTGATATCAAGTGAAATTTCTAGTTGAAAAACCGCTACAGCAAAATTACTGTACCATCGTGTATGCACCATCATTACTTGAACTGGTCTTGTGGTGGAATAACATCGGCGTACATTATTACTCTGTTGTCTTGAAATGTTTGCTTGTTCATCTTTCAACTGTTTCTCATTCCAAGAGCTGCTACGATTGACTCTGCTATTCATCTTGCTGGCTGGTTCATGTTATCTCGGTGGCTGGCGCTGAAATGCCCCAGTGTTCATATATGATACTGTAGTGTGCCTCTTGCAGTTGTATGTACCATCAGGAATTGCAAAAACCAAAAGAATGTATGCAGATGAGAGGACTATATTCTTTTTTCAAGAGACGGGAGGGACGTCTGTTAAGCTCTCCCCAGCATGGTAAAGTTGTGCTTGGTGGCAGCATGGTAACATGCCTTAACTGTCCCCAAGCGTCCGTTTAACCGCTCGTGCTTGCCACCATACGACTCCTTGGGGCAACAGCTTGTCAGCTATTTTGTGAGCAGAAATATACTGCAGAAGCTGCAGCTCATGACAGTAGTATATAGCTTGGTATGATAAGAAAGGCCCGTGATGAGAATTTCAGTAGTGGGCTCTTGCCAGACGCTCCCTCAGCCTCAGGGAGTCCTAACCTAAATCAATTGTCATTCCCAAACATAACAACTCACTGAGCTCACCATTCACTGAAGCACCAAATTCAGAGAGTCCATGAAATTCAGGATTGTTCATCGACTCTTACGAATCATACTCTGCAAATTAAGAAACATTGATCCCACAATGAACACGACAAAGTGATCCATGTTAGAGTTGATCTTTTGCTGAAGGGGACCCAGCTGTCAACAACGAACGAGCACACATCCAGCTTAATAGCAAATGCATGATCTTATAAGCACAGAGTAACAGCAAATGCGTATAATCTTATATGCACATAGTAAGAAAAGCAAAGCTACAACAAATCAAAATGCAAACACATTATTCTTAATTGACATGTTATAACCTGATCATCACATCGAGCATCACGAATCCACGACAGAAACATGTCACATATTCAAAATGCTTCTGAAGTTCACACAAAAATTTTAAAAAGATCTAACCAAGTTCAATATTATTACAGTTCACGACTACATGGCACATTACAGTTCACAAATACATTCAGTTGCAATCTTCGCGATGAAAGTTCCTAGAAACAATAATAAAAAAGTAACCAGAACCGTTTTAAACTTCTCATCTGCAACCACCGATTTCAGGATTGACTTGTTAATCTGGTCCAACGACTTGTTAATTTCAGCTAAATGTGCCAACACATGATCGTCAATGTGGCACCCCGTGTCATTACCCCGAAAGGTAATCACACTTAAGCATGCGAATTATTATTTGTCTGCCCGATAGAACACCGCTCCAACGAATAATAAGCCTTACCAAAGTTAACGCAGCAAAACAATAAGATAGAAACTGTACTTTATTATAGCAGGTAGCCACGCAAGGCTATGGTCTTTAATACAAATATTTAATTACAATAGCAAAACGGGACAAACCCCCTTACTTGCCTGCCTTGCTCCAATGGACGTCTACTCGTCCCACTCGCCGAATAAGGTGTCCACCTCACCCCGGTCCTCGTAGTAAGCGTTCTCACCTCCTGTGGTCTCCTCGGCACCTGTATATCCTTCATCCCACTCGGGACAATCCCCGGTTGGACTAGGATCTAACAAAGGAAGTAATAGCAAGAATGAATACTAGTGTACTCAGCAAACATTTATTAACAAGGATGCACTGTATGACTCTTCTCTATTGATTATCATATTTTCTAGCTCATCTCTTTCTCTGAAAAATACTTTACCAAGATTTAAATGGCAAGTTTCAATTCTGAAAAGATTACTTATCACTCGATGAGAAGATAGACCCCTAGCGGTCACCGTAGCCTCCAATCCTGAAGACAGGTATGAATTCATGGTTTTATTTAGCATTGCGCAGGCTTATACTACTTTACCCATAGCTACTCTGAGCTCTCTTTAAGCTAGGTCTCCCGCATTTCCTTTAATGCGGTGTCAAGTTCAGAGTACGGAACGCTTTCCAAGTTACGTTATTAAGTCTCCGCACATCTATTTTCCGTCGGTGTCTTGGGACGCTCACCCAGTCCTCCACCGAGTTCCAATAGTGTTGGTCGGGCTGGTTATCCCTTCACCCAACACTCCACCTGCGCTACTATGTGCGTCTTGGATCCCTCACTTCCGGACTTGCGCTACCGGTTCTGAGTTCCTCCATAACTCACACGTTATATTACTTACCCGATGTGGAGAGTATAACAACGTAACAAGGTAGCATTTTCTACCCGCCGAAGACAGGAAAATGGTTGGCACTTAAATACGGCCCCTTATCCGAGTAGGAGTTTTGTTGGTCCTTATATATTATCCATATGTAAAGAGTCCCACCTCTTCCCTCTCTTTCCTGCCAAGGGCCCCCTTTACCATCCTAATATTTCTCTTACAACACGATTGCTCATCTCAGCTGTACTACTCTTTTCTCATGCTTCATCTCTTTTTCTTTTTATCTCTTTTATCCGATTTGATTTTTGAGAGATAGTTTTAATGCACATATATATAATGATACAGAAAGGTAATTTTTACATTTAATATAACTAGGTTGGTGATCAAGAGAATAAGCTTGCCTTCGTATTTGTAGTAAAGTTTGGCGTCAACGAATTCTGGATCAGCTACTCCTTCCTGAGCTGGTTCGTCTTCTGCAATTATACGGTAGACGCGTATAACAGAAATACTTAGTTGCTTTAGGTGCTAATATACCTATATTAATCAGTTGATCGCCTCTTCTAGTAAACTTGTTGACGAGAAGATCCCCACGGTCAGTGCCAGCTGTTGGTGTTTTAGAACCGATCTTACATATGATTATTTGATTCCGGGGGGGGGGGGTCTCCAAAAGGGATCACGCAGAGAGAACGACACAGAGATTTTATACAGGTTCGGGCCTTCTTCGGAGAGAATAACAACCATACTCTTGTGTGGTTATATTTAGTATGCTGGTTACAGATCAAGAGAAAGACCAAAGTCTAATTGCTCCTGATTGCGCCCTTTCTTTCCGCACCTCTGCCGTCTGCTAATTCTGCCCTTTATATAATGCTCGAAGTGGGTAGCGGTTTCTCCAGTCCAAAGGGTGCCTCAACGCTTCAGATAATAAAGCAGTTACTGGAGATTATTGCTGGAGTAGTAACGCCTCCACGTCGCCAGGCGGTTATCATCAGGACAGAGAGTTTAATCGTGTAATTATTCCAGAGAATAACACCGTATACTAACTGTTTAGATGCCCTAATCAATTGTGCCTACTTGTCTGCAAGTTCAATCAATTATAGGGTGGTCGCAGCTGACCTGGTCATAGAAGAACTTACAACCACGTGGTGCTCGTTGAAGAACTTACGACCATGAGGTAGTCGTAGAAGGAGTTACGACTATGGAATGGTGTAGAAGAACTTACGACCACGCGGTAGTCGTAGAAGGTCTTACGACTCCAGCTTCTTCCTTATGAATATTAATGGGTATACTCAAGAACTATATGATGGTATTATTATCCATAATAAGAATTACAGATAAATAATTAAATGAGGATTATTAGATCCTCGTTAGAGAAATTCTTGAACAACTTCGTGCTATTGTCATTGTGAATCGCTCTCAAGGTACTGGGGAGTTCAGAAGCCAAGCGAAGAACAAGATCATGAAAATGATCAAAAGCTTCATCTTTCGAAGCAAGAAAGAACACCCAAGAGTATCTCGAAAAATTATCAACTATAACACGAATATACCATTTGCCACCGATTGACCGAATCCTAACAGGACCAACAGTATCCATGTGAAGCAACTGTCCCGGACCGTCAACTATGACCATAGTCAATGAAGGGTATGAGGCGACAACTTGCTTGCTATGCCTACAGGGCGCTACAACATCCTTGACGGCTTTGAGTTTGGGCAAACCTCTCATGAGATCAAGGCTGCTAACTCGTGTCAGATGATCAAAACCAATGTGTCCCAAATGACGGTGCCAAAGCCAGAACTCATAAGAAACATCAATTAAACACTTGAGAGACCCAGCAAGAGATTTAGAAAAGTAAGCTCCAAATATCCTACCAACTCTAGAAATCCCAAAGACAAGCTCAAGAACTGAATCAAGCACACGACAAGTATTTTTGTTAAACCTAGTCTCATAGCCATCATCAAGAAACTGTGAGACAGAAAGCAAATTGTATCTTAACTTGTCCACAAGAACGACGTCCTTTAGGATGAACTTGTCGTTCACTCTGATCGATCATGTTCCTTCGATCTGCCCTTGTGTATCATCTCTAAAGGTGATGAAGTCATCACCTATCGACCGCGTGAAGGAGGTGAACAATCTTGAGTCTCCAGTCATGTGGCGTGAACAACCGGAGTCGATGAACCACGTGTTCTTCCCCCTTCCACGGCAATCCTGAAAATCAAGGCACAGAAGATCGATGTGTCTCAATACTGGGGTTAGTTAAACATGACTTGGGAACCCAGTACTAAGACACACGTCTGCGAGAAGTATGTAAAGTAGAATTGCTAGCCTTGATCCTACTTGAGGTTCTATCATGAGCAATGGTTACAAGAACATGAGATACATCCTGTCTAGGAACATGATGATGATGAGTATGTGAAACAAATCATAGTCTAGGTTTTTTCTTTTCTTGATGACCATGTCTCATGAAGGCTCTAGGTTGATGAGATGAAATTCTAGCAAAAAAATTTCTAGCATTTTTCAACCTACGCCAAAAGAACTCAAGCAAATGTCTATCCTTCTTACAATGGTACTTAGTACCACTAGGAGATGCACCTTTTGACTCAGAAGGTGGTTGGGCAAAACTTGCAGATTTGAAAAGAGTTTTTTCAGGTTGGCGTTTGAACTCAATTAAGCCATCTTCCAAGACTTGAATGACATTTGACTTGGACTTGTCTTGGGCAAAGTTGTGCCCTAATCCCTTGCTTCCTATAAGGAGTTTTGGACTTGTCAAGAATCATGTTCAATTGTTTCTTACTCTTAGAAAAAAATTTCTAATGTGTCCTTGAGATAAGCATTTTCTTTTTCAAGGTTAAGATATGATTGATAAGTTTTAGCCTTAATAGCTCTAGCATGCTTCTCCTTATGAATAGCAATTTCAAGCTTAAGGGCTTCACATGAAGCACAAAGAGCAGAATTAATTTTGTCCTTAAGCTTGACATATTTAGCTCTAACTGCTTCTAACATGTCATTCACTTCACGTTCACGTTCTAAGCAAAAAGAGCAGGTGCTAGACTCAGCCTTATCAAAAGCTACCAACTTGCTAGATTCTAAGCATTTTTCACATGGAGTAGATTTAACCTCTATTAACTCAGTCCTAACATTTTCTAGTTGGTGCATGGCAACATCATGAGCATTTTGTAGCTTAGCAAGTTCAGAATGTAAAGCATGGCAGAATGAACATTCATCAACATCAACATTCTTAGCATCCACAAGTTCTAGCGTCAGATTATCAACTTGTAATTCTAAGTCCTTATTCCTAGCCATGGTGAACTCTAAAGCCTTATCATGACTAAGCAATTTCTCATAGATAGCATCACATCTAATTGAGAGAACTTCATATGATAGGGGTACCTCACCGATATCGTCGACGTCGACAGAGTCGACCATAAGCACATGCCGGTGAAGTCATTTGCCGTCCCTTTCTTCTTCTCTTGAGGGCTCCTCCTCCTTGTCCTCCTCGCTCCCGGAGTCCACATCACTCATGGATTGCTCTCCAAAAGCGGCAAGGACCCGGTGAGCGGCCTTCACGAGTTTGGCAGTATCAAACTTGGACTTGTTCCGTTGAGGCTTCCTCCAAGCTGTCTTATCATCCTTGACGTTGCTCTTCCCTTTCAGCTTGGGACAGTTCGTCCGGATGTGGTAGAACTATCCACACTCATAGCATGTCACAGGGCCGCCTCTCTTCTTGTTCCTCGCATTGTGATAGGCCCGTGTGAACTCTTTTGCTAGGAGGGCTAACTCAGGCCCGGGGATAGTATCAAGTTCTTCTTCATGAATTGCAGACAAACAAGCAAATGAAAATCCAGAGGAAGATTCAGAAGAGCCATTAGAAGTTCTCTTGAGAGGGTCAGCTACTAAAGTCATGTTCTCCTTCTTATGATGATCAACCCTCTTGATCTCATGAGTCTTTAGCTTGCTATAGAGGAACTCCAAAGTGAGATTAGAGAGATTGACATTCTCCTAAATGGCAATAACCTTCATCTCCCACTCCTTGGTATTGATTCCAACCAAGAGATGGTTAGCGTTCTCAGACTGAGAATACTTGATGTCGATCGCTCTCAACTAATCGAGCACCTTGTTGAAGCGAGTGAATACATCATCAATGCTATCTCCAGGGTGCATCTCGAATTTATTGTATTCTTGCTTAAAGACCGTTTGGTGTACTTGCTTGATTTGGGACGAACCCTTATGGTAAGTTTCGAGGGTATATCAAATCTCGTGCGCGATCTCAAGGTGATAGATCCTATCATACTCCTGTCTACCAAGCCCGACATATAGGATGTTCTTTGTCTTGTGGTTGTTAGCCAAGAAGGATGTTGAAGCCGGCATAGCAACCTCGGGCAAGACGAGCGGGGTTCGGATAACCTCCCATATGGTTTGACCTTCGCTCTGAAGGTAGACACGTTTGTGATTGTTCCAATAGGCGTAGTCGAGCCCCGTCGAAGACATGCCGCTTGGTGAAGTACTTCTCCATCACCAAGTTCAGTGACCAGTTAAGATCAAGAATGAACTAACCGGGCTCTGATACCACTTGTTGGACTGAAATAACGACTAGAGGGGGTGAATCAGAACACTATTTCTTTTTCACCTTAATCGGATTCAACTCAATTTTCACTCCAATAACTATGAAAGTTATGAAGGTCAATGTATAAGCATAGCGGAAGTCTTGTATTGAATCCAATCGAAACCCCGAAGCACAACAATCTAAAACACCAAAAATTCGACAGATAAACAATGTTTGTGAACAGTAAAGGTTATGCCGGATGAACAGTAGCGTCACTACCAGACCATCAAATGAGCAAAGGATGCGAGCGATTAAGCGAGTAACGCGAATGAGCAGTAGCATTAGCGCTGGTGAACGTTAGTATCAGTGAATAATAGTGGTACTACCAGATTAACAGTACCAGTGCTTGAATAGTACATCAACGCAAAACCAAAAACCAAAATTGGCTCAACTTTTGATCCGGTGATCCAAATCCTCTCAAATTTCAGCCATAGTCCATCAAGAAGGTCAGAAACCTATTCCAATCGATGATCAGGAAGATCGAAGCCAAGATTCCATGAATTTCATAGATGAGGGAAGAAGGACACAAGAACCTTGAAAAATCCAATCTTGATCCTAGAAGTTGCTCATGGGTAAGAGATGATCAAGATAATCCTAGATGCATTCCCACATGTCACAACAAGAAAGATCTTAGCAAGAAACCAAAGGATCACCAAAAACTCAAAAATAACAAATGAGAGAGCAAGAACAATGAGAGACTCATCTTAAAGAATCTTGCTTGTATTGATTTGATATTGAAGTTAGTTTACAGCCACTTCATCATGAAATACAAAATCTCAATACTTGAGAACACAATCAATTCATCTCTCACAAACCCTAGCCTCAACTACTCAAAATCCCCAAAACAAAAATTAGGATTTCTAGGCTACAAGACTTGAGAGGTGCACAACCAGCATCCTCCACTTTTATAGTGGATGCTAGGCCATGAGAGGAAACCCTAATGGGTACCCATTAAGCCCACACATAAACGGGTCTACACTCACGCATGTTTCTCAAAGCTGATGACGAATCGGATTTTCCTAATTGTTTCTTCATGATCTTTAACTTCATTTCACCTGAACCACCTCTACTTGTGCCATTCTGCGTCGCGGTTTAGCCAAAAGCCATCAAGGCAGTATTTTGGTGAAGTTACTAAAATACCCCTTCTCGATCCTTCTCCAAAGACCGAGTCCAATCTTTATAAAGCAATTTCATGCTTCACCACGTGTAGGTTGATCAAACGGTTCTCTTCATGTTGACAAGTCTCTCCCACCTGGCTCCCACTGAAACCACCATGGCACTTGCACCGACCCCGGCACCGCTTGATGCAACCCATCGCACTGAACTTTCAGTTCGGTCATCCTTGTCCATTTTACGCCATGCTTGAGTCCACTGACTCCACCCAGCATTCTCGATCGTTCTGAACCTCAGCTCTCCAAGCCTAATCCCGATCATCCTCGCCGTTGACCTCCAAACTTCATGCACGATAATAGACCAAGAAATCGATTCCGGGAATAAGTTCTTCGCAACTTGACCCACGTTAGTACAAACATGCATCATGTAACACATATGCACTAAAACCCATAAAATTGACCTAACCTACAAACATCGCTGCCAAGCTGGCCAGCAAACAAAGCAAAACTGGTCATACTGACATATAAACATCGGTACTACGGCAATGCGGTAGTACCGCTCAAAAGATGCAGTCATACCATTTTTCAGGGAAGAAGAAACTCCCAAAAACATGTTGTCTGAAAAAATTGTACTGCCAACTAGAATTTGGTGCTACTGCGCTGCGGTAGTACCACTCATCAATTGCGGTCATACCGATTTTGCTGAACTTTGCCGAAAACGAGTGTTTCAACAAACTCTTGACACCATTGCCAATTGTATCATCATCCTAAGATCATGAGCATATCCCTGTGATATCCACAGTAACGAAAGGTTGGGCTGGACTCTAACCTCATGCTTAATCGACGCCCATTGTGGCCCGTCCGCTAGATGTTTCCAAATCTTTCTCTCTCTCTTATGCACCTTAAATTGGGATGTTTTTTAGGAGAAAATTGCACGGTAGGTCTTTGAACCTGCGAGGTTGTGCCACTTAGCTCCCTGAACTTGTATTTTATTTTCTCAGCCACCTGAACTTGCGAGGTTATGCAACTTAGCTCCCTGAACTTGCGTTGAAGCGAAGTTCATAGGATGCAATGCCGACGACTTCGTCCCCTCCAAGTTTAGTGGACTCGTCGCCGCCCTGTTCCGGCCGTGTTCATCATATCCGTCACCTCACGCCAACAAAAATGGTTCCTTTAGTCCCGAGAACGCACCGTGCCCGTGTCTTCACCAGAGCTCCACCATCGTAGCTTGCTGTCACCCTCGTCCTTGCCTCCTCTGAGTCGGCCATGAGAGCGAAGTGCATTCCTAGTGCCAGTGCAGAAGCTACCCACCTTGGACGAAGTTCATTTGGCTGTTTGCTAACAGAAAAGACTAAGCTGGAGAATCACCGCGTGAGAGAGAGAGAGAGAGAGAGAGAAGTATTGTGCCCCTACTCTAGCACTGGTAATGTACTTCTCTATCTCTCATGGTTGACTAAGAGGAGGCAAGGACGTGGGCGGTGGCAAGCTACGACAGTGGAGATCCGACGAAGAAGCGAGCATGGCGCGTTCTTGGGCCCCAAGAATCTGTTTTTGTTGATGTGATGTGACAGGAACGATGAACACAGCCGAAACGGGGCAGCGATGAGTCCATCGGACTCGGAGGGGACGAAGTCGTCGACATCGCATCCAACGAACTTCGTTTCAGCGCAAGTTCAGAGAGTTAAGTGACACAATCTGGCAAGTTTATGGGGCTGAAAATGTAAAATGCAAGTTCAAGGAGCTAAGTGGCACAACCTCGCAAGTTCAGGGGACTGAGAAAGTAAAATTAAAGTTCAGGAAGCTAAGTGACACAATCTCGCAAGTTCAGAGACCTACAGTGCAATTTTCTCTCTTTTTTTGAAACAAGATAATGGCTAAATATCTGCTGGTGTTCATGGAACCAGTGAGTTTTTTTTTGGTTAAAAAATACTTAGGTCCTGTGGGGGTTTTGATACAAATCCTCCTGAAATTCCCAAAGCAACCCCTCGTCCGAACACCTCCTTAAATTTTTCAGCCCTTCTTGTTTCAAAAAACTGTCAACCCTTAGATCCTTGATCCAGTGGACGCCATCACTCTCGCTCCCTCCTATATACACCCTTGACTCCTGACTCCCTCCCACGGTCCCACCACAGCTTGGCCGGGATTGGACCGAGATTCCGGCCGGGATCGGGCCTCCTAAAAACACTCAAGCACTCGATATGACAATTGACGTTTACGAACCAGTCGCGGCCGGTCCAACATGTTGCTGTCTTTGGTAAACTCCTTTATCATCTGTTACTTTGTCAAGTAGGTTCACTTCGATTTTGTGGATATCATGGGGATATGCTCAAGATCTTAGGATGATGGTACAATTGGCAATGGCGTTGAAGGTTTGTCGAATCACGCGTTTTTGGTGAAGTTCAAACTGCTGTCAGGCAAGTGGCGGTCTGATCGGCCAGTGGCGATCGACCGCCAAGGGTCTTGATCGATGGCGTTGGGAAATCGGTCAGACCGGCCATAATGAGATGTTGGATTTTGGAGCTGGGCCAAAAATAGAGTGTGTATGCAAGAGAGTAGATTTTACTACACTTAGTCTCATAATTTTTGGAGCTTCCAGGCAAAAGTTCTATTGGTTTGAAAATTTCGGTAGGTTTCGGATTTCCAGAAAGGAATTTTGGCTAAGTCCCAGCTAGGCGGTCAGACCGGCCAACAAGTGGCGGTCAGACCGGCCAATGTGGCGGTCTGACTGGTTTTCACTTGTCTCATCGGCCAACTGGTGGCGATGATTGTTAGGTTAGGTAAAGTTCATGGGTTTCATGGCATACGTGTTGCATGATGCATGTTTTGACTAACGTGGGTCAAGTTGTGAAGAACTTGTTCCCGGATTCGATTTCTTTGTCTATTGATGTGCAGGTTGCTTGGAGGTCAATGACGGTCAACGGCGAGGATGATCGGGACTAAGCTTGGAGAGCTGAGGTCCAGAATGATCGGGGATGCCGGATGAGGTCAATGGAGTCAAGCATGGCGTAAGAGGCACAAAGGTGACCGAATGGGCAGTTCGGTGCGGCGAGTTGGATCAAGCGGCGTGGGGGTCGGTGCAAGTGCCATGGTGGTTTCGGTGGGAGCCGGATGGGAGAGACTTGCCGACATGATGAGAGCCGCTGGATCAACCTACACGTGGCAAACCATGGGAGGTGCTTCACAAAGATGGGACTCAATCTTCGAAAAAGATCGAGAAGGGGTATTTTGGTAATTTTACCAAATATCGCCTTGGTGATCTTTTGCCAACCCTCGACGCAGGACGGTGCGTGGAGAAGTGGATTAGGTCAAGAGGAGATGAAGACGGTGTTTTAAAATGCGTGCGTGTGTGACCCATTTGTGTTGGGCCTTAACGGGAGCCCATTAGGGTTAATGCTTCTAGAAGGTCTAAGCCTTCACTATAAATAGAGGAGGGAGGTGGCTGCACCTCCTTCAACCATTTCATGACATTGTAAACCCTAGTTTTGCTTTTGTGCTTAGGGAAGGATAGTTGGAGGTTAGAGTTATAGAGAGTTGGATTTGATTTCGTGCTCATGTATTGAGTCTTTGTCCTCCATTGATGGAGTGGCTGTAAACCAATACCATATCAAATCAATCCAAAGAAAGTTCCCTCAAAGATGAGTCTATTTGCTTTCATTCTCTCTATTTGGTGATTTGTGGTCTTTCTTTAATCCGCGAGTTTTTACTTGTTCTCTTGCCATGATCTAACTTGCTGTGATATGTGGAAACCCATCTAGGATCATCTTGATCATCAATCACCCACGGGCAAGTCTCTAGATCATATTTCGATTTTAACTCGGTTTTGGTGCACACTTCGTTCAAACTGAAAAATATAGGAACTTTGGTATAGATCTCTGCAATCTTTGATTGGAATAGGTTTCTAATATCTTAGAGAAGGTGTGTCTCAAATTTCGTGAAGTTTGGCCTTACGGATCAAAAGTTAGACCGATTTGAGTTTTGGTTTTCGGGCTGATTTTACTATTCATTGGCACGGAGGTCTAACCGCCATGTATTGATAGGTCAGACCAATTTCTAGTTGGAGGTCAGACCGCCCAACACATTTAGGTTTTGAGTTTTTATGTTTTTGGTCTATTTGCTTCGGGGTTTTGATTGAATTCAATACAAGTCTTCCACTGTGCTTGTATATTGATCTTCATAGCTTTTATAGCTATTGGAGTGAAAATCGTATTGAATTCAATCAAGATGAAAAAGAGATCGTGCTCCTATTCACCCCCCCTCTAGTCGCCTTTTCGGTCCAACAGATTTGTCAACGCTGCTGTCTTTTGTCGCATGGAAAGAGAAGCAATGTTGTCATCTAGACGACTAATAATGGAGATGAGCGGTGTTATATCAAGCTAGCAAATTGGCACCGAGTCAGCTCCCCCTATATATATTGCTAATGAGACCCCATTGCTAATAGCCTAACACCCTATTCTGATTGATCATTCAGACGACATTGTAGATGCACAAGACCTACTCCTCAAGCACATAAATATTTTTCCTTGAGCTATCATCTTTCACCAGGGGCATTCACTTGTTTAGTGAAATAACCCCAAAAATCCGGAATTTAGAAGAAAAAAAATGAATCTTTTTATTGATTTTCGAAATCTTTCCCAATTTGGCAAATTCCCCTCCTTGGCACTTTCCTCTTCCGGCCATTCCACTTTATCCTCCCGGTGACGCCTTCCTTCCCCTGCGCCATCCGTCTTCTTCCTCCCCGCGCGTCATCCCCGCGACGTCACTGCCTCCCTTGCCGCTGCCGTCACCACGCCACCGCACCACCTCCACAGCCTTTTACCGCCTTCGCCGCCTCCACCTTACCCCCGCCCATGCCGCCACCTCGCTCGCTCCCGGCGCCGCCCAATCGCTCCCGCCCAACCACGTCGCCGCTTCCCTGTGCCGCGCCCTGCTCCCACCACCTCATCCTCGCCCTATAAAAGCCGCCCCAAGGCTTGCCTTCATCACCACCTCCCACCCCCACCACCTCTCCTTCCCTCCCATCGCCGGAGCCGGTCGAATTTGGACGAATCGCCGTTGCCTACTCCTTCTTCCTCGGTGAGCCTGACGATGATTCACCTCCTCCGACCACCCAACCGCCGAATTGAGGTCGCGGTAAGCTCCCCCTCACCACACTGAAGCTTTCCCCCCTCCTTCCCACCCCCTAAACCCACAGGATCCCCGCCGGCACCGCTCCTCCCCACCACCTCCTTCACGGCCACTACCGCCAGACCGCTTCCAACAACCCCAAGCCCCAACTCCACCACCCTCATGATCCTCTCCACCCCCTGTTGCCTTTCCGCCCCTCCAATTCGCCGAGCATGGTCGGAGCGCCGCCGCGCCACTCCTCTGTCCCGGCCGACCACCACCTTCGCCGCCACCCCATTCCCACACCTTCTCAACCCGTCCAAACCCCAAAAATGGAAAGCCCATACCTTTGTGGTGCTCCCATAACACCACCCACCTTGCCAAGCCACCACCGCCGCCATGATAAATCGTCATTGTTGCTTTTCCTTCAAGATCAGAAGTGAACAAGCCCGGCTAAGCTTGCTTTAAACCGAGCCGTGCACAATAAAAGGCCGAAATGGCCTTTGAGCCTTATGAGTTAATGGGCCGGCCTTTTACTGTTTATATCATTTTACAGCCTTACACTGTTCATCACAATCACTGTTCACAGCACAGTAAAATAATTACCATTCCTAAATCCAAAAGAATGTACAGTAACATGTTTACTGTTCATTAACTAGAATAGTAACCTTTAGTCACTGTTCACAACCTATTTTAAGACATGAATAGTAAAAAATACTACTATTCATTACCCGACCCTGTTTTCGCCCGAAACCCTAATTCGACATTATATACCCTTTTCGATCGTTTCGAGCCCGTGAATCTATTTCTCAGCTCTGTTCAGTCCAATGAAGCTCCAAATAAATACCTACCCTCACACCACCTTCCTTTAAGTTTCTTTTTTATTTTATTTACTTGTATGTTGTTCCCAGCTCATTCTCTGTCGAGCCGGATTTTATTTGGTTTATTTTATTGCATTGCTTCTCGTTAGGTCATGACTTTGACGACCAGATTCCAGAAGACGCCGGACAAGATCAATATTTAGAAGATTTTGTGCAAGAAGGCAAATTGCATTCCTTGATCATTTTGAACCCACATTTCATATATTTATTATTACTTTCATTATTGTATTTGTGCCATTTACTTTAAATATTCAAGTAATACTTTTGAATGCCATGATATTTAGATAAATCCTATTACTCCAGACAAACCCACCTAGCACTTGTAGGCCATATTCACCTTGACAAATACTCAGCACTTGTAAGCCATATTCACCTTGATAAGTTCACATAAAATATTATCTATATAAGTAGCTTTATAACAGATGTGTATAATCCTGGAAAGTGGTATTGGCGGTTCGCCAATGGTTTTGATGGAGAGTTGAGGGTTATGTCCAGGAAGTTGGACAACCCAATAGACTTGTGTTAAAAGTGAGTCATCAGTGAGATCTGGAGGTGGACAGCCACGAGTTGGTGTTGGGCCATCGCCTCACTAAATGACAAGTAAGGACAAGAACCTTGTGCCAAGTGACCGACACAGAAAACCGCTCAACCACAAGCGTGGTCATTACTCCCTAGCTTAGTACACTACTCTCTCGATTGAATATCTACAGGACAGGTAACTGCTCTTGTGTGATAGAGTATTTGCGGAACTGGGGTGTGATAGGAGTGGGCCTGAAGGGACACTCGGTAGTCTACACAACGGTAGGTGCCGTCAGCATAAGGGTGCAAGATCCACTGGGGCCGGTGGAGTCTCCCGAGGGTTGTATGGAGTTAAAACCTACCAGGTAGAGGCTAGAAAGGTTGAGCAGTGAAAAGGCTTTGTTATCCCCTCAGTCGCATGCTAACGTATTGCGTGTCTATAGCTTGACATTATGAGTTTGACATATCTTGTGGGTAAAGTTGGGCAACTCTGTAGAGTGTATAATCAAAGGTATTCCAATACGCCGTGCTTCTGGTTAATGAAGCTGTGTTAATGGATGATTCCAGTACATGAGGCATAAGTACAGTTTTTGAGATGGTAAATTTGTAATTGAGTTTGTTGAGAAACTCCTGATGTTATTATTTATTATTGTTTTACTGTTTTAAAAATAAACTGCTTTAAATTCAAATAAATCCACATATGCCTGTTAAGGTAAACCCTAACTATCAATTGAACTCCTTGCATGTAATTATTTAGCTTTTTCATATGGCTTGTTAAGTACGGAAGTTGTACTCATTCTTGCATAATTTGCAAAATCACCTACAGAGGAAACATGGGAAAACCTCGAGGATCTTGATGAGGAAGGTTTTGGCAAGATCACCAGGCGGCGATGACTGCTATTTTTAGGTCTCGGCCATGCTCAAGCATGCCTGTGGTTTGAAGATCTTTTGTCTTGTACTATATTAACTTTGGGCTTAGATGCACGTGTCAGTGTTAAAACTGGTTATTAAGACTTATTCTTGTGTAATAAAATGTTGACTTTTGTTGTAATCGAAAGCTTACTTGAGACACTGCTTACTTCGCTACTGCACTTCTGAACGGTTGTGAAAAGTTTAACGGTCCTGAAAATCGGAGCTGTTACATTCAAATAGTAGTAGCTTCTATTTCGAAAAAGAGAGAAATATCTCCCTACATACCCATCCACTTAGACAGATCTTATCCTATCAGAAAACCAAGGTCTTATCTAAGATTCTCTGTCATGTTTGAAGCTCACGCTTTTTCAGTCATAATCACCTCCGATCTAAAGCTGCACTTATTAGCACCTTTTTCTGAAAGTTCGTTTTGCACATGTTTTGATTCTACCTGCGCCCTGGAAGCACGAAATCATCCCATACTTGGGACCTGGCTGCACCATGGCAAGTGTTCCTTCAACTGTTGATCGTAGCTCCATCCGTGCAGAAACCGATCGGTACTAATGCGAGATGCTAGCTCCAGCGGCAACATCAGCAGCAGGAGCCGAGGAGCGACACCATTTTCTGCTGAATCCGGCGGCGACGCCAAGTCAGTCTGGCGAGCCGAATACAGGAAGCTCCTCTCGACCTTCGTTCCACTGAGGTCAGGAAGCTGGCGTGTTTGTGTCTGAAGAATAACCGCATATGCAGGTTGCGCTTTAAGCCCGTGCAGAGTTCTTTTCCGGTAGTCTGGTATGCAGTCATGAAATGGGTCTATCAAGGGGAATCTGGCCGAAATCAGTGTACCATGCAATCTGCAGGCTGATCGGTCCCTTGGAATAAATCTTGGTAGATATGATACCATGCCATCATGTGTGTACGGTCCACATATAGCTTAGATCACAGCAATCGTAATAATCCAACTAACCAAGGAGAAGAAAAGCACTACTAAGGCGTGCGTACACTTTGGATGCGTTTGATTTGTGGAATAAGATTGAATGGGATGGGATGGTATAGGTAGGATGGGATCGTTTTGGATGAAATGATACAAATATGATGTTTGGTTGGTGGGATAGAATGATTCATGATTTTGTTTGGTTGGTGGGATAGGATAGTCCTGGATGGTTCAAGATAATGTTTGGTTTGATGAATGAGGTTGTATTTGGATTGCACTAAACTTTGGGATGTTATGACACGTGGAGCCCACGTGATATTTTTTGCACTAAAATATGCCAAGAGTGGTATTGTTTTGTTGATTAAATGACAAGAAACACAACATTTCAATCGGATCGCAAATCGGATACTCAGTTTAGGAAATATAGTCATTTGAAGCTCGTAAATCAAGCCGCCACGTCACCAAACGCCTTAGAATTCGAGTGAACGGTGTGGTTCGGGATTTTTCCCCGAACGGAATGATACAGCATAAACATAAAATATTCATATTTTTTGAACTATTTTATCCCGAATGGTTTGGTTTCATTCAACTAAGCAAACACCTGAACGAGCTCATTTCCCGTACCGGATGGTTCAAGACCACTTCATTCAACGAACCAAACGCACCCTTAGATAACAGTGGGTCGCACCTTTAGTCCTCCTCTAATTTTCTTTTCAAGGGTAGTCCTTCTCTATTGAATTGGGCTGTTGGAGACAAGGTGTTCATCTTTTTTGTCAAAAAAACTGAAGTGATTGCCTTGTAGTCTCGGTAATGGTTTTTCAGATGGCATGGTCCTCAATTCCTATGAGACGATCGAATTCAGCTTCTTTGCATTTTTGTACGTCGCTAGCAGTTTGCAATATCTTGTTTAAAATATTGTTTGCAGTTTCTCGGTTTATTGAAGCCAACCCCTCTATGTTCTCGAGAAAAAAGTAGTCGATCCCTCCAAAAAGGCGTAATTTCCTCCATTTAGGTGAAAAATAAGCTCTCACTCCAAAAGAAAGCAGTGTGTGTGGCTTCAGGCTTGAAAAGTGACATTCTCAAATCACTGAATCACTATACATCGACACATCACACATGTAAAATACTTTCATCATGCATGTCTAACCCGTGAAATCTACACGTCGGGTAGTGCGTGTTCTGCTATGCGATGGTACGTATCGGGAATAGTAAATACAATTTGGCTTTTGATTTTCAACTTTATTTCAAATTATCGTCTATTTTCAAAATCTCATGGCTTCTGTCTAAGCTCGGGTTTGTGTTCAAATCTTGTTGCAACTTTCTGAATTCAAATTCACGTTCGAATTCTCCTTTTCGGATTTAAGCCTCTTTCTCAAATTTGGCCTTCTCTCTTGTCTTGGGCTCAGCCCGTATATCTCTTGGCGTCGGCCCGTCTCCTCTTGGACCAGCACCTCCCCGGCCCATTCCCTCTCGACCTGCCTTGGCCCAACCCTCACCCTCCCGCTTCTTCCTCCCTTGGCCAAGCCGGTCAAGACCGCCCAAGCGCCGCTGCTGTCAACGCTCGCCTGGCTAGCACCCGCCTGCCGCCCACCAGCTCCCCTGCCATGCCGAGCGCCCACGCCGCCCCTCGTGCCCGCCTGCTGCACCCACGTCGCCTCCGCCACCAACCATGGCCCTCAAAGTCGCACCCTCTGTGCACGCCAGCCACAAGCGCCCCTGCTCCCGCCTGTCCCACTCCTGCTCTGCCGCCCGTGCCCACCTCCAGAGCTCGTGCACGCCCGTGTCACCCGGGCCACCGAAGTTGCTGCCGCTAGCACCGCTCTCGCCTCATCGCTTCACCCGGGACACCGAAGTCGCTGCCGCCAGCACTGCTCTCGCCTAGTCGCTTCACCCGGGCCACCAAAGTCACTGCCGCTAGCACCGCTCTCGCCTCGTCGCTTCACCCGGACCTCCAAAGTCGCCGCTCTGTGCAGAGCCGCCCATGCCGCCTCGGGACCTTGCGCATCCCCGCGCCCCCCAACGGCTCCCTCCGGACGGCTATAAGAACCCCGGCCACCTCCCTTCTCCCCCTCCCCCACCCTCTCTTCTTCTCCACCGAGCCAGCCGAGCTAAAGAACCTGCCGCTGCTCCCCTTTTGTTCGGGCCGCGCCGCCTCACCATCGCCTCGCCGCTCCGGCGACCTTCCCGCACCGCCACCCCCGTCACGAGGTGCCACCGGAGCTGCGGATTCTATCCCCCTCCTCCCTTCGCCTTCCCCGCCGCCGAGGACCTCCACCACCGGCGCCCCTTCCTCCTCCATCTCGACTGCTGCCGCCGGACCGCCACGGCCGCCCCTGAGCTTCCCCGGCTTCCCCTTCGGCCTCAGCATGCCACACGCACTTCGTGCGCTTAACTTCGCCGCCACCACCACATCTCCGGCGCCATCGAAAGCGATCATCGTCGCCGCCACTGCTACAGTGTTGCCACCGACGCCGTGTGTTTCCGGTGTCGCCATCGCCGCTCATGAGGAACCTGCCCCCACGAGACTCCATTCCACCTGCTCGCCGGCCTCCTCGCGCCACCGCTTGCTGGCGCCGCCACCGCCCAATGCCGCCCGAACACCTCCCTCTGTTCCCATTTCCCTATAGCCGAAGAAATCAAATAGGGATGCTTGAGTGGCCCCCGGGTCATTAGGTTTGACCCCGGCCGCCTTGTGGGCCCGGCCTTGGTTTGGACCACGCGCCCCCGTGCGCCAATGCAACTGAACCGTGGGCCCCGCTGGTAGCAAATCTCTCTCCTCCCTTTTCCTTTGATTTAATCCTTTTGCAAACCTTCAAAAATCCAGTTCTCCCTCGTCGTAACTCCAAAAATTATAAAATTTGTTTCTAAACATTTGTAAATTCAAGATCTTGCTAATGGCATAGGTCTTGTTTAATTTGGAGTTCATTTATTATTATTTAGTATTTATTTATTTTCTTTTGCTTGTTGTTCCTTTTTCCGGTACCTTCGTCCGATTAGGATTCGAAGACGCGGAGGATCTCCAACTTAATCAAGCACAAGAATATCAAGACTCTCTTACCTATACTCTAAGCGAGTCAATACTTTGATCATTTTGAGTCTACATTTTATGTAAATAAAATTCGTTTAAATTACCAAAATTGCATGCTTTAATTTGTTAATCAAATGTATGTTAAAACTTAGGGTAGTTAAATACTCATTTGATGATTAATTAATTATTATGCATCCTTGACAATTAAATCCATTATTCCATATCACCCTAGTAACTATATGGTAAATACTAGTTATAGGTTGTACTTAAGCGACATGCTAATCTTGCTTAAGTACCGGGACATTAAATGTTCCAATCATCATCTTTTAAACATGAAAGTGGTTTTGGGCAGTCATTGTGGGTAAATGACTGAGATAGTTGGTTGATGTATTTTACTCCTCAAAAGCTCTAATAACTTGCTGTTACTATCTGGGCAGATGGTATGATGGATGGTATGATGGTGGGTGCTAATGTAGCCCAAGGAATATTGGTTGTGGATGGTACATGGAATGAACCGCCCAGATAACCCCTAAGTTCTTAATCTTGTCATGACATCCCGTGTAAAACAAGTACAACCACAAGTCTGCAAACTGCAACTTGGCTTAGTAAATTTATTAAACCCTAAAAGTCATCTCACTGGTGGAGGAGTAAAAATGTGCAAGTAGTGGATACGATCCAGCTTGAATGGAACACCAAGGAAGGGTGAAGTTGTCAGCTATGCCTATCGTAGTGGTAAACATCCCACACAACTTATGGGACCCACCGCAAATGGGGGTAGCCCGTATGGGTGAGATGATGGAAGGGGCGAAATACTTTGAAAGGTTACTGTGACGATCGCTTAGCTACATGACTACGAAATCATGTGGGGTAACGAGTATAATTATCTCTTGTGGGTACAATGTACAACCTCTGCAGAGTCTAAGTTGTTTAAACTGCCGCGCCTACGGTCAAAGGCGGACATGAGAACTTAACTAGAGTTAGTTCTATTTCAAAAACCTTTGTGGGTGGTATAAAAAACGTGGTGGGCTCACCTAGCCCTAGATTTGGATTTCCCTAGGGAAATGAACCTCAGTGGTGTTTATAAGTGGAGGTAGCTCCAATCAAATCAAGCATAAGGTGGAGGTAGCCTTTGCTGTTATTTAATATTGTATAATTACTCTCTTTAATAAAATGCAATTTGGTTAAAATGCTAAGTAATAGGAATTTGTAATTATGATAATTGAAAATGTTGCTTTAGCAAATAAAAGAACTCAAGCCATCCTTGTTCAGCCTTGCATGTATTATTATTGCATCTTGTGTGTTGGCTCGCGAGCACAGAAGTTGTACTCATTCTCGCTCTTCCCCCTAGAACCCTCAGAAGCAGGAAATCCTGAAGATTACGCATACTACGAGGATCTAGAAGTTGGAGGCCTAAGAGATGATGAAGAGTAGATTAGTTCTTTTAGTCTAGATCTCGCCCTAGTCCAGCTGACTCCGTCGGTGCTTACGTGCATCCTATATTATCTGAGTTTTCGGGTAATATCGGACGCACATGGGTTTCCCCAGTCGTTTGCCTGTGGAGAGATGTGCTCTCACCCTTTTGCTTCCGTTGTTGTTTCCGCAACTTTTGTAATGTAATCAGCTTGGCCTGTTCGGCCCTTATTGTAAAACTTGACCCGATGTGGTCCATGTAAACTCTGATGTGTTAAATTAATGAATGGTATGGTTTCATTTACGCCATGTATAAAATGATTCAGTAATGTGTCTGTGAGTGCTAGCCACTGATCCAGGGAATAGCACAGTGTTTTCATAGAGGATTTCTATTCTCAGAAATCCGGGTGCGACAGGGCTGGTATCAGAGCATATGACTGTAGGAGCCTTATTTAGACTGGGCGCGCCTAAGGACTTGAGTCCTATTTTCAAAAACTAAGAAAAGTTTTGCTTACCTTGACTTCACTTGAGTTTTACTCAGTTCTGACTTTCATTCTCGTTTCAAAAATTGTAGATGGCAACCCCGTCATCCGATGGCCCGTGGGACTTTTGCTCTCACGAGGAAGACGAAGGTGAGTTCGTGGACATTCTCCACCAACTCATGCAACACCTAGATTACCACCGTATGCCTATCTTCAGAGGCTGAAAGACCCAGACCCTAGACTAAGAGCGTGGACCATGGAGGTTTTCCTCTATGCCAGAGAGGGTGAGTTCATCACTCACACCTTAAGACCCGCAATCCCCCAGAGCAGCTGTTCTGAAGCAGTCCAAGATGTAGCACGCTTCACCTGCACCCGTCTAACCTAGATGCACGAGGATCTTCTGATGGGATCGCTTTTCCACTACTTCCTGCCTCTCCAGGAGGGAGAGTTCGATCACGAGATCTTCATCGTCGTGTTGCAATAGTCAGGTTTAGTCTAGGTTAGCCAGCAGTGCTTGCTAGGCAGTCTTTTGGTTGTAAGCACTTTTTGTTTCCTTCTTTTGTAGACGATGTGTTTGTATCTTATGTCGTGGCTTAGCATGACCTATATGTTGTGCCTCAAGAGTCATGTAACACCTAACTCCCTTAATATAATGCAGCCACTCTAGCCTTTGCATTGTATTGCTCTTGTTTCGTTTCCTCGATTTGTTTGAGTTTTTTGTTGTGCTCTAGAGGGCTCATAACCCTCATATAACCCCCCCCCTCGTTCTAAGCCTTAGCTTCTCTTCAGATGCCGCCAAGAAGAGCTGTCGCCCCAAGACGAGGTGCTTTTGCAACTGGTCGAGGAAGAGGCTGTTGCAATGGCCATGGTCGTGGCCGAGGACAAGATCTACCTCCCCCGCCACCAGAAAACCCAACAATGGCTCAAGTCATGTTCCAACATACTTAGATTCTGCAAGCCTTGCTCAACAATCAGCAGACTGGACCAGCCGGTCGCAACTCCAAGCTTGCAGACTTTCCCAGGACAAGACCTCTTACTTTTGCTGCAGCTAACGAACCCTTAGAAGCTGAAGACTGGCTCAGAGACACTGAGAAGAAACTTTGACTCGCTCGTTGCTCAAATGAAGACAAGGTGGACTTTGCCACCCACCAACTAAAAGGAGCCACCGCTGCATGGTGGGAAAATTACCTCGCTGCTCGAGGTGGTGATAGTCTAGTGTCCGAAGAAGAAGAAGCAGAAGTAGAACCAGAAGTAGTAGCATCTACGACTGGAGCTCAACCAGCCCCCACTGCCATAGAAGAGATTGTTGAAGTACAACTAGAAGAGACTGAACCTGAATGGCAGCCAATTCCCTGGGTTGAATTCAAAGCCACTTTCAGAACCAGCTTTGTACCAGCTGGCACCATGAGGATGAAGAAAAATGAATTCAGAGCTCTCAAGTAGAATCAGATGTCAGTTAATGAATATCTAACCAGGTTCAACCAACTTGCCCGCTACGCCACCAATGACGTAGCTGATGAAGAGGAAAAGATCGACCGCTTCGTGGAAGTAATGCGCGAAGATATGAGGGTTCAGCTTATCCTCCATGATTTCCCCAACTTTCATCACCTGGTCAACAAAGCCCTAATATTGGAAAATGAGAAAAACACCGCAGAAGTCAGCCGCAAGAGAAAGATGGCATTTCAAGGGCCACAAAGCAGCTTTCCGCAAAGATCAGCTTTTCAAGGCAGCTCGTCTTTCAGGCAGTTAGTCGTCCCGTCACCAAGGATTCCAATTCCAACTCCAACTCCTGCTCTAGTCGCAACCCCACGTCCCAGTGAGAATGTTTCCCGTGCTTCTCGCTCTGTTGGACAGCCTGCAGTAACCAATCCGATAGCTCATCTTCGCTGTTTCAACTGTGAAGAAAAAGAACATTTTGCTAAAAAAAATGCCCTCAACCAGCCACCCCGGTAAGGTTCAACTTCAAGACCTTACCACCTTGAAGTCATGTCTCAGCTCCAAGTAAAAGTCATCAGACCTCTCAGGCATCCAGAGCTGCTTCCATGCCAAGCCAAAGCCAAAGCCATGTCAACCATGTCACCGCCGCAGAGACCCAAGCAGCTTCACGAGTAATGAGAGGCACGTTCTCTGTCTAATCTGAGTAGCCCGAATCTCAGGGTCGAGATTCCGTTTAAGATGGGTAGGATTTGTAACGTCCCGTTTTTGGACGGGAATAGTAAATACAATTTGGCTTTTGATTTTTCAACTTTATTTCAAATTATCGTCTATTTTCAAAATCTTCTGGCTCCTGTATAAGCTCGGGTTTGTGTTTCAAATCTTTTTGCAACTTTCCAAATTCAAATTCACGCTTGAATTCTCCTTTTTGGATTTGAGCCCCTTTCTCAAATTTGGCCTTCTCTCTTGTCTTGGGCTCAGCCCGTGTGTCTCTTGGCGCCAGCCCATCTCCTCTTGGATCAGCACCTCCCCGGCCCATTCCCCCTCGGCCTGCCTTGGCCCAACCCTCACCCTCTTGCTTCTTCCTCCCTTGGCCAAGCCGGTCAAGACCGCCCATCTTGCCGCTATCGCTTCTCGCCTTTGCTGGCCAAGACCCGTCTCTCACCCACTGCTCATTGCCATGCCGGCGCCCACACCGCCCTCGTGCTGCTTTCTTTGCACCCGTCGCCTCCGCCACCAACCATGGCCCTCAAAGTCGCGCCCTCTGCGCACGCCAGCCACGAGCGCCCCTGTTCCCTCCTGCCCCGCTCCTGCTCTGCCACCTGTGCCCACCTCTAGAGCTCCACATGCCGCTTCGCGTCACCCGCCACAATCATCGCCGCCACCACCAAGTCCTTGCCAAGACCGCTCTCCTCTCGTCACTTCACCCACGCCATCATGTCGCCTTGACAAGACTGCTCTCACCTCGTCGCTTCACCCGGACCGCCAAAGTCGCTGCTTCGCGTAGAGCCGCCCATGACGCCTCGGGACCTTGCGCATCCACGTGCCCCCCAACGGCTCCCTCCGGACGGCTATAAGAACCCCGGCCGCCTCCCTTCTCCCCCTCCCCCACCCTCTCTTCTTCTCCACCGAGCCAGCCGAGCCGAAGAACCCGTTGTCGCTCCCCTTTTGTTCTGGCCGCGCCGCCTCACCATCGCCTCGTCGCTCCGGCTACCTTCCCACGCTGCCACCCCCGTCACGAGGTGCCACCAGAGCCGAGGATTCTACCCCCCTCCTCCCTTTGCCTTCCCCGCCGCCAAGAACCTCCACCACCGAAGCCCCTTCCTCCTCCATCCCGACCGCCACGCCCGCCGAAGCTTCCTTTGACCTCCCCACGCCAAGACGCTTCTCGTCGTCTTCTTTCTTATTCTTGGCGGCCGTCTTGCCGTCGTCGCTGCTTATTTCTTGCTTGCCGCCGCCGCCGTGTGTTTCGGTGCCGCCACCGCCGCTCATGAGGACCACGCTTTACGGACTCCATTCCGCCTACTCGCCCGGCCTCCACGCGCCCATTTCGCAAACCTTGCCTCCTTGACGCCTTCCTCTGCTCCCATTTTCCTGTAGCCAAAGTAATCAAACGAGGATGCTTTGAGTGGCTCCCCATGTCATTGGTAGGGTGAAACGGATCGGATCTGGACGGATAATGGCTCTGCCATATTTGTTTTCATATTTTTTTCCGGATCCGGATCGAATCTGAATACCGGATCTGAATACGGATCTGAATAATATCGAATCTGAATACGGAGCGAATACAAATCGAAACGAATACGATCAGCGGATATTTTTGAACATGAAAACCCTTAAATTGTATCTCAGTAAATTAACGAAAACATATAACTAGTTTATTTGATGCAAACATTCATGAATTGTTCATATTTTCGGTAACCACACATAATATTAGCACTAGCAAGTCAGTATTATCTAGTTCATCACAAACATAACACTTAGTTTACCATATTTAGCTCAAAAGTCATAACTCATAAAGTCAAAAGTCATCATGCATTCACACTTAGTTCATCACATACATATATAACACTTAGTTTACACTAACATTGATCAGTTGGATGTTTAATCTATACACAAATGACTATAACATCCTCAAGTATGTTACCAAAAATAAAATTAATAAAATTATTATTTTATTGGATTTTATGATATTTAAAAGAGTTTTCTTGGTTAAAAAGAAAAAAATAATAAAATAAAGTCAATTATTTTATTTCCTAGTTTTAATGTCAAAAATAAAATTTATTGAGTTTTTTGGGATTTTTATTGAATTTAAAGTGAAAAAGGAAATTCTAATTAATTTCTTGAATTTTCTAGATTTTAAAAGGTTTTTCCTATTTTTCAGAAATTAAAAATAATTTATGCTAAAAATAAGAACTAAATTTAAGTTGGAATTAATTTTATTAAGTTCAAAATAATATAAGGAATTTCTGTGATTTTTTCTAGAATTTTCTAACTCTATTTGTTATTTTCTAAAAGGTTATTTGATTTGTTACATTTTAAAATTCGAAATCAATTAAAATCATCTTTTCTCTTATGGGCTGAAATCAGGATATCCGAACATCATCTTATCCGGATAATCCGTATTCAGATCCGTATCCGCGGGATAGCATAGCTACCGTATTCGTTTCCGTTTCCGACAAAAAAATCCGAATTCGTTTCCGATCCGAAAATTATCCGAGAAAAATCCGATCCGAGATAATCCGAATCCGTTTCCGTCCGGATCGATCGGAAACTATCCGATCCGTTTTCACCCCTACTCATTGGGTTTAACCCCCCCCCTCCGACTGCCTTGTGGGCCCGGCCTTGGTTTGGACCACACGCCTCGTCTTGTATGTAATCGAACTGTGGGTCATTGGCGACAAATCTCTATCCCCCCTTTTCCTTTGATTTAATCCTTTTGCAAACCTTCAAAAATCTCGTTCTCCCTCGTTGTAACTCCAAAAATTATGAAATTTGTTTCTAAAAATTTGTAAATTCAAGATCTTGCTAATGGCATAGGTCTTGTTTAATTTAGAGTTCATTTATTATTCTTTAGTATTTATTTGTTTTCTTTTGCTTGTTGTTCCTTTTTCCGGTACCTTCGTCCGATTAGGATTCGAAGACGCGGATGATCTCCAACTTAATCAAGCACAAGAATATCAAGACTCTCTTACCTATACTCCAGGCAAGTCAATACTTTGATCATTTTGAGCCTACATTTTATGTAAATTATATTCGTTTAAATTAACAAAATTGTATGCTTTAATTTGTTAATCAAATGTATGTTAAAGCTTAAGGTAGTTAAATACTCATTTGATGATTAATTAATTATTATGCCATCCTTGACAATTGAATCTATTATTCCATATCACTCTAGTAACTATATGGTAAATACTAGTTATAGGTTGTACTTAAGCGACATGCTAGTCTTGCTAAAGTACGGGGACATTAAATGTTCCAATCATCATCTTTTAAACATGAAGTGATTTTGGGCAGTCATTGTGGGTAAATGACTGAGATGGTTGAGTTGATGTATTTTACTCTTCAAAAACCCTAATAACTTGCTGTTACTATCTGGGCGGATGGTATGATGGATGGTATGATGGTAGGTGCTAATGTAGCCCAAGGAATGTTGGTTGTGGATGGTATATGGAATGAACCGCCCAGATAACCCCTAAGGACTTAATCTTGTCATGACCTCCCGTGTAAAACAAGTACAACCACAAGTCTGCAAACTACAACCTGGCTTAGTAAATTTATTAAACCCTGAAAGTCATCTCACTGGTGGAGTAAAAATGTGCAAGTAGTGGATACGATCCAGCTTGAATAGGACACCAAGAAAGGGTGAAGTTGCCAGCTACGACTATCGAAGCTGTAAACATCCCGCACAACTTATGGGACCCATCGCAAATGGGGGTAGCCCGTATGGGTGAGATAATGGAAAGGGCGAGATACTTTGAAAGGTTACTGTGACGATCGATCAGCTACATGACTACGGAATCATGTGGGGTAAAGAGTATGATTATCTCTTGTGGGTACAGTGTACAATCTCTACAGAGTCTAAACTGTTTAAACAGCCGTGCCTACGGTCAAAGGCGGACATGGAACTTAATTAGAGTTAGTTCTATTTCAAAAACTTTTATGGGTGGTATGAAAAATATGGTGGGCTCACCTAGCCCTAGATTTGGATTTCCTTGGGGAAATGAACCTCAATGGTGTTTATAAGTGGAGGTAGCTCTAATCAAATTAAGCATAAGGTGGAGGTAGCCTCTACTGTTATTTAATATTGCACAATTATTCTCTTTAATAAAATACAATTTGGTTAAAATGCTAAGTAATAGGAATTTGTAATTATTATAATTGAAAATGTTGCTTTAGCAAATAAAAGAACCCGATCCATTTTTGTTAAGCCTTGCATGTATTATTATTGCATCTTGTGTGTTGGCTCGCGAGCACAGAAGTTGTACTCATTCTCGCTCTTTCCCCCAAAACCCTCATAAGCAGGAAATCCTGAAGATTACGCATACTACGAGTATCCAAAAGTTGGAGGGCCAGGAGATGATGAAGAGTAGATTAGTTCTTCTAGTCTAGATCCCACCCCAATCCAGCTGGCTCCGTCGGTGCTTGCGTGCATCCTATATTATCTGAGTTTTCGGGTAATATCGGATGCAAACTGGTTTTCCAGTCGCTTGCCTGTGGAGAGATGTGCTCTCACCCTTTTGCTTCTGTTGTCGTTTCCTCTACTTTTGTAATGTAATCAGATTGGCATGTTCGTCCTTTATTGTAAAACTTGACGTGATGCGGTCTATGTAAACTCTGATGTGTTAAATTAATGAATGATATGGTTTCATTTACGCCGTTTATGAAATGATTCAGTAATATGTCTATAAGTACTATCTACTTATACAGAAAATAGCACAGCATTTTTAAAGACTATTTGGATTCTCAAAAATCCCTGTCCGACAGTATATCTGACAACCTACCGTCATTTACGCTCGACCATGTGATAAGTGCTGCGAAAAGGTGCGGTAGCATGTGCGAAGTGGATGCTTTGGTTCACCACTACACATAAAAGAGGCAAGTTTGCTAGAGGCACTGAAAAGACGAATTCCACAGCATTTCCGGTCAAGGCAGCCATTTCATGCAAACTCTTTCTCCATGGCAACCAAAAACGTATCTTCTTCTGATGCCCACCTCGCACGGCTTTGCAGTTTTGCATATGCCGGTGTTTACAAGGAGTTGTCAGTGTTCTTCACGCATTATGCCACATTGCACATAGGTAATTTTGTCATGGAAACAGCAATGGTTGTATGCAAAGGATTTTTTTTATTAATTAACCCTTTTTTAAATTTTTATTTTAAAGTTAACATCGGCGAACTTTATTTTCAATTCTAACCTCTTTGGTCACACCACCACCCGTGACGTGACAAAAACAACGCTATCACGTCAGCCCGTATCTGAAGGAAAACTCTTGTCATGCTACCACCCGTGGCGTGATAGTGTTGTTTGGTTACGTCACGACCAGTAGCGTGACCAAAAGTGCTATTTAGCGGACATATCCTATGACGTGACAGCGTTGTTTTGTCACGTCACGGGTGGTGGCGTGACCAAAAAGATCAAAATTGATAATAAAGTTTGCCGAGGTTAGCTTTAAAATAAAATTTTAAAAAGGTTAATTAATAATAATAAAAGTTGTATGCGAATGCGAGGCCGTGCTTTCGGAGATTACATGTCTTCTACGTACGTTTCTAGTTTCGACCTGCGCGGACCATGCATACGTACGTGCGAATCTAAAGAACGGAGGTGAAGAGGTGGGCTAGAAGCCTAGAATCGTGGCCGCTGGCCCAACTGAAAAGGTCGATACGGCGGAACATGTAGGCTATAGCTGAGTGACAGGTAGCAAGAAACACCGAAAGTCTTGTACCATAGCAAAGTGCTGTTCGTATGGCTCCAAACAAGGCCATCTGTCCCTTCTTCCTAACCCTTTTGGAGCAGAAGTGTTTCATTAATTGGCTACGAGGGATGAGGTTTACACACAGTCTAGCTCTTAGTTAAAAGTTTATATATGCTCACTCATGACTCATGAGACAAGTGAAAATATTAACCTTTTATTTTCTCTAAGGTACAACTTTGATATATTTTCTCGCAAAAAAAAACTTTGAAGTATCAATCAATCTATTATATACCAAAAATAGCCGACAGATGGTTTGTAGTTACTAAGAGAAAAAACGGTAGAAATTCTAATACATAATTTTATGCCAAAAATGCAGCAAACCATAGCTTTTGTGGTGAGCAAATGGTTTGACCCAAGTGTGACAACATTTGACAAAAACAAATATGTCAATGACATGGGGTACCGTATAGGATAAAGAAAATGTGGTGTGCCACAAGTTTTGTGAAGAAAGAAACATCTGCTTAACAAAGTGAAAGCTGCCTAACTCAAATGTAACAACTTATGGCAACAAACCAAACAGGCACTTAAACTCAAAAAATAAGAAACAATTGTGAACCTGCAGGAACAAGTCTAATCTTTTCTTTAAAAAAAATTGGGCCATGAAAGATTACATGCCATTTCAGTTATACTTTCTACTCCACTGAGAGGGTAATGGATGCTTGGTTAAGATATTAAAAGAGAGCATTATGAGTACCATTTTAAGCCGTGCAACGGTGAAGAACTATTGGAACACTAATGGAGGATCCACTTTCAAGTTCCAACTTCCAACCCCCAAACAAACCATTCCACTTATACCTACTATGACCCGTGTTCGTTTCTTTAGATTTTCCACAGACCAAAGGTCGCCAATCAACTCCACACAGGAGCTCTATATAAGCAAGTGAAACCCACCCCTGCTACACACACTTCTCGCGCTGCCCAAGCTACTAGCCTCCTATTTCTCCACCAAGTCAGCAGCACAGCACAGCTCGCGCCATTTCTCCTAGTGCCAGCCATGGCAAGAAGGCTCCTTGAGGAGGCCGCCGGCACGCCGGGGGACTTCCTCAGCTCGGACATGGTCGTCATCCTCGCCGGGCTGCTCTGCGCGCTCATATGCGTCCTCGGCCTCGGCCTCGTCGCGCGGTGCGCGTGCTCGCGGCGCTGGGCCCGGGCTGCCGGGACCCCGCGGGGCGCGGCCGCCGCGAACAGGGGAGTCAAGAAGGAGGTGCTGCGCTCGCTCCCAACCGTCACGTACGTCTCCGACGGCAGCAAGGCGGAGGAGGCGGAGGCGGAGGCGGACGAGTGCGCCATCTGCCTCGCCGAGTTCGAGGACGGCCAGGCCATGCGCGTGCTGCCGGAGTGCGGCCACTGGTTCCACGCCGCCTGCGTCGACACGTGGCTGCGGTCAAACTCCTCGTGCCCGTCGTGCCGGCGGGTGCTGGTATCCGAGCTGCCGCCCGGCGAGCGGTGCCACCGCTGCGCCGCGCGCCCCGGAGGCATCGGCACTCCCTGGAAGGCGCCCTGCGACGCCGAGGGGCCGGCGTACTTGGCGTAGTGGCATGCGCACTCACTTTGGACAAGAGGAAAAGGTGTTATGGGAAATTAACCAATTACAACCTCATTGGTTAAGTTTTCTTGTTTTCTTAATTTGTTACCCCTTTCTTTGTTTTATTTAGGCTTCTAGGTTTCATTCGTTTTTAGATGTGATCGTGTGAGTGGTTACTAGCTGGGAATGGGGATTGGGGAGCATTTGGGAGATGTATTTACGTATTTGACGGGGGGGAAATGTGTGATTGTAACCCATTTGTACATATGTCAAAAGTTATAAAACATGCAGTTAGCTTTAACCGGCAGAATCTGAATGTAGCAGTATATACCCTGCTCATCAAGTGCAATTTTTCATATCGAGAACGATGCTACGCAGCACATCGCCACATCGGACCATGTGATAGCTTAGTGGTTAAATCTTGTGCTTTTCAATTTTATTGAGAGCACGAGACTAGAGCATCTCCCTTGACCATTTTGGTTGCTCGAGAGTGTGTTTGTTTGAATTTGAGTTTGGCCTACGTTGTAAAGAGCTATAGAGGGGGGGAAAATCATGTGCTTTCTCAGGTGATCTTCGTCGAACGCGTGCGTCTAATCTGTATTGCGAGATTATAGGACAATTGCTCATAGCTAGCTAAGATATTTGATTCACTTTGAATTTTTCGTTAATTCTACTTTAAAAGGTTCTCAAACCAGACCGCTCTAGTAGGACTTGATTTGTTTCACTTTCATGTAACCAGCAATGACAAAAATCGCTTTTCAAATGCAACAAGTCAGTAAGCATTTTTAGAGACATTGAAACAACCCGAAAATTCGAAATTTCAAAAGTTTTTTGCGTTTTTGGCTTGAACTTGAGTTTCTTTCCCAATTTGGAAGTTTTCCTCCCTTTTCCGCTTTCCCTTTTCTCCCTTCCCGTTTTCACATGCCCGAAGGCGTTTTCCACTCAGCTGTGTGCTTCCTCCCCATGCTTCTTCTCTAGTGCGTCATCACCCTCGCGCCGCCTTCGTCATCTTCGCTCCCGTCAGACACGCCGCACCCCCCACCACTACCTTGCCCTTCCCCGACACTGTTCACGTGTGAACACACGCCCCCTGCCACACGCCGTGTGCGCTCCACTCGCACACTAGCGCCACCGCCACAATCCGGCTATAAAAGTCACTCAATTCCGGGCCATAAGCATCGCCAATTCCCTCTCAACCTCTCTACCACCACCATTTGTCTCCGGCTCCGGGCAATTGCAAGAATTGCCACCGGCTTCACCCCCTTCCCCCGTCAAGCCCGGAGGTAAATTCGTCGCCTCCCTTCCTCCTTTTCCCTCCCAACACCGATACTAGCACAGCCTCACCATCCTGCTCTCCCCCCCCCCACCTTTCCCCACCCTATCCTCATCGGAATCTCGCCGACACCGAGCACCACCGCCATGCCCGACACGGCCGCCGTCGCCAACACGCCTCAAAGCCTCCCCCACTACACCATCACCACTCCCGGACTCCCCTACACCCACTAAAGCTCAAACCCCCGCCAATTTGGCCAGTGCACCACCTAATCACCGCCGCCATCGTCCCCTGCTCCGGCCATGCGCCATTCCCGTCGCCGCCCCATTCCCAAGCCTCCACAACCAGCACTAACCCCAAAAATGGGTTGCACATGGGGTGGAGACACTCCCCGCACCACCTGGCCTCGTTGTCCACCACCGGAGCCGCCGCGGGCCTCGCCGACGCCGGCCTCTTTGGCTCTAGAGCGCACTCGGCCCTTGGCCACGTAGCTCAAGCCGCACCCTGCACTGGACCTTTAAGGCCTAGCCTAGTGGCCACGGGCCCGACACTATTCCCCACTGTTTCAAGCCTGAAACCAAAACCAGCCTTTTACTGTTCACAATCATTACTTTTTACAAAACAAAAAACAGTGAATTCAATTACTGTTCATAAACGCTTTCGTCCATAAACAGGAAAATCAGCACTGCTCAACGTTCGATACTATTCACCCACAACCCTAATTCAACATTATATACCCATTTCAATCGTTTCGAGCCTATGAATCTATTTATCAACTCTGTTTAGCCAAATTAAGCACCCAATAAATCTCCACCATCCTACACCACCTTTCTTTATGTTTCTTTCCGAATTTCTTTACTTGCATGTTGTTCCCAGCTTATTCCTTGTCGAGCCGGACATTTTATTTTGTTTATTTTATTTTATTTCGCGTTAGGTCACGACTTCGACGACCAAGCTTCAGAAAGCACCAGACAATACGAATTACTAGATGACATTGTGCAAGAAGACAAGTCGCATTTCTTTGATCATTTTGAGTATATATTTCATGTATTTATATTATTACTTTCATTATCGTATTTATGTTAATTACTTTAAATATTGATATAATACTTATGAATACCATGATGAATAGATAAATCATGTTACCCCACATACAAACCCACCTATTACTTGTATGCTATATTCACCTTGACAAGTTTACAAAAAATGATAGCTATATAAATAGCATTGTCACACAATGTACAAAAGAGTATTGGCTAGTCGCCAATGGTTTTGGTGGAGAGTTGAGAGTTGAGATCAGGAGGTTGGACAATCCAATAGACTTGATAAAAGTAAGTCGAAGGTGGGGCCAAGAAGGTGGAAGGCCACGAGTTGGTTGTTAGTTCACCTCCCCACTGGAGACGGGTAGGGACAAGAACATTATGCCAAGTAATAGATACAGAAATCGCTCAACCACAGGTGTGGTCATTCCAACTTGGCTTAGTACACTGCTCTTCCGTTTGAATATCTACTAGAAAGGCGTGTGCTCTTGTGCGATAGAGCAGCCGCAGAACTAGGGTGAGTCAGGATTGGGCCGGTTAGGGTACTCACTGAACTACATAATAGTATGGTCCAGTCAGCATTGGATCGAGCATTCCACCATTGGCCAATAGTTTCCCGATGGCTGTATTGATCTAGCACCTACCAGGTAGAGGCTAAAAAGGTTGAGCAATTGAAAAGGCTTTGTTATCTCAGCTCAGTCGCACGCTAACGTGTTGCGTGTTTATGATCTGACAGTATGAGCTTAAGGTATCTTGTGGGTAAAGTTGGGCAACTCTGCAGAGTATAATTAAAGATACTCGAATACGCCGTGTTTCCGGTTAATAAAGCGGTGTTCATATGTGATTACAATACATGAGGCATAGGTAGATATTTTGAGATGGTAAGATGGTAATTACAAGTGTTGAGAAACCTCTGATGTTATATTTATTATTGTTTTACTGTTTTAAAGATAAACTGCTTTAAACTCAAAATGCATCCTCATATACATGTTATGTCAAACTCTAAACAATCCTTTGAACTCCTAGCATGTAATTAATTAGCTTTTTCTTATGGCTTGCTGAGTATGATTGAGTACTCATTCTTGCAATATCAACTACAGCGAAAATCTGGGAAAATGCTGAGGATCTTTATGAGCAAGATTTTGGTGGAACTACAAATGACAGCGATTACTATTACTAGGTCTCGACCACACTCAAGTGTTCCTGTGGTTTGAGGTTATTTTATCATGTAATATATTAACTTTGGACTTGGATACCCATGTCAGTGTTAAAATTGGATATTAAATATTAATCTTATGTAATGAAAGTTTAGATTTTATTGTAATCAAAAGCTTGTTTGAGATATTTACTTCACAACTGCACGTCTTAGAGGGTTATGACTATCTAAAAAATGGGGCGTTACAAACATCGAGTCATCTCGCACGATTCCTCGACTGGTACTACTTATGGATCTTGACAACGGATGGATAATGACTTCAAGAATGACCAACTACTAAAAATATACTCCCGAGATATCCGTGTCCAACTCTGACCTCTCGGGTCAAAGGAGTCCGCCTGCAGTCCGAACCTGTCCCTTTTTCATGATTGGTTGAAGCAGCTCAGCGACCAAACAAATACACTAAAAAAACCTAACGCTTTGATGTCTTAACATATATGCACATGTCACTAGTTTAGTTGTTGAAAGAACAAAGTGTCTGGCAAGCGAACTAAAGGACCACATAAACACAACTTGCTATAATATTTGGGTCAACCAATACCCGAAGGCAAAATGAGCTCCTGGATGCTGTTTGTTTGTGGCATTCGCACACTGTAAAATAAATATTCAGCTGATTCTCGCAAATTTGTGATCATTTGACAGAACATACTTCGGCCATGAACAATGTTCAGGTGCCAATTTTGCCATCCGAACACTCTGTAAGCTGGTAAGTCAAATCAGCAATATAGCTTAATCAAGAGATAACCACTTTTGCATCTAGATAGATTGCAGTGCACGAAGTAGTGGGGCTGGGTAGGCTGTAGCCTGCCCGTAGGTGAGGTGGGCTGGCTGGAGCCCAATCACAAGTAAAGCTCTTGCTTTATTCAATAAAGAATGAAATCTCATGTTCCAATGGGCTCTTCTTTGCAACCTGATCTTGGCACCTTGCCAACCAACCTTCATGATTTAAACATAAAATACATATCAGAAAATTCAAGTCTATCTGGTGGAATTAAGAATGCAATCTTCTTGGCTCCTCCAATATCATCGGATGCTTCCTTGTTGATGGGTAAAGCATCCTGAGTTCCTGACAAGGCAGTCGACGGAACAAAAAAGGCACAAGTTGGAATGGGAGATTCGTTAATTGGAAGAGGGGAATGCGCACATGCTTGTTAGGATTATCTCAGCATTAGCTCGAGTCCTCAACCGCTCGATCGAGCGGCACTAGATTTTTGACCTGCGCACTGAAATTGTTAATCATATCATATCTCCCCCTACGAAAATGGAGCGAATATATTATTGAGGGAGGGACAACTGCAGGTGTATGTATCCATCCCTTGCTGCGCTGCCGTAGTCTGTTATACTTACTCCTTATGGAGCTGCCCTTGGATGGTTAAAGGTCCGTGAGATACGGTATCTGTGTGTACGGTATCAAAAACGAAGTAGATAAATATTGTAGAGAGAACCGAAGTAATGGTGGTGGAGCAACCACGACGAGAGAGAAAAATTTGGCGAAACCGACTGCTAATTCCTTAAACGCGATCTTAAAAGAGTACAAGGGATTGTCGCTCTCTCGTAACTCACTCGAACATTTTAGGACCATTGGATCTTTATCCTATACAAGTATACATGAATCTAGTGTTAAAAAATAACCTAGCATCTAATTCTCTCGTGCGCCCTTTGGATGCATTGCTCTTGATTTGTTTGCTTCTTAGGTTCTTACGAACATCTCTCATGAGTTTATATAGTTCCCTGATTCTCATCTAAAATAAAGTAAGAATCACAGGAGTATGAATTCATACCACACGTCTCTCTAAATCCTAAAGAATAAGATATAAGTCACCGTATCTCAACAGAGTCAACGTACAGTCCCAGTGCCACTGCATGTTGCGCGTGGATGTGATTATGTGAGGTGAGGGGCCTAGAGCAGTGAGGCGTGTGCGGCGACGGCACGGGGCCCTGCGACTGCATGGAAACTGTGTGTGGCGATTGGCGACAGCTGACGCTGAGAATGGCGCCAGCCTTACTGCCATCGGCTTTAAAGGGGAAACGAGAGAGAATTGTGCATCCGATCTTAGAATTGGTACTGACAGACTTGCACGGCTAGCGGTCAGGCCACAAGTTTTCGCAAGCCGGCACCCATGCGGCGTTAGGGGTGCCCCTGGTGCACAGCACCTTTTTTTTTTACTTAAGCATCATTAGTATCAGTATGGACTAATGCACATTAATAAGAAAAGGTAACACTAAATATGGTATTAAAGTTTCTAAGACGGATGATAGATATGTGTCTTATGGAAGATTATCATATTTTTATCCAAAATAAACAAATGATGATTATTTTAGAAGGAAAGTGTATCTTGACATCATTGATAATGTTCTCCAAGAGCCTGACAATCGGTTTGACAAGGTTAATATGGAGTTGTTTGTTTGCATGTTCGCTTTAAATCCTATGAATTCAATTGCTTTTTATGATAGGGAGAAAGTGTTTAGCCTTGCCAACTTTTATCCTAATGATTTTTTAAGCACAAATTTAATGAGGCTTTCTTTCCAACTTGATAACTTCATTGATGATATGCAAAGCGATGATAGATTTAAGAGCCTAAAGAATCCCAGTGAGCTTTCTACTAAGTTTGTTGAAACAAGAAAGCGTGACATTTATAAGTTGGTGTGTTTGCTTCTCAAATTGGTATTGCTCCTACCGGTGGCAACGATGAGCGTTGAAAGAGTATTTCCAGCAATGAACCTAGTAAAGAACAAGTTGAGAAATAGTATGGACGATCAAGTATTGAATGATTCTTTATTCACCTTTATAGAGCGAGATATCTTCTCAAATGTTAGTGATGATGATATTTTTTTGACGGAGAGTGATAATGATATAATCAAGTGTTTCCAAGGAATGAGATCGCGTTGTGGTATTGTGATTTCTATTAACTATTTAGAACTATGTTATTCATGTAAGATTTTATTTGAACTATTTGTATTGCATTATTAACTAATTTCGATCTCTTTTGTGTAATTGTGTAGGACTTATGAAATTACTTATGTATCATACAAAAAAAAAATTCCATCCATAAAGTGTGTACTACTATTGTTAAATTTCTGACTCTGCCACTAGCAGCACCGGGCAGTTAGTTTGGGCGTGCTCACATTCACGCGAGGGGAGTCTGATCGGACGGCAGGATGCTATAAACGGCCCCCGTGTCATGCACGCGGAATGGTGCCTACCTCACTCCTGAGTCTGGCCCTCTGGAAAAAGTTTGGGTCACACTCCACCGATCTGGCTGCATACCTCACGCACCGCGCATTCCCCAATTTCCCCTCCGCGGGCACTTGCGGACTAGCCGCGACGCGCCCGCCGAACTCCCGCACGCGCTGGCCAGCCTACAAGCTACAGACATGCCTGCATTGCAGCGCGCCACGGCGACGCGCCGGTCGATGAGTGGAGCGCGTCGCGCTCCCTAGCATTTGCCATTTGCCAAGCCAAGCACTGCGGACGCGGTCCACCACTCATCGCTCAGCCTTTTCGGCCGCCCGACGTCAGTGCGCAGCGCCGTGCCCCCCGCCCCCAACACTCGTCTCATCGGACGTCCAACAAACCACCACACCGTAAATCCGTAATCCTTTCAAATTTCCGTTTGTCCAAGCCCAACCCCTGCGGTGTCGACGGCCTCCGCTGTGGTGCCTCTACCTTCCAATACCATTGAGTAATGTGATTACAGCATGTCCCTCCTGACTCGTTGCGCAACAGGATGATCGATCAGAAACTAAGGCAGGCATTACAGACGGGCTACCTATATTCATGCCAGGACTCGGGATCAGGAGTTCGAATATATATATACGTTATGGACCAACTCTGAATGAAGCATTGCAGAAACCAAGCGAAAGGGCAGCGACTTATATAAACATTTGCAGCCCAGCTCACGCATGGCGTGGACATTTTCCCCATACATTTCATCGACGAAATAACAGGAATTAGATTAGAGGGACAATTAGAATTCCCTGAAACACGTACCCACACCTACAACTGACAGCGTACAAAATTGCAGGCAGCGTCCGTAGAGCAGGGAGATTAAAGAAGCTCCACAAGCTGTACTTCGTGGATGTTCAGATTGTGCCAGGTGCGTCTCCCATGCTTATATTCAGGCTGTTTCTCATTGTTCTTCTACCAACACCCATATTGCCCTTTGTCATCATGGCAACAAATTCCCCGTAATCAATGCAACCGTCCTAGTGAAAAAAGAGCAAAATAAGGGACAATTAGATCAATGTTGTTCAGAAATTTTTGAAGTGGGATAGTAAGCCATATGCATCAAAGTATACAGTCACAAACATTTGGACTGAATTATGTGTTGAAGCAACACTACAAACAGCAATGGGCTTCGAAATTCACAAGTTCTACAATAATAAATAAATCTTCAAGTTTCACATACTTATATCATTAGACGAGCATTTAAACCGATATCTCGTGTGCTCCCAGATACATGGACCGTCCCAGATACATACCTAGAAATCCCCAAAAAAGAACTTATGACGGTCTATGTAGTTCAGCCGTTCGGGTCTTAGGAGTACATTCTTGTTCTAGAAACTAGGATAGCTATAACATGAGACATTTTTTAAAGTTTCTTAAATAGATGATTAAGTGAGATTCAGTATCTCTTCTGCATGTGTTGGCTAAAACAAACTAGTAGGACTACAAATACAAGATAATACAACATTAATAGTACCATACATGTAAAAAAAATACAAGCATCAGTGTACTTACATTATCCTGATCAACTTCTTTAATGACGTCATCAAGAAAAGCATCTGGCATGTTATGCTCTTTGCAAGCTAGCTGAAGTTCATCCACTGTAATGTAGCCACTGCCATCCTTGTCGAAATAAGAAAAGGCTGCCACTAGATGTTCCTCACGCTCTAGTTTATTGAGATGTAGTGTAGCAGCAATGAATTCTATATAATCAATGGTTCCACTGTTGTCCACATCCGCCTAAAGTTTTTCAAATGAAACAAAATAAATATGTAAGCTTGTAGGTTAGCTTTTTTATGAGTACCTAAAATCCTACATCACAAAACAGAATCACTATGGAATAGAAACTGTAAATTGAACTACGAAGACACAAAATCGAAAGAAGTTGCTTAGGCATTCACTGGCATATAAGTCCATGTTCATTGGAAAAAAAATGCCTGATGCTTCGAAGGAAAATAAGTATTAGCAGTAGAATGCCTGAAACATATAAGTTTTCCTGTGAGTTGGGAGATCACAAGACAAACAGAGTAAATGAAGAAACAGGTTTATTGAACTTCGAAATTCTGGAATATATCGGTCAAAATCACTAGTTCTGTGCCAATAGAGATTCATATCCAATTCATTCCAGCTGAGAATAGTTCTGCCAAAGATGGAAACCATCTTAACACTAATGAGGCAGAAAAATATCCATGGCGTTGCATGTTTCCTAAATCCTACTCAGGTGATGTTTCCATTCAAATGAAGAAAATCACAGATCCAAGAATACTGGTCATAAAACTACAAGAGTTGGGCCCTATGGAGTTATTGGCTAAAATGGCGCTGTTGCGAGACGAAATAGCTCTCCCGCAAGCAAATTGGAAAAAAAATGACACCATGGACGTGCCGGCAGGCGACACGCGCCCCCTGTATTGCCCCACCCGCACGGAATCACCGCTACAGTGCTCATCTGCACGCCCACTGCACGGACTCAGCAAAAATTCACGTGCTACAGTGCTCTCCCGTGCATGGGTCGGCAAAAGGCGCACTACAGCGCATAAACAGTGTAATGCAGTGCACGAATAGAGTCGCTACAGTGCAAAAACGCCGTTTCCAGTTTGTGCATCTGCCCCTCGGATGAGCACTGTAGCACTATTCCACGTGGTGGGCACGCGAACGGGGGCGCGTGTCCCTTGCCGGCACATCCACGGTGCCATTTTTGTCTTTTCTTTCCAGAGAGGGCTAGAATTGCTATTTCGACGCCAAATGGGCCAAAAACTCGGGGCCTATGTGTACATGTGCAAGAAACCAGGTGGCTGAAGCTTAAGGACCATTTCTGTTAAGAAGCTGAAGCTGCCCCATAGAAGATCTAAAAACAGAATAGGGAAATCCTTAAGCTAGCAAATTCAAATTCAAACAGGCATTTTAATTAATTTTCAATCAACTTACCGCCTCCATAAGATCACGAATCTCAGTATCCTTTAGTGTTGAACCATATTTTCTCATGCCTTCTTTGAGCTCATCATATGTAATTGCACCGCTGCTATCTGTGTCCATTGCCTTGAACATTTCCTTTAGTCCTGCAATCTCCTCCTCTGAAAGGCTCTCAGCAATTACCTGGTAGAACAAACAAATCCTCTATTAACACAGAACTCAGCAAGTGTGCCCCACAAGACAAATAGAATGGAGTGAAATAAGAGTGACGTCACCAGATAATTAATGGTATACTAGAAATACCGGTTATCTTGAGTAAATACCAGACATACTGGTAATCTTGGGTAACAATAGTATAACAATTACAGACAAGGGAATCCAACTAACTTCTATAAAACATTAATTGTGCCAATCAGAATAATGAGAGGGTCATTTAATGCAGTAGAAATACTAGTCTACAAAAGACATTCTGATAACAAAATAGAAAATGAGAAGAAGCAATGAACACACTAATGAGCATAAAGCAAATGGAGGTAACTTTACTGATGTGCATGTTTAAGTACTATGACAGCTCTGACAATAATTATAGAATCGCATAAAGGAAAAGAAATGCACTCACTCGCAAAGCCATCTTCTTCAACTTATTCATTGCTGAGAACTGCTTAATGCGTGAAAGGACAGCTGGATCAAGAGGCCGATCAGGAGCGACTCCATGGTCACAAATCCACGGATGACCTGAGCAAGTAAGAAAACAAAAGTATGACATCTTTGTCTAACAATAGTTGTGCAGATTTTTCCCCTTTTGAACAAACTCCATGTGCCAGTGAGAACCCAGCACAGCAGTAGGTGAATCAATAGATAAAAACAGCTGTAACTCCACATGGGATCAAGCAAGAAAGTTCTACATTGAAGAAATAAAATCTTTGAGAACAATCCAATCCTGAGCTAAAAATAGAAGTTCCCAAACCTGAAAGAGTTTTATATATTGAGGCTTCCAAGTGTTAGCAAAAGAAGCCAAGGATAGATAACCCTGTACCGGTGCAAATCCCGGCCGGCCGGCGGTACCGGTTACCGGAGATCCCAGAAAAAAAAGGGACAAAGTTTGCGAATTGAAATTTGAAATGCGGATTTTGAAAACCGGTTACCGGAAAACCGGTCAAAAAACCGGAAAACCTGATGACTGATTAGGTTAGAAAGAAGTGTCATGTTTTCAAGAGAACTTTGAATAGCTAAGATTTCTATTTGAAACTCTGGATGAAGAGAATCTTCAACCACTAACTTTTTACCAAGTCTACATGGGTGTTGCAACAAAATAAAACCGATCAGCTGCAGCGTGGACAGACCAGATTAGTTCAAAAAGTTAAGAGAGTAGCTTTTGAGACTCGAGAACATATTTGATCATATGTGTCTGTAAATCTGAACTACATGCATATAGAGTAAAAATGTAAAAAGAATAACCGGATTGCATGAACTACTTTGTTAAGCATAATACCAAATCCAAGGGAAACAAAATATATAGAGTACTTATGTCATACATACAAATTTGTAAAAGACCAACGACTTTTGTTTTAGAAACAAACATCAATCCATTGAGGCTTAAGAGGTCATAAATAATAGAAACAAACATCAATCTAGCACAAAAAAGGTTTAAACCAATCTAGGAAGTGCATTACGCAGTCAAAAATTCAAATTTGAAATTGAATTTTTTCGGCTGGTTACTGTTCACCTGGTCCCCACTGGTAAATCCGGTTACCAGCGGTAACTGGTCGGGTTTTTTTTTCCGTGGAAGAAGCTGCTCCTCCTAAAATTATCCTATTTCTTGTCAAACAAAATAATGCTGTGCAGATATTTGTATCGAGGCATTAAAAGATGGGCAGACACTCATAATTCACAAAATTAAAATTAAATAAACGTTTCCGATAACCACAGTTACCATATACTCATATATGCACCATAGAAAACACACATCAGAACAGTACATTCGGCAAAGCAACTGAATTAAGGGGGAAAATCAGATCTAGAGTTCTGGTGAAAGTAACTAACATAGAACTTCATGTGCTGTTAGACGTTCTGTGGGACGAGGATTCAACATTCTTATTATAAGATCCTTCGCACTATCAGAAATCACAGGCCAGGGATCAGAATCAAAATCAATGACACCTTTTAATACTGCATCAAATATTCCTTGCTGTGTCTCTGCAATAAATACATTAAAAATCAGCCTTGAAGACTAAAAACTAAATATGAATTTCCAAAGTTAATTCACGCTAAGAACAAAAGGTAAAGCTATACGCCTATACCTGCCCAAAATGGCGGGACACCACTTAGTAGTATGTAAAGAATTACACCAGCTGTCCATACATCAGCTTCTGGTCCATAACTTTTGAGCAACACTTCTGGAGCTACATAATATGGGCTTCCGACAACATCAGTGAAAACTTGACCTAAAAAGAAATAAAACAACAAAAGGAATTGTTTATAAGATAACTCTGGATTAAATTAATACAGTAACTGGTCCATAAGATACGCATCACCTGAATGAATACAGTAAAATCCTAATAAAGTGAACCTTTTTTAAGAATTTAATAAACGAACATATTAGCTCAAGAGAAAAAACAGAAGGGTGTTAAATATATGAAGAACAGGTAGATTCATAGAATATCCTGAGAACTGAATTTTTCAATAGATAACTATTTGAACAAATATTTAAAGTAGCTTATATTAGTTGCAACTTGCAACTGCAAGCCAACTTAGAAACGGTTCCTGATGAACTTGAAAGATAACTCTGAATTAAATATAGTAACAGCAAATTGTAATTTTGCCTTTCATAATATCTTGAGTTCTTGACTAATATTTTGGTTGTAATAGCATACATGAACAATGCCAATCTTCTCCTCGAACATTTATCATGTAAAAGAAAGTGACAATCGAATCACAAACCATTTGGCGTCAAAAAAAAACTCTGCACAACATAAAATTGGAACAGCAGTTACAGCACAGCTGAACATTTCCTTCAAGTGCATACGTAATCATTTCCTTCGGAGTTCTAATGACATGATTATGGAAAAATATCAATGGTATAAAATTGGAACAGCACAGCTGAACATTTCCTTCAACACTTGTCCATTCCCAATGTTGGTGAGTTAGTATTAGGATCTAGTAAAGAGTCGTGTTAGAGTCGGACTCAATGTTTAGACTATAAATAAAGAGTGTGGGGATCCTACGGGTGACACACAATTTTTCCCAAATTCCACATGGTATCAGAGCCCTCGTGCCCATCCACCACGGAACCCTAACCCTAGCCCTCACGTACCTCAGCCACTGCCGCCGTCGTTCCCCCCTTCACATCGTCGCCTTGTGGGCGAGCCCGGACCGCCGCCGCTCGGACCGCGCCGCCTCATGGGCCACCACCGCCGCTCGGGTCGTGCAAGACACCGCGCTGCATGGGCTGCGCTGCGCAGGAAGCCACCACTGCCGAATGAAGTAAAGTTGGAAAGAAGTAAGAATTATCTAAGTTGGTTTAGAAGGAATCAGCTAATTCTGAGAACGAATGGGGTGGAGCACTACCTGCGAGAGACTTGTGTTGAGCCTGCAGACAAGACGAGCATGGATTAGAGGATGTGGAGCAGCACCAACTCTGTGGTGGTAGTTTGGTTGCTAACTTCGATGTCTCTATCCATCACTCAAATAGTGGAGATGATGCAGAGTGCACCGGCGATGTGGAAGACGCTAAGCAACATGTACTCTGGGGTGGGAAATGTGATGATGATGGTGGAGGTCCAGGGCAAGGTGGAGGTCCTGAAACAGGAGAAGACCGTCCAGGAATATGCTAGTGAACTACAGCAACTGTGGGCAGATTTAGATCACTATGATTCACTGCAGTTAACATGTGCTGGTGATATTGAGGCTGGCAGGGTGTGGCTGCAAGCTGCAACGCAGACGGGTTACACACTTTCTGAAAGGACTGAACCCAAAGTTTGATAGTAGAAGGACTGCCATATTTCACTTGGCAAACTTGCCTACTATGGAGACGGCTATTTCAGCTATAGTGCAAGAGGAGGTTCGAGTACGAGTAATGGGGGACAACAATCCAGTCAGATCCGCATACGCCATACCAGATGATAGGAAGTGCTACAACTGTGGGATGAGAGGACATCTAAGTCATGCTTATCCTTCTCCACAGTATGGAGGTCGAGGTGAAGGTCGTGGTGGTCATGGAGGCCGAGGTGGAGATCGTGATGGTCATAGAGGTGGAGGCCGAGGAAAGGGCCGAGTTGGTCCCCGGGCTAATATGGCCCTGACAAAGGAGATCACGTCTGTTACTCTGACAGGCGAGCAAGCTATACAGTGGGAGAAGTTGCAAGAGGGAAAGGCATAAACTTCTCATGATTCCACCTCCTTTAGTAACTTTGCCAACTACGCCCACGTAGGCGAAGGTACTCCGGCATGCACTTGCATCCACATATAACAACTCTCATATTGATTGGATCATAGATTCAGAGGCATCCAAGCATGTCACAGATTCACTTAGTACATTTGCATCTTACACCCCATATACTCATTCTGAAACTGTCCAAACAGCTGATGGAACCTCTCAACTTATTTAGGGTGTAGGATCTGTAGAGTGCACACCATCCATTGCATATTCCCTCATTTCCAGTCAATCTTCTTTCAGTTAGTTATATCATTGACCAATTCAAATGCACTGCCACATTTGACGAGGATTCGTATTTGTTTTAGGAGAAGAGAACTACGAAGAGGATTGGGGCTGAAATAAGGTGTAATTGGTTGTGGCACATTGATCAGGTTGATGCAACATTGCTTGGGACATCTATCATTTGAGAGTTTAAGTCAGTTATACCCTGATTTGTTCAAAAAGGTAGACAAAAGTAAAATTTTGTGTGATGTTTGTGAGTTTGGAAAACATACACGGTCTACATATAGTAGCATTGGTCTTCAGAGTTATGAACCTTTTATATTAATACATTCAGATGTTTGGGGTCTGTACTTCTGTGAGTGGTTTTAAGTGGTTTGTCACATTTATTTATTGTTATACCCGTATGACTTGGATTTATATGATGAAGCACAACAGCAAGATCCTTCGGTGTTTCCAGGACTTCCATAGGATGGTTGCTACTCAATTTGATGCAAAGGTTCGGATTCTTCGAACAGACAATGGAATTGAGCATGTTAACAAGGAGTTTGCAACTTATCTCTCAGAACAAGGGATACTTCATCAGACTACTTGTCCAGGAACCCCACCTCAGAATGGAGTGGTTGAAAGGAAGAATTGACATTTGTTGGAGGTAACACGTTCACTCATGTTTCAGATGAATGTGCCAAAGGGACAAGTAGTCGAGTCAATCGAATACTGAATGTACCACAAATGAACAGACGGCCTTGCTAGTTGATCTAGTCCCAAATCCGTCGGGTCTCTCCATCAAGTTCCTTGCCTCCCCATGGGTCGAGTGGTAATGTTCCTTCTAATCACTCTAATCTAGAGTTACCACTTGCACAATGTAGGGAAACTAGAGATAATGCCGGAAAGCCTCCAATCTGGTATAGCTTTGAGCATGGCATTGCAAATTCCATCTCATATTCTCTCACCTGCATACAAAGCATTCATTGCATCTCTTCAGACTGTACATGTTCCAAAGGATTGGCGAGTTGCTAAGCAGGTTCATAAGTGGAACGATGCCATGAAGAAGGAGCCTAGTACACTTCAGAAGAACAAGACATGGGATCTTGCTCAACTTCCAGCAGGGAAAAGGGCAGTAGGAAGCAAATGGGTGTTTACGATTAAGTAAACTCCTGAAGACAAGATAGAGAGATACAAGGCACGATTGGTTGTAAAAGGTTATAGTCAAACATATATGATAGACTATGATGAGACCTTTGCACCAGTAGCAAAGATGAGCACAGTAAGAACATTGATCTCCTGTGCAACTAACTTCGGATGGCTCCTACATCGGTTGGATGTGAAGAATATTGTTCTACATGGTGATTTAGAAGATGATGTATACATGGAGATTCCTCCAGGCTTTGAGAATAGGCAAACTGGTAAGGTGTGTAAACTCAAGAAGTCTTTATACGGTCTGAAGCAGTTTCCAAGGGCGTGGTTTGATAAATTCAAACGTACAATCTGTAGTATGAACTATTCTCAGTGCAATGGAGATCATACTGTGTTTTATAGGCATAGAGGATCACATATCACCATATTGGCAGCCTATGTTGATGATATTGTGATTACTAGAGATGATGCCGAGGAAATCAAGTCCTTGAAGAAAAAACTGGGAGAGACATTTGAGGTGAAAAATCTTGGACCTCTTCAAAACTTTCTTGGGATTGAGATTGCTCGTTCTTCGAATTGTATAGTTCTATCCCAGAGGAAGCATGTCCTTGATCTGTTGGCAGAAACAGGTATACTTGGGTGTCGACCTATTGCTTCACCTATTGATATAAATCATAAGCTATGTGCTGAATCGGGAGATCTAGTTGACAAGGAATCTTATCAAAGGCTTGTTGGACGGATCATCTATTTGTGTCATACAAGACCTGATATTTCGTATGCAGTGAGTGTGGTTAGTCGTTATATGCATGATCCTAGAACAGGACACATAGATGTTGTCTATCGAATCCTGCGGTATTTGAGTAGCCCTGGGAAAGCCTTTGATTCAGGAGGGATCAACATCTGAATGTGAAAGGGTATTGCAATGCTGATTGGACGAGCAATATGGATGACAGGAGGTCTACCTCTGGATATTGAATTTTTGTGAGAGGTAACCTTGTGTCATGGAGAAGCAAGAAGCAGGAAGTTGTGGCTCGGTCTACTGTAGAGTCAGAGTGCAGAGCAATAGCATTGAGTGGGAGTGAAATGATATAGATGAAGGGTTTATTGTCTGAGCTTTGAGTATGAAGGAATAATCTCTTGGTGTTGCATTGTGACAATAAATCTGCAATCAATATTGCTAACAGTTAGTTCAACATGATCGCGTATCAAGCACGTTGAGATTGATAGGCTCTTCATCAAGGAGAAACTCGATGGTAGGATGCTGAAGTTAAGAGTATAAGTCTGGTGAACAGTTGACTGACTGTTTCACTAAAGAGTTAGATCCTAAAGAGTGTTCTACGATATATAACAAGATGGGCTTGATTGATATTTTTGACCCATCTTGAGAAGTATTGGTGAGTTAGTATTAGGATTCAGTAAGAAGCCGTGTTAGAGTCGGATTTAATATTGTGTTAAAGATCGGATTCAATGTTTAGACTATAAATAAGAATGTGGGGATACGTAGACACAATTTTTTCCAAATTCCACACCCAAATTCTATCTCATATCCTATCCTATCAGCTTAGCTGAAGCAACTATGTGTGAAATTAATTCCACCAATGCAAACCAAGTCACCTATAAGCATCAATGCCTCAGCAGTCGGCAAAGCGAACACATCGAACACAACAGCACAGAAGAGACTAAGTTTGCGCTTCCTGCAGTGACTCACCGGGCTTAAAGAACACGGAGAGGCCGAAATCGATGGCCTTGAGCGACAAGTCGTCATCCTTGTTCGCCAGCAAGAAGTTTTCAGGTTTCAGATCCCTGTGCATGACCCCGAGCGAGTGGCACGCCTCGACGACCCCTACAATGATGCGCGTGAGCTCGGCCGCCTTGCGCTCGCTGTAGTGCCCGCGCTGTATGATGCGGTCGAACAGCTCGCCGCCCGCGCAGAGCTCCATGACGATGTGGACGTGGAGCTGGTCCTCGTAGGCGCCCTTGATGGCGACGACGTTCCGGTGGCCGGCGAGGTGGTGCATGATCTGGATCTCGCGGCGCACGTCCTCGACGTCCTCCTTGGTGATGAGCTTGCGCTTGGCGATGGACTTGCAGGCGTAGTCCACCCCCGTGGCGAGGTCAGTGCAGAGGTAGGTGGTGCCGAATTGCCCCTGCCCGAGCTTGCGCCCGAGCGCGTAGTGGTCGCCGAGGCTCGGGGTGGGGTGGCCGAGCACGTTGGCCGTCAGCTCCGCGGGGGCGGGCGCGCCACGTCGCATGCCTGCGGTGGGCGGCGGCGCCGACGCATCGGCCGCCGCCGCCGGGCGCGGGGGCCGCTTCCCGGGCTGGGAGTCGGCGGCGGTGGCGACGAGCACGTACTCCGGGTCGTGGCGCTGCGACGCGCCGCGGAAGCTGGGGAAGTACTTGGATCTAAGGGTGACGCCACACGTGTTGCCCATCACGCGCTGGGCGCCGGCGCGACGTGAGGCGGTCTCTCTCGCATCTAACTAAAGCCTCGCGGGGGTTTATGTGCGGCCGCGGCGCGGTTTGGCTTTGGAAACGCGCGGCCGATGGGGTTGGAGTTGCGAGTGGAAACGGGCTGGAAATGGGCGAGAGCCCTCGGGGTCACGACCAGCAGCAGCGCGAAGTAGCCGAGGGAAGCTTCGCGCTTCGCGGTCACGTTTGCGGAAAGCGGAGCGAAGGCTGCTGCAGCTGCAGACTAGCAGCGTTTTCTCTGGCACTGTGCCTCTTTTTCGAGATCATTTTAACCCAAGAACTCTGCTATCGGCGAGCAGTGCAAATATCTACAGGAAGGGTTGGCTGATTTTTAATCTAGAGAAAAAAAATAAAATGTTTTCTCTTTTGCGATGAGAAAATTACTCCAAAAGTTTCTTTTGGAGTTGTTTTAGCTTTCGTTTGTTTGGTGTAGTCTTACCATACAACTTTCTTTTCAGAACAGTGGAACTATACTAGTTCCATGATGTGATGGTCTCATGGAGTATTAAGGAAGCGAAGTCCTGGATTGCGCACCGTTTCGTTTGGTTTACTTTGCCGAATCGGCTACAGATCCAGCACCGTAGTTGACTCGAGCAGAACTGAAAAACTGATGATTGACTAGTAGGACTGTAGGAACGTAGGATCCAGCAGGCCGAGAGTAAGATTGAGGTAAAGAGGTAAGGATAAGGAAATACTTTTCGTTGAGTGATGGAGTTGTGGTATGCGATTTTGTCTATCAGGATTTAAATTTTATGAGCACCTTTATACATATGAGTTCACTTTCAGTAAAAAAAATTATGAATTAACATATTTTTCATTGATCTCGCACTTGTGGGTGCGTCCATCGTAGCGTGTGGCTTCCTTCTTTGCCAACTTACCGCCCCACCGGCAGCTACCTCTCGCTGCCATGCGGCGCCACGATCAACGTGGACCCCAAGCGACAGTGAGATCTGTGGCGTTCTTCTGCCTAATTGCTGTTGGTCCATGGTTGGTTTAATCGTTCGAGGTCTCCTGCGGCTAGGTAGCTGTGCCGGTCCGCGAGGGCAAAGTGGGGTAGAAATGATAGCCCTACGGGCTGCACAGACAAAGAGGCAGGAAAGAGGAAAAGGAAAGGGAGAAAGGTGTGCCTCGGTGCGTGAATTTGGACAACTCACCACAAATGTGAGAATGGAAGATTTGATTACGTTGCCAAACTTTATCACAATTAACATTAAGTCAAGTTTAACCTTTTGGATTGGTTTTGACTCACAGTTGTATTTAGTCGCACTTTCGTGGTCATACGTCTGATATGTTATGGACCTATTTGTTACTACCTGATTTTTGTCACAAGTGTGGTGATCGTTTTAACTGCCATAAAAACCGTGGCTTGCTGAAGTTGTGACGGGAAGTTAACATGGGAAGCAGCGAAAGTAAAACCCTTGGTCAAGCAACGGTAATTAGGGGATCTGATCTGTGTAAACAGGTGCTACTCAGAAAGTGGGTGGACATAGTTATAGGGATAGTTTGGAAAAGTCTGTCTAGGAACCGTAAACGTGCCTAATATTTGCGGAAGAAAATTTTGGTCAAAATTGCCGAGTAAACGGAAAAACGGAGTAAGTAATATGTTAGTTAAAAGTATAAAAATATTATATTTTGAAAGTACTTATAAAAAATAATGATATTATTTCCATACGATTGATTTAAATAGCTTTGTACACAGCAGCCAAAATTAAGAAAGTTTTACCACTCAAATTCTAAAACATCCTATCTTTTGAACAGATGGACTACTAGTCTTACTAGATGGGCACGCCCGCGTTGCTGCGCCCGTCCGATAGATATAGGATGTTTGGTTTAGTAGCGTAGGCAAAGTAAATACAAATGAAGTGCAATTCAATTACTAACCGATGTCAGAATAATCTATATCAGAATGTGTACAATAGCAGAGTAAGTGTAATTGGCAAGCCAAATACTATTGCTTTGCCGCAAGATCTATAACCAGCCATCAGGAGCAAGAGTATTTGTTGTAGGGATAGTTGTGGTGGCAACATGACATGTTATCATCTACTGTAAGGATAGCAACATGCAGCGCTGAGATAATATGTTATCATTCGTTGTAGGATAGCACAGTTGTAAGAGCGAAAGAGGTGTACAAGCAAGGCAATGCACATAACAGGACATATATAAGTGGGTGTGTATCTTTTTTAGGTACTACATAGTGTTTGCAGTTTGTAGCTGACAGCTAATAACATATCTAGCACCGAGGGAAATGTTTTGGCTAAAACATAGTAGGCACTATGCGTGACAGATGTGCCTAAAGTTGTGGGCTGGGTCCTGATGGTATGTACATAAGGTATTGTATCATGATATATCTGCAAAAGGTTGACACTGTTGTTGATGCATTGTTGTACTTGTTTGAAAGAAATCGGGCCTCGTGACGAGAGTTGTTGGATGCTGCCTTTGTTTTATGGGTCATCCCTGCAATATGAATAGCACATGTGGTCATTTTTTTTTTGTTAGGTGGTCTGTAAAGGGAAATTGTACACATATTTTGTGATGCGTATAGACTGTTGTATGAAGTTTGAGCGTGATAGAGAACTAAGATAGTGAATATTTGGAGAAGTAGATGCGGGGCATAGAAAGGAAATGGCGTGTAGTGTAGCAAACACATTGTCTTTACTGAGAGTTCTTTTTTGGGGGAAGATGCAGCTATATACAACTATTATTTTGGAAGGCTAACTAGATGGGTGTCTTATATAGGGATGGCAATGGGGCCCCATTCCCCATTCCCCGATGGGGAATTCACCTATTAGGGGGTGGGTTTGGGATTAGTTCTTTCCACACGGGGATATTAATATGAAAAAAGCATTCCCCATCGGGTGAGGCGGGGACGGGGCTATTCCCCTGCTCCCCATCCCCGTTACCCGATGGGCCCCCGATAACACAATTACAAGCACAGCTGGACAGCCCACTCCCTTAAGGCATGTAACGCTGCAAAACCCTAGCAGCCGTCGCCCAACTCCCCAACCCTAAGTCCCATTCGTTCCCATCCCAGTCCCAGACTCCCAACCGCCGCCCCCCCCAACCAGTCCAGCTCCCCAAGGACCCCAACAGCCCGACGCCTCCTCCTCCTCCTCCTCCTCCTCCGGCGACACCGACGCCTCCTCCGCCTCCGTTGACGCCTCCGCCTCCGTTGACGCCTCCGCCTCCGCCGACGCCGACGTCTCCTCCTCCCACACTCCCGTTCCTCCTCCCCAACAGCCCAATGCTGACGTCGACGCCTCCTCCGACGCCGACGCCGACGCCTCCTCCTCTGACGCGGACACCTCCTCCGACGCCTGGGTCTGGGTCCCCGCGAGGTTCTTGAGCAGTTTAACAACACGAACAAGCATCTAGGGGAGAACAGGGGCAGGAAAGTAACTGCTCTCATTTCGGGTTTGGGTCCCCGCAGGGCCCCGAAAACCCGACGGGGACGGGGAACGGGGAAGAATAGTACCCGAGGACGGGGATTTTTTCTTGTCACGGGGATGGGGATGGTCTACCACTCCCCGCCGGGGAATGGCCCCGTTGCCATCCCTAGTCTTATACATATATAGTATTTCCTAGTTCTTCCATGTCTATCAATGAGCAAGGTAGCAGATAAAAGACAGCCTTGAAATATGGTTCAGTAGCTTTTTGGCCATTAGTTTCTCATCACAATTGTATTGGTTTTTTTGTGGCTGTGGAGGTTGTGTTGTAGTTCACTGTGAATGTGGTGATACTAGTAAGGGGTCCATGTCGGGCTACTGTATGACATTTTTTTGTGTTATAAGTTGGCAACGTGATCGGGACATACAGGTAAAGAACATATACAGATCTATGGAAATCTCCGATGTACTGTAAGCTAATGTAAGGCTAGACAGTTGCGTTGTCTTGTGCAAGTAATAATTTTTCATGTGTAGTAGGTATTATAAGCAATATGGATGGAATAATCGTTCTTTATCTTCAAAGGGGAAATACAAATGGATTGAAGGCAGGTGTGTTAATTAGCTTGTCACTTTATTGTTTTAGTGAGTATTATAGTGTTAATCTTTAAATGTTTTTGCTATAGGAATGTGTATTGTCTTGCAAAAATGTACTGGACTGATAAGCTGTATGTGGCAAACCTCTTTAATACTTTGTTGTAGAAAGAAGAAAGCGAGCTTATGAAAGAACTGTGTATACAATTATTTTGCTAAAGTATCCTTGCAGGGCTATATGAATTAATTTGTATTTGTACGAATGGTTTTTTTGACATGCAAAGCAATTATGTAATAAACAATTTGGTATCTTAATTGCGATACCCTGTTACATTGAATCTGAACAGTTTGAGCATTTTTTTTAAAAAAAAGTTTGATTCGTACTACCATGCAGAAAAAGAAGAACAGACTAACTTCTGCAGAAAGAATGAAGCATGCCAACGAAATCTTCAATGACCATATGGAAAATATAATGGGTGAATAGTTCAGTGTATTTTGACAAATGTGTTTTGCTTTTGTATCAAACAGGTTAGGAGAATACCTTGCAGGGTCTGAGATGTTGAATCCATTTCTAGCTTTCTCATGGCTGATGGTCTGCTCTCCCACCATGGATGAAATGGTTACACAGGTGTATTAGCAGAATAGTATACTAAGAATAACAACGTGATGAGAATTTGGTAATATATTTGTGTTACCTTTTTGGTGGAGTGGAGTCAGATGCAAGGCGCATATATTCAAATGTGGCACGTTTAGTTGGGAGTAAGTTTGTCTTTTCTGTCTGTGCATGTTTAGTAGTGCGAATTATGAGCACAACTATTTAAGAGGCAAGCAGGGAGTACAATATATATGTATATCGAAAACAGTATGCACCTGCTCAACATCTGCAGGTGTGGTTCGAATGAGCTATGAATTTTGAGGACAATCAATTGTTGCTATGCAATAAACGGGAAGAAACATAGGCGGATTTGTACGTGTATGTGTTTCAGTGGAAAACTCATACCTCATTAGAATGGGGGCAAACATGTTCTTGTGGAGACGCATGAAGTTGAAGTGGGCTAATCATATTAGTTGAAGGCTCAATATTTGGATTTGGGACTGTGGATAGTGAGGAGCTAGCAGTTTGAGCAGCTGTGTTGTGTGTTGTTTCTAGGAGCACTCGTATAGTAAGTGGTGCTATTGAATCTACATGGAATGAAGGTTTTATCCGTTGTAATGATCCACGTGAACCACTCACTTTGAAAGTGTATTATCTGTTGTAGAGCCTTGTTATCTGTGGCAGTACGATTCCATGGCTATCTTTAGTTATTGCTGCTATAGCGAAAATTGGAGCATCAATTAATTGTTCAGCCATGGCACCAAATAAAATAAACTCTACCATAGGGGCATCGTCTTCAGAAATATTAGATGGATCAATTCCAATAATAGCTAACTTATATCTAAAACACAAATGTAAACATATTTACTCTAAACAGGTAAGCAACATGGTAGAGTGTGTAACTATAAACGGACACAAATGCGAATAGCAATGGGAAATTACCTTTGTTCTGCAGTCATGCTAGGGCATCGCCATCAGATATATTCATTACCCACCAGTTCAATTGTTCTTTTACAGGAACTGCAACACATGTACCACCAATTCTCATGTGGTACAATACTTTTGATAGCAATGTCTACAATATAGGTAAGTCTCTATGCAAAGGTAGTGTATATTTAGCAATAGGTCTAGCTATGTGCATGCGAGACCTACAATAATGACTCTGTACTCACAACAACATCATGTGCATTGAGCTTGGATAAGTCAGCAGTGGTAGCTTTTGAAACTATGTCGTTCTTAATTTTTTTTGTCCAATCCAGGTGATCTGATGGGACATGTCGGCAAAGCTAACGGGAAGAATGAATGAAACATCATAAGCGTGGTTTTTTTTTTGTGTGTGGCGTACATCAACAAATAAAACTATATGAATGTACCTGTCCTGGAGAGCAGTGATCTCTGGTATAGTAGCATTTGCATACCATTGGCAAATTGTGCTTCCCTGAAGCGATAATTTTCCTAATAATGGAGAAAAAACACCATGTGTTAAAATGGCTTGAAGCACGATTGCATCTGTGTGGCAGCTGAGGAAGCTGTGTAATATGTATGTAAAAAGTTATAGTGCACCGTCATATAAGCCAACGGTAAGTCCAACGAAGAGCACATCAACAGGACCATGTATGCTTGCTGCTTGAATCCCTTCGGCATTGAACTAGTCAGCTTGTTGGCCCCACAGAGCAACAATAGTTGTTTCTCTATGAACTACATTTGTTGTTCTTAGCATTATATGTGTCTATTAGAGAAATCAACAGAACCTACCTAAATATGTAGGGCATCGAGCCGATGCACTATAGAGATATGTATGTACGCATAAGTGGAAATGTGTGATGCGGTCTCAAATCGCAGCGTGTGGTAATATTTACCTTCTATCATTAATATGGATATTTCGTACAGTTTTTTCAATGCCTCTCGGGTATACTGTCTTCACCTGTGCTATGGACATCACCACACCGATAGTATCTAGTAGGAAACAAATGAATTAACAATATGAACGTACACAATGTAAAGGAGGAAAAAATCTCTCATAGTTTCTAAGATTCTTTTTTCTGTTTGTCGTGTATGGGAACAAACTATTTTAACTGAACTATTTGTTTTAGAGATACAGATGTATCGTGAGATGATTGGGCGGCCTAATCTTTGGCCACTAAAAATGTGTTCCATAAATGAAAGGTCATATGACAGTTGCATTTTGTCTGAAACGTTCTAGCATCTGTACTATTCGAAGTGCCTAGCGTATTTAAAAAAAGAAAAGGAAAAGGAAAATAGGTAAAGGCAACAAAGTAAAAGCACTTGTTTTTTTCAGTTGCTACGACAAATGTTGGAGAACTATATGTGTTGTAACCTTTTGCATGTAAAATAGGAAGTGAGGGACAAAGACACTGTAAATAGGAGCAAACAAAGAAGGCAATTGATGCGCTACCCTCGACAAGATGGAAGAAACATAAAGGAACTGAGCAGGGCACCTAACTGACTACTTGTTGCCGATGGTAAACAGGAGTAGGCAATTCTGATATTGCTGCCACCCAAAAAGTTGTGAAGATCATAAGAGCGCAGAAAGAAAGGGATATTCTTGAATGGAATTTTGAACTGTGCAATGCCTGGAGCATTCACTGAGCAGCACATCAATCAAGTAGGGCAACAAATGGCATCTATTCTATAGCGACAAGAACAACAACAGGGAAGTGAGGGACATTATTTGGCCGAATAGGTATCGCACATTGCAAAGAACACGCATGGAACAGAAATATACCTAGCGACAGTCCAGATTGTCGTTGCTCATCAAATTTTGGAATCGGTCTGAGACAAAGCTGGCGAGAGCGCAAGCAATGAAACAAAAATGAATAGAAAGATTAGAGGAATGTAACTGGAGTAACTTGAGGAAGCATTGGAAAAAAATGTAAACAAGATGACCAACCAGAGGCAGCGAGGTGACATTTTCCTCTTGGCATCTAACCTCACTAACAACCCATCAAAGCTAGAAGAAACAATAGCAAATCAATTAGTTTACGACTATAGTAGCTACACATAAAACACAACGAAACGTGTATGCGCACAAACAGGAAGTATAAAGACAAACGAGGAACGATTTGTTCTCTAACGGGACTAATAGAAACATAAATAAAGATAATAGCACGATATTGTACTATATTATAAAAAGATAGACTGAAAGCAAGTACAACTACAACTATGATATGAACAGCTAAACAACCGAGGGAAGAACCAAGTGCAACAAAGCACGCGGAATTATCAAACTAACAAAGAGTAATATACAAGAGCATAGAACCAGCATAAGCATAAACAGGAACAAAAGAGTAACAAAATGAGATGAATAGAAAGATAAGCTGAATGTAAACAGAATAATCTAAAAAAGCATGGAAAAAAGTAATGTAAAAAACCCGACCAACCAGAGCTAGTGAGGTAGAGTTTTCCTACTAGCATCTGGTTCTATGGCAAACCCAACAGAGATAGAAGCAACAACAGGAAATCAATCTATGTATGTGCACTGTAATAAAGCATACAACAAAAAGAGAAATGAGTTGCTAACTCATGTGACCAATAGAGGCATCACTAAAAATAAAAGCACGACACGGCACTGTTCTTTTTTTTTTGGTGAAAGGCAAACCAGAGGCAGCAACAACTGTGATATCGATAGTTAAACAACAAACCGAAGGTAGCAACAAAAATGATATAACTATGATATGGATAGGTAAATAGCCGAGGGAAGTACAAAATGCAACGTAACACGTGAACCGATATAACTAATAAAGGGAAAGATACATAAGCATAAAACTAACATCAGTATAAACAAGAACCGAAGAGTAACAAGAAAACAAACCTCGACTATGACTGAAGCATTGCAACAGACCAGACAACAGTCAACAGGGAATTCTGGGTATGCAGAATAGGAAACTAAGTAAGCAAAGCGGACCGTACAACCGGTAGTGTTTGGTAGCGAGGCATGATATGAAATGCAAGGTAAGCAACAGAAAGCAGACCGCTGTCACAAAGCAACTGAACATCATAGTAAAAAAAACGGACCCAGTCTTACATAGGAGGCTATGAAGACAGACACGTCAGATATAATACGAATCCGTCCTCTCAGTAGGGGCATTTGGGTACTACCGAGATACATACAAGATGTAGACATTAACACATATATGGTGGCGCTTAAACGACGCGCAAGCATAGTGAAAAGAAAAGGCAAATAGATAATAGAGACAACGGACATCGTTATCTTTAATCTGAGACAACAAAAATAGACGCAACAAATAACATCGCAGCCAGTACACCTGTAGAACAATATCAGGAAGCAGAGTCAGAAAATAGCTGGTGGAAAAAAACTAAACAAGATGAGCTTGCAAACTAAACAAGATGAGCTCAAAAACAATGCAGAAGCGTGCGTAGAAAAATTGGGCACAAAAACACAACGGAAACAAGATGTGCCTAAATATAACGCAAACGATCTGGCATATCAAATGAAAGCAAGGCGACAACGTGCTAGCGAACCACACTGTTGGGGTAGGACGCAAAACGCAAAAAAAAGGGAAGACGAACCAGCGGAGCGGAGCGCGCGCATGAATAAACTCGACGAAATCGATGCAGAGGAAGCGGTCGAACCGCACTGCTGGGGCGGGACGCGCCAACAAAATCTAAGTCGAGAAACGCGAAAAGGGGAAGACGCACTAGTGAAGTGGAGTGCACGCATGAATAACCCCGACGAAATAGATGCAAAGGAAGCAGGCCGACGATGTGCCGGTGAAACGTACTGTTGGGGCAGGATGCACCAACGAAATATAAGAATGCTCATCGACGGCGTAGTCGAGGAGGAGATGGAGGGAGCCGGTGGAGGCGAAGACACCAAGGCGTGGCACTAGACGCGTACGTGCGATGCAGCTGGCGCGCCCGATGCTCCGAAGCTTTCTCGGAGGAGAAGCAGGGGTAGAGCGAGGCGAGAGGCGAAGAGCACACTGAAGTCGAAGAGATGAGGGGTAGGTGGGGAAGAAAAGAAAAGTGGCGACGCAGCTGAGGCGAGACCGACTGTGAGTGTGTAGAAGTCCAAGACGAACGACGAATGTGCAAGAAGCAGGAAAGCACCGTGCGCAGTCGCGAATAGGGACACGTCGCGGAGAACCGAAGTGACGTTAGGCGGTCAGGCATAATTCAAGCCGAAGTGGTGCGAGACGGGTAGGCCGAATTCCAAGCCGAACAGGGCATGGGCAAGCACCAGCTAAGGAGGAAAGCACAATGCGCACTCGCGAACAGATGCGTCTAGTGGAAAACCGAAGGGATGGTAGGTAGGTGGGCCCATGCACGGGAAAAAAAAGGCAACTCAACCGATGCGAGGATCATTGTTCAGGCGTAGAAGCTGAAGGCATCGACAGAGAAGACGCACGCGCACTGACAGGTGGAATGAACCGAACAAAAGGCTCAGTATGAATGATGGAGAGGCCAGGCATTCCTTCGCATATAGATCAAAGAGAGATGTATCGATCTATAGTGGAGGGCATATCTCATGTGTAGGATCAAGGATAACCGACTAGAGTGGAGTGAATAAGAGGTTTTTAAAACATTTCAACTAATTAATAATTTTAAACATGATTGTCTTTAACAAAGCTTCCTAGCACAAATATGATGATAGAACAACTAAGCCTTTTAAGACAATTATGAGCTAATGTCAAAATTAGAAACAATTCTAGCTAAGCTAAACTTACACAAGTAAATTGCTATAAATGTAAATGCGGAAGTAGTAAAGACAAGAATCAACCACAACGAAGACAATGAAGTTTTTCTCTTGGTATTGAAGAGTTGTCGGTCTTCACTAGTCTACGTTGAGGAAACTTGAACGAATCAAGCCGGCTCCACGAATTAAGCATCAACCCTCACTCACTAGAGTTGCTCTTTCTCCTCTCTGGAGATGGTGAGTACAACACCACTTCACAATCTTGCCGGGACTCTTCACAATCTCCTGAAGAGCTCACTGCACAATTTCTTTCTCCAAGCCGTCTAAGTGCCGGCAAGCACCAACAGTAATAGACCACAAGTTTTGCTTGAGGAACTACAGGTGCCTAAATGATCAACTAATGAATCAATGCACTTCAATGCTCTTAACTACCTCAAGAATGATAAATCAATGCAAATGAGTAGTTGAATAGTATATATGAACTCAAGAGAGTTCAGTGCAAAAGTATAATGCTCAATGGTCTCTAGAGTTGCTATTGAAGGCAGGTGGGGGGGGAGTATTTATACCCCTCACTAACAAATCTAGCCGTTGCAACCTCTTTCCTAAAAAAATCAGGATTTGCGGTAGTATCGCTATTGAAACCCGGTACTAGTGATTTTCCACTCAATGGTCGGAACAGTAACATTTAATGCTCGGAACCAGCCATTACACATAAATTTGCGGTACTGCCGCCAAATCAAAATCAGTGCTACCGTATCACGGTAGTACCGCTTGGCTAGAGCGGAACTACCATTTTACAGAGCTCAAGAAATCTCAGAAAATCACTTTCTCTGGAAAAAACGTATCGCCATCAAAATATCGGTACTACCGCACTCCGGTAGTACCGCTCATATCATGCGGTCATACCGATTTGCAAGGGAGATCAAAACTCCCAAAAACACACTCTCTGTAATTACATACCGCCATATAGATATCGGTACTACCGACCTGCAGTAGTACCGCAGTTCAAATGCGGTCGTTCTAATTTTCAGAGAGAATGAAAAAAACTTAAAACATGCTCTCTGAAAAATACATACCGTTATATTAGTATCGGCACTACCAACCTGCGGTAGTACCGCTTCTCGCTTGCGGTCATACCAATTTACAAAACATTTTTCCAGAAGCTCAAATCAAAACAATGCATGAACCCTAGTTGATCATTATGACACAAAAATAGTATCTCAAGCTACTAACCATAATCTCTCTTAATAGTACAGCGTTTATCCTACAAACCTAGTCTTTTCTCCATACACCGAGACTAGTGAAAACTACAAAAAGGTCTTTAGTCTATACAATACCTTTGTCTTGATCCATGTTGATCTTTCATCACATTAGCATTACCAATAACCTTATCACCAAACAATCATCGAGATTTAACCTTGAACACATCTTAGCACATATGTTAGTCCTTTAATGTAATATTGACATTAATTACCAAAACCAACTTTGAGGATTTTTTAAAAAATAATATTTATTTTAAAAAGATATTTACAAAAATAAATAGCCACCCTAAAAAATTACAAAAATGGGTCCCTGTCGCCAGACCCTCTTCCTCTCCTGTTGAACTGGCGACAGGGACCCTCTTCCTCTCCTGTTGCTGGTCCAACTACCTGTCGCCAGTTGAACTCACGACAGGAACTGAACAGTCTTCCTGTCGCTAATTGAACTAGCGATAGCTTCCTATCGCTAGTTCAACTGGCGACAGGATGTTATCTATAAAAGCCCTAAAAAATTCCTCCAAAACTCATTTTAATTCCAGAAAAAAAAAACAAAAGAGAGGAGGAAAGGAAGAGAAGAAAGGTAGCGAAACTCTACTAGTTCGTCTCGGATGAGAGAGATTAACAGAGCATCAGATCCGGTGGGCCGGCCATCTTACAGGTACATTTTTTGTAACCTTGTACATTATGTCAAATTATGTAGAATTAAGTACATCATTTGAGTTGTAGCGAGTAGAATAGCAAGTAGAATTAAGTAGAATAACGACTAGAATTAAGAAGAATAGCGACATAGAATTAAGTAGATTAGATAATTGTAGTTAAATTATGTACTGCATTATTTGAGATGTGTATAATGTAGTTCGTCGTACACATGTTATGAATGTTACAGCAGTCGAACGATTTAGGATAAATCAGCAGAAATAGTAAGACGACTATTAGAAACATGTAAAAAAATAATCTCAGCTTTATTTAGCTTCCCATTTGTGCGTGGTAATTATATTGTTAATGTGGAAAATTAATTTTAAACTACGAAACTAGAAAAATAGGAAGAACTTTGTTTATTGTTTATATTTGCACTTGAAAAATATTTAAAAATATCCTCTAATTTGGAAGACCCTATTACTAATGTGTTTAAATTGCTGAGTAGCCTAAATTAGGTTTACATTTTTATGTGATAATTATTTTGTTAACGACGAAAATTATTTTTAAAGTAGGAATTTTGGTTTTTGTACAAGTTTCGTAGTCTTTACAATGCATGCACTTAATTTGTAGGTATGGCGGACGTAGGCCACTACGAGTTGTTTGACCCGGTGATTGGCGCGCATCACCATAACCGCCTCAGTACCGTGCTCCCCCCGGAGGGCGAGGCGCCAATTATGCTTGGTGTGTTGTGGCTGTGCATGCCCATCAGGGCATGGAGACTGCACCCAGACTGGGTTCCGAGGTACGTATAGTTCTGACCTTAATGCACTCAATCGCGGTCTGACTACTTTGCGTGCAGCCACTTTTGTTCTCAATCGTTTTGACGCAGATTGAGAGCGGCATGCATCCTTCCACTAGCGAGGATGGTGGAGGCGACGTGGGAGGACGACCAAGACCGAGGTCATGGTCGTACGTCTAGACGTTTTCCATACGACCGAGCCTTACTGACGGCGCTGGTTAACCGCTGGAAACCAGAGACGCACACGTTCCACCTTCTGTGCGGGGAGATGGTGCCGATACTCCAGGACGTGAGCTTCCTGACCGAGTTGCCCTGCACAAGCTCCCCCATGGCGGCGTACGACATCTCGGTCATGTGGCGCATGAACCTCCTAGCGAGGTTCCACGATGTGTTGCCGCCGCAGCGGGTACATGGAGTTCAGCAGCCTACATGGGCCGACGTTGAGGTGGATCTGCCAGTTCTATGTAAGTATTTGTAACTATTGTCATCTCGCATCAATTCATATGTGAACCTTGCTGATGTGTACATGTCTTCTTGCAGCCAGAGCGTATGGCGCAGAACGCAGGGGACGTCATTGTTAGGAGGCACTTCGAGGCCTACCTACTATAGTTGTTCGGGTGGGTCGTGTTCCTAAGGTCCCACAACGACAGCGTCGATAAGCACTACGTCCGGTACGCATGTGAGCTGGCAGACTTGCCGGTGGACGAGATCCCCTCCTACGCTTGGGGTCCGGCCGTACTATGAGCGACGTGACCTGACGAGTTAGCTTTGCAGAGTGACGTGACCCAATAAGTCACTTTTAGGACAACGTGACATGACGAGGCATCTTTTCAGGACGACGTGACCCGACGAGCCAGCTTTTTAGGACGGCGTGACGGACAAGCCGACTTTTTCAGGCCGCTACCGCAGACATGATTTCCTTGAATCGAATTATAATTCGCCATGCGTCGAGCGCCAACTTAGCATATAAGTACTACCCCTTCCACGCCGGGTTCTCCTACATCCAGACTTCAACACAAACTCGCTCAGATGGACAAGCACTGGGAGGAGATCCACGAAATGCAAAGGGAGTATGCGGCCTAGAAGGAACAAAGGGGGCGTGCCAAGAGGCCACCTCCCCGCAATGACGCCGCCCCCATAGCAGCAACCCCTACCAGAACATCTCAACCGATTGTTCGCCGCAACACCCGCCCGAGGGGGAGACGTCGCGCCTCTGTTGGTGCAGGGATAGATGCAAGTTCTTCAAGTCTAAGAACCCGCTCAGCCTGGGCATGTGTTACTGGGGTTGCGTGATCTACTCCTACGACTATCCGCATCATTGGGACACCACCGCCGCTATTATTTCAGAAGGACAGATAATGAGATGTTCCCTACCAATTCTCTTTGAAAGTCCGCACTAACAACATCTCCCGTCTACTCGTAGTTCCCGGATCCACTATGTGACTACCGCAAGTGGATGACCTAGAGATCCACCCACACGACCAGTGGACTCTCAACTGCGCGGAGTGGGATGCCAACAGGGACCGCGAGAAGAGAGAGGAGGAGCGCCACACCGAAGATCTCAACCAGCATATCCGGTGGGAGACATAGGCCCATTTCAAGGTGTGCAGGCACCGGGAGCGCGAGGCTCGCGAGAAGGAACACGAGAAAAAGAGGGAAATAGCGGCCGAGACCAAGGCTATCGACGAGGAGTATAACGCCGACCTCACAAGCAAGGGCAAATGGCTCCGGTCCACGCAGTAGTCCGACCCTCTTTGTCCATATGTCCCATGTATTTCTTATTCCCTAAAGGCATGTGTGTGCCATCCTTGGTTCGTTAGCCTACGTGCTATGTAACCCCTCTTGTCGGATCAACTATCGTGCTGTTATCGTTGCGCCATTTCTCCAATATTGTGCACCGTGTGTGAATTCTTTAGCGCATTGCAATATAACTTACCTTCCTACTTACGAATCATTAATACCTCAATCGTCCTCATAAAATTCTCTAGCGCATCACAATATAACTAACCTTTCAGCTGACGCATCGCTAATACATTTTGTACCGTTCCAAATCTACGAAAATAACAAACATACCAACCAGCATAGGGCCCTATCACCAGTTCAATTGGCGAAATCTCCCTGTCGCTAGTTGAAATGGTAACAGGTAGCAATAATATGCCATGCATGTACATGAGCAAGTGTATGAATTCTCGGACGCATCGTAATATCACTTACATTTCTACTTACGAATCATTGATACCTCAATCGTCCTTGCAAAATTCTTCAGAAATTCACCGCATTAGAACAACATACGATGATCACAAAATGTTATTACGAATCTAATAGATTTCGTACCGTTCAAAATATATGAAAATCACAAGTAGACAAATCAAATTAGGGTTTCAGGTACCTATCACCAGTTGAACTGGCGACATGTATCTGTCGCCGTTTCAAATGGCGATAGGTACTTGTGGCCAATTGAACTGGCGACAGGTACCTAGACCGACGACGAAGGCGAGAGATCTCTGCCGCCAGCTCAATCAATGGCGATAGATTCTCGCCGCTAGTTGAATCAAGCGGCAGAATACATTTTTGTAATTTTTAGGGCGATAATTTATTTTTGTATTTATTTTTTTTAAAAAAATATTATTTTAAAAGGCCTAGATATTTCATCATGCACATGGGTGCATTGGTGAATATATGGACATGTCACATCTGAACCGTCTCAACACGAAATGAACGGTCCAAATCCAGTGAGCCAAAATCCCACCTCCCACTTAACGTGGTTTTACGAAAACCCTCTGACTGAGATTTTGCGAAAAACCCTCCGCACTGAAGTAAGAGGTGTGATTTGACTCACTGAATCTAAGTCGTTCATTTCATATTGGATAGTCCAAATATGTTATATCTATATATTTACCAATACATTCCATGCCACGAGAGCTTGTTGTAGGGATCCCGTTGAAGACTCGAAGTCCGGCGATGAGGATGAGGCTTCCTGGAAGCACATCCTATGCCATTGAAACTGCAATGGCAGAGAGCCGCAGTAGCGCCTTTAGCCCGACTTTATCCATATAGGATTTAAGAAGCAACGGTGTAAATTAAAAGCTAGAGTGAACTCGTATGTCCCTCCTTTCTTTTCTCTTACGTCTTTTGACTTTTCACGGTTCCGTGAGATGCTCTTCGACGGTAATTTTTTATAACTTTATATTAAGATGTACTAAGAAAATTATATTATTATAAAAATACGTTAACAACAAATCTATAATAATTTTATATAACCAATATAGATATTTTTAACCTTATTGATTGTCAAATTTTAGAAAAAATGACGGTACTGATTAGAGTAAAAAGAACGGATGGAGTATTGAATAGTTAGAGAGCTCACTGCAGCTACAGTACTATGATAGATCCTGTGCGTCCTTTTTTATCCAACCGCCCGCCCATGATGCGTTTCCGGCATCCAATTCGTTCGCGCAGGAAACGGATTTTCGGACGTCGTTAGTGGATCCGAGTGGTTGCAGTTTGACCATGCTAGTACAAGGTTTCCTGTTGTGTTTTGCTCCATAGGCCTGAGTTGGTTAGTAGGCTGGCCCATACCAAAAGGAAGAAGAGGAAGGGCCATCTACTCACCATTTCTGATTTCTGAAAGCTCTTCTCTGATTATAAAACTTTAAGAGCTGAATTGAACCTCCATTCGTTAGCTTGATGTTCTTCTATATGTCATGTGATAAGTCCTAGCGGCTAGCGTGAATTTCATATGTTTTTGTTTGTGATTACGAGGAAGACGTACACATATACATCACCATGCATATGGGTCTCATTAGCATACGACTAAATAGACGGAGGCCAAAGATAAATATGCGAACCTCACAAAATTCCTACCAAAATGTAGTCACGTATGTAAATGTGGACGTCAGAATTTAAACTCTGGTGAGTGAAATCGTCCACCTACAACTTCACTAGCACACAAAAAAATAGTTCCCGCAAATTTTATACGTTCACGAAAAGGTTCAAACACAACCGAGTAATGCTGGTTTAGGCATGTAGGTAGAGGAAAGAGACATGAAACCATCAAACCCGTCTCTCTCCAATAGGAGACTTGGAAAGGAGATCCGAGTCGAAGTTCACAGATCGATCGGGCGGTGCCTAAATGTCTAATACCATAGCTTATATGGTTATGGGCAGTCAACTTTGAGCAATTGAAGGAAAATCATTTCAAAAGGGAATTTATATATATATATATATATATATATATATATATATATATATATATATATATATATATACATATATATATATATAGAGGGCACGATCTAAGTCGGTATGACCCAAGACTATTCATTCAGTCGTGGCCGCCCGACACAAGACCACGGGTGCGGCTCGGCCGCTACTCTAAGACGGGCAGAATCAAGGGCTTGAGGAGGCGGAGGGCTGAGGCGGGCAAGCTGGCTGGAGGGAGGCGAGCGCACGGTCTTCTGCGATCCATGGGAGCGCGGAGGAGGGAGGAGGGCGCCGCTGTCAGACGCAGTTCAAGCGTGGAATCACGGAGCTCGAGCGGAGGGAGGGAGGAGGGAGGTCGCTGTCGCCGCAAGGCAGTGGCGCGTCTTGGCAGGAGGAGGAGAGGAGGCAAGGAGCGGCCAGCAAAGGGCGCGCCACAGAGGCGCTCGATGAGGCGGTGGCGGGGTCGTCGAGGTAGCGGGGGGGACAGGAAGGCGAGGAGGCGGCGGGGTCGACGAGGCGGCGCCAGCGCCACGACGGGGTTGACGAGGTCGTGGGGAGGCGAGGAGGCTCCGAGGCGGGCGGGTCGCGTCATGGGAGGCGAGGAGGCGCTGGGTCGCGGCGAGGACCGGCGAGGCGGCGGGGTCATGGGAGGCCGGAGGCGAGGAGGCGGCGGGTCGCGAGGAGCCGGGAGGCGGTGGGGTCGGCGAGGGGCGGCGGGCGTGGCCGGGCTTGGGGGAGAGAGAAGAAGGGCGCAGCCCAGCAAGGGCGACTGCCGTGGTGGCCCGACAGCCAACGGAGACTCGGCCCGGCCGCAGACGCCTTTAACACCCGACGAGTCGTGCTTAGCCGCTCAGTGCAGTGGTCGAGCCGGACGTCCCGTTTGGTCAGGCCTGCTCTTATTTATCATTATTAACCAATCAAGTTGCCCGCGAAGTGGCTGTGCAAATATCATTTTGTCCCATCGTCTTCATCCTTTTTTTACTTCCTTTTCTTTCCTCCATCTCTTTGGTCAAACCGATGACTCGTTGCAGTTGCCCCCGAACGGGAGGGCGCTGCACGTGGTCGCAGAGAGCGTCGGGTAGCGATTTTTTTTTAAAATAATATTTTTTAAAAGATAATTACAAAAATATATAGTCGCCCCAAAAAAATTACAAAAATGAGTCCCTGTCGCTAGTTCAACTGGCGACAGGAACATATCGCCAGTTGAACTGGCGACAGGTAGTTATCGCCAGTTGAACTAATGATAGCTTCCGGTCGCCAGTTTAACTGGTGACAGATTCCTCAAACCTAATCTGTCTAACCTAGTTTACAAGTCTAGTTTACGTACTTGTGATTTTCATAAATTTTTAACGGTACAAAATCTATTAATCTCGTAATAACATTTTATGATCATCGTATGTTCTTCTAGTGCAGTGAATTTCTGTAGAATTTTACGAGGACGATTGAGGTATCAATGATTCGTCAGTAGGAAGCTAAGTGATATTACGATGCTGGGAATAGGACGAAAGAATGGAATGTGAAAAGACGAGAAGATTTGATGTTGCGAATTAAAATACACTTTATAACGAAGCCGGGAATAATACGGCGCATAGGGTTTAGTTACGTGCATAATAAACAACATCATACACGATGCAACAAACCGAAGTACTCCTACGATACATATGCGCCTTTTTGGAATGGAAATAGATTCGACCTTCGACTGGGGACTAGTACAGAATGGTCCGATCCATCGGGGAGCACAGTCTCGAGATTTGCCATGATGACATACGCGCCAATCACCGGGTCAAACAACTGGCCTCCGTCCGCCATATCTACAAATTAAGTGCATACATTGTAAAGAGTACGAAACATGTTCTACGACGAACTACACTATGTCGCTATTCTACTTAATTCTATGTCGCTATTCTACTTGATTCTAGTCGCTATTCTACTTGATTATATGTCGCTATTCTAGTTGATTCTAGTCGCTATTGTACTTGATTCTAGTTGCTATTCTACTTGATTCTATGTCGCTATTCTACTTGATTCTATTGGCTATTATACTTAATTCTATGTTCCTATTCTACATAATTTGACATAATGTACAAGGTTGTAAAAAAATAATGTAATACATAATTTCACTACAATTATCTGTTTTACTTAATTCTATGTCGCTATTCTACTTGATTTTAGTCGCTATTCTACTTGATTTTAGTCGCTATTCTACTTAATTCTATGTTGATATTCTACTTAATTCTATGTACTTAATTCTACTGACTATTCTACTTGATTCTAGTCGCTATTCTACTTGATTCTAGTCGCTATTCTACTTAATTCTATGTCGCTATTCTACATAATTTGACATAATGTACAAGGTTACAAAAAAATGTACCTGCAAGATGGCTGCCCTACTGGATCTGCTGCTCTGTCAATCTCTCTCCTCCACGACGAACCATCAGAGATTCGTTACCTTTTTTTCTCTTCCTCTCCTCCTCTCTTCTGTTTTTTTTTTCTGGAATTAAAATGGGGATTGGAGGGGTTTTTTTTGTTTTTGTTTTTATAGATAACATACTGTCACCAGTTGAACTGGCGACAGGAAGTTATCGCCAGTTTCAACTGGCGATAGGTACCTGGTGCCAGTTCAACTGGCGATAGGAAGACTGTTTAGTTTCTTATCGTCAGTTGAACTGGCGATAGGTAGTTAGATCGGCGACAGGTGGGATCAGCATCCCTGTCGCCAGTTACAGTGACTCATTTTTGTAATTTTTTGGGGGCGACTATATATCTTTGTAATTATCTTTTAAAAAATATTATTTAAAAAAAATTTGTCGGCAGCGAGAGCCGTCCGGAATGTGCACGATCCGGCCTCCCGCCGGGCGGCCGCACGAGGCGTTGTGCTCCACGACCGCTGGTTCGTCTCGTCGTTGTCGTGCTCGCCACCACTGAGGCGAAGCGCGATCCACCTCTCTAGCGCCTTGCACCGCGGTAGCAGGAGGACGGGGTGGCCCTCGACCTCTAGCCCCGGCGCGTTGTCAGCGAGCACAGATATAAGGGATTCGTAGAGCTCCTCGTACGGCTACGTCGACATGTTGAAGGTGAGCTCGACCAGCTTAAGCTCGGCAAGGGACATCGTTGGCTCAATTACTAGGCAAAATTTGATATATGCCATTAAGAATCCTGCCACTTCGAGATTTGCCACTGAGTATAACGAAATTCGAAATATGCCACTCAAGTTTCTGATCTCATCGAAATTTGCCATTTTCCCATCTCTTCTCGATTTCCATCAATTTGAAATATGATATACCCATTTCGCCTCACCTCCTCTCGCCGGGCCGCCGGTCCCTGCTCTCCTCACGGGCCATCGGCCTGCCCTCTCCTCGCCCAAACCTTCATGTCAAGTACCCGCAGAGTCCTCATGGCGTGGGGTGGCGACATGCTGGCGGCGAGCTGGGACGCGGCTTGAGCTCCGTGACCAGGAGGCTGAGAGGCGAAGAGAGAGGAAGCCACGCAGATTGAAAGATGAAGGTCCCCATGAGCTGGGTGAACGCAATGGCCGAGCTGGGACGCTGCTTGAGCTCCAAACATGGGGAGCTGGAGGCAGCCGGGAGAGGCGCCACGGTTTGGGCGAGGAGCAGTGGAGCAGGCAGAACGGCAGGCCACGGGAGTGAGGCGGCGGACCGGTGGCCGACAGTGGAGGGAGGGGGAGCAACCGGGCGGCTGCGTCTCAAGCTAGGTGCCGGTTCATGGCTGCCAAAGGATGGGGCACGTGAATCTCACGGGTTGAGAGATGGATTCATTTGTTCATTCTGAGAGGGCAAAATGGGTATATCATATTTCGAAATTGATGGAAATTAGAGAAAAGATGGGAGAATGGCAAATTTCAATGAGATGAGAAACCTGAGTGGCATATTTTGAATTTCATTATATTCAATGGCAAATCTCGAAGTAGCAGAATTCTTAATGGCATATATCAAATTTTGCCCAATTACTAGTATATATCCTTAACACCCCCACCCCGTCTGCATCCTATCATCCAAGTATCCAACGCGCCATGGCGATAGACACCTCCGCACCCCGCGCTGGCCAACCCAACAGGCAGGACGCTCTCTGTCGCGCTCGTCGAGGACCACCGTCGCGAGGCCAGGCGCCGCACCATCCGCTCGTCACTCTCGCAGTTCTACTCCCAACTCTTGCTCAGGCTCCACCGCTAGGGCGCCGCCTGCCTCCCCAAGGCTTCACCGCTGGTTCCAGATCGGGGCGGCGCACAAGGGAAAGAGTGAGAGGAAGAGGAGATGGAAGAAGAGATAGGAAGGGCAGCGCAGGTGGAGGAGCTCGCCTACCGGCCAGGGCGACGACGACCGCGCAGGCAAGAGAGGCGAAGGCGTCGAGTGAACAGGAGGAGAGAGAGAAGCAGGAAGGAAGCAAAGTAGGAAGAAAAAAGGAACGAGGGTATTTTGCAAAAAGTTAACCAAAAAATTTAACGGAAGCAACGGCAGTGGCAAAAAAAAATTATGAAATATAATGGTACGGAAGAAAGAGGTCATTTTGTAATAGCAGTAGGGATTCAAGGACTTGGCAACGACCTATTATTTTTTCTAATTTTAAAAAAAGGTTACACATACGGATTGGTTCTGGATTGGTGGATGGTTGTGTCACAAAGAGAAAAGGCTGTGGGTAAAAATGGTCAAAACTCTCTAGTCATCCTCACCATGTGGCAAGTCTGGAATGAAAGAAACAAAAGAATTTTTTAGTACCAGCGAAACGGCATCCTCGGGATTACTACGATCATCAAGGAAGAGACCAAAGCATGTATTTTAAGCAGGGCAAAGAATTTAAAGGCCTACCTACCGTCGAAAGATTTGTCTTTTTCATAAGGATTGGCGTTTAAGAGTTTTTTTGTTTTTTTCTGTTTGAGTTGGCCTTGCTTTGTATTCAATGACTTCTCATTCTTTAATGCAAGGATGGTGTATTGTGCAAAACGCAGGCTTTCCATGTCCTAACTTGTAGTACAGAGTGCTGGTGTTAACCTCCTCAGTTCTTTCGTTTTTTGTGGTAGGAGTACAGTCCCGGTGCCGTATCCATTTCAGCGGTTCACCGATCATTCGTGCTGTGTCCAGATTTACACCATCTCAGCTCACGATTACTTACAAACAAAAACCGATAAGCTTACTCTGAGACGGCAGTAGTGCCTTCTGACTCGGCTCACACGGGTCACATCACATCCGCCTCGAGCCCCACGCACACCACCACCTTTACGTACGGCTACAACCCTAACCGCCGCTCAGAACACACTAACCATTGACCTTACCGCCCTATTGCTGCGCTTTTCGATCACCGGAAAAGTAGATCGCTAGCTAAAACTAAAAGACGCACAAAACGGGCGTCGTGGGTGCCCGTCGATCAGATCGGTGCATACTTGGCAGACGTAAGCTCCGTAATAACTGCATTGCACAGTTGGAGGCCCTGAACAACTTCCTCTCTCTCTCCGCACTATAAGTTCTTATTTATAGGAACCGTCGTCCTGTAATACAGATACATCGAGATAATTAAAGTATGGATACGGACGCTCCATCCGGGCCATGGCCCACGTCTTCGCTCGGACGGCCCACGGCCTCAGCCCGTTGGAAAATATCTTTTTGTAGTAATTAAGTTCATTTCCACCAGTTCTTTTCGTCATGTTCTAGATGTGAAAAGAGTACGTGCAAGGAATTTGGTGATGCGCACAGTGAAGATGAGGCCAATGTGCGCCCCTGGCGACGTTTTTGTCTCGCTGTCTGAAAACTTTTTCTTTCTAGAGGACTTCAATTTCAGCTTTAGGTTGTGGATGCTAAATGTGAATAGGCCTCCTGACTTTTGAGCGCATACAATTCGCTGAAATAATTACAAGTCGGAGAGTTGGGTTCGAGTTTAGTCCTGGGCTCGAGCTAGGCTTGGTCCAAGCTTGAGTAGGCTTGAACTCGATTCGAGTAAACTTGATAACAGTAAAAAGTATGCATCAATTTTCAATAATTAGAAAAGCTCGAGTAGTTAATTGTATTATTTCATTTAATATGGGTACGTGTGGTCCAATAATACTAATTTTTCTTAAATTTAGTGTTCTCTTGGTTTATCTTTACTACTTAAAAAAATTAGTGGTGATGAATAATGCATTCTTGTTCCCCTTTCACCTCCCAAAAAGTGTTGACTGGTGGGCCCACGACTCATTCATTTCATCCACCTCCATATCACGCACGCGCCCATGCCTTCTTCTACACCACCTCCTTTCTTGCGCTCACCTGTAACGTCCCAATTTTTCTGAGTTTTTGAAAATTTTCAAGTTTGAAATTAACCATTTGGTTTGTTGATTTGTTAAAGCTTAACTTGATATTTTGAAAATTAAAAGCAATTTAATATGAATTAATCCAAATTCAATTAATTCGAAATTAGTTTATTTTGAGTCTATTAGAGTTCTCTCGTGTTGAAATCCATTTCTCTGTTCGCTTCGTTTTCCCCTCGGCCCAGCTCTTTCCTGTTTAGGCCTCCCTCTCGTTTGGACCCCTCTGTCCAAGACCTCCGGGTGGTCCTGGGAGACCTCCCGAGTGGTCTTAGAGCCGGTCACGAACTCCCCTTTGGTCACGACCCTCCTTTTGGTTAGACCACCCTCCCGAGTTTTGACTAGCCCCATCTGTCAGCCCTGCTCACCTTCTTCTACCTCCCGTCGCATCACTCCTGACGCAAAAGTCTTCATGCATTAAATGTTGTTATGCCGCATTAAATGTTGTCGCTTCTGCAGTACCTGTTCCCCCTCTTGTCTCCTCCCCTACCTGCCCCCATCTCCTCCTACACCTACCCTTGAACGCGTGCTCCTCTAAGTCTCTCAACGACTCTCCCCGTCTCCCTAGCTATAAAAGCCCGAGTAGCCCTCTTTCATCTCCTTTATCCTCACCCAACTCTCTTGCTCTCGCCCAGTTTCGCCGTGCTTGAAGTTTCGCCACCGCCTGCGGGAGCCTGCGCCGTCGCCTCCTCGCCGCCGAAGGGTTCGCCAGAGCGCCTGCGTCGCCGCCTCCTCGTCGCCAAAGGGTCCGCTGGAGCCACGCCATCTTCAACCACCTCGATGTCAAAGGATTCACCGCAGCGCCCGCGTCGTCTTCAACCACCGCCCGCCGTCCTCTCTTTCCCCCCTTTTTCGTCAGTCTCTCTCTCGGCCTTGGTGAGTTTATCCGTGCCCTATTCTCCTTCATCCCTCTTACGACCATGTCGCGTGGTTGTATCCCTCTTACGACTATGTTGAGTGGCCGTATCCTTCCTGTATCCCTCTTACGACCACGTTGAGTAGTCGTACCCCTTTTGTATTCTTCGTACAACCGCATGTTGAGTAGTCGTATCCTTCATTAGACCTCCTCCAGGACCTCCTCCTCAGGACCTCTCCCTCAGGACCTCCTCCTCAGGACTTCCCTCGACCACCCTCTCAGTTGGATCTCCTCCCGACTAGTCGAGCTTCCTCCCAAGAGCCCATTCCTAATTCATCTAAATTCAGGACCTTTTCTTTTGGTTCTAGTTTGGTAGTTTTTTTGTTTTTGTTTGGATTTGTTGTATTTATTTGGCTCTTTTCGCACGTGTAGATTCCGGCTTCTCTGAAGAGTTCTTGGACCCGGCAACCTCGACCGAAGCATCTCAACTCTTCAATGAAGGCAAGTCGTAGACCTTGTCGGTGTTTTAGAACCGAACTTACGTAAAGATTGTTTGATTCGGGGGTTCCTCTAGGCTCAAAATCACACAGAGATGGAGACACGGAAATTTTATACAGATTCGGGCCTTCTCTTGGGAGAATAACAACACTACTCCTGTGTGTATGTATTGAGTATACTGGATTACAAGATCAAGCCAGAAAACTAGAGTATTGTGCTTCTCAGAATTCGGGCTCCCCTGTTGCTCTGATGATCTTTGCCTTTTATACCGTTCCCAAAATGTACACCGTTGGACCTCTAATAAAAGGTCACTTAATCATCCAGATTGTGGCGCCGTTACTGGAGGTTACTGTAGGAGTTAAAACGTTCCCGCGTCGCCAGACAATTATCATCATAAAAGGGAGTTAAGATCGTGCTATTATCTTAGGAAATAATGGCGTAGTTTACTGCCTATATTTTGAATATGGTGCGGAAGATTCCTTTATCGACTAGGCCCACATGTCTGTAAACCTTGTCGACTAGGGCGGTCGTGAAAATCTTACGACTGTGGGATGGTCGAGAAAGTTACGATCGGATACCGATCGTAGTAGAGCTTACGATCATGGGATAGTCGTATAAGGACTTACGACTATGGGGTAGTCGTAGGAAGACCCACGACTACAGGGTGGTCGTAGAAGAACTTACAACCTCCAGTTTCTCCCTTATTAATACTTAAGGGGTATACTCAGGAGTTATGTGATGTCATTATTACCTCATAATAGGAATTATGGATAAATGATTAAATGAGGATTGTTATATCCTCGTCATCTAGCCCCCCAGCTTAAGCGAAAAATAGCTTGCTTGAGAAAGGAGCAATAGATGGTCGTGGAAAAGGTGGTCGAAGGAAAAACTCTTCGACTAATGTTTCATTTGACTAGAATTTTACTTAGTCAATAAAGTTGTAAGATAACATTGCGGCTCACAAGGTGATCGTAGAAGATCTAACGGTCCCCGAGTGGTCGCAGTACTATGGTTGGAAGTAGAAACTTTCCAACCGTTGCTACTTTTGACCAGAAAAGACTTGGTCAAGAATGTAATTTCGCTTGAGGTGTAAAAACAGACCTGATTTCCTCGGCAGACAAATTTTAAGAATCCCAATCGACTCCCTCGTCGTTGTCTGCTGGAGCAGTTCCCGAAGCGTTGGCAACCGTTGGGTAGCCACGTCTTTTTATCTTTGGGCGTGCAGTTATAAAGTTTCACCACGGGTGAGGGTAAAGTCTTTTACCTTCCCCTAATTTGTTCTTGCTATTCAAAACTTTCGAGTTCTCCGCCACCGACCAAATCGAGCTTTCTTCTCCAACCCGTCCACATCCAATCTCTTAGCTTTCGGGAGGAATGGCCGGAGCCGCTTCCCAGTGGGCTGAATCAGAAATGGACGCGGCCAAGATTCAAGCTTTGGTCGACCAGAAGATCCCGGCGATGAATTCGTGAGATGGATCGGCCCACCAGGCTGAAGATTGGCGTCGGGGAGATAGGGCAAATTCCGCCTTCCAAGCATTCTGTGAGTGCGGCCTCCGATTATCTGCTCATCCTTTTCTTACATTGGTACTTGAATACTTCCAAGTAGAATTGGTGAACCTCGTTCCCAATTCTATCACTATGTTGAGAGTATTCGTGTACCTTCTGGCTTCTACAGGGATCCCACGACTGGAGTTGTTCCGGTATTACTACGGAATGAGTTGGTTAGGCGGAATTGTCGGTGGCTGTAGTCTGAAGCTCCACAACGGGAAGTCGAGAGAGTATATTCAGATGTTTACCCGGTCGTCGTGGCCGGGGTGGAAGAAGAGGTGGTTCTATTGGGAGATCACCAATGAGGACAGCCTCTCCTTCATTGGAAAGCCGACAGAGAAGGTTCCTTCATGGGATGCGATTCCTAAGGACCTTCGCTGGACTGCCCCCTTCATCCAAGCCATCGCAAACTTGAAGGAAGAGGGGCTTATTGGATGGCACGTGGTGAAGGATTTCATCACGCGTCGCATCAGTCCTCTGAAGAAGAGGGCTCACTAGATGTGGAGGTACTCGGGTTCATCGGACTCGACGAGAGACTATGCGGAGGGTAAGTTAACCTTAAGCTTTAGCCTTCTTTCTGTTGATTTCAGAATTGGCTTTATTTAAGGTTCTCTTGTTTATGCAGACCTCTCGCAAGAGGAGATTGATGTCCGAGTCAAGCTTATCTGTGAAAAGCCCCCTGCCCATGTCATGGCTCCCCCTCCAATTTTGGCGGTCTTGTCCCCGGAAGACAAGGTGGAGCGCCTAAAGGTAATCGAGAATTGATTTCATCTTTAGGACTTTGTGGTCATAGAAGAACTTATGATGAAGTCTTGTCAGAGAAAAACTTACGATCAGGTTCTAGTGGTAGAAGAACTTACAATCGGGGAATTATCGTAGAAAAGCTTACGACATGGTAATAGTCGTAGAAGAACTTACGACCACCTTATAATATCTTTCTCTATGACTTTTGCAGAGAGTAGGCATGGAGAACCGTCGGGACGACGAGGAAGTCGAACTGATGGTTATTGGTGTGGCCATCGTAGAGCAGCTTGTTTCTCCCCCTTCCAAGAGGCGTCGGCTCGTTAAAGCCGCAGAAAAGGGATGCTCGAGCTCGAGTCCCGTTTGTGAGCAAGCAGATGCTCCTCGCATCAGAAGAGAAAGCCCACAAAGTTCTTGACAAGGGCGGTCGAGCTCGAGTTCCGCTTCTCGTCTGCACCTTTGGCTAATCTTGCCGCGAAATAATCTCTGTAGAGGAAACAATTGCGGCGAGGAATAGTGAAGTGTTCAAACCTAAAGCCCCAAGGCCAAGGTACCCTTCTATTATGAGAATAAAATCTTCGCAGTTCGCCCCCCTGGTTTTATCAAGCGACTTGTGAAGGAGAACTGAAGAGTTTCATGTCTTTTACGAAGAGCTGCTTTGCACCAGCAGTGTCCGTGGTTGAGGGTGATGCTGCCCTTGAGGTGGTTGAGGTTGATCTCGACTGCCCAGAGAGCCAAGGGGCTCAAGAAGCGATGGTGCTCGATGAAGACCCACGACTAGACGTGGTCGTGGCTGATCCTCAACTTAAGTCTCAACCAGACGTGGTTAAGAAAAACTCAAAGAAACCTCTCATAGGGAGGGTTGTTTCCAAACTTAAGATCTCGTCCAGCACTCGGAGGTATGTAAAAGAGACAAAATTGTAAGGACAACATTTACCTTTTGCTTTTTTATCAACTAATCGTGCTTTCCTTTTCATGGTCTTAGCGCGGCTCCCCTCATCATCAAGGACGCTCTTTTTAAGGAACCTCTTGTAGTTTCATCGTGACGAAGGAACAACAATGGCCCGGTGATCGAAGGGTCGACCACCGTCCAAATGGTGGAGGATACATAATGACCCAAAGTTACATTACCAATTTAAAATTAATTAAAGTTATTATTTCATTGGACTTTCTCGAAATTTGAAAGAGTTTATTGCTTTATTTGAAATTCAAGTTTTAAAAGTCAAAAATAAATTTTTTAAAAGTTTTTGAAGTTTTATTAGAGTTAAAGTTTAAAAGTAAAAATTTAATTAATTTATGGAATTTTGAAAGCCTTTCCTTAATTAATTCAAAGCCAAAATAAATTTAATTTCAAAATCTATTACCAACTTTATGTTGGAATTATTTTATTTAAGTCCAAAATAATCCTAGAGACTTTTGTGAATTTTTCTAGAATTTTTAGAATTTATTTGCTATTTTCTAAAGCCTATTTGAATTAATCTGATTATTTGAATTAGGAAATCAATTTAAAATCCCTAAATCCCTTTGAAATTTGAATCTGTATTTGCAGACCCATCTCCTCTTTCTTTTCCATCCCAACCAGCCGCTCGCACAGTTTCTCCTCCTCAAATCTAGGACCATTGGATCCAAATCAACAGTCCCGATCGCCGCCGTTTTCACTTTCACTCTCACCATCTTGCCGACGGTGGCCCCATATCGTCCTCCCGTCATCTTCTCTTGCGGGTAAAGACGCCGCATAACCGCCATTGCAGCGACGGGCGAAGCTTCAGAACGCAGCGCCAACCGCCACGTCTCCCACGCTGCGTCATGCACGACTTCGCGCCCGCCAAGACGAACCCCACCCTTTTCCCCTTCTCCACGCAGCGCGTGCTGCGATTCCGTAACCACCGTGCCATGTCCTCCACGTCACCACGCGCCTCAAGCCCTCGGCCCCTATAAAAGCGCCTCGGCGCCCTCTTCACCCATCCCGCCGCCACCCATTGCCATCCTCCTCTCTAGCGCGCAATTTGGAGTTTCTTCGCCGAAGCGAGAAGCTTGGATCTTCGATTACCGTCTCCGTTGACCCGTGTCATCGCCGCCACCATTGGATTCGCCAGGCGCCGCTGGCCGGTGCACCTCCAATCGCCGAGCACCATGGGAGCGCCACTTGCTTGAGCCGAACCAAGCGGCTTCCTCGCCACCGCCATCTCAAATCTCTCCTCATCATGTGGGTGGCCTTGCGCCGCTGCCTCACCGATGTGGCCTTGCCACGCATGCGCCACCGTGGGCGCCACCTCAGCGTCAGATCCGACGTGGATCCGACATGGCACCAAACCAGGCCACATCAAACCCCGAGCCAAAACCCCGGGGCCTAGTCCATATGGACCGTGTCTATGACACGGGACCGACTTTGTCGATTTTATTTTTATTTATTTAAATTCCGAAAACCTCAGGGCTGATGTCAGCATTGCGCAATAATTAGTTTTTCCTTTAGAAAAATATTTCGGAAAATTCTTTTAAAATGCATATTTAGGTTAAAACTTGTAAAATCCATATCTTTTGCATCCAAACTCCGATTTGGGTGTTTCAAATTGCTAAATTCGTATAAAATTATTATCTAGCTAAATAAAATAAAATAATTTGATTTGGAGTTAGTTTGAAGTGTATTTTTTAATTTATTTGAATTTCATTGATTTGTCGTATTTTCATGTTTAGACTTCGACGATTTCGGAGAGTTCGATTCTTCTGAGGAATTAGAATATCAAGACTTCAACAAAGGCTAGTTATACCATTGACCATATTGCTCCCAGTATTTCAAAGTTATTTAATTCAGTTTTTAAATTATTAAATGCATGCATACTTTTATTCAAATATTTCACATCCCTGTTTAAATACGTAGATATTCTGATTTCTATTGTATGGCCAATTTGATTGTTGAAATGTCATCCCTTGTCACCAATAGATAAATTATTATGGAAAATATTCACATGCTTAGCAAATGCTTAGACCATGGTTATGATTTTTGGGAGGATTTAGCCAAATCTTTTCAAATTGGTTTAAATTTGAATCTATGGTATTGTTTTACCATAGAGAATTGTTAAAGATGGTCTTATTCAAATAAAATAAAAAATAGTTTGGACTTAGGCAAAACGGATGAATGGTGGGTGCAGGTTTATGCACGGGTTTAATCTGGTTAGGATTAAAGCCCAGGGTTTGATTTGAAAGACGCCCAAGTCAATTAAGGACCAGCCTTTGAGCGTTCCTTTGCTATGCCTTAACGTACTACCACTTGGCTTGTATGGGCAGGACCTGGCCTAATAATTTGGGATACCTCATAGATATTCGTGCCATGTTGTATGTGTGGGTGTCGGTTAGACAATAGTCCCTTTGGCGTAAGAGGGGCTCCTGAGGATGGAAGTGAAACCTTAAACCTTAGGCATGAGTACTTGGAGGTAGAACATTGTATGGATTTGTGATAGTTGCTTATGCGCGTAGCCTTCTAAGCGCAGTAGTTGCTTACATGATAAGCAAACTATCACTTGTGGGTAAAGTTGTACCAACTCTGCAGAGTAGAATCTATTCGAATAACCGCGTTCGCGATCATGGACATGCTAGCAAAGCCACTTTGAGTTAGACTTGTTTTTGGTTTTAAAATGATTTCAACAAATGATTTCAGGATGGTTAATCCTATGGTAAAATTGGACGGTTAGCCATGTGATAGGAGAGTATCCTTCACCATTCATTATGGAGGTTATTCATACTATAAAACTGTCATTTAAAAATCTGATTTTAAATATAGTATAAAAATGGCCTTTGAAATTAGTATGAGTATTTAAACTGAAAATGCTACTTTATGCAAATAAACCCTGCCAATATCACTTGTCTACTTTATGCATGCATCATAACTCCATATTGGGTGTAACTTGCGAGCACGGTAGTTGTGCTCACTCTTGCTGAATATATTTATTCAGAGAAGACTTCTACCCGCACGGTGAGGATCTGGATGCTTAGGTACGCTCCCAGCATTTATTGCTGTGGCGGATCGTTTTGTCCTACTACTCTTGTTTTGCTTCATTGTGTTTTTACTTTATTTGGCTTCAGGCCCTTTGTATTAAACTCTGATTTATTATTAATGAAATGTGTGATATGTTTATGATATCATTTTTGTGACTGTGTACACCGGAAATCCTGGACTGGTGTATGAACACAAAGGATTCGGGATTTTTCGTTCCCGGGTTCGACAATGCCATTGTAGCCGATGTGGCTACGACCAGCGGAGTGGTCGTAGGGTCAGAAGTGGATACGACCATAGGAGTGGTTGTAGAACCAGGGGTGGAGATGGTAGCGGCGGAGACACTCGGGCATGGGGGTGAAACATCCATCCAACGCTCCGGGAAGGAAGTTGCTGTGGATGATCCTCTGAGCCTCCAAGGTCGAGCTACCGATGCCGTTACCTCCGAAGGAGGAGAAGGGTTCGAGCTCTTCGATCACTCCTTAGGGTTCTTCGCCCCTGCCACCGTTGTGGGCTCCCGCGCGTTCAGATCTCATGATCGCATTCCTCACCCTAATGACATTCCCAACAGAGGGGATGTTTTCGATGACGAGCGTCTCGAAAGGGTATGGTGGAAACGAGTCGATGAGATCGATGAAATGAGGGACCCCACGAAGGTGGTATCTTCATTTGCTCGGTCCGCCATGAATGTAAGTATCCTAAGCTTGGCGTTTTACATGTATGTCTTTTCGCGCTCCTTACTGCCTTTCTTTATGCAGAATACGTTGGAACAAATTGTCACTGTTGCAGAATATCACAGGCAACATGTCCAACTGCGACAAGAAAAAGCGCTACTCTGCGAAAGGCAGAGAGGTTGTAAGTAACTGCTTCTCGTAGTCTTTATATGTTCCGACCACTTTCACAATACTTGTAAATTTTGTCGTAGAAGATCTTACGACTAAGTACTAATCGTAGAAAAACTTGCGACCAAGGTTTTTGTCGTAGAAGAACTTATGACTAGGAACTGATCATAGAAGAAACTTACGACCAGGTTCTATACTTACAACTACCCTTTTCCTTTGTAGGCTTAAGAGTAATGAGAAGTCCCTAACGATTCTCTCGACTATGAGAAAGTCGAGGCGAAAAAAGCTAATGAAGGAGAACGAAGACCTCCAAAAAAAAGCAGAGGCGGACTCTGCCGTCGAAAGTTGGAGAGACAACTAAGCGATAAGTCTTGAACTTAAAGACCTTTCGATCACTTCTTCTTTTCTCAATTTTATTTCTTTTGAGAGAAAGACCAAGAGGTTGAGATGTGGGAGCGGCGTTACCTTAAGGACACTGCAGCCCATGCTGAAGAAGTTAAGAAGTTAGATTCTCAACTTGTTGGTAAGCAAATCTTTACCTGTAATAGGTTGTGTTTTCTTCTCGAGATTGTTTTATTTGACTAGCCTTATTCTTTTCAGAGCAAGTAGTGCAAGTAAAAGCGACTCATGAGCTTCGACTCTGTCAATCGAGGAAATGAAGGCTTTGAAGATCAATCTTCAAGACAATGTTTCACTTCTGAACCATGTACTCGGTGGGCTTCATGTTGAGGAGATTACTCCTCGTGAAGACACCTTGTCTGCCCACTCGAGTACTATTGGTGAACAAGTCGGGACTTTGCAATGGCTGGTGACTACTCTGAGGACTAACCAATTCGACTCGATAAAGGATGCGACTCAGGAGGGAATAAGATTTATTTTAGCAAAACTTAAATCTCATGATCCCAATCCGAGTCTACAACTATCATTGACGACTTTACCTGTCCTGAAGCAGAAGCAAAGCAGTTGATAGCGTCAATGCATCCGATCGCTGAGTTAGTCACGCGGGGTATGGAAATAAAACCCCCGTCGCCAGAGTAGTTTGTACCGGAGTCCTGTAAAGACAAGTTTTTTTTTTGAAGTTGATATATAATCCTTCCTTTTTCTGAAAAATCATCTTGTCGAGTAATTAGCAACTCTTAAGATAATGGATAGGAAAAAAGAGCAAGACTAAAAAATGTTGTCAAGTTAATAACTTTATCCTAGCCCCCGACTATTTGCTTGGTTTATTTAGATAAACCGAGTAAATAGTACTGATTGGGTTTTCTGAAAAATAGAGCGGTTTAGCTAACTTGTAGTTTTTCGATCACGATTATCTCGACCGGTCGAAAGAGTAGGAACAGTCGACACTCGAAAGTTCCTTCTAGTGGGCAGGACCACATGCAGAGAGGAAAGGCTTCGACTAGGTGATGTTACCATCTCCGATCAAATTAATCAAATCAAGAACGGTCAACTTGAGTTAGATAAACTTCTGGAGTTCCTTTATAAAATTTGTCCAACTTATTCCAATGCACTCAATATGTTCACTATGGTAGCAAGAGTTAGAAACAGAACGACGCTAAGAAGTTCCTTCTAGTGGGCAAGACCACGTGCAAAGAGGAAAGTCTTCGACTAGGTGTTGCAACTTCCTTCGACCAGTTAAAACAAACCGAGTTTATCGAGAGTGGTTGAGCAAATTTGAAAGTGTACTCTACTTAGTTTATTTTCAAAAAAAGATGAACGAAGAAATAAACTAAGGTACTAAGAGTTGGCTTGTTATTATTTCGATCATGTTTTGAACCCAAGCTCTTTGTGTTGGTAAAAAAGGAAGGAACGAGTCAAGTCTAGGAAGTTCCTTCTAGTGGGCGGGACCACGTGCAGAGAGGAAAGGCTTCGACTAGCTGGTGTTACCATCCTTTCGACCAGTGTAAAGATGAACTGGGTATTGGTCGTAGGATGTCTTACGACCAGTGTGATGTCGTGAGAAAGCTCACGACTAGGAACTGGTCGAGGGCAGACCTTCGACCAGGTTATGGTTGAAAGAATTATCAAATCGCTACTCAAAGTAAAACAATAAAGATAGAAAGAACTTGATGCTTTATTGAATGGTTGGTCGTTTACACGTAGAATTTGCGTAACTGGTCGATATTCTAAGAATTAGAGAGAACCCGACCGTCTTCCATTGCCAGTCATATCGAGCCTGGACGCATAACTTCGACCACTATGTAAGGACCTTCCCATTTAGGAGAAAGTTTGTTCCGATTAGACTGGGATTGAATCTTCCTCAATACCAAGTCACCTACAGCAAGGCTGCGAGGTTGGACTTTATGATCGTAGTATTTGCGCAGGGCTTGTTGGAATACTGCTGAATGGATTAAGGCCTGCTTTCTCTTCTCTTCGAGTAGGTTAATGTCATCCGCTCGAAGTTGTTTTGGGGTTGAGTCATTGAAACTCTTAATCCTTGTAGACCTGATCTTTAGTTTTGGCGGAAGCATGGCTTCGGCATCAAAGACTAGGAAAAAAGGTTTTTCGCCTGTTGCCCTACTAGTGGTTGTGCGAAGTGCCCATAATACTAAGGGTAATTCTTGTACCCAAGCCCCCGAGCGCTTAACAAGCTGGTCGAAGACTCGAGTTTTAATTCTCTGCATTATTTGGCCATTCGCTCGTTCGACTACCCCATTGCTTTGGGGATGGACGACAGAGGCATAACAGAGCTTGGTTCCCAACTCGTCGCAAAATTCCTGAAATTTTCGCTCGAAAATTGTTTACCATTGTCCGTGATTATTATTTGGGGACTCCAAATCGAGTAATCACGCTTCTCATCATGAACCGTTTTGCGGCTTCCGCTTATCCCTGTCACGAGTTAAACCGATCCATTTTGTAAACGTATCAATAGCCACAAAAAGGAACTCAAAACCTCCTGAAACCCTTGGGAACGGTCCTAGGATATCGAGACCCCAGGTCGCAAAAGGCCATGATAGAGGAATTATTTGTAATGCTTGAGCTGGTTGATGTATTTGCTGTTATGGCGGCGTTGTACACATTCTTAACCATCTTTTGGCATCATAGAGGGTCATTGGCGATAAAATCTTTGTCGAAAGGCTTTACCAACCAACGTTCTGTAGGAAGCATGAATTCCACAGATGCCCCCGTGTATGTCATGAAGGAGGTTTAGTCCTTCTCTCTGCGATCTGCATCGCATGAGTATCCCTTGAGTACCTTTTTTATAGTGGACTCCTCGACCAAAGTATACATTTTGGCCTTTCAGGATAAACGATCTGCTTCAAGATCGTCATTGGGCACGGAACCCGTCTGAAGACACTTGTAAATGGGATCCATCCAAGTATCATCGTATTCTAGAGAGGCTGTCTCAATAGGAGATGTCTCGGTGTTTCCACTAGAGGCGGCCAGAGTTGCTCCAAGAAGACTCCTTTTAGTCTTGGTGATCGGGAAGAAGCTATTCGAGCAAGCCGGTTTGCGAGAAATTATCCTTCGAGGATGAATTGTACATTGAAACCGAAAAAATACTTTTCAAGCTTTCGAACTTCCGATAAGTACCGAGACATGGTCGGGTTAGAGCACTTGTACTCTTTTCCGACCTGATTCACGACTAGTTGAGAGTCTCCTCTCACAAGTAGTCGTCGAACATGGCTTTTTCACTTCGTATCTTGAAGCTAGTAAACCTTCGTACTCTGCCACGTTGTTAGTGGCCTGAAAGTTTAGTTGTATGGCATACTTTAAGATCTCTCTGTTAGGAGATTCCAGGACCACCCCAGCCCCCGAGCCATTTAAAGTAAATGATCCGTCAAAGTACATCGTCCACTTGTCGTGGGTATCATACTGGGGATCCTGAACATGTTCAGGATTTGTCCATTCGACGACAAAGTCTACCAAGATCTGGGATTTAATGGCCGTTCGGGACATGAAATGGAGGTTGAACTCCCCAAGTTCTACTGACCATTTAGACATGCGTCCCGCTGCTTCCCTATTTTGGAGGATTACTCCCAAGGGAAACTTAGACGGCACAATTATCTTGTGCGCTTGAAAATAATGCCGTAGTTTCCTCGAAGACATGAAGAGGGCATAGAAAACTTTTGGACACGAGGGTAGCGCCCTTAGGTCCGTGCAAAACTTCACTTACGTAGTACTGCGAGTCGTTGAGCGTGTTCACGTTCTACGACTAATCTTGCGCTCCTTTGCTTGTGGCATAGCACTAGATAAATCAAGGCGTCTCTTACGGTTTGGAGAAACGTAATGTAAACTACTCATAAGATATCTCTTGACATCCTCGAAGGCAGCGTTTGCCTCTTGACCACTCGAAACCCTCGTGCTTCCTTAGAAGTTTGAAGAAAGGTAGTCATTTTTCTCCCAGTCGTGCTATGAAACGACTTAAAACCACCATACACCCTGTGAGTTTTTGGACTTCTTTTTTCGTGGTTGGAGAGCGCATTTGGACAATGGCTTTTATCTTTTCGGGATTTGCTTCGATCCCTCATACAGAAACCAGGAATCCAAGCAACTTTCCTGAAGAGACTCCAAACACACACTTCTCAGGATTGAGTTTCAAGCGGTGCTTTCTGAGGTTGTCGAATGTCTCCTGCAAGTCTGAAACATGAACAAGCCGTTTGATGCTTTTTACGACTAGATCGTCAACATAGGCTTCCAAATTTTGGCCTAACTGAGGTGAAAAAGTCGATTGCATCAAACGTTGAAAAGAAGTGCCAGCATTTTTTAGACCAAATGACATTTTGACATAGCAAAATATACCAAATCTAGTAATAAATGCGGTCTTTTCTTCATCTTCTAGACACATATTAATCTGATGGTAGCCAGAATATGCATCTAGAAAACTTAATGTTTCGCAACCAGCAGTAGAGTCAACCAACTGATTGATACGAGGTAAAGGGAAATCATCTTTTGGACAAGCTTTATTAAGATCAGTGAAGTCAACGCACATTCGCCACTTGCCGGTAGACTTCCTAACTATTACAGGGTTGGCCAACCACTCTGGGTGGTTGACTTCTCTTATAAAGCCTGCTTTAAGTAGCTTGTCCAATTCTGACCTTATAGCGTCTCGTCGATCAGGGGCAAATCTCCGTAATTTTTGTTTTACGGGTACTTTGTCAGGCCGTAAAGCTAGCCTGTGCTCAATCACTTCCCTGGGGACTCCGGGCATGTCGGATGCTTGCCACACGAAGACATCTGTGTTTGCTCGGAGGAAAGTGATGAGAGCGTCTTCCTACTTGGAGTCGAAAGTATCCCTGATGCGAACAGTCTTCGAAGGTTCCTCCTGATCCAGGGGAACCTCTTTGACTTGGTCGTTCGGCTTAGGCGCAGCTTTAGGCTTCGAGCACTTGGCCGAAGGCTACCCTTTTTCTTCCCAAGCTGGTATCTGACCTACCATCTCGAAGGATCGACGGTCACACGTGTGCGCCATCTTCTTATCACAATGAATTGTGATTACTCCTTTGGGACCTGACATCTTAAGACATTGATACCCATAATGAGTTGCCATTAAGAATTTTGCCAAAGCTGGTCGTTCGAGTATGGCGTTACATGCCGTATCGAAATCGACCACATCAAAGGAGATCTTCTTCGTCCTGAAATTACTTGGTGAACCAAATGTAATAGGAAGGGAAACTTGACCAATAGGTTTGACCGAAGATCCCGGTATAATACCATGAAATGAATATCTTACCAGCCTTACCTTGGTCCTGGGTACTTGCATCTCGTCCAGGGTGTTCGTCAACAAAATATTTAACGAACTACCACCATCAATCAACACTTGATTCACTTTCGGCGGTTGTTGATGGTGGTTTGACCACGATCGAATAACGACACGCCGGATCGAAGGGATCGGGCAGTCACCCTTCTCAAAAGAGATGGTGACATCCAACCACTTCGGTACTTTATTGACAAGAGAGGAGTCAATGGAGTTTACCTCACGTTCGACTGCCTTAAGCTGTTGCCTTGACTCGTACGCTGATGATCCCTCAAAGATGTGCTCGATGGTGTGCTCGAGATCCTGAAATGGCATGTCCTCGTTGTCGTCCGACTGCGTACGACCACTAGCTTGCCCTACTTTTTCGAGGGCAGGGAGTGGCCCTTTGCCGTTGTAGTAGTCTTCGAGTTTCCATTGGAAAACTCGGCAATTACGGAGGTATGCCCTTCCTTTTTATGGAAAGGGCACCACTTAGGCTTGTCGTTCTTCCGTTCGGGGCGCTTACCTTTGTCTCGATCGGGGTATTGTTTGGTAGTTCGTGGCTCCTTATCACTTACGGCCAAGACCTCCTTAGAAGCATTGGCTTGAGGCTTTTGGTCATTTGCCTTGTTCTTGGATTTATTGGTCTTTTTATCCCTCTTTTTGTTACCTTCGCCCGTCTTCTGAGGGTGTTGGTCATCTCGATTGGTGATTTTGGTCCACTCATTGCTTCATCGCGATGGCGTCATGCGATCGACCATCTCGAAGAGTTCGACTCTGATGGCGGGAGGGTTTAAAGCGATGTCCTCCGCGATCCTTCTGCTGCAGACTCCCTGTTTGAAGGCTCGATAGAGATGAGTCAAAACCGAGAACCGAATGCGAACTGGTCAAACGTCGATGGATTGATGTAGTATTTCGTCGTCGTTTTGTCGCATCCGATGTAGGTCGTCTTCCTTTCCGGGGCGATGGTAGGTGCACTGAAAATTGGCCAACAATAAATCGCAGAGATGTTGCCACGAGTAGATCGACTCGACTGGTTGGTTTAATAACCATGATCGAGTAGACCCTTCGAGCATAGTTGGAAGGTAATTCGCCATGACACGCTCTCTTCCTTCTGCTGCTCGAACAACGGTTGTGTAGATTTCAAGGAATTCGATGAGATTTTGAGACCCATCAAATTTCTCCATGTTCCCTGGTCGAAACCGCGGCGGCCAGTGAACTGCTCGGAGGTCAGGCGAGAATGCTCGACATCCGTTAATTACGTCGTAACGCCTCTTTTGCATAAAAGGGGGGTTGACGTCGCTAGGTGATCGTACTCGACGATACCCAGCCATTGGTGAATCTGACTTATGGTAAGTCTCGATCCTACGAGGGTAACACTCCTCGTATCTTGTCTGTTGTTGCAGATCTTTGGGTCGGAGCGGTGAATGATCACCTCTCTTAGGAGCTTTATGTTCTTCAGACGTTCAAGGAACTCTTTTCCGGATTGGGGAGCGATGTACATTGCGGCGATCTCCATGCGGTGAATTATTCGAACGACTAGAAGCTGATGGAGTCGTATTGCCACGACTTCCAGAATGATGTCGGCGGGGTCGTTCGAGCTTGCTCATCGTATTCCGCAGCCTTTGTGCGATCTCTTCAGCGAAGAGGTTGTAGCCGGGCGCTCGGGCAAGTTCTCGAGAGGGGTTCTCGAGCAGGTCGTTGATGTGCTGAAGTTCCTGAGCTTCCTCCGATTGGTATTGAGCGTGCCTATGCAATTTTCTCTGAGTTGCGACTCGTTTCCGTCGAACTATTTCAGAATCATCCATACCCGACCTTTGACCTTACTTTAGCGGAGTGTGATGATCTCGAGAATTTCTCGTGCATTCATCAGAGTGTTGACTCTGTTCGTCGCTGGAGGCGTCCTCGTCATCGTCACGAGCGGTCGTAGGGTGTGATCTTCGGGGAGCATCCTCAGCCTTGTTTCGAGAGTTATTGCTACCTGAGGCGGGGCGAAGACCTCCGTTGATGATCTCCACTTGCGCTAGAGGCCTCCTCACTTGAGGAGTCGTCGAATGACACCATCTGGCGATTTGGAGCAAACCCCTCCAAGAAGGGGAATTCCGGGTTATAACCGTCTCCGTCGGCAAGTGAATCATGCGTTGGGATGGTCGGACACGCAGGAAGAGCATGTTTGATCGCATCCTTGGCTGGGTTAGCCAGAGAGAAAGAATCACCAGATGCTGATGAAGATCCGGAATTACGACTTCCAAGAGTTATCGCGCCAGGTCGGACTGTCTTAGGTGGACTTGGACATTTGGAGAGAGAACCCTTGCCATGCCCTGAGTCTGCCTTGGGACAGTCCTCATTAAGGTCGGATTGACCCTTGCCCTATGAGGAAGCTAGTTCCCCGTCTGGGCGTATAGTTGTGGGGATATGGATCCCTCGTCAACTCCATCGATGGCAAAGTCTCCTGGAGAAAGATCTCCAGGGGCGACATCACCATCGGAGGATGCATCACTTGGCTCGTAGTCGAAACTGGCATCCATGTCAATGTCTGCATAATCGGCCAAGTCGAACCAGTTCTCCTTGTTCCACTCTCTTGCTATGAGAGCATGAGAATTGGAAGGACGGAGGGAAAAATTGATGACTCAAAGATCCTCACGATCGGCGCCAACTGTCGGTATTTTAGGACCGAACTTACGTAAAGATTGTTTGATTCGGGGGTTCCTCTAGGCTCAAAATCACACAGAGATGGAGACACGAGAATTTTATACAGGTTCAGACCTTCTCCTGGGAGAATAACAACCATACTCCTGTGTGTATGTATTGAGTATATTGGATCACAAGATCAAACCAGAAAACTAAAGTATTATGCTTATCAGAATTCAGGCCCTCTTCATTGCTATGATGACCCTTGTCTTTTATACCTTCTCTAGAATATTGTCTTTTATACCGTCTCTAGAATATACGTTGTTGGTCCTCTAATAAAAGATCAACTCATTAATTGTGTTTTCTTGCCGTTGCCTGGAGCTCTGGGGCACGATTTTGGTCGCTTGGCTGCGTGGCAACCAAACGGCCCCTAAGTAAGTTGTATTCGTCGGTACGCGGTTAAAGAGCGGCAGGGGCGGCCGTGCGCGCGGTCACAGCTCACAGGTTACCGGTGACGCGCGCGGCGTGACCGAGGCTGTTCCGTTCGGTTGGGCTGCGCTTTCTGCGCGCGCACGCGAGGCCCTTGCCTTTTTTCCCGCGCGCGCGACGCTTTTATCTGTGAGGCACGCACGAGCCGTACGTCAACTTGTCGCACCCGCGCTTACGTCCTGTGCTTAAATGGAGTTGGGGAGAAGACCATGCGGTCCTGTACACAGTACACGCAATCTCTGTAATGCTCTGTTGCTTGTTTCAGGGTGAACCGGTGAAGAATCAGCGTAGCTGTCCGGTTGCCTCTTTTCTGTGATCTTTGAGTATTCAGATAACTGTTATTTATAGTATCTGTAGGTAGCATTAAATATAGCTTTTACAATGAATTATTTTTTTATATATCTCCCTAGAAAACTCATTTATATATAATGTATTTTATTTATCGTGTTATAGTTGATTACTGCATGAGAAACGACTCAATTCTCTTTGCTCTCGCTCGTTTCTACATTATCTCGTGTCTTACGTATCAAAATTTATAGATAGCTAAAATCACATTATTATACATGCTCTTATTCGCCGCGCTCTTTTCTTCCCTTTTACGCTTTTTACGGTATGTTCTGGGGTCGAGAGAAAAGAACGGGACCTTTTTCTACAGCGTCTTTCTCTCTTTTTTTACTGCTCAACAGTAACGTACGTTAACTGGAGTGTACTAGCACTAGTACTGTTGAAACTTGAAAGACATTGACGTTTTCTCTGGATGCTTATCTGGTCACCGTTGACAAATCTTCAATGTTATTTACTGATGAAGATAAATTTCATAGGCCAGTATGATGTGTCACTGACTGGCAGGCTGCAACGGCCAAACTTCTTTATGGTGTAGTGTTGTTTATTAATGCAATTGACAGTCCACCACGTCCGTGTATATAATTAAGACCATGCCTCAGTAGCCTTTTTTTAAAGAAAGAACTAAAGGAAGAAATCCAACTGGCGAAAATGTTGTGTGTCAAAATTTGCCGAATCAACTGTACAGGGTTTAATTGGATGGCGCAGATCAAGATAACTGAAACTAAACGAAAATCTTCTAAAAGAATACTGCTCAATACAGTATTAGGATCGCGTATTCATGTCTGCACAAGACATAAAGAAAACGTACCTAGACAAACTTGTCACGGCATAAAAGCATATACAATAAATTTATATCAACTGTCTATAATTACTGCACGTAGGATTTATACTGACATTAATAAAAGAGAATGAAGAGAAATAAAGATACTGTCTACAATCTTGTAGCCGATTATAGTATTAGAAACAAGAAAAACATTAAAACATTATGTGTTTTATAAAAACAACTAAAAAAACAGCAGCTGTTTGTACCATTGTATGAGCTATCTTTAGTATTGTCTATAGGTGACATAGAAAATTACTATAGACAGCAACCGTAGGTACCATTATATATATATGCTTAAGACATCAACAAATTTTTTTTTTCTCGGCGCAGAACATATCTGTTGTGCGCTTTCTTTGCACAAAGTCAAAGCCATCCCAATCCAGTCGCGGTCACAGGTGCGCGCTTTTGCCTTTTCCGCGCTTTTTGTTGCACTTTTATTCTGGTTGCCACGTTCGTTAATAAGCCTCAACTGCAGGGGCATTCGCGCGAAACGGCTCTATAAATTTACTTTGGATCCCCAATAAAATAGTACACGCTGAACTTGGAAGACTCACGGAATTATCAGCTTAAGGGTTTTGACTTTGGATCGCGAGGCGCAGGGAGGACGCTTCGGCAGGTACCTAATTCCGTGCAATCTGTGATTCTCGAGGTGCGACGACAGGTAATTGGAACCAAAACATTATTCCATGTCGAATATTGCGCTTTCTCTAATCCAGAACGGGAATTTGTCCTCCAAAATATAATCTTTTGTCACTTTACAGGTCAAATTTGTGGATTCTTGGTGTTCTGATCTCGGAGAGGCGCGTTAAGAGAGCCAAATTTGTAGTGAAAGCCCAATCCTTGCGCAGTTCTTGGGTCCTTCGGGATTCGAAAGGCCGCGTATTTCGATAGGAGGAGGCAGGAGGGAAATGAAGGATGTGGTCGTGGTTGTCAAGGATTGCGTCGGCGTGCTTGGGCCCGGTCCGGAGGTACGCGCGTATGAGCAGGGATGAGGACGGCAGTGACAATGGCGGCGGCGTCGCCGACGATCTGCTGTGGTCGCGGGACCTTGGGCGTCATGCGGCGGGCGAGTTCTCGTTTGCCGTCGTGCAGGCCAACGAGGCGTTGGAGGACTACAGCCAGGTCGATACAGGCGCAGCCGCCACCTTCGTCGGCGTCTACGACGGACACGGCGGTGCCGATGCTGCCCGCTTCATATCTGACCACCTCTTCGCACACCTCATACGTAAGTAGTCACTTCCCTCTACATGCAAAAGAATCCACTCAATTCATGGTGTTGTTTAGTAACTTCTAGATTGGTGATCGATGAATTTTTCTAGGTTTTACACTTTAGTTCCTTGGTAATGAGCTTAACTTGTTGGTTGTGCACGAGTGATGATGTAATTACTGTTATGTGAGAATTGGGGTTATTTTTGTTGAGTGCTCTTTTGCTGGATGCAATACACGCTTGTTTACTTTCCAATTATTGAGTATGCTGTTGTTTCATGAGCAGAGCAGTGGACAACGCAATGCTCTTGCCAGTGACTGAGTGGATTCTGATCATTGGACGAGCGATCAGTATTCTTGGTCCTTTGCAATAGCAGATTAGGTAGTTTCTTGTCGTGTTCAATTGCTCTATTTAATGTTGTCTAGCACTGACAGACTGACTTGATTTACTTGAGATGCTGCTGAGCACCTATGGCTACTACATGATGCGACCTGATTCTTGTAAATGACAAGCATATTTCGACCGATCCAATTGTTCATCGCGCTAAAAGAATTTGCTCACCCTTTTCCTATTTTTCTAGGACTTGCCCAAGAAAGTGGAACAATATCAGAGGATGTTGTTCGGGGTGCATTTTCTGCTACTGAGGAAGGCTTCTTGTCACTTGTGCGGAGAACACATTTATTAAAGCCTTTGATTGCTGCAGTTGGATCTTGTTGCCTAGTTGGTATAATATGGAGAGGGACGCTATATGTGGCTAATCTTGGGGATTCTAGGGCAGTTGTTGGCTGTATGGGTAGATCAAACAAGATTGTTGCTGAACAACTTACAAGGGATCACAACGCAAGCATGGAGGAAGTGAGGCAGGAACTCATATCTCGTCATCCTGATGATTCACAGATTGTTGTTCTGAAGCATGGTGTTTGGCGCATCAAAGGCATAATCCAGGTTGGTGATCAACGGTGATTGAAATAGTAAAAACTTTTGCAAAGCGTGTAGTATAGTGGCTTGTAATGACAACCTTTTATCTTTTAAGAGAACTGCAAACACTATCATTTGGATTATCACAGGTGTTTGTTTTTTTAAAAAAAGCAGAAGGGAAAACATTCCCTCCCGATTTCTATTATAAGAAACTGAAACCGATTACAAGTACCAGTACCAAATAGCCCTCGACACTGGTGCATTACAAACACAACGAAGCAAGAATCAAACATACTGAAGTGTGTAGCACTCCACTACAACGACGTCTGACTTTTCATGGACGGTCACGAGTGTTATTATATGCAACCTGTTAGATACTTTTTTGTTTTACTTGATGAAAACTCCTTTCATCACATTTTCTGATTTATATTATTAGGTTTCAAGGACTATAGGTGATGCATACTTAAAGAGGCAGGAGTTCACTCTTGATCCATCAATTACTCGTTTCCGCCTTTCTGAGCCTCTTCACTGTCCTGTCCTAACAGCAGAGCCATCAATCTGTTCAAGAGTTCTTCGTCCACAAGATAATTTTTTAATTTTTGCATCTGATGGTCTTTGGGAGCACCTGACAAACCAGCAAGCTGTTGAAATTGTCTACAAAAATCCACGAGCAGTATGTCTTCATTCCTTTTCGTACATGCGCATTCGATCTTTTTCATTGGTCTTGGGCTAAGTGGCAACAGCTAGTTCTCTTTCAGAGATGCTAAATCTAGTTTCTATAATTTTGATAGGGTATTGCAAAGAGACTAGTAAAAGCAGCTTTGAAAGAAGCTGCAGGGAAGAGGGAAATGAAGTATGATGATCTCAAGAAAGTTGAAAAAGGGGTGCGCCGCTTCTTCCATGACGACATTACAGTTGTCGTTGTTTACATTGATCGTGAGTCACTGCAGGAGAAGGATGCTTCTGTGCCGGAACTTTCAGTCCGTGGGTTTGTTGATTCAGTAGGTCCCTCAAGGTTTTCAGGGGTAGATGTCATTTCCTGACATGTCTAGCAGAGCAATTTTGGTGTACGGTATTCCAGTAGCATCTAAGTTTTACGCTTTACCAAGCATGCCTTCAGTTTTGTTTTTGCAGTACTTCACCTCTTTCAATTTCATGCCACTTTGTAGTGACATAACATGCCTTGCAAGGTCTAATATGCTCAAAATAAGCACAGCATGTTGCTATTGATGTTTAGCTTCTGATGAATATTGATGTGAAATGTTTGCGTGCAAGTGTTAAAAATTGGAATTGGTTGCTTTTGGATATATCTGGAAGTTGAGGCTTTTAGCAGCATCGCTTGCTTACTAGTCAATTTATACCTTGCCAAGCAGGAGCTGATCCAGATACATTTACTAGGGTCATGTGACTCCGGTGACCTTGGCACAATCAAAGGTGACACTCTATATATATACGGAAGATGATCCTAATTGCCAAGTGAGATTACTATATACGGTGACACCGGTAACCTAATTTCCTCTGCTACTGTTGCCAAGCTTAGTTTTTATGATGTGTCACAAACTGGGCCATTCTGTAAATTTCAGCAGTTTTATTTTACAGACTTGTCATTGTTCTTTACGTGCTCATGAGCACTTGACTGCTTTGCCATCATGATACTGATTTATTGTGTTGAATCTGTTGATGGAAAGTTGATTATCTATGTTGCTGATGGGTTTAGACTTTAAAGTCTAAATTGGCCGGTTTTGCTAAAAAAGAGAGTCTAAATAGGCCGGCCAAGTGGGCTCCGGGCAGTCTGATTAGGCACTACCAAAAGTTGGGCCTGCGAATCTTATGATGTTGGATGTCGATAGCAACTAGCAACAATGTTGTGAAGGCGAGCAGAATACGAACCGCGGATTACTTTGTTTAAGCTTGCCCGGAGCTAAGTTTTGTAATGTCTGAATGTTGGGTTCATCTCCAAGCCGCTGGATAGCACGGTATTTTGCAATCCTAATGGAGTAAGTTAGGACTTACATTTGTGTGAGAGCTCTGTTTGCAGCGTTTTATCAGTTTATCATTTGGTCACGGACTAACGGAGTACACCAAAATGCAAGAAGTCCACCTGAAACAGTTCTTCATTCTCCTTACCGACTCCGACCAAGAATAACTTCGAGCAGATAACATTAATCTACTGAAGAAAAGAGGAATCAAACCTTGATCTGTTTGGCAGTTTACGAACATGCCCTACGCAAGTACTACGATCGTGAGGTCAACCTCACAGCTTAGCTATAGGCGACTTGGTATTAAACAAGATTCAATCTTAGCCTAATCAGAACAAACTTTTCCCTAAGTTGGAAGGTCCTTACACACTGGTCGAAGTCACACGGCCAGGTTCAGTACGACTAGAAGGTCCTTACACACTGGTCGAAGTCACACGGCCAGGTTCAGTACGACTAGCAATGGAAGATGACATGATTCTTTCCAACTCCTGGAATATTGATCAATTATGCAACTTCTATGTGAAACCTTGTACATTCTCAATTAAGTTTATGCTTTCTCCAATCTTTATTATCTTACATTGAGCAAAGCTTTGATGATTTTTTCGATCACTTTTTTCAAAAACATCTGGTTTTCTTTACACTGGTCAAAGGAAGGTAACACCACCTAGTCGAAGTCTTTCATCTCTGCATGTGATTCTTCCCACTAGAAGGAACTTCCTAGCGTCGACCTGTTCCTAATTTTTGCTGCCAACACAAAGAAACTAGGTTCAACAAAATATGGTCAATTTTTTTTACAGCAAGCTCTTTTCGAACCATTAACTTAGTTTTATTTCTTCACTTTTTGCGAAGAATTCTCTAAGTGAGGTAAGCTTTTATAATTTGTTCGACTACTTTAAATAATTCATCAAGCCCGTTGACTTAGTTCCACCATACTCTTTGAAGACGCTTATCATCAAATATATGTCCCCTATTTAGATTGTCCTTAGGGTGTGGGACTTGGTCACGAGACTTAAATGAAGAAGATCTGATGGTTGGTGGACCAAAGAACTCGGAGAAGAGGTCGAAGAAATCTTCGTCTTCTTCTTCTTCTTCGTCGTCGTTGTTGGCCGAAGAAATGACTCCTCCTTGAGGACCGGGAGGGATGTCTTCTACGACCTCCAACCTGGCACGGCGGTCAGAGTTTCCTCCACCATCTTGATCGTCTGCTTCTGGCGATCGTAGAACCAAGTCCCTTGTCTAATTATTGAGATCATCAATAGTCCACTCGATCACCATAGCTTCCCGATCTTCCACCTTTTTGCCTCTACCTCTACAACCACCTTAGTGATCATGGCTACTTCAGCAGCAATAACTTCCTCCATTGCCACCACAGGGACAAGAGTTGATTCAACGACCACCTCCGCTGCCATCTCTATGACCATAGGAGAAGCTATTGCTTCTACGGTTGTAGGTGATTCAATTGCGGGCCTCTCAATAGAAGCATTCCTAGGGGCTGGAGAAGAATGACTAAAACCACAAGGAGAAAAGAAAACCTATCAAATTTTTATGCTTTTAGTTTTACATACCTTGACTTTCTTGATACGATCTTGAATCAAGAAGAAACCTTCCCCATGGAATATTCATTTTTCTTCTTCTCTTTGACCACCTCAATTCTTGTGACACCTTCAGCCTCTGAAAGGCTTTCAGTGCCACGAGCTTGAGAGGTCGAGGCTTCTTCGACCATGTATGGTTGAAAGTCTTGTTGAAGAGTTGGGATCTCTACGATCATGTCTGGTCGTAGGTCTTGATCGAGAGCTACTGCCTCTTGAGCTGCCTACCCCTCTTGATGGTTGGAACTTGTTTCGACCACTTGAGGGACAACACTCGCCTCGACTATAGGCTCTGCTGCTGTAGACGTATCCTTCACAAAAGACATAAAACTTTTCCAGATCTCTTTTTCTAGTTGCTTGACAAAGTCATGAGAAGAAGAAACTAAAAATACCTTGTTGTCATAGTAGAAAGGTACCTTGGTCTTGGGGGCTTCGTGCTTTAGTTCTTCGACCACACCCCTTTTGCCCGCAACGATCATGTCTATAAAGAATTTCCTGATGGGAGTCATCGAAGGAGGAGTGGAGCTTGAGCCCTCACCCTTCTTATCAACAGCCTTCACTAGGCAATGCCTTTTGGCCAGAGGAACTCTGTCATTCTCTGACCCCTCTTCGACAGCCCTCAATTTGACCTCTTAGTCGTCTTGACGGTCTGTCATGCCTACTTTCTGCAAAAAGTCAAAAAATGAATATTACTTAATGGTCGAATCTTACGACCATTGAACCCTAAAGAGGAAATCAATTTTTGATTACCTTTAGGCGTTCACTTCTTTCTTCTTCACTTACGACCGCCAAGATTTGAGAAATTCCTGACGTGGGCGTGGGAGCCCTTCTCACAAAAGAGTTTGACATGAGTGTTAATTTCCTTCTGTGAGAGATCTGCGAGTATAGAGACATAATCAACAATAATACTCAAAATTTATAAAGAGGATTAAGTTGATTATTTCTTTACCTCCTTCATAATCTCTGGTCAGGTCATTAGTCCCCGAATACATCCTCATAGGACTACTCGATCCTTCAGAGGATTAATACGGCGCGTGATGAAGTCCTTCAGCACGTGACATCTGGTTAGCCCCTCTTCTCTTAAGTCTTTGACGGCTTGGATGTAAGGGGTAATTCAGTCGAGGTCGCTTGGAGTCAAGTCCCAAGATGCACTCTTCTCTGCAGGCTTCCCCGTGAAGAAGATGCTGTTGTCCCTGGAAACAGACTAGTAGAACCACCTCTTCTTCCATCCTGATCATGACGACCGGGTGTACATCTGAATGTACTCCGTTGACTTCCCGTCGTGGAGCTTCAGGCTGCAGCTACCTACGATTCCGTTGTGCTTGCTCATCCCGTAGTAATACTGGAAGAGATCCAAATCTGGAAGGATTCCCAGATAGTCTTCGCATAGGTAGACGAATATGCTTAGCATTGTGATGGAATTAGGAACCAAGTTCACCAATTCTACCCCAAAATGCTGGAGTACGGGCTTCAAGAAAGGATGTACGGGCAGTCGGAAACCACATTCACGGTATCCTTGAAATACTAAAATTGTGTTCTCCTCACCCGAGGGCCAATGCTGACCAACAGCACTGTGCCACTTCACCAAAGCTCTCCTTGGGATCTTCTTGGCTACGACCAGGTCCGTCATCTTCTCTACATCCATCTCTGATTTCTCCCACCTGGAAACTGTTCAGGCCATCTTTTCTGAGTGAGTTTGATTTGGATTTAGAAGAGTTTGGAGAAGGATTGCGACTTGGTTGGTGGCAGAGAGAACAAAAGCTCAGGAGCAGTTGAAGTAAATGGGGAAAGTAAAAACCCTAAGTCATACCCGAGGTAGAATTTTATAGCCGTGTGTCTGAGTTAAAGATCGTGGGAACTCAATAGTTGCCACCCCTTCTGGAACCGCTCCAACGGACAAATCTGTGAGAGTCGGTTGATATTCTTTAATCTGTCTGTTCGGGAAAAGCAGTTCAGTTTTTTCAACTCAAGTAAAATTACCTTCTTGACCAAGTCAATTTTTGATAAAATGAAATACCAGTTGGAAAGACTTTGCTTTCGACCACTATTTTATGACCTCGTTTCCAAGTAAGTTATTTTTACTTGAGGTTGGGGGCTAGATGTCGAGGATATAATAATCCTCAATCAACTATTTATCTATAATTATTATTATAGATATCAATATCTTCATATTATTCACAAGTATACCCACTACTGTTCATAAGGGAAAAGCTTAACTAGGTGATCGTAAGTCTTTCTACGACCACCCCATGGTCATAAGCCTTTGTACGACCACCTCGTTGTCGTAAGCTTTTCTATGACCATTTCATGGTCGTAAGCCTTTCTACGACCACCTCGTGGTCGTAAAATTTACTACAACTAGGTCAGCTACGACCACCCTATAGTCGATAAAACCTACAAACATGTGGGCCCAATCGACTAGAGACTCTTATACGTTGTGTTCAATACACAGAACAGTTAGTATACATTGTTATTCTTCAGGATAACTACACGTATTACGACTCTATCCTTGACGTAACTGTAAAGCAACGTGGGGTGCAACCTCTCCGACAACAACTACCATCAACGTGCGCATTTCATCAAGCGTTGAGGCGTCTCTTGGCATGGAATGACTGCCACCCTATCACATGCTATATAAAGGCTAACGTCAGTAGACATCGGGGCAGATGAATCGAAAGGCAGTTAGAGGCAATAGACAAAAGTCAATAAGTCTTAGTTCCTGTGATTTCTTGTAGGCGTCCCAACACCACCAAAGGGGTGGCACCACCCCCATCGGGGGCCCTTCCGAAGGGCATTCAGCAGGCATGGGGGGGGGGGCTCGACCTGGAATCATTGGGAGTACTGCGAGGTAGCCTCCTTAGATCGATGAGCTCCGGAGGTGGGTGGTAAGTGGAAGGCTGCTGACTAAACGTGCTGTGGCGGGCGTTGGTATGCTAGGGAGCCTCCCAGTCCTTCAAAAGCTCGTGGATGTGCTCCCATTACTTCTCCTTGTCCATGTTATCCAGGTAGTGTTGTTGGTGTGGAGTTCCTGGTCAAGTAGCACTGTGTTTATAGCTGTATGGGACACATTTGTAGCGGCTCTATAGTAGCAGTCGAGTGGTCTCTTCATGGTTTGCAGAGAGTGGTCACGTCCTGCTTTACCGAGAGTGGTCACATCCTGCTTTGCAGAGCGAGATCACATCCTGCTTTGCAGAGCGAGGTCATGTTCTGCTTTGCAAAGAGTGGACACGTCCTGCTTTGCAGAGATAAGTCATGTCCTGCTTTGCAGAGAGTGGTCACGTTCTACTTTGCAGAGCGAGGTCATGTCCTACTCTGCAGAGATAGGTAACGTCGACAAATTGACACTGACAATGAAGTTAAAGTTTACAATTATGATACAATTAGTTCCACACTTTGTACAACAAGCAAAGCACTAATTGAAGCACAAGTCACGACATGCTAGCATTTCTCATGTTAGTACCACTACACACACAAGAAGAAGTGGTACTGCACTTCACGCCGGTGTTCCTACTTGTCAGAAGGCGCCTTACAACTTCTCATAGTGTGGCCTTCCTGGCCGCAGCGGCCGCAACATCTACTCGCCGCTCCAGCTTCTCCTTCGTCCATATCGTTCCTAATGCGACGACTCTGCCGATGGCCCTTCCCGCCCTTCAACAGGTGAAGATCTAGAATCCAAGTCCTTTATGCCATATCCAACATGGCAAAGTTGTCCACAACTCTTAAGCCTCTTATCTCGCCGCACAACGCCTGTAGCACCCTCTTCTTCATGAAGTACTCTGACATGAAGTTCAATGGGTCCATGTTGATGGTCCCGCATGCGGTGAGGACATGAGAGCATGGCTTGTGAAGGAGCTTTGGCTTGTTGCATGTGCAGCTAGGTTCATTCACATGATCTCCAAGGTACACCTCATGGGTAACAAGAGAGCGAGTCATCCCAAATATGGTTCTGTCCCGAAGGAGCACATCAAAACGATGCTCTAGATTGCCCATCACGAAGACCGTGTGCGACTGAACCTTCTCGGTCTTGGTCTGCATGTACGCTGTGATCTTCGAGTAGTACAATGTACGTGGGTTGGCTGCATGAAATGCCGCATTTGCATGCCTTTCCCTGAAATATCCAATTGTACCTTGCAGAACGCCTTCCACGATGGCAACGGGGGGCTGAGGACGGAGGCCCCTAAGAATCCAGTTGTACACCTCCGTAAGGTTAGTGGTCGTTATGCCGGAAGGACAACTTCTGTAATGGCTTGGCCTCAATCTAATGGGAGAAGCACGTGATGTCCCTCGAGGTCCTCTGCATCACACAAGGAGGATCAAGCTCCCGCAGTGGTGTGAGGTGTTCGGGTTGCGCCGCTCCTCTCGACGACGTGCTTCCTGGTGTGCTCCTTCAATAACTCCCACAACGCATCAAATTTATGCTGTTGGTTCTACATAGCCAGCCTCTTGAACAGCTTCATCAACGATTGCTGCGGGAACTGCTTGAAGAAGTTGGCCCCTAGATGGCGAATACACCATTTGTTCCTCATGTTTGGCCAAGGGAACGACTCTTTGAGGTCTTGCTGAGGTTTTTTGATGGTCTTCATCATCCCGCGGTGTCGATCATGGATTATGCAGACATCAGGACGTGCCCCAACTACTCCCTCCTTCAGATGTCAAAGGAACCACAACCAGCTGTCGAAATTCTCTGTCGAACCCGAGATAGAAGGATCTCAGATTCTCTGTGCTTACAACACTAGTCCAAGAACAGTTAGTGTACACAGTTTACAAATATGGTAACAAGTCCACATCACGCACTTTATTGATAATATCAGAGTATTTATTACAAAGGGCACTTGCCCTAAAGAAAATTACAGCAGAAAGCAAAAGATAGTAGTAGGCCAAACGATACGCCACAGGCAATCGTTTGGGGGTGCAGCCTAGCCGTCCAAGTCCTCCTCGTCTACGAGGTACTCCTCCTCTGAGATTATTTGCAATAAGCAAGGATGAGCACAACTTCCGTGCTCGCAAGTTACACCCAATAACAGAATTTAATGTATGCAAGGATTACAAAGGAAGGCTTATAGGGATGATTTTACATAAAGCCATGTTTTCTTTAAATATTTGTATTAAATTCCAAAGTAGTTATTCTATAGCTAAAATTTATTTTATAAATTCTCAAGTTTTATAGTAGGATAACCTCCATATGAAATATGGTGATGGATACCCTCCTATCACATAGCTAACCGCCCAATTTCCCAATTGGATAAACTATCCCAAATCATTTATCCAAATCTTTTGAAAACAAAAACCAAAGTCTAACTTTGAGTGGCAAATGCTAAACATGTCCATGATCGTGGACACGACTATTTGAATAGTTTTATACTTTGTAGAGGTGGTACAACTTTACCCACAAGAGATATTTTGCTTTTGATGTCGGCCAATACACGCTTCCGAAGGCGTGCGACTAAGCAATTATCACAAGGCCGTTACAATGCTCTACTTTATGCCCGCTAAGGTTTCACTTCCATTGGATTGTCCATCCTCCGAAAGCCCCTTCTTGCGCCAAGTGGGAATATTGTCTATCCAACACCCACAAATCAACATGGCACAAATAATAGTAGAGTATTACGAATTATTAAGTCTAGTCCTGCCCACTCAGGACATGTGGTAGTACGGTGGAGTTTATCAAAAAATGGCTCTCAGGCCGGTCCTTAAACAACTTGGGCAACATACCAAAACCCTGGACTTGATCAATGAAAAGATTCAATCTTGTGCATTAACCTACACCGTCCTGACATCCATTTTGCCCAAGTTTAAACCACCTTTGATTTTATTTTTGTTTTCAAAATCATTTGCAAGAGAGTCCATGGTAAAACAATACTAATGTATCAACCAAATTAAACATTTTTGGTTTAAGAATGACTCTGCATAACATTTTCAAATGATCCTAGTTCATACTAATGTATCAACCAGGTTTTATCTAGGATGACAAGATATTTAGTTCAATACCAACATTGGCCACACAAGAGATTTTAGGTATATCTATGAATTTAAAACAGGTATTTAAATAACTGAATCTAAATAAGCATGTAGTACATAATTTAAAACAGAATTTAAATAATTTTAAATATTGGGATTCAAATATGATCAAAGCATGTAACTTTCCATGCTCAAAAGTCTGATCGTTGATTAATTCTGGTTCTTCGGACTTGTCGAAATCTATACGTGAAAATAATCCAAATTCAAATAAAATTCAAATGAACTTCAAATGAACTCCAAATGAAATAATTTTGCTTTAGATAGCTAGTTTATGATTTTATATAAATTTAGAAATTTGAATCACCTAAATCGGAGTTCGTATGAAGAAATACAAGCTCCTGGAAGTTTAAATCTAACTAAAACCCTAAATTCTGAATTTATTGATTTTCCCGAATTAATTTCCTAAAGGAAAAGCAAGATTATGACGTCACCCTCAGAAAAATGATTTCGGGCTGAAATTATTTTTAAACCAAAAATCCTTGAGACACTAACATGTGGGCCCGCGGTCAATGGACCTGGTCCACGCTTGGTCAAACGTCCACGGTGGACTCGTTATGCAAGCGATGGCGGGGTGAGGCCGATCTGTTGAGGTTGATGTGGCGCCACGTAAGCACCACATCGGATCTGGAGCTGAGGTGACATCGTGGTGGCGCTGACGTGGACTAGCCACGTAAGCCCGAAACCAGCGGCGATGCTGCGACGAGCTCACCGGCGTTCTAAGCCACGGCGAGACGCGTGAATGATCGCTAGAGAGAGAGAGAGAGAGAGAGAGACAAGGAGTCTGGTGTGCTACCTTGGAGTGAAGGGGCGAGGCATTTAGGTCGTCGGTGACGAGGTTTGGCGGCGGTGGTTTTAGGGCTCCGGTGAAGTGCGTGCTTCGGCGGTCCTTGAGTCGCGTGATTGTGCGCATTGGCTTCGTGGAGGTGTAGCGATGTCGAAGGTGTGGTCGATGAGGCCTGAGAGGGCTTGACGACGACGAATTCGGCGGTTGAAGCTCTGTTGGTCGCCGGCGGTGAAGCTTGAAATTAGGGCGCTAGAGGGCGAGAGGATGACGATGAGTGGTGGTGTTGAGGTGTGCGGAGGGAGGTGGTCCCGGTGCTCCCTTTTATAGGGCTCGGGGGTCACTAAGGAGGCGAGGACGTGCGCGGCCGTTACATGCTGGTGCGGTGGCGAGGTTAAGAGAGTTTAAGAGGGTTTAAAGAGGAAGAAACAGGTGCCTTGAGTGCGTCCGTGAACGTGGGTTTAAATGGCATCGAATGCGAGCGAAGAGGAGAAGTAACGGGTGAGATTAAAGAGCTTGGTGAGGACGATAATGGCGGCGTCGTGAGGAGGAAGAAAGGGCGGGGACAACGACACTGTAGATAGCAGTCCCACCAGTCAGCGAAAGAAAATAAAATAGGAAAGGTAACGGGTGATGGTATGGCTGTTGGATTTAGATCGGAGGGTCTACATTGATTTGAATGTTCGGACCGTCCGGAGATGAAATCAAGATCTGGCCATTCATTTTAGATCGGACGGTCCACGTCGCTTGGGACGTTCAGACCGCCCCAAACAGCAATCTCGATCGGAACGTTCATCTTTGATCCAACGGTTGAGAAGGGTTGGAGATGGAGCGTCTTGCGAGTAGGCCAAGCCAGGCCACGTCTTGGCGTGGAGAAACGAGGTGGTAGGGAAGATTTGGCCCAAGGACTGTTTGAGAGTTTCTAATTGATTTAATTCCAGCAATTCAAATAGGCTTTAGAAAATAGCAAATAAAATCAAAAAATTATGAGAAAATTCACATAAATTCTCAAAGACATTCTGGACTTAAATAAAATATTTCCAATTTAATCTTGGTAATATTTTTTACAAATAAATTTGTTTTGGTTTTAAAATAATTAAAGAATAGCTTTTAAAAAGTCCAGAAATTCCAAGGAAAATAATTTAAGTTTTATTTTGCCAAAAGTGAAAATTTGGGATGTTACATTCTCACTTTCCACGAATGTGATGGCTAAGGGCAGAATCTGATTGTTGCCATCAACGCCAATTGTTGTCAGGATCTGACCCTTGTATTTCCCAGTTAGAAACGTCCCGTCGACCGAGATCACGGGGACCATGTGCCTGAAGGCATCGATGTAGGTAGGGGTGCAAACGGAGCGGATACGGTCGGATATCGCTCATCCCATATCCTTTTCCGTATTTTTTTTCTCGGATTCGGAATTGGACACAGACAGTGCTGGGTACAAATATGAATGCGGATAGTCTCGGTCACGAATACGGAGCAAATACATGCCGAACTGAATACGGATTGTCTCGGTCACAAATACTTATTCAGATATTGCGCAAAAACATAAACAATATATATCACACAAATAAAGATCAATTAACCATACTACATGTCCAAAATGCAATTAGATTAGTAGTTTAACAAACAAATTTAAATATATCACACGATAACATAGGCTATTTAAGCAAGTATGTGGAGAGTGGAGACCATACTATGCCCCCTGTCTCTGACCCCCTCAAGGCGTCAGGGGAACTACTGTCGAGGACAGAGGAACTAAAATGACATAGTATTGCCTAAACTAGAATCTATCTTCTCATCTTTCAGCGTATAACATAAAGGATAGAAAGAGGCCAATTGATCAATGAAACATAAGCTGAGCTACAAGAGCATACCTTGACAGTGTCATCAGTTGGGTGGGCCTCTGCTACATCACACAACTTCCCAACAATATAAGAAGCCAAATATTTCCCATCTATTGTTCCATACTCTCCCAATACCCAACATATTATCTGAAAGTAAAGCAAAACAATATAATTTAATCCAAAAAACTTGCTATGGGATGGGAATGAAAGAGGAAACATGTAACTATCTACAGAAACGAAGAAGGAAGCTTTGGCTCCCCCACAATCTGAAGATAGGAATCTACATGTTTAAGAAAAACAAAAATGACTTATGCTAATAGATCAAGTAGTGAGAAAGTTAAAAATAAAGAATCAAGCACCCGATCTAGAAGGCTGACAAAACTTTGTTAACGGTCTCCACAGTATCAAGTTGAGCACTATATCAGGAATTAAGCATAGTGGTTTGCAGTTAGAGCTAGATTCATCAAGCATAATCCGCGCAAGCTTTCCTTAATGTGTTTATTCAAACAGAAATCATGTTTATCATTATGATGCATCAATCATCAGTAATTCAGGGTACTTGCAAAGAACATGCTCCACAAAGTCGAGAGCCTCAAAGTACACCGAGCTAGAAATCAAATATATTGATCACATTTAAAAAATAAGTGAAGTGGCACACATTGGTTTAGTACAGTTTATCTAGTGAATTTTCTACAATGATATTTATCGATGATCTACCGATTCTACCCCATCAATCATATTCCTCTCAAGTCTCAAAAAAACAACAATTACTTATACTATGCTATATTCAGATGAATCACTAGTTATTAGTTAACATGCACTGGAGAGACAGCTTTCTGTAAAACAAATCTTCTCGGAGATTTTCTGCGTACTACACTAATGCATGTCCACAGTCTATTAAGCAACCTTGTGAAAGATACCCTGCTGACAAAACAAATTTATGTCCAAAGGCAAGATTAAAAATAAATAGTCCTGATGATCTATGTATATAATGATAAAAAATCTTGGCAACTGTTAGGTTAAAAGGATGCTTTACTAGAGTGACCACTTCTTGGACATTAGAACTAAGAAACCCTTATCCACAGAAACAGACTAACATGAATTAATCCAAACAGAGCTCAGTTCATTCCTTATTCAAACTGGTGTTTTAAATCACTATTCCCTAATCCCATGATCCAAAACATTATGAAGCCAACCGCTGATCGAGTCGAGGTAATGCTCTGATTCATTAAGTGATCCACATGCCTTAATGAACCTTCTAGTCATCCAAATGTATAGCTTAATCCCCAAAGAACAGAAAAATCAAACCCAAGGATGCATACAACCTTTAACTTCAGTTTGGGCCAAACCTATGTGCTCACTCAACTCCAATAGGATACCAAAAGCACCTCAATGAAATGAAACCATCACCCACTTTTCACCCAGATGCATCCAAAAGTCCGATCATAACAAAAAAAAAAAAATCAAACTAATGTTTGTCACAGTAGATCCAGGATGCAACTTTTACCAAAATCAAGCATCCTTGATCTACTCACCTCTGTACGACACCAGAGCACAAGTGCTGACTCACCACATCAAAGAGGACCCTGTATGCAAGCAGGTCATGGTAGAGAGCTATCCCTTTGCTGCTGCAGTACTTCAATGCTTGTGCCACATAGAGTGCAGCTCGTACCCTCATAGCCCAGCTCAATGGATTTGTCTCCCCTGCCAAGCATAACCACCATGAGGAGTTGAGGACAAAATGCAACCATCATATCAATGTCATATTCAGAATGTAGACTCCTATGGAAAACCTTAAATGCTAAAAGCCAATAACCGTTCATTTCACACAAACGAACCACAATTAAATGGTCGCGTCATAGGTAGTAAAACCATTCCTTACTACAATAAGCACCTTCTGTCACAAATCAACCATTGCAAATTGCACAGTAGATGCATTTTTTCAGCTATATATATTCCTATAGAAAGGCAATAAATAACTAATCACCTTGATGTCTACCACTGCATTCTCTGACCCCCTAGAATTGAGACTCTTACTGATTATAGAACTCCATCAACCATGCACAAATTTATGGTAGCTGCATCCATCTGTACAAGCTGCACACTGAATGACCTCATTTGAAAGATGCATAACGCAACAATACGGCTGGAGTCTTATTCCCATATGGTTAGTTACGTGGACACTAAAACAAGTTGAAAGTTCTGTGCATGGTTTCCTACATTGTCATAAAAATGCATTGAAGCTAGATTTCAGACTCCTAATTCCACATGAAAGATGCATTTACAATTATTGAGGTTATACAAAAAAAAACATACACATGTTATAACAAATTAGTGTCATTCGCCATCTAGTTGAGATGCAGCTTGACATAAGAGGCAAGTGGACGGTTTCACTAGGAGGTTGGTGGTTATATTAGTTCTTTGTTGGCCGATGTAAGAAGTTTTGACATTGCATAAGAGCCTGTTGGTCGCTTCAGAGGCAGTTTCCTCAACTTCAGGAGATAACCCCAGAATATAAATTTCATATATTTTTATGTAAATGATTATCTGACTATGGATACAACATACTACTGTCACAAATTTAGTGCACCATAAAAGGATTTCTAAGTGAAATGTAATGAAACTTAGGACAGAAGCAGTGCGATGCATATACCACTACAATGTACGATTCTCAAAAGGCCGGCTTCCAATTTCTTAAGTGAAACTAAAAATTGCTAATATTCGAAGACAATAGCTTTTTATCTTATTGCAGCTACATGAAGAATTCAAGCTCATATATGTCTCATTCATCACAAGAACAAAGGCAAAGACAAGCACAATCCACACCTGTAACTCCTAGTTTCCCACAATCAAGTGAAATAGGAACAAAAAGCTGCAAAGCACCTTGCATCTCATGTTACTCCACCAAGAAAAAAAGGGATACCAGCATCCAGATTAATACTTGACCAGGAAGAAACCATTCCATCCACTAGTGTAGAAATCATGCAAAATTTTGATCCACTAGTCTAGAAATCATGCAAGAAATGTAGAACTGATGCAACAGAATATGACCTATTATCTATTCTCAGTAGGAAACTACCATACTTTAGTATAACAGCTCAATAAAGAAGCATAGCATTCATAGGCCATAGCAAAACATTAGCATCCAATATAACCTGTGCAATGACAGGGAGGGAGAGGAAGGGAGGCGGCGGCGATGGCGACGAAGGTGGCTGCGGAGCGTGGGGGGAGGGGGTCTCCGCCTCTCCGGGCTTCCACCTGGGCAGCGACGGTGAGGGAGGGGAAGGGAGGCGGCAGCGACAGCTCCGGGCTTTCACTAGGGCAGCGGTGGCGAGGGAGGGGAAGGGAGGCCGCGGTGATGGCGACGGAGGTGGTTGCGGAGGGAGGGGGTCTCTGGGCTTTCTCTTGGGCAGCAGCGACGAGGGGGGGGAAGGGAAGAGGCGGCGGCGGCGGTGAGGGGAAGGGAGGCGGCGAGGGAGGGGAAGGGAGGAGGCGGCGAGGGAGGGAAAGGGAGAAGGCAGTGGCGGTGAGGGAGGGGAAGGGAGCAGGCGGCGGTGGCGAGGGAGGGGAAGGGAGCAGGTGGTGGCAGCGAGGGAGGGGAAGGGAGGAGGCGGCAAGGGAGGGGAAGGGAGAAGGCGGCGGCGATGAGGGAGGGGAAGGGACTGGAGACTGGAGCGTGGGAACATCGAGCGCGAGCAGGAATGTGGGATGAAATGGTGCAGTGTTGTTTTTGGATAGTCAACGGATAGATCCGAATTTACCGGATATTTGCTTACTGAATCCGTATCCGACAGAAAAAATCTGAACCCGAATCCGAAAAAAACTCTGAATTTTGCCTACATTTATTCGGTCGATAGGTCGGTCGGGAATTATCCGCTCCATTTGCACCCCTAGATGCAGGCACCGAAGGCTAAGAAGGCCCTCTGCAACATCGGCCATCGTGTCCTCTTTTGCCTTCGCAACATCGGCCATGGCGTCCTCTTCATGAACCATGCGTTATGCACCCGAGCTGCTCCCACCAACCGAACGATAGCCGTCGGTAGGGCTTCCTGCGACTCCCTTCGGATATGCTTGAACGAGTAGCACGCACTCGTATCCACAGCGCCGACAGCCTTCCACAAAGCCCTTCCATGCAACCATGCACATTAGTCTACTCATATCCCACTGAATGTGCGTGGCAGATCGACTCCAAAGCCCATGTAGGATGACAGTACACACCTCAGGGTCCAAGGAGAAGCTGCAGGTGAGCCAGCGCAGGACATCTTCGATTCGAGCATTCTCCGCGTCTGGGTGTACCATACTGACTTGCGGAAAACCACTCAGGTTAACACAGTATGGACCTTCACGAACCGTACCAACACCGTAATGCACTTTTAATCTTGTGGGTTCCGACATGACTGATTTCTCACTGCAAATATTTCAAACATTGCAACTAGTGATTTGTCAATATACATTCACCAAATACGTGCTAAACCAATAAGTAGTGACACGTTGCCTACATTCAGATTAGAATAAGAACGGATGAGACTATTACCTTAACACGAAGACCTTATCTTCTTATCAACGAGCTTCATTCTTCTTTCTCTCTTAACTCCCGAGCTCCTCTCCTCTCCTTCTCTCCCTCTCCCGAGCTCCTCTGCTTCTCCCCCTCCCCCTGTCATTCTCTCTTCTCGTCTCCTTCTCCCCTTTTCACTTCCCCTCTCCTTCTCTCCCTCTCCTTTTCTCCTCTCCCGGGCTCCTCTCGTTCTCTCCCGAGAGAAATGGCGAAAGAGACTGTAAGGGGACCAGGTCTGCCTTTCTATACAGCCGTCTAGTCGCTCAACCGTTGGACGACTTGACAGCAAGTAGTGGCTCAACGGTTGAGCGACACGTCGACTAGTCGCTCAACCGTTGGGCTACTACTTGTCGTCAAGTCATCCAACGGTTGAGCAACAGAGGTAGGAACGATTGGTAAGTAGTAAGGTAAGTTATTATCACAATACAAGAAGGAATGCATACACAACCATGTCATAGTAACTATGAAGTAAAATATGTATACAACGAATACAAGTACACAAAGCACAACGAAGACCCCCTACTGGCTGCCCACTTCACCACCCGTAGCACCACCTTTGTCGTCGCCACGTCCCACCCCTAGTTCGTGCCAACCCGTACGGCCCCTCTTGGCCCTCCTCAGCGCGGGGTGTCGGGGCTAGGGCCCCGACAGGGAGAGGCGGTCAGGAGTCCTATAGACCCGTGCTCCCAAGGCCTCGGGAGTCGACTCCACCTCTGCCTACGTGCCCATTGGGGCACCGCTGAGCTGCGACCCAGAAAGAACCACGACGGGTCCAGGCTGAGGTGTTCCCCTAAACTCCCCTGAGTCATCCGCAAATAAGCCGTCCACGTACTATGGGGTCTCCTCGTGCGGGGAGAGCTCAACTCCCGGCTGGGGTGCGAAACCTGCAGGACAAATATTGTTTATTCATGCAATATATCGGCGCTCACAAACCTGAAGAGACCAAATGTACTGTTGGCCCGCGTCCAAGTGTCACACCCGCCGTACTCGCCCTGCCCGACTAGGTCGTGGAAGAACGGATACTGCCCTGACGCTGCTGGGTAGGGGTCCAGGAACGACGGTGCTGGCGGTGGCGGTGGGTAGCCACATGCCCAGCCTGACCCTCTAGTCTGGTCAGGCCCTGGCGGGGCATACGCACGTGCCCCTCCGGAGCCTTCTGGCTAGGCTGCAAGATGTGTCGGCCTTAGCGTACGCATCGACGTAGCCACCTTCGGGACCGTCCTACATGACGTTAGGGTCACGACACGCCTTGTCGCACTATAGACCCGACGGGCCATCTACAACAGCTCATCGTGCGTCACCTCCACACCGTGGGTGACCCTGTCTAGGATTGACCCAGAGTCCCTCGCAATCCTGACAGTGATGTCCGTCTGCAAAGAGTACATGAAAGCGTCAAACTTGTAATTGTGGTAACAGTACTCGCACATTTCCAAACACGAGAGTATGTACCACGAGGTGGACGTTCCACGCGAAGTGTACAGGGTACGCGTTGGTCCGTGCTGGTAGGTTAGCGGGGGGGAGATCGTCGACATGCACTAGCCTGGTGCGTGTTTACCGAGCGTGCCAGTATAGGTACTCGTCGAACGCGCTGGGGTCGTACAGGTGCCCTCCTGCACGTAGTCCTCGAGGGCGTCCACCCACTCTGCCAGCCATGGATCCATCTTCGTCGCCCAGCTCATCCTGCTTCTAGACCTGTTCATGGGCGGCCCGGCCCGTTGGCCCGGCCCGAGCCTGACCCTATTCGGGCCGGGCTTGGGACTAGAAATCCGGCCCGACAGAAGTCCGGCCCGGCCCAAAATTCCGATAAAAACAATTAAAAAAGTGAAAATATATTATTTAATGCTAGAAATGAATTAAATATTAGTTTTTTATTTCAAAAAATGATTAAAATAATACTTCTAAACTGAAAATTGCTTTTGGGCGGGCTCTGCTCTTGATTTTGGTAGGGCTTTTCAAGCCCACCAAGCCTAGCTCCTACCCGAAGATTTGAATAGGTCTACCCGCTTCCACCCCTCCTACTCTGTCTACGAAACGTACCACTGCAATTAGAAGCCATTAGAACATAACTGAAAAAAATATAGGAACATGTGTTGTGTCTAACTCACGCGTGGACCAAGTCGGGCACCTGACGCCCAACGGGGACTGGAACAACCTAGTGGAGGCCAAACTAGCGCATCACCCTGTGCACCGCGTAGTCCTCGACAAACACGTCGAAGATGAGCTTCTTCCACATCAGCCAGTGCACCCAACAAGGCGTCACAAGGAGGACTGACCATGAGCGCGGGTCCTCCATCTCCCGAGTAGAGTATGGCTCCCAAAGACACGCCGGTGGTGGTAGGCGGTCAGCCGCCGACAAAGTTTTCAGACAATCGAGGACCTGAAAGGCGACTAGAGGGGGGGGGGTGAATAGGAGCACGAATACTTTTTCATCTTAATTGAATTCAATACTAATTTCACTCTAATAGCTATAAAAGCTATGAAGATCAATATACAAGCACAGTGGAAGACTTGTATTGAATCCAATCAAAACCCCAAAGCAAAACAACCAAAATTACCAAAAACTCAATTCACAATGAGTTGGGCGGTCAGACCTATCAGAACGGGGGTCTGACCTCTCCATGGGGCGGTCTGACCTCTGATATTGGCGGTCTGACCGCTCCTGACGATGAACAGCAAAATCAACACAGACAGCCCGAAAACCGAAACTCAAATCGGTCTAACTTTTGATCCGTAAGGCCAAACTCCACGAAATTTGAGACACACCTTCTTAAAGATATTAGGAACCTATTCCAATCAAAAATTGCAGAGATCCATGCCAAAGTTCCTATCTTTTTCAGTTTTACCAAAGGTGGGTTCAAAACCGGGCAAAAACGAAACTTAGATCCAAAAGCTTGCTCGTGGTTGATTGATGATCTTAGATAGGTTCTCACATGTCATAGCAAGCTAGATCTACACAAGAAACCAAGCAAAAATCCGCGGATCGAAGAAAGCCCCAAAATCACAAAATAGAGAGGAAGAACATAGAAAAACTCATCTTGTTGCAATCTTCCTTGGATTGATTTGAGAAGATAAATGATTACAGCCACTCCCTCAAGGAGGACAAAACTCACAACATGAGCACTCAAATTAATCCACTCTCTAGAAACCCTAGCCTCTCCTCTCTTCTCCTCAAAACCCTAAAACACACAATTAGGATTACAAATGGCCAAAAGGTTACCAGGTGCAACCAGCACTTAGCCCTTTTATAGTGGAGGCTAGATCCTAGAGAATATTCCATTAGGGCACCCATTAAACCCCACACACAAATGGGTTAACACACGCACGCATCTCAAAGCGCCGTCTTCATCATCGATTGATCTAAACCGCTTTACCATGCGCCGACCCGTGTCGTGGTTTAGCCAAAAGGTCACCAAGGCGGTATTTGGTGAAATTACCAAAATACCCCTTCTCGATCCTTCCCCAAAAGACCGAGTCCACAGATCGTGAAGCAATCCCATGCTTCGCCACGTGTAGGTTGATCAACGGCTCCATGTCGGCAAGTCTCTCCCGTCTGGATTCCACCGGCACCACTGAGCACTTGCAACGACTCCCGCGCCGCTTGATCCAACCAGTCGCACTGAACCGCCCGTTCGGTCATCCATGTCCATTCTGCGCCCCGCTTGAGTCCTCTGACCTCACCCGACATCTTTGATCATTCTGGACCTCAGCTCTCCAAGCTTAGCCCCGATCCACCTCGCCATTGACTGTCATAGACCTGCAAGCAACCTGCACAGCAATAGACCAAGAAACCATTTCTAGGAACAATTTCTTCACAACTTGACCCACGTTAGCCAAAATATGCATCATACAACACATATGCAATGATAACCATGAACATTACCTAACAACCACAAATCGCCGCCACGCGGGCCGGCGCAAGCTAACACCGGCCGACCGCCACCCTTAGCGGTCGGATCGCCCATCGCCGGCCTAACTAACCAAAGAAAGGTCGGTCTGACCGCCCCTTGGGACTTAGCCAAAATTCCACCCTTGGAAATCCGAACCTCTCTGGAATTTTCAATTTAATAGAACTTTTCCCTGGAAGCTCCAAAAATTATGGGACCAAGTGCAGAAGAACCCTCTCACTTGCCTACACCCTCTATTTTTGGCCCAGCTTCAAAATCCAAAGTCATAAAGTGGCCAGTCTGACCGCTCAGGCAAAGTCGGTCAGACCGCTCCACTGACCGGTCTAACCGCCACCTTGGCCGGTCTGACCGCCAGCCACTATTCCAGAGAAACCACACAAGGCATGGCCGGTCTGACGGCCACCATGGCCGGTCAGACCGCCAGAGGCCTGACAGAACTAGAGCAACGCCGAAAACGGGTGATTCTGCAAGCCCTCAACGCCATTGCCAATTGTCTCATCATCCTAAGATCGTGGGCATATCCCTATGATATCCACAATCTCCCCCTTGATGAACACATTGGCAATTTCTCAGAAAATGTAAGTTTGATGTTTGGAAACTAAAATACTCGACGTTTTCGCGCAAAGGCACAACTTGATCTATTAGCAAGAGAAAGCAATGGAAATGACCAAGCTGGCTTCAAAATAGCATGGGCAAGTGAGATACAGCAAAAGAAAGCAAGAAAGCTTCCAATTCCAGAGAATCAACAAAAATCTCACTTAAGGTCCATATGAAAGAACAATTGTTCTATTTGACCTTAGATCATTGTGAGGCTTCAAGATTTGCAATTCAAGTTCAGAAAAGGCAATAAGACCAAAAGAATGCAATATGAATGCTCCTCCTCACTATGATCATCATTTTTCAAGAGAGAATTTTAAATTTTAAATTTCTCCAATTCTCTCCAAAAAGCTCCTAACTTCTCCCCCTTACAAAACTTCTCCCCCATAACCAACAAGCTCTTTATTAACATTACATTTTTGCTATATCTTCTCCCCCTTTGACAATGGATTCATCAAGGAATCATACCTTCCTCTCATCCAGAGAAGACAAATGCACAAGAAAGGAAGAAGCAAAAGAAAGAGCATGCATGAAATGCAATAGGGTGGCTTCATTTTTGTTTTGATTTTTTAATTTTTAGGTAAAAGAAGCTTTGGAGATTACTCAATTGAACAGGCTAGCATTTCTACCATTACTCAAGATACAACAAGCCTGATAAAGCTAGCAAGATCATGTTAAGACATATATAGCAAAGCTAGGCTAATGAGTTGTAGATACCACATGTTGTTGGATTAAAGTAAACAATGCTTCAAAATTAGCAAGTTCAACAACAGGTATTCTAGAGTGATAATGGCCTTGTCAGAAAGTCAATGTGAGATCCAGAAACTATCAAAGACCATTTTGGAGACAAAAAGTTTTGAATTGAATCATTTTGCTCAAAATACCTCAAAAGCCCAATTTTCAACTATTTTTCATTTGCAATGAATATTCAAGTTGATTAAAGGTCTATCTTAGTAAAGAAGATCCTGGACTAGGAGCCATCCACAACCTCTTCCTAAGCTTCAACCAATTTTGACAATTTGCTTTTTAGCCATGTGCCAGATGTCAAGCCTTGCCGCGACCATCTCAAGCACAAAAAGCTTAAAAGAGTGGTCTAGGTCATCCAAAACTCCTCCTGAGTTCATGCCTAGTACAATGGCAAGTCGTCTCATGAGAAAGAATTGGTGAGATCAGTTTTTTCGCACAAAAGAGATCATTTTTTATTTTGCACAAGAGCTGTTTTAGATTCTTTAATGAACTGAAAGCTCAAAGATGTTCAATTCTAGATTCTAGAGCTAACAAAGCAATTTTGACAGGGCCAATGTCACAAAAGGATCACTAATTGTGCAACTATCTAAAAGATCCACAAATTGCAATTTTCAGTTCAAGTTGTATTAAAAGTTCTTGCTCACTTAGCAAAGACTTTGCTACACATGTTAAAGCATGATAATTTTAGCAAGTCAAAGAACTAGACATGCTCTTAAGCAAGAATTGAAATACTAAAGCTCAAGAGGGTAATAAACAAAGCTTCATCAATTTAAAAGAGAGCAGTAAAGCTTATATTACAATGCATCTTTTTGGATTTTTCATATGTATGCAATATTATACAATGAGATGCACAAAAGACTTAAAAGCCTAAAAAGATCAAGAAGATAAAAAAGGATCCAAAGAAAATACCACTTGAAGAAGGTATCAGAAAAGATCCACACAAAAGTTCACATGAACAAGGAAAGTTCAGATGAACAAGGAAAGTTCAGAAACGAACTAACTCCCCCTCAAACCAACCCTTAGGGATAAATTATCCCTAACTTACTTCTCAAGGTGGCAAACCTTGTTTGGTCTAAACGGTTTTGAGGGAAGAAACCTGCCAAAAAAGCCAGAAAGTCCACAAGATAGCACAAAGACTTCAAACACCACACGATCTTTAGGGAAAGCAACTCGAAAAGCTAGGGAGCGAAACACCAATACTAAAAAGCTTACAGGCAGCTCAAAGCCTGCTAAGACTAGTGATTGGGAGACAAGCCCGACCTAGGCTGTGAGAAGAGTGCATCCTAGCAACCATGGGATAAGAAGAGTGTCTAGAAAGGACACGTGCTAAGATAGAGCCTCCTATCTACCCTGAACTCGACAAGCCCAACACTTGACACAACCCAGCTGGTATGCAAGGTAGACTAGGGATACCATACATAAAAGTAAGGTATAGAAGCTCGAACCTGAGTCGCACTGCTTGGCAGTGAGATGTAGTCATGATGGATGAAGATCCATTCCTTAAAGCTTCAGAAGATAGTTGCGCTCACCCATCATCCTCATCTCAAATTCCTTCGTCTCCAAGAAGTGATAGCCAGCATTGAATGCACAAATGAAGAAGAACCAACAGTTTGAGATGATATCACTTGTTGGACCACATGTTCTTCTTCTCAAATGAAAGACTACACCACAGAGATAGAAAAAGTCTATGCCTTGGTACTGGGTTAGTGAAACAATATCTAGGGAAAACAGTACCAAGACACATGACTATCAAGGATAGCAGCAAATGATCCAAAGCTTATAAAAGCATATAATCAAAAATTCAGAACAAGAGCATGAAGATAAACAAATCAATTGTAGCACATGCTATCCAAGACAAGACAAAGCTCAAACTATCCTTAATCCACAATAAGGCATAGGAGCAAGCAAACAAGCACATAACAAATCACACATCATATGTACAGTCATAGATAAAGCATGCTAGTGAAAGCTATGGCAAGACTCATGCATCCACAATTAACCGTAAGGCACAAAAACTATGTAAGCATAAAACATTTTAAGAGCAAATCATGAATGATGTATGCTAACATGGATATCAAGTGAACATGTGGATACATACAGCAAACATCAACACGAGCAAGATAAAGCATGTACAAATAGCACAGGCTCATGAAGACAAGACCAAGCTTATATACCCATGGAAGCAATGAACAACAGTTTAATACATGGATACATAAGCAAGAATCAACATGAGCAAGATAATAAGGGTACAAGACAGCACAAGCTCATGATGACAAAACCAAGCTCACATAACTATGGAAACAATGAACAACAATATAATACATGGATATATAAGCAAGGTACTGGTAAAGGCATGAAGAAGGATATAATAAGAGTGATACAAGCCAATATGATACAAGTGAGCACAAAGACAAGCACAACATGTCAATAAAGAATAATCATGAAAGTAAATGCATGAAGGTATAAGATAGCTCACAAAACATGTGAAGATGCCGATCACGAAAGCGCATGCCTCTTGGAGGCCATCAAGGGGGTGGAGAACCATCCAATGTCCCGATCATGTGATGAAGCAAAAGACCAGAACCTCTTAAGTCCATGTTCTCCAACCCGCGTTCCCGGTACCTACACATGAGAAAGGCAAGATGTCCAAGTCTTGGATCCCGAAGGGTTAGAGAGTAAATGCTTAGGAACCCAAACCTTGGACACACCACCACCAGAGGCAGCCAAACCATTATGTGAGTTAGCATGATGCAAATGATGGTCCATGCAAGAAGATCCAATCTCATCCTTGGAGGCACGCCGCGAGTGGACAGCTCGATGAAGAAAACGAGGTCCATCTCTAGAAAAGCGGCGATGACCTTGCTTGAAAGCACCATGATAAGAACCAACAGAAGCACCAAATGAACTCACACAACCTCGCCGTGGGTGTGTACCTCAATGAACAAAATGAGGTCCACCTCTTGGAAAACGGCGAAAATCCTGCCTCGGGGCAGCTCGTGGACTAAAGGCAAAACTATGGAAGCCAAGACCACGATGCTGTCCAACACCACTAGAAAAGGTGTCAAAGAAGCCATCAACAAAGCGAGTCCTCGTGCTTGGCTCTTTAGTGTGCATGTCATGAGAAAGACTATGCCCACTAAGAGAGTTAGAAGCATGAGCTCGACGCGAATGTTTTGCACGCTGAAAACAGAAATCTACATGATGTCCATTCTTCCCACAAAATGAGTAACGGTGTAAAGATCTCCTAGGAGACACGTTCCGAGAGGACGACGCACCATTGTTGCTCAAAGAAGGAAACCTGGAAGAATCAACATCATGACTCGCCCTCGTGTCGGCAGGCCGAGCAGCACCACGACGTCCTGCAGAGTGTGGGCCATCTCCCCAAATGGGAGGTGGAAGGTGTGCGTCTCGGGCCGCCACTGTTCTACCAGAGCTGTCAGCAGCGACCGGTCAAATGGGAACCATCGTGACCGCTCCAGGTCGGCCTGGACCTCCCTGTCGTCCTCGATCGGAGCACCGTCCTCGTTGGTGGCCTCCACCATCCGCGCGAGAGATAGAAGGTCGGCATCGTTGTAAGTTCGAGGAGGCCGACTAGAGGAGGGGTGAATAGGCGGATTTTTAAATCTTTTGGCTAAAATTGAGTTTTATGCAGAATTGTAAATGAATTCGGTTTGGCTCAATTAAAACCTAAACAACTGGTCTTGACTAAGTGCACCAACAATATAAGACTATTGATAATGATAGCAAACATACAAAGACATGTAAACAATTTAATTATTGGAATGTAAATTGCACAAAGTAAATCACAAGAGAGCAAACCACAATGACACAAGGACGTTTTACCGTGGTGTTCGGAGACTTGCCGGTCTCCCCTAGTCCACGTTGAGGTAAACCCAAACTAATTGGACCGGCTCCATGAATTAAGCTAAACACCTTAATTTCACTAGTGGTAGCTCTTTCCCGCTCCGGGTAGGTGAGCTCCAACCTTCACAACATGCCAGGCCTTTTCACAAGCTTCTTGAGAAGATCACCGGTCCACGATGCCTCCATGCCGGTTAGGTGTCAGCAAACACCAAGAGTAATAAGCCAAGCCTGTTGCTTGACTCTCACCACGTGCAACGAATGCACAAGCTCAAGTGGATACAAAATACATCTCTAGGTTGCGAGCCATATCTGCAAATCAATTTCAAGTTAGCAATTATGACACAATTAGTGGTTTAATTATTTATAGCGTAGCTCCGAAAATTATGAAAATTTTGTAGCATTCTTGCATAAACCGCATATTCCTCAACATATATAGCCATAGCCGCATTTCGGTTTTAGGGTTTACGGTTTCAGGGTTTAGGAGTTACGATTAGGGGTTAGGATTAGGGTATGGGGTTAAGAGGTTAGGGTATAGCCATAGCCGCATTACAACTATTAATAATTAAATTGACGTTAGTTCTACGACTATACTATTTACAACTATTAACAATACGCGACGTACCCGACACCTAATGATTTTAGTTGCTAACCTATCATGGTTTCGAAAGTAACCTACTACGATTTTAGTTGCTAACCTACGACCACACTATTTACAACTATTAACAAAATGCCACTACACATCTAATGATTTTAGTTGCTAATCTACGATGACACTATTTACAACTATTAACAATATGCCACTACACATCTAATGCTTTTAGTTGCTAACATACCATGGTTTCGAAAGTAAAACTACAAAGAAGTGCAGAGGACTCACCATCGTCGATGTGCGGACCTCTCCTCTCATCTCCTCCTCCTCTCTTTCCCTTCCCCTTCCCCTCCCTCTCCTCTCTTTCTCTCCCCCTCTTCTCCTCTTTCCCTTCCTCTCTTCTCCTCACGGCCGCTCTCCTCTGCTCTGCTAGGAGCGAAATGGCGAGGGCCGGCGCACGTGTGGGTTATAGGTCCCTAGTCTCCCAACAGTTGAGCGACTAGGGACTATCGCCCAACAGTTGAGCGACTAGCACTAGTCGCCCAACCGCTGGGCGACTGGTACACTTGGCGCACAATCGTTGGGCGACTAGCATAAGTCGCTCAACCGTGGAGCGACAGATGATTATTTCTGAAAAATGGTATGTTACTGTATTTTGGAATAAAAAATATATTATTTTTTTTAAAATAAATCGCCGTAAAGGTCTCTCGCTGGATGAGGTGATGCCCCTCGCGCCAAGTGTCCGCCGGGCAGTGGCAAGGCGTGCTTTTCTTGATTCAAAGGCGCTGCTCGCCGAGGAGGAACCATACAAAATTGGAGACGTCAACCAGGTTTGTACAACTACAGAGCACTACCGGCTAGTGGCTACGGAATGAAGATGCTAAGAGTCAGAGGCGGGCGCCCATTGCGCTGTGAAAGGGGCATTGCTTCTCAAATCAATTTCTCATGGCTGAAACTGAAACTGCGAAAGAGGGTAAAGCATCTGTGTATATCCACCACATGAGTGGCGCTGCGAATTGACCAAAGAGGAAAACGACGCACAGCTCAATCATTCAGGCTTTTTGCTCAGTGTTATCTCGCGGTCGCTGAGATGGATAACACAGTGATTTGAGCGTGACTGATGAAATTAGCATCAGCCTTAGTGTTGGTTCAAATCAACGTACGACAACATTACCACTGTTTTCAACACAGCAACACATAATTTTTCACAAGACAAATCGCTGTGATCGTATAGGCCACGTGGACACGCACAACGCTTCTAGATACTATAACTTCTCTAACGGTAGGGAGTACATGTGGGGAGAACTGTTTTAACTCCGTAAAGTTCTAATAATAAATTAATAATGTTTCGGTACTGTCTAAAATAAAAACTGCACCAAATTACGAAGCAACTAGGAACGGATAGTTGATGCGAGTAATCTCTCCGTCCAGAAATACAAGGCATTTAGTTTGAAAAGTTTTGTTGGATGCTGGTATATAGATTTAATGAGATTTTTTCTCCTATGTCCCTATTCATTTTCTCTCTATCGTACCTACTTATTCACTATCATTCATGCAAAACATTCTCTCTCATCTCTCCCAGACAAATATAAAGAATACCGAAGGGCATCTCTAACAGTGTATTTATTGTCGTCTCTTAGCTATATCACATCAATAAAATCTTATATGGAGGAAAGAGGGGGAATGAAGAGTACAGGTCGTCTCTTTCTGAAGAGACTGTCAAGACGCAAAAAAAGCATACGATATATGAATCTACTTTAGTTGACATGTAGGCTCGTTTCAAAGAAAAAATATAAAATATAAATATTGGAGTGTGCTAGAGATTATCTATTGGAGATATTATCTCTAAAGATAATATAGTATATGTTAGAGATAATGTTATTTTTAACTATTGAAGATGCCCTAAGTCATTTTCTCCTCTACCTCTTTTAATTTCGCCACCTTTTTAATCCTTGTGCAAATCAAAATATATCATATATTTCTCAACGGAGGGAGCACAATTTTAGAAGCTTTAATATCTGTGCATTTTTTAAGCAGCAGGATCCTGGCCTAGGGCGCTGCTGGAAAATCTAAAAACAACATTTTATGTAGGTGCAATTATTTTTCTGAAATTTTGTGGTAAGAGGGCTCGCTAGAAGTATGCAGATTCTCGAAAGAAACCCTGCTGCCATAGGTCGATTCATGGATTAGGCCCTAGCTTGTAGACTGGTGTTTAGGTTTTCTAGTCTCTTCGCGGGATATCTCCCGTTTAGCCATGTCAGAATCACTATTCATAGAGATTTCTTATTCATACTAGTAGATGCCGTACGTTACAACAAAATTCTAAATTTTACAGAAATAATATTTATCTTTAACACATAAAGTGTGTTTAACAGAAACACAATTTCCAAAAGTGGCTCAATTACTCAAAAGTCAACTTCTTTCTCATTAGCGAGAGAGGTGAAGATCGATAGCCATCGCCGCAGAACTCCACAACCTCTCTACGAAGACGGGAAACTCATTGGATAAGGCAGAAATTAAAAGGATAAGACAGAAATCTTACCTCAATCTCCAAATGTTAGAATGATTTGTTGTATTCTACTGTGATAAAGAACATCAACTATAATCCAAATGGAGAGAACACACCTATAAAGGAAATCTGGAGTATCAATCATCAAACTTTAGCAAGCAATAATTATAAAGGTAAAGTAACTACAAAATATAGCAAATTAAGAATATTAATTTAGATCTGGTCATTGACACACCGACTGTGTATGAAAAAAATAGAACAGGTCATGTGCAAAGCAATCTAAGTGAATAATATACGACCAAGGAATCTTTAGGGAGCCTAGAATACATGCTAGTTTTACCACTGCATCTTATTGTAAGCTATGAAGTTTTGTCAATGCTCATTCTAATATAAGAGAGTAGAAGACATGAACACTGCAGTAGGTCAACAAAAAAAACTTGGGATAAGCAAGAAACCATGCCATCTTTCTACATTCCATTTAAAATCTAATGGTTGATCCAAGCAAACCACAAATATTTCACCCAATCTGATCTCACTAAATGTCATAATTCACCCTATAAAAGATGTTATGCAGAGTAAAGTGCTAGAACGTACAGGTGTTATCGAATTGGCATACAAAATATGATCTCACTAAAAGGCATAAGAAGAAAAAGAAAAACTACTCTGTAGATCTTTCTAGAATGCAGGTAATGTCATGAAAGAGAACACAATAGACCATTTTTTTCACTGTAAACAAATGATCATTACAGAGCAGAGCTCAATCCTTACGGTTCAAAGTTTTATTCTATTATCTCTGCATCATAAGCCAACACAATGATCCAATAAAAGTTACATTATTTAGCAATCAGGTGGGACCCTAACTTGAATACACATACTATTTTCTTTTCAGGGAAGAAACTGCAATGCACAATAAAATGTTAGGAGTGGTAGTGACACTGTCGATGAAAGAAGCTGCTAAATACAAACTTAGTTTACGGAAATAACAAAACAAATATTATAGTCAGTAGCTTACAGATGATCACAGAGTAATTGAAATATTACCTTCAACAGACAACTCAACCTCAGTGGTTATTTGATTGGTACGTTTGCAAAAATCCAGGTCCCATTGACTGAAAGAAGATAAATGAAGGGCAGTGGTAGTTTATCAGCTTCAGAGATCATACAGATAGCTCAAGCAATTTTTGTTTCCCATACGAAATCTTTCAATGGCAACTCTACTTTCTTCAGAGGAGTGGTAGTGACACTATCTATGAAAGATTTTATATTTGGAGGTTGCAAATAAAACAATGTCATTGGTAAAAAACAAACAAAATATGACCATTCAAGCAGTTCAGGAGTAAAAAACATAAAACACTAAATGGAACTAACTTATATGCAGGTGCTTCATACATTATCAGACCCTAATCAATTATGATTATATGATTCAAGTGAATATAAATTTTTTTAAAAGAAGCTCATTCTCTAGACATATTTCAAAATTCAAATATCTTGATGCAGCTGTCTAGGAACATAAAGGAACCACATTTGAAAATGTATTGGTTAAAATGTATTGCATGAGAAGGGTACTCCTAATGGCATAATGAAATTATAGTACTATGACACATTGGCACCACAAGTAAAGCTAGAAATACTATAGGCATTTGTGCAAGCATATTTAATGAATTGAATAGAAGGATGTGAAGTAGTAGTAATACAAACACATACTAAATAAAGTAGAATACAACATAGTGGTCGTGTTATCCATTAGCCAAGCTCAAACAATCAAAATTTTAACCGTGACAGGATTAAACACATATAACTACAATCCCTCGTGATAGGATTAAAAGCAATTTTAATCTTTCTGTCAACAAGCCGGATATGCACAGTAATCCTTCATGGCTTCATTGAAGAAAAATCAATCATGCATGTACCATGGGATCTAGAGTAAAGTGCTATCAAGGGAGATAATTGTCGGGACCCTGGATCCTCGGATCCGAGACACTCTGTGTCTTCTGAACTAGTCGCATGATCAGTAGCTAGTCCACACAGTGATGTCATTGATGAAATCATATCCATACAACAAAATATCTAAGAAACAGACAAATTAATATTACTTAGTAGCAAAAAGACCTTATGGTCAAGTCTTACAAAGTTTGCCACACGGGGCTTTTACCGACAAAATATAAACTTGCAGCGGAACCAAAACATCTCGTGGTGGCCGCCCGACATGCCCACAAACAATTGAGTGTAGAACGCGACCTAGTTCGTATAGTCTTCAAAAAACTCCTCTTCATGGAACTCCGAGTTCTCTGGTTCTTCTTCGGTGACTGATCAGCAAATGATGTATAGCCGTGAGTACATAAAGTACTCAGCAAGTCATAGGAAAATGTATGCAAATTGTATTCATGCAAGGTGAACAAGGATAGCTTTATGGCTATTTTTGCAGCAAACAATATTGACAATAAATATAGTAAATAGATTGAAAAGCACAATTTAAAAGATTAATACATAAGTAAACAAGTTCTTTGAAATAGCTAGTAAACACCGTGTTCACTTCCCTACCATCAACCAGATCTACATACTCGAATCCCAACCAAACCATTTCAATATTTTTGAGAAAATCTACCACTCGTGTGAAATCATCACGCATTGTCCATAACCGGGGACACGGCTATTCGAATAGTTTTATACTCTGCAGAGGTTGTACAGCTTGACCCATAAGAGACAATCATCTTATAATGTCAGACATTACACGCTTCTGAAGGTGTGCGACTAAGTGATTATCACAAGGTTTTTACAAAGTTCTGTTTTGACTCGGTTCTGCTCACTAAGGATTCGCCATTCTGGACCCCCTCTAGCGCTAATTCAACAACCTAAACAGAACCAAATTAAAATATTACTAATTAATTAGCTAGGTCCACTCCACCCTGAACATGTGGTTGTACGATATGCCCAGACCAGGGGTGCACAAAGTTAAGTCCTTAGTGACTACTCAGGCAAGGCAACCACATCCCGAAATCTTCCCCTTTACTGCACGATCAATCGCCTGAGTATGAAATCATTTTCGGTTCAATCCCGACCAAATGACAACCCTTGCCATGGAACAACAATTTTAATAACAGTGCCTGCGCCACAATTCCATATATCATTAAGTCAGGTTTAATCATTATAGAATGCATGATTATGAATTCCATCGTACAACTAAAGCATGGCTAAGCACTATACGATACCCATGTTGGTACTAAAATATGCCCAACTAAAATTAACCCAAACTATGGTGTCCAATGGTATATGTTGTTTACAATTATTCAAGGAAGCATATCGACAATTGGGTAATTAACTATTCCCGAAAGTAGTTATTATAAAACTAGCAATGAATGTTGATATAAAATAATATAATTTTATAAAATGGGTACGATATGATCAAAGGTGTATGAATTTCCTTCGTTGAAGGTTTGATATGATTCTGTCGACTGGTCCGGGAATTCTTAAGGAACGCCGGAATCTACATGCGTGAAAAGAGCCAAATAAATACAACAATTCCAATTAAAATCCAAAAATTATCAAATTTGAGCTAAAACAAAAGTACTAAATTTAGATGAATTAAGAAATGACAATCAACGGAATCGGAGTCCATATGAGGGAGAACGAGCGTCCGGAAGGTCGAAAACACATGAAATGATAGAAATTGGGAATATTCAGATTTTGTGGAATTGGTTTTCTAAAGGAAAATTGATTTTCGGTGTCACGCTGATGTCAGCACAAGAATTACTTTTCCGGTTGAAATAGTTTTGTACAGGAAAGAGGAGAAAACACATCAGCGATGACTGGGCTGCCACATGGGCTCTCGGCGCTGAGGTGGCGTGGCGTGGCACACACGTGGCAGCGCCACGTCAGCTCGGGTGGCAGTGGTGTGAGGACCAAGGGACACCAGAGTTTGGTTGTGCGACGGTCAGCGGCGAGGAGCGCGCTAGGAAGAGGAGAGTGAGGGGAATACAGGGCTCCCTGTGGCGATGGCTAGACAGCCAAGAATCGCTAGCGGCGAGGCAATGAGCGGTGGCGAAGCACGAGCGAAGGTGGCGGCGGATCTCCGATGAGTCTTTGGCGGAGATTGAGGAAGCACGGTGTAGCGCACGGCGAGGCGAAGCTAGGGTGCGGATGGAGTCGCCAAAGAAGCTTCTATGGCGGTGCAATCGCCGGAGGAAGGTTGCTCGGCCGTGAGGCTTCAATGATGAAGCGCAGCGAGGATAGAGGGAGATGGAAGGGGAGAGTGAGGGGGATAGGAAGAGAAGAAAGAGGTGCTCATGGCAACATGGCTAGAGCGGCGAGATACCGACCGGAGGTGGAGGTTGGGTGGAGGGTGGCGTCACCAATGCCGAGGAAGAAGGAGAGGAGGTTGGGTGGCACGGCTTCGGGCGGGAAAGAGGAGGAAGGGGGAGAAGGGGAGGAGAAAGAGGGGTAGAGGAAGCTTTGCTGCGCTTTAAATAGGGGAGAAAGGGAGGTGAGCGGTGTGGGATGGCGGTGGCGGGGCAGGCAGTGGTGAACGGCAGGCAAGCTGGATGGGACTGCCGCACAGACGGGCAAAGCGGTCAAGGCAAGGGCGTGGTCTGTGAGGCAACGTGGCTCATGGCGTGAGCGACAGCGAGGTGCGGTTTGGCGCTCACACGGTGGAGGTGGAGGCGTGGCGCTCGGGGAAGAAGAGCAGGAGGGAGGAAGGGGAGGGGTTGACAGGGAGGGCCCGCCTATCGACGAGAGCGAGCGGGAGGAGGGAAGCGGGCTAGGGAGCGTGGGAGTTGGGCCAGGGAATTGGCCGCGGGAGAGGAAAAAGGGAAACAGGCTGGAGAGATTCGGCCCAAAGCGAAAAGAGATTTTTAATCTGATTTTTGATTTACAGAAATATAAGAAAATTGAAAAGGCTTTTATAAAATAGTAAAAAAAATTCCAGAAAAATGCACAGAAATCCCTTGAGTCAAATTGAACTTAATAAAATTATTTACAACTTAAAGTTGGATTTTAATTTTGCACATAAATTATTTTAAATTTTAGGAAAATAGGAAAGCCCTTTAATCCAGAAAATTCAAGATATTACTAAAAATATTCTTTTTGACTTTAAATTCCAAAAAACCTAAACAATCCAATTTTGAATTAATTGATGTTTGATTTATTCATATTAAATTGCTTTTTTTTTCTGAAATTTCAAGTTAAGCTTTAACAATTCAATAAAGATCAAATGGCTATTTTTTTTGAAATTTTCTAAAGGAAGAAGTCCATTCTACCCCCTCAAGTATGGACATAAATGAGCCCTTTGACACCTCGAACTTGCAAAACCGGACAATCTACCCCTAAGGCTGTTTCTTGTGGTGGTATTATGATGTATGCCTAGTCACCCAGCTTTTGCCACGAGGTGATGTGTGGACTAGGTGAGCTGCCAGTCTTTTTTATTTGTTCTTTGGCAAATCCTCCTCCTCAGTCCTCCCCCTCCACCTTATCCTCAACTCAGCACCAACTACTAGTTCCCCTTCTCCCTCCCCGACGCCGACTCCCCATCCCGCCGGGGCGCCACCTCCCCATCTCGCCCGATGCTGCCTCCCCATCCCGCCTCCGTCGACCGCGCGCACGATGGAGTCGATGTGCTCACTGCATTGAACCCAGCATACTTGGCAGCTCGCAGAGCTTCGACGACGGCTTCGCCCATCCCCTTCTCCTCCTCCCTGAAACCCCGACAAGAAGAAGAATAAAGATCGCGGTTCATGGATCGGTTGAGGGAGTCGGCGAACTCAAGGCTGGTGTCGCCCCTAGGAGGAGCAGGGCTGAGGGTGAGCGCGGCATTGACGGCAACCTCAGCGCGGCCTAGCGACTCGGAGCCCGGGAGCCTGAGGTGGAGGGCGAGGTGCGGCCCACCTCCCTGGCTGCGGAGGAGGAGGACGAGCTCGAGCAGGAGGAGGAGGCCGGGGCAGCACCGAGGCTGATGTAGTCGCGTGCTTCGAGGGGTGACAGCGTTGGAATCCGGGGTGGTGAGGTTTGCACCGGTGGCGAAGTTGGCCATGTGGAGGGCCTCCTCGACGTGGGTGGGCGAGAGGTCGAGGCGGGCGGCGAAGGAGGTGATGGCGGCGGTGAGCTTCTGATCGCGGTAGGGGGACCACCTTCCTCCCTACCCTCGCCGCCGCTTGCACCTTGCTCGTTGCGCAATCCCACTGCATCCTGCTCTCCATCAACTAGCCCCTATGTGTCGCAGGGGGCACCAGGAGGCAGCCCTTCAGCCTCAGTGCGAGGACAGCCGTCAGGAGGCGGCCTTCCCGTTGTGCCCACGGCATCGTCCTCGTGGCCTTCCTGCCGCCGTGGAGCTTCTCGTGCAGGTTCCCATTCGCCGCGATCTCCAGCACTAGCACTCCCTCCTTTGCATCAAATCAAGCACCCACCTTGCTTGTCGCAGAAGGTGAGGAGGCGGATGATGTGGGGGTGGCGGATGTGAAGGAGTGTGTTGAGCTCCTAGCGGAAGACACGGTGGAGGCGCTCGCTACTGCGGTGGATCTTGACGACGGCAAGGATGCCTGAGAGGCAGGTGAGGTAGACGGTGCTGAACCCGCCCTCGCCGACCACCGCCAAGGTGAACCCGTCCGTCAATGCCAAGAACCTACTGCTGAACGCGTCCATGCTGCTCTGGATCATGGCGCAAGATCTATAAAAGAACAAATAAAAAAGACTGCTAACTCACCTAGCCCACACATCAGCCTACATGGCGAAACCAGGCTGACTGGATGCCACATGCGTAATACCACCACACGAAATAGCCTCAGGGGGTAGATTGTCCAGTTTTGCAAGTTCGGGGTGTTAAAGGGCCAATTTCTTAATACAGGGGGTTACTTGTCCGTATGTCCATACTTGAGGGGGTAGAATAGACTTCTTCTTTTTCTAAAAGCGCTAAAAATAGGGATGTTACAAACCTACCCCCCTTAAAGGGAATCTTGACCCCGAGATTCGGGCTGACTAGAGAATAGATGCGGAAACTCAGCAGCCAGGTCCTCTTCACGCTCCCAGGTGGCTTCCTCTTCAGTGTAATTGCTCCACTAGAATTTGCAGAAACAGATGATCTTGGTCCTTGTCACTCACTCTGCTACTTTCAAGATCTTGATGGGTTGCTCCTTGTAGGTTTGATCTTCCTATAGGTCAACTGCTTCCAACGACATCTGCTCCTCTAACACACGCAGACACTTCTTCAATTGAGACACATGGAAAATGTCATGCACATCTGATAGCTGGGGTAGGAGCTCCAATTTGTAGGCAACTTCTTCTTTTCTGACTAGAACAGGAAATGGTCCAATGTATCTGGGTGCAAGTTTCCCACTTACTTTCAAACGACACATTCCTTTGAGAAGTGAAACTTTTAGGTACACATGATCTCTAGGCACGAAAGTTAAATCCCAATGACGGTTATCTGCATAACTTTTATGCCTAGTCTGTGTAGTTCTCATCTTTTCTCTAATTGACTAAACTTGATCCTCGACCACCCTCAGGATATATGGCACAAGCACTTGTCCTTCTCCTGTTTCGGTCCAATACAAGGGTGTTCTATATTTTCTTCCGTAAAGAGTTTCAAACGGGGATAGGTGCAGACTTGATTGATAATTGTTGTTGTAAGAAAACTCTGCATAGGGCAAACTTTGATCCCAAAAGGTCTGGTTTGCTAGAGCGCAGGCCTCAACATATCCTCTATGATTTGATTTACTCTTTTTGTTTGTCCATCTGTCTGTGGATGGTAAGCTGTACTGGAATTCAAATTAGTGCCCAAAACGCTATGCAGTTTCTGTCAGAATCTTGAGGTGAACTGGGACCCTCGATCCGACATGATCTTCTTTGGTACACCATGTAGACATACTATCTTTGCCATATAAAATTCTGCAAGTCTGTCCCCTGAGTAGGTAGTCTTAACTGGAATGAAGTGTGCAACTTTGGATAGGCGGTCTACAATCACCCATAGAATCATGACCAGCTCTTGTTTTCGACAGACCAGGGATAAAGTCCATGTCAATTTCTTCTCATTTCCATTCAGGTACGTTCAAAGGCTGCAAGAGTCCAGCAGGTCTTTGATGCTCGGCTTTAACTCGCTAGCAAACATCACACTGTGCTACATATTCAGCAATCTCTTGCTTCATACTAGGCCACCAATAAAACTCCTTAAGATCTTGATATATCTTAGCGCTTCTAGGGTGAATGGAATATAAAGTTTCATGCGCTTCCTTGAGTATCAACTGCTTAAGCTCATTCTGGTCTGGTACATAAATACCTTTATCAAACCAAATGGTTCCTTGCTCATCTTGAGAAAATCTTAGGGATTTACCCTTCTTTATGTTACTCCTGATCTCCTTGATATTTGCATCTTCAATATGAGCTTTCTTGATTTGATTTTGTAGAGTGGGTTGTACTTTCAAAGCAACTAAGCAACCTTCTTCAACCAATTCAAGCTTGAGCTTCTGAAATTCTTCATGCAGTGCTGGCTGACTTTCCTTGATCATTAGAGTATTACAGTAGACCTTTCTACTTAAAGCGTCTGCTGCGATATTAGCTTTGCTCGGATGATAATGGATTCCCATATTGTAATACTTGATCAACTCCAACCATCTTCTTTGCCTCATATTGAGATCATCTTGTGTGAAAAGGTACTTCAAGCTCTCATGGTCAGTGTAAACTTTACAGCGATTACCAATGTGGTAATGACACCATATCTTCAAAGTATACACTACGGCAGCCAACTCAAAGTCGTGAGTGTGGTAGTTTGCTTCATGAGGCCTCAACTAACGTGAAGCATATGCTACTACCTTCCTTTTTTTTGCATCAGGACACATCCGAGATCATGTCGGGATAGATCATTGAAAATATCAAAATCCTTCCGGACATCGGGTAAAATCAACACTGGTGCGGTGATCAAATGCTTCTTCAATTCTTGAAAACTCCGCTCATATTCTGGTGTCTAAGCAAATTTCTTTTCCTTGTTCAACAACTGAGTGAGGGGTCTTGCTATTCTGGAGAATCCTTCTATAAACTGACGATAATATCCCGTCATACCAAGGAAACTTCTGATCTGAGGCACTGCCTTGGGCAACTCCCAGTTGAGCACATCCTTGACTTTGGTAGGGTCGACGGCGACTCCTTCTACAGACATGACGTGTCCCAAGAAAATGACCTCTTTCAACTAAAACTCACACTTACTGAATCTGGCATAGAGTTGATTATCTCTAAGTTTATTTAGAACCAAGTGGAGGTGCTCTTCATGTTCTTCCTCACTCTTAGAGTACACTAGAATATCGTCAATAAAGACAATGATGAATTTATCCAAATATTTCATGAATACTCTATTCATCAATTTCATAAAGTAGGCAGGGACATTGGTCAAACCAAAAGTCATGACCATGTACTCGTACAATCAACACCGGGTCGAGAAATCTGTCTTGGGAATATCCTCCTGACGAATCTTCAACTGATGACAACCTGACCTCAAATCTATCTTTGAGAACACTCCGGTTCCCATCAATTAGTCAAATAGATCATCAATCATGGGCAAATGGCACTTGTTCTTGATGGTGACTTCATTGAGTGAGCGATAATCCACACACATCCGCTGGGTACCATCCTTATTTTCAACAAAGATCACTGGGATCTCCAAGGTGAGAATTTAGTCTGACAAAACCTTTTTCCTACAGCTTCTCGATTTGCTTCTTCAGCTCGACTAACTCGTTAACAGGCAAACAGTATAGTCTCTTGGAAATGGGTGATGTTTTAGGAACTAGGTTGATGATGAAATCTATGTCCCTGTCTGGTGGCATCCCCGGTAAGTCATCAGGAAAGATATCAGAAAAATCTCTGACCACTGGTATATCTTCCAAAGATACAGCATTGACACTGCAGACTAGTGCTCCATCATGCTTTTCTGTGGAGGCTTCAAATTTTACTTTGGTTCCAACTAGACTAGCTAAAGTGATGCTTCTACCACCACAATCCAAAATTGTTTGGTGACAAGCCAGCCAATCCATACCCAAAATCACATCTAAGGATATGGTGTCGATGATTAAGAGATTGGCTAGAAGTTCTACCCCTTCTATGGTTACTTTAACTTTTGGAAAACCTTGATTCGTACTCAACTCTGAACTGGGCGATTGAACCAATAAAATATTTTTAAGAGTCAAAGCCTTTAGCTGATGATTTGCAGCAAAACTCTGAGAAACAAACAAATGCGAAGCTCTAGAATCAAACAAAACAGTAGCAGGTATTGAATTAACTAGAAACTTACCCAGCACGACGTCCGGAGCTGTCTGGGCTTCCTCTATAGTGACATGGTTCATGCGGCCTCTCCCAAAAGGCTGCGGACTTTTGGCTGTTACAACTAGAGTCTGAGGTGCTCCACGTCTTTCTCCTGGCATGGGGGTTCTGGTCGAAGTAGCTCCCGAATTGAATCTTACAGGTGATGGAACTTGCTTTTACGAGCAATTGCTGGCGTAGTGACCCAATTGATGACAGTTGAAACAGGTAATTCCCGTGGCAGGGTTGTTGTTGCCGAAATTGCAAAATCCTGGGGTAGCTGGATGAGGTGCCGTTGAAGGGGTCTTGAATGTAGCAGGAGGAGTGAAATAGACAGGATGTTGCACATTCATTTTAGCTCTCTGTGAGTGACTTTGATGAGCACCATGCTGCATCATCTTCCTTTTTCGAGATTCCTTAAGCTCACGTGAGACTCCTCTATGAGCATGGCCTTATTCACCATGTGCTGAAAATCCACATAGTCGTTGCCAATGACTTGAACCTTCAAGCCAGGGTTGAGTCCCCGCTTGAAACGCTTTTTACGTGCATCATCTGTGGCATCGTCCTCTTGGGCATAACGAGATAGTTGAATGAACTTATTGAAGTACTCACTCACTGACAGGTTTCTTTGCTGCAACTCACGGAACTCATTCTTCTTCATATGTACTATACCATCCGGGACATGAGAGCACCAAAAAGCTGCTGAAAACTTGGTGTAGGTAATAGCTTCTGGATTCTTGTGGACTGCGGTGTAGTTGTCTCACCATTTTGATGCGGTGCCCTCCAGCTGATGTGCGGCGTGCATAACCTTTTTGCGGTCATCACATCGGACAATGTCAAGCTTCTTCTCTGTAGAGCGCAGCCAGCCATCTGCGTATAGGGGTTCAGAAGAGCTGTAGAAGGTAGGTGGCTGTGCCCTCATGAATTCTACCATCTTTGACTAAGGAAAAGCTGTTGGTGGTGATGGTGGTGGTATGGTAGCAGTTTGATTGTTCTGGTTCATGATTGTGACTAAAGCAGTAGTAGTCTGGTTCTGTTGATTCATCATCTGATGCATATTCTGCATCATAGCGTTCATCAACTGTGTCTGAGCTACAGTGAACTGACCCAGACCCTGATCTATTGTTGTGGGTCGGAGGTGGTGGTGTAATGGGATCCGAGGATTCATCTTGACTTGTAGTGAGGTGGGTTAGAACCATCTGCAGCAAATCTTATCGGGTTAAATAGAGGAGAGGGAAAAAGCACAATAGGTGAGAGGGGAAAAGCATAATAAACAAGAGAGAGCAAGGGAGAAAGACAGAAACATCCTAACTGGGGAAAGTCGGTTAAATCCAAAGAACAAATCGCCGGAAAGCTATTAAGAAGCAATTAAATACGACACTAAAGCAAAAGATTCTATTACGCAGACTAGACAATACTAAAACTGAGAAGGGTAATTCTGCTAAAGCACTTCTAATATAATGTATATGGATGGTTGACTTGAAATCAACGATAGATCTTGAAACTTCCAGGGCATCCATCGCTTTGATCGCGAAGGGGTTCGATCATATAGAGATTATTGAGGTGAGAAAGATCAATTCAAATTCAAAAACAAAGTTTCAGAAGAGATAAGATGTAAGAACTTGAGAATGATATGAGGAAAGATTAGAATAAGATGAGAAAAGAATCGAATAAGACGAGAGGACAATAACTATTCATGTTAATAGGTTGTTTGACTTACAAAATAACTTTTGAATTTTTTTGACTAAACGACCATGCTAACTATGGCTACGTCCTACAGTCAATATGGCTCTGATACCACCTCTGTCGGGACCCCGGATCTCCGAATCCAAGACCCTCTGTGTATTCTGAACTTGTCCCATGATCAGTAGCTAGTCCACACAGTGACGTCATTGATGAAATCATATCCATACAGCAAAATATCTAAGAAACAGATAAATTAATATTACTTAGTAGCAAAAGGACCTTCTAGTTAAGTCTTACAGAGTTTGCCACGCCGGGCTTTTATCGACAGAATATAAACTTATAGCGGAACCAAAACATTTCGTGGCGGCCATCCGACATGCCCACAAGCAATCGAATAGAGAACGCGACCTAGTTCGCATGGTCTTCAAAATACCCCTCTTCATAGAACTCCAAGTTCCCTGGTTCTTCTTCGGTGACTGATCAACAAATGACGTATAGCTATGAGTACATAAAGTACTCAGCAAGTCGTTATGAAATGTATGCAAATTGTATTCATGCAAGGCTGAATAAGGATAGCTTCATGGCTATTTTGCAGAAAGTAGCATTGACAATAAATATAGCAAATAGATTGAAAAGCACAATTTAAAAGATTAATACATAAGTAAACAAGTTCTTTGAAACAACTAGTGAACACCCTGTTGACTTCCCTACCATCAACCAGATCTACATACTCGAATCCCAACCAAACGATTTCAATATTTTTGAGAAAATCTACCCCTCGTATGAAATCACCAGGCATTGTCCATAACCGGAGACACGGCTATTTGAATAGTTTTATACTCTGCAGAGGTTGTACAGCTTGACCCACAAGAGATAATCATCTTATAATGTCAGACATTACACGCTTCCGAAAACGTGTGACTAAGTGATTATCACAAGGCTTTTACAAAGTTCTGTTTTGACTTGATTCTACTCGCTAAGGATTCGCCATTCTGGACCCCCTCTTACGCCAATTCAACAACCCAAACAGAACCAAATCAAAACATTGCTGATTAGTTAGCCAGGTCCACCCCACCCTGGACATATGGTTGTACGATATGACCCAGATCAATGGTGCACAAAGTTAAGTCTTTAGTAACTACTCAGGCGAGGCAACTACATCCTAAAATCATCTCCTTTACTGCACGATCAATCGCCTGAGTATGAAATCATTTTCGGTTCAATCCTGACCAAATGGCAACCCTTGCCATGGCATAACAATTTTAATAACAGTGGTCGCGCCATAATTCTGTATATCATTAAGTCCGATTTAATCATTATAGAATGCATGCTTATGAATCGTATCATACAACTAAAGTATGGCTAAGCATTATACGATACCCATGTTGGTACTAAAATATGCCCAACTAAAATTAACCCAACTTATGGTGTCCAATGATATATGTTGTTCACAATTATTCAAGGAGGCATATCGACAATTGGGTAATTAACTATTCCCAAAAGCAATTATTATACAATTAGCAATGCATGTTGATATAAAACAATATAATTTTATAAAATAGGTACGATATAATCAAAGGTCTACGACTTGCCTTCGTTGAAGGTTTGATAAGCTTCTGTTGACTAGTCCGAGAATTCTTGGGGAACGCCGGAATCTACACGCGTGAAAAGAGCCAAATAAATACAATAATTCCAAATCAAATCCAAAAAGTATTAAATTAGAACTAAAATAAAAGTACTAAATTTAAATGAATTTAGAAATGAGAATCGATGGAATTAGAGTCCGTATGAGGGAGAACGAACGTCTGGAAGGTCGAAAACACATGAAATGATAGAAATTGGGAATATTTAGATTTTGTGGAATTGATTTTCTAAAGGAAAATCGATTTTCGGTGTCATGCTGATGTCAGCACAAGAATTACTTTTTCGTCTGATTTTTTTTCTATAGGAAAGAGGGGAAAACACGTCAGCGATGATTGGGCTGCCACATGGGCTCTCGGCGCTAAGGTGGTGTGATGTGGCGTAGACGTGGCGGCGCTAAATTAGCTCGGGCGGCGGTGGTGTGGGGACCAAGGGTCGTCAGAGTTTGGCTTCACGTCGACCAGTAGCAAGGAGCGCGCTAGGAAGAGGAGAGTGAAGGGAATACAGGGCACCCCATGGCAGTGGCTAGCCGGCCAAGAATCGACGGCGGTGAAGCGCGGGTGAAGGCGGTGGCAGCTCTCTAGTGAGTCTTCGGCGGAGATCGAGGGAGCACTGTGTAGCGCATGGCGAGGCGAAGCTAGGATGCGGACGGAGTCGCTGAAGAAGCTTCTACGTCGACGCAATCGCTGGAGGAAGGAGGCTCGGCCGTGAGGCTTCAATGGTGAAGCACGGCGAGGATAGAGGGAGATGGAAGGGGAGAGTAAGGGGGATAGGAAGAGGATAGAGCGGCGAGATACCGACCGGAGGTGGAGGTTGGGTGGAGGGTGGTGCGGCCGGCACCAAGGAAGAAGGGGAGGAGGTTGGGTGGCGCGGCTCCGGGTGAGAAAATTGAGGAAGGGGAGAAGGGGAGGAGAAAGAGGGGTAGAGGAAGCTTTGCCATGCTTTAAATAGGGGAGAAAGGGAGATGAGCGGCACAGGATGGCGATGAACGGAGCAGGGCAGGTGGGATGGCACGGGCTGCGGCGTACGGGTAGGCGGAGGTGGCATGGCGGTGCGTGGCGCATGCACACTATGAGGTAGCACGCGGGCAACATGGCTCATGGCGCGAGCGGCAGCGAGGCATGGCATGGCGCTCGCACGGTCGAGGTGGAGGCGTGGTACTCGAGGAAGAAGAATAGGAGGGAGGTGGGAAGCGGGCTCAAAAGCGCATGAGTTGGGCCGGGGATTCAGCCACGGGAGATTAAAAAGGGAAACGGGTCGGAGATCTTCGGCCCGAAGCAAAAAGAGTTTTTTAATCTAATTTTTGATTTACAGAAATACAAGAAATTCGAAAAGGCTTTTATAAAATAGTAAATAAAGTCCAAAAATTCCAGAAAAACACACATAAATCCCTTGAATGAAATTGAACTTATTAAAATTATTTACAACTTAAAGTTGGCAGTTAATTTTCCACATAAATTATTTTTAATTTTAGGAAAATAGGAAAACCCTTTATAAAATCCAGAAAATTCAAGATATTACTAAAAACATTATTTTTGACTTTAAATACCAGAAAACCCAAACAATCCAATTTTGAATTAATTGAAGTTTGATTTATTCGTATTAAATTGCTTTTTTAAATTTCAAGTTGCTTTAACAATTCAATAAAGATCAAATGGTTATTAGTATTATTATTATTTTATTTTGAAAATTTTCTAAAAGCCCTGAAAATAGGGATGTTACAATAATTAAATTGAGATATGCATTCACTTGTGATTGTTCGTGCAATAGAGAGCAGCAGAGAAAGGGAGATAATAAGCAGGGCTTGTGAGGGGGAGAAGTGGAAGAAAAAGGAGGAGGAGAAGAAGATATGTGTACCTTTTGTATTGTGGAAGTTGCAACTGTCGTGTGTGCACGATTCTTCGTAGCTTGCAACCGCTGGGCACTAGGCATTTTGAACGAATGGTCCTCGCAGTCAAGGTGGCAGTTTGGCGTGTCAGCTGACCACCACTCCACCTAGGACGCCATCACTGGGGAGATGGATCGGGAGGATGGGAAAGGTGATGCGACCATAGGGGAGAGGGGATGCGCCATAGGGGATATTATGCGGCACGCAAGGCAAGGCAAGGGCGGGCGGGGCGAGGGGTGGGCGGCTCGGTGGCTTGCGGGGGCGAGGGTTGATGGCGGCCGAGGGCGAGGGTTGAGGGAGGCTCACGTGGGTTAGGCGGCGAGTGCGAGGGCGAGACTGGCTCGACGGTAGGCGGGAGCGAGGGGTGGCTGGCAAGGGCGAGACCGGCCGGTGGTGGGCTAGAGAGAGGGGTGGCGATGATTGCGGCGGCGAGCGAGGGGGCGGCTAAGGTAGTGAGCTGTGAGGGTGGCGAAGAGATAATGTTGGGTGGCTTTTTTTCCATTTTTTTGCGTGAGCTGTGTGGGTGGGTGGGTGGGGAAGCAACGGTTTTCTTTGGCATGTGCACTCTTAGTGGGATGATCGTTCACACAAGCGCGGGGTAAACTCCAAATTATAGTAGTTAAGATATCCCTAATTCAGTTCAAGCAACAGTAGTTTCCCCTTGTTAAGCAATTTTGAGTTCCCTTGTGGTTGCAGAAGAAAAAAAAAAGACATCTCGTCATGGAAGAGAAAAGTAAAATTGCTCACAAGAAAGCAGCTTTATGGAGATTTTTTTGAAACAATATTATTTTAAAAAAAATTACAAAATAAATAGTCATTTTATTACAAAAATAGGTTACTGCCGCCATTTGAAATAGCGAAAGGATACTGTTGTCATTCCAAATGGCACCAGTAGCCTAGGCAACGACGCCAGTAGGCTAGAATAGTGCAAAGAGGTCCTTCGCCATTTCAACTGGCGACAGGGATCTCTGCCTGTTTTTTTACTGTCTATTTTCGACCATAAATTTTGTGAATAAATCACAATGATATTACAAAACATTCAGCATGGCGTCATCATATTTTTTATCGACAAATCACAATGATATTACATAACATTCAACGCAACGTCCTCACATTTTTTGTCAACAAATCACACTGATATTACAAACCATTCATCACAACGTCATCACCTAGTTTTTCGACAAATCAAAGTGATATTACAAAGCATTGGGCACCACATATTTCAACAAGATGAACTTTTCCCGTGGACGCGACCTCAAAGTCCGCCATGTCGACCGCCTTGAGTGGGGCGGTCAGATGAGGTCCCCACGGCGATGTCCGGACTGCCGATGTCTCCTTCGTCCTGTGGATTTATTGTAGGGCATTTGTAACGTCCCGTTTCTCTTAGGTTCTCGCCTAGTTTTCAAAATAAAAGTAACTATTTGGTTTTGATGAGAGTTCAAAGCTTAACTTGAGTTTTCAAAAGAGCTTTAATGGATTAAACCCAAACTTGAACTAAATCGGTTCGGTGCCTTGCTGTTTATTTGGAGCTTGCTCGTTCTCCCTCTTTCTCTCTGTGTGCCTTTGTGTTTGATTTTCTCCTTTCCAGACCTCTTTTATGTCTAGAACTCTTTTCTCGTTCTCCCTCCCTGTTTCTGACCTCCCTGTACACCTCTCCACGTTTGTGTCAACTCCTTGAGTCCATTTGGGGTGCCCTTGGCATCCTTTTGAATTCCCTGTGCCCTCTCGGACCTCCCCCGTGGACCTCTCACCTCTCTTTGAACCCCTCCTGAGTTCACTTGGGCGCTCCTGAGTTCTTCTAGACCTCCCAGTGCCCTGTTGGAACCTCTCTCGAATTCCTTCCAAATTTCATCGGACCTCCTTGAGTCCCTACAAGCCTCCCTTTGTCCTCTTGGACCTCCTCTCAGGTCCGTTAGGACCTCCCTTACCTATTTAGGATCTCCCGTGTTCCAACAGACCTCCCTTGCTTTGGTTTCTGCCGAGGATCCACTCTAGTTTGTGTTTCAAAACTCCTTGATCTCTCAAAGCCAAGCTTGGCTTTGTTTCCTTTGGACCTCCCAGTGGACCTCCCGCTCATTTGTAACCCCGAGTCCCTCTGGACCTCCTTGTATCCATATGGACCTCCTTGTATCCATATGGAACTCCTTTGGACCCTCTCTGCGTCCCTTAGGACCTCCCTAGTTGAGATCTCGCCGTTAGGACCTCCTCTCTGAGATCTTAACCGCCGACCTCCCCTTGTTGAGATCTCGCCGTTAGGACCTCCTCTCTGGAGATCTTAACCGCCGCACCTCCCCTAGTTGAGATCTCGCCGTTAGGACCTCCTCTCTGAGATCTTACCCGCTCGAGACCTCCCCTTGTTGAGATCTCGCCGTTAGGACCTCCTCTCTGGAGATCTTACCCGCCTGACCTCCCCTTGTTGAGATCTGGCCGTTAGGACCTCTTCTCTGGAGATCTTAACCGCCCTCCCCTTGTTGAGATCCCGCCGTTAGATCTCTTCTTTGGAGTCTTAGGACCTCCTCTGTTGAGATCTTAGGACCTCCTCTCCCGAGATCTTAACCGCCCTCCCTTGTGTGGAGCTACCGTTAGGATCTCCTTTTAGAGATCTTAGCCGCCTAGATCCTTCCTGTTGGATCTAAAGGTCCCGACCTCCTTAGATCCAAGACCTCCTTAGCACTTGAACCCACGTTGGCTCCTGCGGTCATACCGCTTAAGGCTTTGCCTTCATCACCTTAGGACCGCTCGATGTCGCTCGATGGCTCGATCCTAAGGGCACGCTCGCTTGGTCCGAACGTCCCTTTCCTCCTAGCCGTCCGATCTAAATCAGACGGCCTAGTCCTCACGACCTGCTCGCCGATCCGAACGGCCCCTTTGTTTTGTGCCATCCGATCTGATCTCGACGGCCTCACTTTTTCTCACAAGATCCTTGCCTCCGCGGACCTCCTTGGTCTTTGAGATCTTGATCGTTAGACCTCCTTTTGGAAATCTAGCCGTCAGACCTCCTCATCTTTGATCGGGACCGCTAAGGTCCTCCTCTTTGAGATCTTGATCGCTTAGGACCTCTTCCCGGCTATTTTGCAAGGACCACCTCCTAAATCCTTGCTTTGGTCTTTTTGTAAAGACCACCTCCTAGTCCAGAGTATCCTTTTGATCGGGACCTCCTCGTTGAGCCTTGAGGACCTCCCTGCCTAGGACCTCCCTTGAGTGCTTTGGACCTCCCGTCCGGGACCTCCCTTGAGCGTTTTGGACCTCTAGTCCAGACCTCCCGTGGTTGTTCGCAGAGACGACCCTTGCGGTGGGCCACCTCTTTGACCAAGATGGTGCACCCTTTGATCGGCCCCACTTGCCACCTCACTCAAACTTGTAATTATTGCTCTTGCCTCGTAACTCAGGCGCATTTAATAGGTGTTGGGTCGCATTAAATGCGCCACATCCGAGGTGCCTTATTTTAATTCTTTAAGGGCAAGCCCCGCCCTAGCAATTCCGATTGCCAACACGTCATTGAACATCTTTCTTGGTGCACTCCACCAACTCGCTATATATAGCCCGGGTGGCAAACTCTGCAACCTTTTGCTCACTTGCCCACCTTGCTCTGCTTTGTTCGCTCTCGGCTTGTGCTCTGAGCTTCACCAAGAGTGAGCCGAGGAGTTGGCATCTTCTCCGAAGACCTCCTCGCGGATTTTGCCGGTCTTTTGCTTAAAGGCCACCCTCTCTTGCCTTGGACCTCCCTTGTTGTTCTCGGGCACTGCTTATCCGGTTTTGCTAAGTTTTGTTTAAGTTCTTTTAGTTTTCTTTTGAAGTTCATTGGCCTAGTGTGGTTTTGCTTATTTGGTTTTCTTGCGAACGTGTAGATCACGAGTTTGAGGAGATCTTGGACCCAACTCTCTCTAATGAAGGCTCTCCACTACTTGACCAAGGCAAGCCACAGACCTCCTTTTGATCATTTTGAACCCAGTCTTGTAAATGTATTTTGGTTTTACTTTATCATGCATGGCTATGTTTATAAGAAAAGGTTTGGGCTGTAGTTACTTTCCTACTTGCTGTTATGCCTCCTTTGTTCTTTGCCCCTTTTATGTTGTTATGTTCACCTTGTGAGCCCTAGGATGGCTTTTTAGTTGGTATTTCTTGTTATTTGCCAACATGGGGCCGTATGTTATGTATTGCTTCGCCCTAGAAATCGTGGGATTGTGAATCACGTTTCATTCCTAATAATCTTGACTAATGAACTATGGAACTTGTGGTCGGTGCCATTTGTTAGCGACCTATGACAGATGCCTAAGTTGTGTTGATCGTGGTGAGAGGCCACTTTGTTAAAATCAACAGCCAAGACTGGGTGGTCTTTTGGCATGGGTAATTACAAAAGGTTTTGCTGAGGCAAGAAGGCAGGGAGTGAGTAGCGGGTGCTATGCACATCTGGGTTTGTGGAAGTCTTGCCTTAGCACAATTAAGGGCTTAACTTTGTGTCTATTGGTCTGGGCCAAACAGTGCAACCACAAGATCATTTTATGGGGATGGTCTCAAAATGAATAATTAGCAATGAGGTGGCTTGGGGCTGTTGTGGTGGAGCGTGTGATTCGTTGGCGCAAGAGGGCACCCCATAACCTCATGGATTTCTAGACCACGGGAGGATTATAAACCTTAGCGGCGCAAAGTCGAGTCAGGCCAAAGCTTTGTAAAGGCCTTGCAAGGCTTTCTAGACCGCCACCTTCGAAGTGAGCAAGGGTGACCGGAACCCGCCCCGCTAGAGAGATCGTGGATTGTGGGTAAAGTTGTACACCTCTGCAGAGTGTAAAATCTATTCGCATAGCCAAGTCCTTGGTCATGGACATGCTCAAGGAAAATGGTGCAAGGGTAGTTGTTTCAAAAATTTGTGCCATCGACACTTCAGTGAGATGCCTTAGCTTTGCCTCAAGAGACCTTGGCCGGCTCAGAGGGGTCGTGGTTGGCTCGGGTAGTGGCCTGTGGTTCGGACATCCGGAGTGGGTGCTCTAGAGTGGTTTTGGTGAGGACTGTCACGGTGTGACCGCACCTCCCCATTTTGTTGTGGAGGTGAGTTGGTGCTCACTCCACTCTTTCAAACATCAAATTTATTATGTACTATTGTTTTACCTTGCTACTTTTCAATCTATTATTGTTATTATTGTCAAAACCTGGCTTTGCGCAAACTAACCATACAGCTCTCATTTGGTAAGCCTTTGCATGAATATTATTGCATAATTGCTCCCTGTGGCTTGCTGAGTACATTCAAAGTGCTCATGGCTCTAAGCCTTGTGTCAAAGCAGATTACGAAGATGACCAAGTGCAGGGCAGTGCAGACCTTTTTGAGGAGGAGTTCTTCGACGATCCAGCTGCCTAGGACGTCCTCCACCCGACAGCCTGTGGTGCTTGTTGGATGGCTTTCACGTGCTTTTGGTGTTGGAGCCTTAGAGCTCCTTGTTGCCAGTTGTAAGTCCTTGTTGGTTTTGTAAGCCCTCAGTGGCAGACCTCTTGTTAACAAGCTTGACCATAAGGTCCTGTTATATATTAAGTTTAATTTGTCTGCTTCATCTTTGTGTGACCACGTGGTTGTGATATTAGCTTGTGTTCTTGTGTGAGCTAGCTTCTGATGTCCTGGGACTAGCTCGGATGCATGTAAGCGGGACCTCCAGGAGGTCCCATCGACTTAGCTCGAGGTCCCGTCTGACCTCTCTAGTGATGTACCGGAGACGCTACTGGGGGTTATGGGCCAAGACCTCCAGAGGTCTTAAAGACCTCTGGGAGGTCGGTGGCGAGCCAAGACCTCCAAAAGGTCCTGAAGACCTCCTGGGAGGTCCTGGCAGACCTCCTTGGGAATGCACCGAGCGGTGCTACCACTCCTCTCTGTGGTGGCACCGCAGCGCAAAAAAAAAAGGTCCTCCCGGACCTCTTGCGGTGCATCACAGGGTGGGTCGTCACAGCATTTCTTGAAGGTGTGTCCAGACTCCCAGCAAATGGAGCACTTCTTCATACGACGTCTGACTTCTGCTTCGTCCATGTTGTTCCTGATACGTCGTACATGTCGCCGGCCAACCTTTCCTTTCAACCTACCATTGTCCGCGGCCCTAATAAGTTGCTTCTAGGTCGGATGGCCAGTGAAATGGCCAACCACGCCGTAACTATACAGCTCCGCACTCCAGGTTTGCATCACCTCCTCCTTGTTGAAATAATCAGAGAGGTACTAGCCGGGATAATACGTCACCGTCGAACATGCGGCCATGACATGTGAGCAGGGCCTATGCAGAAGAAAAGGCTTGCTGTAAGTGCATACGCAATTAGCGCGGCGTAGTGTGCACTTGTGGGTGATCCTTTCACGGTTCGTCTCGCGGCTTCCTTTATCCCTCATAGTATATTGAAGCAAAACTCACTTATGCCCATCTTGAATGCCTGATGCATTTCACCCTTCTTACTCTTCTCGTCCATGTACTTAGTGATCATGACGGAGTACAGTACTCTATCATTTGCTATGACGAGTGACGCGTTATTGCTTCTGTCAACAAAGTAATTTATGGTACCGCGGAGAATTGCCTCCATAATACCAACCAAAGAGAGGCACCTTGCGCCACGCATGATCCAATTGTACACCACGGCTAGATTGGTTGCCATGACACCATATCGAGCACCACCTCTGTCATATAGCTATGACCACTTCTTAGGCTCGTGCTCAATCCAGTCTGTGAAGCATTTCACCTGCGCCCCCGTCTTCCTCGCCACACTAGAACCATCTGTGGGTAGCTATGACAGTGCTTCGGGGGCCTGGTCAGCGCTTGTAGCAGCCTTTTTCGCTGCTTCCCTTCTGTGCGTCTGGGTCAGCTCATCTAGAATCTTCTAGAGTGTGTCTAACTTTTGTTGTTGGTTCTGATTGCACGACCGTTTGAACAGGTTTATGAAGTCCTTGTTTTGGAACTACTTGTAGAAGTTTGCACCCAACTGCCTCATGCATCACTTGCTCTACGGATCCACCCATGGAAGTGGTTTGTTCTCTCCTTGTTGTAGCTGAGTTATTGCACTCAGCAGACCTGCATGCCGATAATGTATGACGCATACGTTAGGACCCTGTACAATAGAAATCTTCAAATTCCTCAGGAACCACAATCAGCTGTCCATGTTCCCGCTTTCAACGAATGCGAATGCCACGGAAAAAACTTGATTGTTCCTGTCTGTTGCTATTACAGTCAGTATGTGGCCCTTGTACTTTTCATTCAGGAATGTGCCATCTACGCACAAGATTGGACAGCAGTACTAGAATGCATTGATGCATGGACCAAAGGCGAAGAATGCTCGCTTCAGTGCCCTCTTATTGCCCCACTTCGGATGCGTGAAATCTTTAATGTCGACATGAGTGCCGGGATTCCTGTCTTGTATGACTCGGAGTTGGCCAGGGAGGTTGTGGTAGGAGTCCTCGAACGTATCGAACCTTGATTCTACTGCCTTCTGTTTTGCCATCCACGCCTCGGCGTAGCTGATGGTACTGGAACTTTGCCTCAATCGCCCGAATGATGGATTGTGGCTCAAAATCTAGATTATCCACGATCTCACCGTACATGATGTTCGCGATGAAGCCTGATGACAAGTTCTTGTTGGACTGCACTGACTCAGCGACGACACATGTATAAGGGACCACTATAGAGCATTTTCAGTAGGTGCCCCACTTAGGCTGAAATGCGTACACTCACCAAGGGTATCCCTCTATGTCACACTTCACATCGTAACATCTTGGGTTAGACTTGACGACTGTAAATGTACGTCGCACTGACAAGGCCCAAAATTTGATCGCCTCCTACACGGTCTCCTTGCATTTGTACATAGCTCCTTGCCTAGCCTCGCTCTAGTCGTACTCCCATGACACACAAAAGTCTTCACTAACGACGAGGTTGTCGAACTGGTATATGTTCCACTCGGATGGAACCGCCTGTTGTTCCACAACATCCTCATCTTCAGATCCTTCATCTTCTGATAATGCCATGTAGTCCTAGTCTTCGAGATTCATCCTTTGGACTAGGGCTTCCAATTCCTCACCCTCGTTAGCAAGCTCACTAGTTTGCCTGACTGAAGGAGCTCCTTCTACAGGGTCTTCATCGACATGATCAGCAACTCTCGGATCTTCGGTCATTGTGTGCGCCGTGCTGTGGCTAGAGTCCTCGACTTCTTCTTCGGCATCACCACCCGTCCACCCCCTTCTTGTTCAGTCATTAATGCAGGAGTGGACTAGGCATATGCCTAGGCCAGAAGGATCAAATCCCACCGTTCCTCACTCTCCCTGCATACATATGATTGCCATGACCTTGTTCTCTTGAGCTGCACTAACTCCTAATATGTGCCCTGTGGTGCTAGGTTGGCAAGATAACTCAATCTCGGATAATACACAGTATGGTCCAAATCGAATGTGTGAAACAATCACTGCATCATAGCGCCCCATGTATGCTGCTCTTCTTGTTAGGGTCACGGTTGCCGATTGGAAATAACGCAAATCAATCCCCTCGGGACCCTCAAGAATAGTCCCCTGACCGTAGTAAATTTTGAAATTGGTGGCGTCCGACATATTTGACGTACTGCACTGTAAACAAGATTTCCACGATTAACTACATATCTAAAACTAAACTACCCACTGAAAAGAATTATGTACAACATACTACACTACATAACCATACATCTAAAACTATGTAAGCCATTCAGTTAAAAAAAATTACCTGAAAGGTGGATGACCGAACAGGCAACGCTTCACTAGCTTCTCTTCCCCCCTCTACTCCTCTCTGCTCCTCTCCCTTCCCTCCCCTCTTTCTCTTTTTGCTGAATAAAAGTGAGTTATTCCAGAATTTTATGGTCTTTTATAGAGTAGATTGTGTCGCCATTTGGAATGACGACAACAACTTGCGGATCCCTATCACCATTTGAAACGGCGATAGGGTCCTGTCGCCAGTTGGAGTGGTGATAGGTCCCTATCACCATTTCAACTGTGAGAGTGACCTCTCTGCACTGTTCAAGTCCATGTCGTCATTCTCTAGACTACTGCCGAAATATGGAATGGCGATAGTAGACTAGTTTTGTAAAAAAATCGACTATTTATTTTTATAAATTTCTTTTAAAATAATATTATTAAAAAATCCTTTCATGCACCCCTGTACATGATTTTGGAGACTTTGGCTTATTGATCACAAAAGAAAGCATCGCTGGATTGCCGCTATTCATATCTATTGTTTGAAGAAATAGTCAAATAGTAAGTTGACTGTTGTATTTTTCTATGGCTATTTAGTAATTTCTTATTTTGAGAAAAGAAGAAATAGAAAAGTAAAATAAAATGGAGGGGCCCACTTGTCATTGTGATGAGGGGAGGGATAAGGTTTGGAGACCTTGTCTCCAACCGAAGAGAGCAAGGCATTCGGGTGCATGGCTTTCGGCCTAGCGGCGGTGTGAGCGACTCGGGCAAGCGGTTCGGGCGGGATGCGCATTGGTCGTTGGCGACGGCAGCGCATGGCCTCCTGCTCTTCAAAAGTCAGCTCCTTCTTACTCTTTTCTTTTTACCCAAAATATAGTGAGTTTTTCCCCTTTTTGTGGTTCTTCATCTCCTCCGGATTTGGCTTTGGTTTTGGGGTTTTGGGCTTTTGGAGCTCCTGCGACACCATCTGTGGTGAGGTTCGAAACCTTCTTCCTTGCGCATCCTGCCGGTTCCCTTCTTGCGCCCTTTCCCTGTTGGGTGTTCTGTGAGGAAACTTGGCACTTGCGCATTTGTGGCTTTGTTTCGGTCGGCTCTGGCTTGGTCTTGGTGAGGAAGAATGATTCGGTTTCTGGTGATTGGTGCTCCGTGGTTACATTCGGTTGGTGCATTGTGATTGGGTTTTGTGCGGCATTTATCTGTACCTCGACTTTGCAATTTGGTGTGTCCCGAATTACGAATCGACATTGTATCTCGGACACCCTCGTCTGTTCAAACGCGGCACAGCGGGACGATTAGTTTTCTGAGTCAGCGCCTTCAGCACACCTTGCCCAGTTTACCGTTCGGTGGCTTTTAGTGCCATCCGCATCATGAGTATCGTTGATTTCTATTTTGTGCATCACTTTACCAAACTGAGTTGTGCTAGTTGATTCCGTAATCCTGACTAGTACCGGGAGACATGGTTTAGTACTCTTGTGGGCTCGGATTAATGCTCGATGAGGATATTTGTCATATAATGAAATTGGTTTGATAAACTAGATCAGACTCGAGCTTATTGCATTGCTTACTGTTGTCATTTCATCTCATTCTGTCAAGTTCTGTTATTTTCAGTTGTTCAGTTGCTTTGAGCCTACTGGACTGAATTAAATTGTGCTGCGTGACTTTGTTGGTCTACTGTCAGCCGATAGACTTTCAAGCTACATCTTGTGATCTTTTAGCTCTGTTAGTCATTTTCTTCTCGGTTGGCTGAAATGCTATAATGCTGATTCTGTTATCGCTTGCACTGTTATACAAATCTGATTCTCAGTTGGCTGAAAATATAACTTGCTGTTTTGAGATAATTCTTGACATATTAGTAAAACAATCTTTTGAGCTCAAAGTCTGATTTTTGGTTGTCATATCCAATTTGTGAAGAGTATAGACAACGATAGCGATAAGACCAAGATTTTATCTTGAGCAGCCCGACATCTAAGAGCAATAAAGAACAATCTAAATCTGAGCATTTTGTTGATTTCTTTTGTTGTTAAGATCTATCTTTTCAGCATTTTATCATGTTTAATTGACATGAAGATATTGCATGCTTATATAATATTTCTATCATTTAAATGTTGCTGGGATTATATTTTAATTATCGTAATTTATGCTAATATTAATTCTATGTATTCGCTAAAACCGCTAACCACCCGCACCCATCACTTGTCTATTCGTTTCACTGTTGACCAATCTATCAGGAAATGCATGTGCATTAACATTTGTGTAGGTTTTTAGTGGAGTATGGAAACGCATTTTGGAGAGCTATTAGATTCTTCATTGGTGGATGCGTTGTCGAGCAGGATCACACTATTGTTAGCTTGTTCAGCCATGTTTCAATTCTGGCAACTAAAGTGCACAGCAGTACTCCCTTACCGAGGCGAGCAGTTTTGAGTTTCTTTGCAATTACACGATAAACGACATCTCATCTCATCTCATCTCATCAAGGAGTGGGGAAGGGAAATGGCCCACGAAAAAGCAGCTTTCTTTTGTCAGTATCCACAGCAGAGTCGATGTCTACCTCGAGCTCGAGATCTTAGTCTTAGCCACAGAAGCGAAGCGAAGCCTTGCCAGTTGCCAGCTTGCACCTATTACATCAGTCGTGTCCATGGAAATGCATGTGCATTAACGTAGTCAGAAGTGCTTACGTCCCGCTTTGCGTGCATGTGTTTGCGTGTGCATGTGTTGATGCAATAGAAGCTACGGCGAAAGGTATAACTAAGATAAGAAGATATCTTGTAGTATCTAGATCGCATTACGAGCTCGTTCAGTTTCCTGTCTACACGTGCGGGTACACATGGGCGAGATATTTTGACACTTCCAGAAATCGGTTTCCACTCACGTATGGGATATTTCTCGTCTTCTTTTGATCTCCGACTACTGGCTATTCATTCAAGTTTGCTTTTTGAACGGTGTCTGATTTTACGGTACATTAAAATATCACTGTAACATAAAGTCTGGGCTATTGGATCTTAATCGGACGGTTAAGATATACTTCAAATATACTGCACGATTCATTCTCTGTATCTTGACCTCTAATGCACAGGATCTTCCTCCCTTCCCAAGTGAGCCTAAAAGGCCAAGAAATCACTCCAAAGAACAGCCTGTTCGGTTCAAAGCATGAACTTTTGCATGGTCGATCTAGCAGCCACGAGACAATTCTAAAAATCCTAGATAATTTCTGGACGAACCCGTAAAGTACGTAATTCATTGACAAAAGATGGTAGCGTAGATTTCTCCGGTTGGTTTCTCGGTTCTTCCTTCAATTCCTACGAAGATCCCCTTTTTTATGGCAATATCCTCCCGCCTATCCAAAAAGGTTAGTGCTAGACCCAACAACAATCTGATGACACAGACCGAATCGGGTCCGCATCAAAAGCCCACACAGCACGACGCATTCTCACTCCCCGCCACGTCACGCCTTTTCCCCCAAACCCTGCAACGGCAACCGCTACCATATGTGGGAAGCAAATTTGCCAGGTGAGACCCTCACCGCATGGCCGTTGATCCGCTTCTAATCATCCCAGATGGACGACGGGATGGGCCCCTCGCCGTGACCCTCCCTCACTCAATTTCCTTCCCCATGTGTGGACCCGCGTGTCATCCCCTAGGAAACACCAGAGGAGGTAGGGAAAACTGAAAAGAGGTAGGCCCCGAGAAAGAAAAAAAAACATATGGCCAGAAAATTTCGGGAATTTTGTAGCGCCAGCCCGAGCAGCTTGTGGCCAGGAGCCGCCCATTTGTGGCAACAAAGCGAAGGCCTCGTTCGTCAACTTGCCGCGCCTAGCGACGCGACGCGTGGCACGCACCGAGGCGGCCTCTCGACCGATTGCACTAGTGGGGTCGACGTGCCATAAAGCGCATCGAAAGTTCACCTGCCTTGCTCGATCGCTTTTCATTATCCTCTCCGATTCACTTCGCTTCGCGCTGTTAAATCCCTCCCGTTCCGCGCTTTTTTTTAATCCGTCCACACGGTTCCGTCGCTTCAGGCGCTCCGAATTTTAGAGGCTGGGGATGGGGATACTTCCCCGATTTTTAATGGCTATAAAGTTTTTTATTCCCAAATGGAAAGAAAAGCACAAGCTTTTGTTGGTCTAAAACCGTTGGATTCTTAGCTTCCTTTCCTTGTGATAAGGTCCGAGATATTTTGTTTCGTCCGGATGTCTTCTCATGTTTTATGATGCTTGTCCATTGAATTGATATCTAGCAAGTTGAAATTGCGTCGGCCGTTAATTATAGTCGTCTATCAGTTCAAACCTGTTTAGAACGTAAAAATTCCATATAAAAAGATGGAAAAATTGGCTACAGGGCACTTCAGATATGTGTTATTTGCCAACGGACACTGAAAAAACGTGGTACAGCTAGAAGACACCGCAAAAACGTGTAATTTTACCACAAGACATCAAGAGCACTATTATATCATTTCCAGGCTTGAGGGAGAGAGAAAATTTCGAAAAAGACTCAGATGCCCTCGCTTGTTTGCCTCCAAAGAAGAACACATCTCACACATCCACTCACCGACAATTTGACCCACATGGCGCCCACTGCAAGCCCCGATCTCCGTGGCCGTCGCAGAGTTGGAGCTAGCGGACGATTGCCACGAGATCTTGGCCCGCCATGAACGTGTTGATGATGGACGACAGAGCAAAGACCACCTCTACGTCTCGCCCTAGATCCCGATTCTGTCTCGAAGTGGATGGCGAGGACCGAGGATGTCGGAGTAGCCGCTTCCGCTTCGACTGGCGTACCCAAACGTAGCTTGCAAGAACTCCTTCATGATGTGGGACTCGTCGGTGGCGACGACGTAGTCACCGGGCTTGTCCTGCTGGTAGCATGAGCCACATTGCCTCGACGTAGTACCGGCGAAGCCCGAGCCTTGCGGCGGAGAGGTTGCCGAGAAGACCTTGGTCCGAGGCCGACCTTGATCGCGCCGACGGCGCGGTGATCTTGCGGGTGACGGTTTCGCCACATGGCGAGGACTCGTGGTTGAAGAGCACGCCATTGCGGCGAAGAGCCGTAGGGCTCGCGGTAGTTGACGGTGTACCAAATCAAGGCGACCTTTGCGGCGGCAGAGGAGCGAGGATGGAACAGGTGTCTCGCTCTGCGGCGATGGCGTGGAGCCGAACATCTCACGAGATCCCGCCGGTAGTAGCGAATGGGCTTGCAGCGACGCGCGGCGGCGAGGAGGCAGAGGCGAGCGCTGCAGCGAGCGTGCAGGAGGTTGTTGATGCTTGGCGGATCTGAAGCGTGAGGTCGCTGATGCTTGGCGGGTGGGGCCGGAGGAAGGAGCCGGAGGAGCTCGTGTTGACGCGCGAGGCAGAGAAGAAGGGCCGGCGACGGCGGCGAGGAGGCAGAGATGGAGGCCGCAGCGAAGCGCGAGTAAGGTCGCCAAGCTTGGCGGGCGGGAGCCGGAGGAGCTCATGTTGACGCCATGCGAGGCGGTGAAGAAGGGCCCATGACGGCGGGCGAGGAGGCGGAGGGCGGAGGCCAGCGAAGCGCAGGCGAGGTCGCCGATGCTTGGCGGGAGCCGAGTGAGCTCGTGTTGACGCCGCGAGGCGTAGGTAGAAAGGCCCGGCGACGGCATGGAGGAGGAGGCAGAGGGCGAGGCCAGGAGCAGGCGAAGTCGTCACGATGCTTGACGGATCTCGAGTGAGGAGAGGAGAGAGAGGATCGAGCCGAGGCGACAAAGCAGCACAGTCAGTCGGGGAGTTAGCGAGAGTGGCGTCTTGGCGCGAGTTGGCGAGGGCGACGGCGCGCCAACGACTCGACGTGTTGATAGAAGAGGAAGAAAGAGGAAAAGGGAAGAAGAAGAGAGGTAGAATGAGAAAGGGCAAAATAGACAATTCACGTGCTTTCTCTCTCTCTCGACCAAAATAATAAAATAGTGCCCTCGGTGTCCTACGGCAAAATTACATCTTTTTGCGATGTCTTACCGCACCATACGTTTTTAGATGTCTGTTGGCAATAAGTGAAATAGGCCGTGCCCTGTAGCCAATTTTCCCTAAAAAAATTCATTCTCTACATAAATTTAGAAAACATTCAGGATGTTTGTAAATAAAGACGCGAAATTTACACGGTTAGCGCGTGTGATTGCTTAAATGGTGTTGTGTGTTTGATTTCAGGCTCCCTCTAATAAGTCACCAACTACAATTAGTGAGATGGAACCCTAAACATGGGATGAACAAAATGTTAGGACTGCACGTACTGGAATAACATCAACTGGCAACTCGCTAATACTACCATATTTGATTGGATTGATTAGGGCGCAAAAATAACAAACCTTAGCGAGAATATCCGGTGCTACCTGGGTATTACCTATGTATAAAAGTTTTCAAGAAATCCTAAAAACTTGGGAGATGTAGGGGAGGCTGTATTCTACAACCATGTAAAATTTTAATAGCAAACTCTGTTGAATTTGAGAGATACTAAAAAAAGACAAATTCGGTATAAATAGTGATTTTCACTGTTTGTCACCATTTACATTCGATGTTTGTCACTTTCATATCATCCAAATGCGACCGATTTTGATCTTGAACTGTATAACATGTTGTCCCCTACATCTACTATTTTTTCAGAAATTTGTAAGAATTCTTTATACATAGTTAATATTAATATAGCATCGTGAGACCTGATATCACGGTATATTTCTCTCAAACCGCACCACCCCTTCATAGCGCTGCATCGCTCTCCACATCCTTCCGTGATTTAGACTTGTTTGATGGAGTATGCACCGTCACTGACGATCATTGCACAAAACGTGCATCCAGATCTAGTTTGCTACACTGCACGGATCGCCAAGCCTAACCCACTGTCCTCCTCCTGCAGCCTCTCGCAACCGCACCAAGACGCCAAAGAATCCGCGGATTAAGCATCGATCCTACGTTTTCAGGGCGGGATTAATATGTCTTACACGCGAGCAATTGCGGTTTTACCGGTTACTATTACCGCACCACGTACTAAGGAATCAATGGAGCACTCGCAACACATGACAACGAGGGAAACCGGAGGAGGAGCCACAGCCACAAGAACGAACGGCCTCCCGAATTCTCCACCGGATTATTTCCGCGACGGAAAAAGGAACGAAAAAAAAGGGGACAAGAGCCGAGAAAAACGCAGCCAAAAGATAAGAGTGCGGGGGAAAAAAAGGGGAAAGTGGAAAAATCCCGTCCTACGTGGCGCGCTCGTCCATGCTCTTTTTCTCCTCTTTGCGGTTTGCCTCTTCTCCCCCTCCTCTCGTCTCCTCCTGTGAGTCCTGTCCCTCCTCGTCATCATCAACAACAAGCGCTTGGAAAGATTGGGGTTTGGGAGGCTGTGGTTTTGGTCTTGCTGTGGCAATTGGGGAGTGTGATTTGGTTTGGGAATAGTTTTGGTCTTGCGGACTGGAGATGGCATATTTGCAGGTAATTCGTTGATCTTTCGGTTTTTGTTTTCAGCGTGAGATCATTTTGGGATGATCTTGAGGTTTTCGGGTTAAACGATGTTCTTGGAAACTGATCGTGCGATGTTCTTCTGCCAGGAAAATGCGATGGTAACTGACGAAAACACTGTCGCTGATCGTGCCGGCGGCGAAAACACTGCGGATCATCTTAAGAATGCTCTGAATCCCGGTGACATGGATTTGTCAGGGGAAGAGCATGTGCCAAAGGTACAACGCCAGCCACTGCGCGACAAATTCCCTTCTCATTTTTTTTGGGACCCAAATCGCTGCTGCTTCACTGCAAAATCTGTGCAGTTTGTGTGTTGTTTTGCGTTGCTCGCCCCCCTTCCTAAAATTTATTGCTTCCACGCTTGCCCGACCAGGCGCGCAAGCCGTACACGATCACGAAGCAGCGGGAGAAGTGGACCGAGGAAGAGCACAACCGGTTCTTGGAAGCCCTGCAGTTACACGGCCGCGCCTGGCGCCGCATACAAGGTACGCACGCACGTATTTGTGCGAGAAGCAATCGATCAATTTACGCTCATGATGATCGCCTGAATTAAACACTCTTCTTGTCTGTGCATGCAGCGCACATAGGCACCAAGACTGCCGTGCAAATCCGGAGCCACGCGCAGAAGTTCTTCTCTAAGGTCGTACACCCTTTCCTCATGTAAAAACAAATTCTCTGATATCTGCCATGAAAAAAAACAAACCATGGGTTTGTGTTACTTGACCGACTGTAAGTAAGTCGCCAATCATTCATGGGAGAGCAGATGACGTCACTTTCACTAGCGCGGTCTTCACAGGTTTCTTGATGTCGGATTTGCATCGTGCTCTGCAGGTCGTCAGAGAATCGTCGGGGAGCAGCAACGGCCCGGGCGCCGCCGCGGCGGCGGCGATTCAGATCCCCCCGCCGCGGCCAAAGAGGAAGCCGACGCACCCGTACCCGCGCAAAGTGGACGACAGCGCGGCCAAGCACGTCCCGGCGCTCAGGCAGCTGGAGAGGCCTCCCGTGCGGATGCAGTCTCTGTGCGAGCAGGAGGACGGCTCGCCGACGTCGGTGTTGACCGCAGCGCGGATAGGAACGGAGGCCTTGGGTGGTGGGTTCTCCAACAACTCGAGCGGCAGCAGGTCGCCGGTTCCATCAGCCGCTGGTTCAGATGAGCATGGCAACGTCGGCGGCTCGCCGGCCTCGTCGGTGGACAGAGAGGACGGGTACCTCTCGCCGAGTATCGCAACTGCCGAGTTGGCTATGCAGGCGCCAAATACTAAGGTATATTCTTTATCGGGCATAAGTTCTTTCAATTTGACAAGAATATGAGATATCCAATGTCAAGATAGCAATATAAGGGTCAATAATTTCAGACAAGAAAAAGACTACACGCCGCACGTAATTCTGACGTCACTTTTGAGAACAACACAGGGTTTCGATACCTCTGAATCAATTTTTTGTGAAGTGTGATATGTTCATATGCTGTTTTATTGTGATCTGCTTAACAGAATTGGTACCTGTAAATTCTAATATGTTCCAGAAATGTGAATTTCAGGAGTTCGGACGCATCGCAAACAGTTGTGCCAAAGAAGTGTCATGTATAGGATCAGAAGCTTTAGTCTTTAAGCTATTCGGAAATAGAGTTGTGGTGAAGGATTCATATCAGCAGCCAAATACCAATACCGGGCACCTGCAGAACGGCAGAGATCTGGGAATGGATGCTTCAACCGAGACAACTACGCGGGGAACAAGAAACCTACCTTCCGTTGGTGACGCAGAAGGAAGCTCGTGGAATCCATGGCCGAGCAGCATGCAGCAGTTCTTGTATTTCCTTCCTCAATCGGACGGCTTGACCGCGCAATCCGTCATGCCGTGGTTCAGCTACAACGGTGGCGTGCCTTGCGCGTTGTTCTACCCGCAGGCGGTGGCTTCAAATCAGCACCACCACCATCGTTCAGAGGCTGCAGATTACAAGGTCATGCAGAGGGAAGGATCATTGACAGGCTCAAACATGGCCTCCAGCGTCGTGACTGGATCAGCAGCTGCTCAGAATTCAGACGTCGCGGAGTCTAGCGGGCAAGGGAACAGCAGCGAAAGCGACACGACGCCCGTGCCGCGGCTAACAAAGTGCGAGAGCTCAGCGCCCATCAGCCTGCAGAGAGGTTTCATGCCATACAAGAGATGCGCAGCCGAGAGCGAGCTGCTGCGATCAGAGGCGCCCGGTGAGGAGGCAGACGGCGAACTGACGAGGCTGTGTTTGTGACTGCTGAAGCCTCACTATTCACACAGAATATCTTAGATGTTTGCTAGTTTTGCTCAGGTTTCTTGAGCTGCTGATCTGCAGTGGAGAGAAGAGACTTGTCCTGCTGCTGTTACCTGTAAGTATGCTATACTTCTCTGAAGCAGCTCGAAACCACATTAGATTGAGCAACTCTGGTTCTTACACGTGAATATATAGATAGATAGATAGTTTAAATTTGTAATATCCATGTTTTCTTCACTGTGTGTCTGTAATTTTCCTCCCCAAGTCGGGAGTTTCAGAGGTCAGCGGTTGTTGCCTGTATCAACCTGGATCTCGGAGATGGCTGTTATAGTCAACTACATGTAACCTTGGCTTGTATCCCTCTAGTCTGTAAACATGTAATGGGCTGAAGACGAACAAATCGTCGAATGCTTTGTACATCTGAGTCAGTATAATCATCTATGGACTTGGTTTGGCGCCTCCAAGTTCTTCTTCATATCATTCAGGAACTGCAGAAGGACGTAGATAAATTGCCTCAGGGTATCACTGTAAAAGACTCAGAAGACAATTTATTCTAGGAATTTTACAAGCTATTTTCTTACGTAAACAAGCTATTGCTTTACTCACATCAATCTCAAGGCAAAACTGTATAAAGGTATATCTAATAGTGTATTTATTGTCGTATCTTATCTATACCACGTCAACAAAATCCTGGGCCGTGGTGCTTGGTAGGTCGCTGCCTTGCAACCTTAGGAGGCACAATTGGACAGACTTAGCTTACTGCTTGTTCAGGCACACTGATGTAGTCGAACACTCGGAACTCTAGGTTCGCTAGAGCAGCTAGACGCAGAGAGAGAGCGGCAATGGCGCAACGCTCGGCAAGAACGTAGCGAGACGGGGTGAGCGACGTGTGTCCCGAGGATCCGACGCGGAGACTGTGACTTTGTGAGGGCGCAGGCGTGCAATGACCCACTGCGGGTTGCGCTGCTGTGGCAAGCCGGCGAGGATGTTGTAGGGATGCCGGGGAGCCGGCGAGGGCACGGGCATGCGGCGACCCCGCGACGACAGCGAACAGACAAGGAGGGCCTCTCTTGTAGTTTTGATTACGATTTTTTTAATCAATTGTAACTGTGTCAATGGATTAAATAGAGACAATAGCCAAGTAGTTTGATTGATTGTTATTAACTTGTTCGTAGATTTACAAAAATGGACAAACGAACCTTGCACAAGTATTGACTTGTTCATAGATTTGTAAAAATTGTCTTGTTCATTGGCAGACATTTGGGCACACTGTCCATTAGTGACGTATTATATTTATTGTATTTTATATTTCACCTTTTTTATTTCTACTTATGTATAAATTTAAATGACCAAAGACTGGTAGATTCATCTTTGTTATACTTATTTCTTGTTAGCTTTGACATATGAGCATTACCTCCATTTTTATCATGGTTTTGCCACTAGTTACCAGCATGTCATCCCAGCTGCACGTAGGCAACCACGCGTAGAATAGACAAGTGTGGCTTGTCATAAAGTTATGGTAAAGTTAGTCAAGAAACTAAACTGGTACACGAGTCCTAGGGTTGGAAAGTATGTAACAGAATTGCCAACCCTTGGATAGTCTAACGGTGTAGCATTTTTTCTTTCGGGGTGATGACATAGTTTGATTCTCACCAACTACAGTTTATGTGGATTATCTGTGTAGATTTTCCACTAGTATTTTTTAGGATTTAAACTCGTAACGTGTAAATTAGAGCCTTTAAGATGATTACATCAACCAGTTGTTGCCAACTTGTCACCGTCTCAAAAGAATAGGTATGTGGCATAATTGTAGCAACAAATCGAACAAACTACCAAAAAATGAAGAAAAGAAACAACTACGAGAGTGTAGTGCGACCATGATTAGACGTGGCCAAACATGGCACCAAACCAAAATTCCCTATATCTTAAAAGAGCCCTACCGTTCCCGTCCGGCAGTCGGCGCAAGGTTTGGCTAGCAGCGTCAGAGCACGTGCAGTCTGTCTGGGTTTGAACCCAGGAATTTTTTTTAAAATAATATTAATTTAAAACATAATTACAAAAATATATCGTCTCTCCAAAAAATTACAGAAATGTGTTTCGCCGCCATTTCAATGGCGACGGGACCTCTCCTCCTATCGCCGGTCCACCACCTATCGCCAGTTGAAATGGCGACAGGTCCTCGCCGCCATTTGAATCTGGCGACAATTCCTGTCGCCATTTCAAATGGCGACGAAAGCAAACTAAATTGCCCTTCTCTAGCTAGGTTTGCCGCTTTTTGATTTTTATCGTTTTTAACGGTGCGAGAATCTGTTAAACTCGCCATAACATTTTTGATCGTTGTATGTTGTTCTAGTGCGATGAATTTCAAAGAATTTTACGAGAAAGATTGAGATATGAACGATTCGTAAGTAGAAAGGTAAGTGATATTGCGATCGCTAGTGAATTAATACGCCACGCGCCCGGTGAATGCGCCGCCATTTGAAATGGCGTTCTGCCGCCATTTGAAATGGCGGCAGAACCTATCGCCATTTGAAATGGCGGACGACGAACCTATCGCCATTTCAATGGCGATAGGTGGTTGGGCCGACGGCGAGGAGAGAGAGGTCCTGTTGCGGTTGAAATGGCGATAGGTCCTGTCGCCATTTCAATCTGGCATGTAAACACATTCTGTAATTTTTTAGAGAGATGATATATTTTTGTAATTATGTTTTAAAATAATATTATTCAAAAAAAAATTCTTGAACCCAGCGTGCCTCACACAGATAGAGGATTTTCGAAATAGTATATACACACATAAGTTCATTCAATAGTCAAAACACATACCTATGTTACGTAGGGTCTAAACCTTCGCTCTAGATTAGACGTGTGTTAAGATCGCACTCACGTTTGTGTATGAGGACGTGCGTGTAGGGTCTGTATGTGCGTGAGTGCGACCGTCCGTCGTGTGCTAAAAAAAGGTTTTGCCAAGTAGGCAAGTACCAAAGTTGCAAACTTTGAGATCGCCTTTCTGAAATCGAAAGATCAAAATTCAGAAGTCCGAATTGGGTACTCGAATTATGATATGGATGCCTACGCCTACTTCTATAAAGCAACTCCGCGACGTGGATGCAATGCAGTTTCCCCATCTACTCCATCTAATCTACTACTACGTCTTTACGGAACAGTATCATATTTCGGTGTATTTCCTATCAACAATGTGGCAGAACTGGTTACTCATGTACATTTTCTTTTGGCGAGTGTCGATTCCATTATCAGGCTTGGAGAATTGTTATGCTGCTGCTTGTTCCATGCTGCTGTATTTTGCGAAGACCCTGCTCTCATTCTCTTCCCACCATTTCTGCGCCTCCTTCTCGCCAAAGTGCTTCCGACTGCGCGATCGACAGAGAAGTTATTGCAAAAGTAAAGCATTGAAGCATGCGTGATAACTGAGGAGTATCATCAAGCTTTTTAGGGAGTTCACCTGAATCTGATGCGCTTGATGCCCTTCTTTCCACTGGGGGATGTAACGACAGTGACGTACACCCCACGCTCGATTTGCTCGATCACGCCATTGGAATCAATAGGAGCAATGGTGGCATCTGTTCCCCCGGCATAACCGTCACTGCTATCGGAGGCTCTTCTGCCGCTTTGATGCGCAACTGAGTCATCCGCCACAGGGGCGTTTGAAGATAGTGTAAATTCCCTATCCACTTGACTGCTGTTGTGGTGATCTCTAATGGTGTTCAGCTGAAGTTTGCCTGTGACGAGGTTTTTGTCAGGTGGGTCTGGTAATTCTGCTTTTACTGGTTGTCCAGTGGTGATGCGGCTAGGTATGATTCCGGAGTTGTCTAATTGTTCACCAGCTAAAAGCTTCTTTGACAAAGCATTCCTCTGCACAATTTGCCACAGAACTTATTTTACATCAAGTAGTCGGACAGTTTCTAAATAGGTTGAGAATTGAGATAGATCAGACTTATACCTGACTGGTTAAAACCTTTATAATGTCTTTGGCAGCTTTGCACTTTGCAGCCTCATCCCTCACAATCAGCCAGGTTTCCTCGACTTTCCGTTTGTACAAGTGAACCTTCAGGCTCCTATGCCGGCATTGTTCTGCAAGAGTGGTCACCTGCTTAGATAAGAACAAGATAGTTATTTTTGAGTCAGAAAATCAATTACTTTCCATCCTAGAATAGAAATGACACGGTCTTCTGGTGAAAATATATGATTTAAAAGGAGTTCAACAAAAGGCTACTATTACACAAAAAAAAAGGTACCTGTGCTTGAAGTTGTTTCACCTCTTCCAATAATATCTTTTCCATCAAATCTAGTTCTGCTTTCAAATCACTAGCTGCTTGTGGCAAAGAGCTGGCACACTTTGGGGCCACTGGTTCATGCATTCTCTGTGTAAGAGAAACATCGCATGTCTGTTCATTTGATGTCGAACGACATGGAATGCTGTCTTGTGCACATCTGAATTGACTAGGGCACTCTACTTGCCCCCATCTCTGTGTTCTTACTTGATCCGGAGCATGTAAGTCCTGATTTCTCTGATTGGGACCTTGTGCCAAGGCCATTTTTCCCAAGATGATATTTGCTTCCCTGAATATGCGTGGCAACTTTGGTGTATATGTTCTTATTTCTGTTGGAAATGCCGCCTCCTTTTGGATTATGAGTTGCGAACTTACTGTGCTATGCTCTTCAATTTTCTGCAGTTGACTGAAACACACATCACAAACACGGTACCTTTTGCTCTTATCTGGTGCAAGAGCTGCATTTGAAACCTTATTATTGCTGCAGGAATTGCAGAACATGGAACCACAGTTGTAGCAGTTGCGCTTCTTCCTTGTAAAGCTAAAAGACAACCGGCAACTGCTGCATACAGATTGATCCTTGCTTGAGATTGACCTATGTAAACAAATCGCAACAGTGAAATTGGAACCGCAAGCTATACTGTCCACCTGCTTATCTTCCAAGGCCTCCACTCGAATTGGGGAGCTCCTGTCAACATAGTCACCTAAACCAAGTTGCCCTACTGTGCCTCTGCCCCATGTAAACACCTTTCCATTCATTGTCAAAACTGCGACATGGGAAGAGCCTGATGATATCTCCCTGACAAACTCAGTCTTAAGTGGACCTTCAACTGAACAAATAGATGTGTCCTCGGATTGGGGGTTCCCTAATTGTCCGTGTTCCTTGCTTCCAATGGTGAAAACAACACCAGTTATTGTAAGCGCGACCGTTAGTGCCTTCCCACAGGAAACCTGAGCAAAATCACAATCAGTTAGTGGCTTGACACAAGTCGGTACAGGCTTTGATTTTTTGTCAGCATGACCCAGCTTCCCTCTATCTGCATCGCCCCATGTGAACAGCTTCCCACTAGGAGCATTGCTCTTGACAGTGCCTAATATTTCCACAATGGCAGCTGTGTGCCACGGCCCACATGCGACGGCCTTGGCTCTTAACCCTTTCAGGGACTTTACTTCTTTGGGCCGGGCAACACTCATCGTGTCACCATGACCAAGAACACCAAATGTTCCATCACCATATGTGAACAGCTGACCAGAGGATGATATGATAGCTGTGTGCCATTGACCACATGCAATCTTCAACACAGATATGCCATCCAAAGGACCAAACAATTTGTGTGGGAACCATTGGCTTCTTTGACACTGATCATCCCACAAACCCAAGCTGTGAGTCCCTTCACCCCATTCATATAGTTCTCCTGAAATTGCAACTGCACAGATGTGCTTTGCTCCAAATGCAATAGCCTTCACACGTGTAGAGGCAAGAGTCTCGATAATTTTAGGGTGTGCGCCACTGACACTCACTTTGTGTCCCAACCTCCCACCATTATCCTCACCCCAGGAGAAGACATCCCCTTGCTTAGTAACTATCGCTGCATGTTTCTCTCCACAGGCAACATTCTGCACGTCAAGAATCTGTGTTGAGTTCAATAACCTTGGAAGTGAAACGATGGATTTTGATACATCTCCATGATCTAACACACTACCAAGAACGTCTCCCCAGACAAAGATGTCCTTCAGAGAATCGGTTCCATGTGCCACATGTGATCCTTCAGATGGTTTTAGTTTAGGCATTTGAGTACTTCTCTGCTCCTTAATTTTGTCAGCAACTGTTATATCCCTGAAACTGTTTTTTACTGTATTTACCACTTCGGGGGTAATCTTTTCCAAGTAGGAATCTAGGTCTGACCATGTTCTCTGCCTTGAAGAGAAGAATGGTTCTGAGCAATCCAGATTGCTCTGCAAAAAATTCTTCTGTATCAACCTAGGACTGCCATATATTGAGTGTACCTTCACGAAGAAATTAAGTAGAGAATTTGTCAATTGAACTAAATAAATAAATACACTATGCGACTAAGGAACTTATGGGATATGGCAGTTTGCAACCAATCATTAGCCATACCCCTCTACTTAGTTTCATGAGTTGCCCAGAAAAATGTCACTCCTTAAAATGCATTAAGTCGAAAGGTTTGTCGAACATCTTAGGCCTATTTGGGGGAGCCGTAGCTTTTATCATAAGCTTCTTTTTAGCTTCATGGCTGAAAAAACAGTTGTAGCTAATTGATGTAGCTTTTCTTGATACGTCGTTGCTTTTCGTTGGATGACTGATTATTCTAAGTTGTGAAATGTTTGAAATGTCCCTAAGACAAATGATACTTATTTGGTGCCAATTAAGCTAATTCATGCAATGATTTTGTAACATTAATGCATTTAGCTAATTACAGACATGATGTCAAATTTATCATGTTTGAGTGTTGATTCGGTGACGGAGGAAGCGGCGGCGGCCGGGACCAAAGGTAGGCGGCGACGACTCAGACCAGGAGGCGAGGACGTCGACCAGAGGGAAGCGGCGGCGGTGCCCTCTGAGGTGGAGACAGGGGCGTAGGGACGGACGGCGGCGACCGGGACCAGCGGACGGGGGAAGCGGCGGCGGCGGCGACCGGGACCGCATGTAGGCGACGGCGGCCGGGACCGGGAGGCGACGACGTCGACCGGAGGGAAGCTACGGCGGTGCCCTCTGAGGCAGGGGTGTAGGGACGGACAGCGACGACCGAGAGGCCAGCGAGGAGGCCGATGGGGGCAGCGGATCTAGGAGGGCGGCGACGTCCTTCAAGGTGGTAGCGGTGGCGGTGGCGGTGGCGTCTGGATCTAGAAGGGTGGCGGGTCGTGCCGGGAGAGGGCGACCGGAGATGAGGGGAGCGAGGAGTGGAGAGGAGAGACCGGGACCGAGAGGGAGGCGGCATACGGATCTGGGAGGACGGCGTAATCTTGATGACTGTTTATTGAATTTCTGTTCTTCTTGTAACGTTTTTTTTCAATTTTGTTGATTGCATGGCTGAGTAGTGCGCAGCATATAACGCTAGCAGTCATGCGGCATTCAAGGACATGTAGTGGCTATAGGTGCGTGGAGTGCTGTAGTGGCTGATCTAATTGTCTGAATGTGGAAGGTGGGAAGTGATGGTAGATACATGTAATGCTTAAGTTACTTGTTATTTATTAGTATAAATAAGAGAAGAAAAGGAAAAGTTGTTATGGTTTTTGGGTAACACTAAAAAAATTGTCTCGTGCATTCATCTTCTTGTCAGTTGTCTAGCATTTCGCATGTATAGATCATCACGTGTGCTAACAATTGGTATCAGAGCTTCTTGCTCTTCTACCTGTGAAGATGTCGTGCTCGGAGTCTTCATCGCGTACCAGGACCTGCGTCGAGGACGGCACGCTAGTAGCGGCAGCGCTGGCCGCACACTGGTGGTACCGCCGGCGAGGGAGGGAGTTGTGACCCTCCAATACCCCATGCTCATGGAGGGCAATTACGGGGTATGGGCGGTGAAGATGAAGATCATCATGTGCGCAAGGAGTATGGACAACAGTGGAGGGCTAAGAATTGGTCGATGAGAAGACCATATGGCTCTTGCCGCCATAGTCCAAGCCGTGCCGGAGGCCGTTGTAATGGCCATATCAGAGAAGGAAATGGCAAAGGAGGCTTGGGACACGCTCAAGGAGATGCACGTCGGCGAAGAATGTGTCAAGAAGCGCGTTCAAACTCTCAAGAGGGAGTTTGAACGCATCTACATAGGGGACTCGGAGAAAATCACAGAGTTCGCCTTGAAGCTCACCGCCATGGTCAACGAGATACGTGCTCTCGGTACCAAGGTGGAGGAGAGCACCATTGTGGAGAAGCTCCTATGCTCCGTCTCCAACAAATTCCTACCGATTGTCGGCACTATTGAGCAATGGAGAGATGTATCGGCGATGTTAGTGATGGAGGCCATCGGATGCTTGAGGGCATACGAGGAGAGCTTGAAGGGGAGGCGGCGCGACAAGAAAGAAGGAGAGCACCTGTTGCTCACGCACGCCGAGTGAGAGGCCAAAGCCGCCGAAGAGAAGAGGAGTGGCGAGGACTCCGACAACAACACAAAGAAGAATGGCAAGCGCGGCGAAGGCTGTGGCTGTGGCTGTGGCCAAGATGGTGACAAGAAGAAGCACCGCGGAAAGTTCGACAAGTCAAAGATCTAGTGCTTCAATTGTCGGAGTTCGCCCATTTTGCGTCTGAGTGTGATGAGCCGAAGAAAGGACTGGTGTATCTCACCAATGCCCAAGAGGACGACGAGTCGGCTCTCCTAATGGCTGTGGCATGTGAGCATGTCGCGGATGTCGTCATGCTGAAGGAGGAGGACGATGGCGACAAGGACTTGTTGCTCGTCGACACCGGCGAGGCTAACACGAAGCTCATCCCGGTGGCGGTGGCGGTGGCGGGCAACCAGGACGTCACGCTCATTGGGGTGCAACGCGACGCCAGCCTCGTTGCCAGTGGGGACCTCTTCGTGTGCGCAGGAGAGGACTGGCTCGCTGGACTCACCAAGGCTGACAAGCGTGGACCAGTTGCCGTTGTGACCGAGCAGGCCATCGACATCGAGGGCGCCGACAGCAGGTGGCTCGAGGATGTGGCCACATTGCCCGTGGAGGAGTTCCAGGTGGCCGTCGAGGCCATGCGTCGCATACTTCACGCACGACCACGACCTGATGTACACCATCGTCGAGAACCACAGGGGAAAGCTATCAGAGGGGGAGATGAGTCTCATCTGGTACCTTGACACATGTGTATCCAATCACATGACCGAGTGCCGTGAGCCGTTCTCTGACCTGGACATGTCGGTTCGGGGGTCAGTGAGATTTGGCGATGGATCTCACGTGGAAATCAGCGGTCGTGGCGTGGTGCCGTTCAAGTGCCAAACCGGTGAGCACAAAGTCCTAACTGAAGTCTATTACACACCTAAGTTAAGGAGTAATATAATCAGTTGGGGCACCTTGATGAGTATGGCTATAAAACAGTGTTGGAAGAATGCATTCTAAGCATTTATGATCAAAAGAGAAAATTGCTGGCCTGGGCAAATATGTCATGGAATCAACTGTACTTGCTTCAGCTGGGCCGCACCCAGCCGGAGTTTTGTCCTAACAAAATATGGTGTGAAGGAAGACGAGCTGCGCACAAGGATCGGCATCGTCAAGAAAGCGCATCAAGGATTAGGGGGTGTTTATTGAATAATCCTTGATGACTGTTTATTGAATTTATTGTTTTTCTTGTAACGTTTTTTTTTTCAATTTTGTTGATTGCATGGCTGAGTAGTGCGCAGCATATAATGCTAGCCGTCATGTGGCATTGAAGGACATGTAGTGGTTGTAGGTGCATGTAGTGTTGTAGTGGCTGATCTAATTGCCTGAACGTGGGAACGTGGCTGTAGGTGCATATAGTGCTTAAGTTACTTGTTTGCATGTAAGTTACTTATTATTTGCTTATATAAATAAGAGAAGAAAAGGAAAAGTTGTTGCAGTTTTTGGGCAGCACCAAAACATTGTCTCGTGCGTTCATCTTCTTGTCAGTTATCCAGGCGTTTCGTGTGTGTAGATCATCCCATGTGCTAACATCGGCGGGATGCGGTACGTGCTGGGAGAGGGCGACCAGAGAAGAGGGGCAGTGGGGAGTGGAAAGGAGATACAAGAAGAGGAGGGAGGTGGCGTTGCTTGGGACCGAGAGGGAGACGGTAGAGCCCTAAAGTGAGGCGTGGAAGCACGCTGTGGAAGAGGCGTGTCGAGGGAGGAGAGAAATGAGGGTGGAGAGCTGAGGAGTCTAAGGTTTTGTACAGTGGTAGGGGCAGGTAATTTCTCTCAATTTCGATGGCATTCTCTCTTTTTCGTTCCGCAAAAGCGACATAAGCACCTTTGGATGGACTTATGGCTTTCTTGATAAGTTGGCTTTGGCTTTCTTGATAAGCTGATGCTAAGCTAGCCCCTTTGGGGGAGCTAGCTGAAGGCGGCTTAAAGCTCCCCCAAAACAGGACCTTAGTTTGAATGTCACTTGGTGGCTTTCATTATCGCTATATTTGGACAGGAAATAGTTAGTCAAAATGACCATAATTTCAGCACAATATGGAATTTTGCTACGCCTACAGTTCAGATCATGATACTTAGTGTAATATAGGAAAAGTCACAAGACATGTCAAACTCGTACTCAAACAAAGCTATCATGTTCTCACATAGAAATCTCGACATGCATGAGTTCTAGAATGAACCTGTGTAAACTTTCTTGTGTCATGCACAGAAAATAGCCTACTCCTTTGCTGAATATAACTAGGAGGGCTATTTGTGCATCTGTTTATCCAACGTCCGCTTGTTGAATCAACCAAAAGTAGTGGGCTGTATGGAGCTGATAGTAAGGCTGTTAGGCCTAGGTACCAACATTCGGCATGGTCCCTATCTTTGCAGATCTGGGTAAACATGATTGTAAAAAAAATGTTATAAAAGGTAGTAAATACGAGGAATAAAGAGATTACAAACTCTAACGTTATAAGGCCTACTGAGGAAATACCAAGTCAAGTGAGCATTCACCATTCTTGTGTATGATTGACAAGGAGTGAGATTCCTTTTCTGGCCAATGCAGACGCAAAAGATTTGTCTGTAAAATAATGAAATCGTCAGAAAATGGACGTCCTCCTGTCTTAATGCCGTAATGGGTAAAGAATAATAGCATGTGTTTGGGAAACGAAAATCGCATACTGTCTTCTGTCCAAGTACTACACTTGACACGGAACTCAAGCTTAAACGTTTTTCCCTCTCTTTGGAGTACCATATAAGCATTTTCTCATCCTGCAAACATAAAAAACAAATATGTTGTCGTTATTCGGATGTGTAGGTTCCTAAATCTATCTATATATTATCTTATTAAAGTAGAGTAAAAAAAACCACTATATTCGCTCTCAAGAGCTAGAAATTTCCATATTATTCGGAGAAAAAAGAGAAAGATCTACACGTCGATCGGAGTGAGTCCAGATTATAACGGTCTAGATTCAACAAAAGAGTTCATGTCAAGTACAATAAAACTGAAATTCGGAATAAAAAATAAATGAATATCGAAAAGTTTATTTCCATACGAATTCATATGTAAAAGAGCCCATGCCAAGTATAATAAAACTGAAATTCGAAATAAAATTAAATAAAATTAGCAATTTGATTTCCATACGAATTCCTAAGTAAAATCCTAAATAATTACAATTCGAAAAAAACGCAAATTGGCAATTAGATTTGTATACGAAATCTAACAAAAAAAACTAAAATTCAGAATAAAAAATAGAAATAGCAATTTGATTTCGAATGATGGGGTAGCTCGACAGAGAGGAGATGAAGCTTTGCATTTGAAGACGATCTACTTTGTTTTCCACATGAATTCCTAAGTAAAATGGAATAAAAAATACACACAAATTGGCAATTAGATTTTGTATATGAAATCCAACAAAAAACTAAAATTGGAATAAAAAAATAAAATTAGTATTTTGATTTCGAATGATGGAGAAGCCTTGACAGAAAGGAGATGAAGCTTTGCATTGACGACGAGCTACGGACGATATGGGGGCATCGGGTAGCTAGAAGCGTGTCATCACTGGTGAGGGCACGGTGTCACCGGCGATAGCGAGAAGATTCTTTATATCATTAGACATCGACTAAAGTAGACATGCTGGCATCAGTGTAGATGAGAGGTCGCCGCGATTAGTAAGGAAGCCACAATGTTGGGTTGACCAACGTTGAAGAAAAGGAGTGACCGACACAAGAGAAGAGGACATCGATCATGCATACATCTGTACGAATAGAAGCATGGGTGTACAGAGGTAGAGGATAAAAAAAACTTGGAGTAAAGATGGCGCAACCGTAGAGAATAGGCTTGGGGCCATCGGAGAGAGCGCGACATGTGTCCCTGGCAGAGATTGGTGACGGTTCCATATGTATATATGTTGATGTTGCAATGGATAACATTAAGCAATAATTAAAAAGAAATAGAAAACAACTATATCATAAAGTATTGCATTGGAAGTGGTAGGAGCTAAGATGGATCAATCAAGATTTGGGATTGTTGTTGGAGGTTGAAGCAAAAAAAAAAACTGTGACGATGAGAATGGATAGAAGACACACGTTCCAGTGGAGTAGCCGGCGTGTGGGGGAAAATAAGTTCAAAGTAGGTCCCCATGGTGCATCGGTGTATGCGTGAGCAAGATACTTTAATACCATGTAAACTAATAAGATAATTTGTTGCAGATATAATCAACGTATTGTTTGATATTGAAAAGAGGTACATGTGCATACATATTTTTTTAAAAAAATAACTAATAGAGTAAAAATAGGGACATGCAGCTACAAGATCTATGCATGATGGAGAGTGGTTACGTTTTTAAGAAACTAGCAACTTACCATGCTCAATGATTTCCTTCCTACGAAGTTCATACTTCAATTATGTTTCTCAGGTTATATTTTCCTTCAAGATTTTGTTGTCATTTCCAATATTTAGTCGCATCCTTTAATTTTAAAATCGTGCGTATTTACGCCGCTATATTTGTTTGAAAGTTTGTATAAATAATTAAGAATATATTTATATATCCTAAGTTATACAAAATTTTAAACAAATATAACCGCGCACAAGTACGCACGATTTTAAAATTAAAGGATGCCACTAGTATGTGATAGTCCCCACCTCGCGGCCAACCTCGAACGCTTAGCTTTGTCATGGACCGAAGCGACTTATCTGGACGCCGCCCTCGAGCATCTACAACAATCCACCTCACCAAGCATTAAGAGGTTGCCACATCGGTTTTAGATGATGTGGAGGAGAGAAGATGAGGAGAGAAGGTGAAGCTATTTCTACATGAAGAAACTATCATATTGTTAATACCAAGACATAAGAAACAACAAAAAACTCTATTGGAGGCTTAGTTGTTACCTAAACACTCATTTTGTGGGTCCCACTGCCTACCAACAAAAATCTACCAGATCTTGTGCAACCCGTCTTCTTGGCTTCCTCCGCAGATGATATGATAAATGAGCCAAAACATAGAGGCCACAAAGTTGTACCCCATTATTGATCATCAAGAATCATGCACACTTGTAGCAATTAAAGTCTTAGATACAAGCTTAAGAAACAATCCATTGGAATGCTTGTTTCTTTTTATTAGATTGAGCACTCTCTCTCTTCTTAGTAACAAGCTAAGAAACAAACTATTGTAGATGCTCTCAAGTCCCACGCGAAGCAATATTCCCCAGGCGGAGCGCATGGACCCACCATCCAAGCATCGTTTTGTGCGTGCATAGCTGACGTATTTGTTGCCGGCCCATTTGAATAGCATCCCCTTGTGCATGCTTCTGATTATGTCGAACTTTTTTTTATTAATTAACCTTTTTTTGAATTTTATTTTAAAGTTAACCCCCGACGCACTTTATTTCCAATTCTAACCCCTCTGGTCATGCCACGGGTGGTGGCATGACAAAACAACACTGTCGCGCGCGAAGATAAGTCTCCAAAATAGCACTTTTTGTCACGCCACTGGTTGTGGCGTGACAAGAGTTTGACCAAAAATTTGGCGTGTGATGTTATTTTGTCACGCCACGGTGGTGGTGTGACCAAAGGGTCAATTGGAAATAAAGTGCGCCGGGGGTTAACTTTAAAATAAAATTCAAAAAAAGGTTAATTAATAAAAAAAAATCGATTATGTCTATGAGTGATAGGCGATGGTACACACCACCAAACTGCCACAATTTATAATTTTGTGGGAAAACTCAAATTTTACCATAGCTTATCTAACTTGTCCTCTATAGTTTTCAAATTATCTACCCGGGTTAAAAATTACCATCAATTTTATGAATTTTAAAATTTTCAAAATTTACCATCGGTTGCGCCCTAAGTTACCGTCCGCGGTTTTAGAAAATTACTAGCCTAAGATTACAAAAAAAATATATCATCAATTTTGCGAGTTTCAAAAGGTTCAAAAAATTATCATCAGTTGAGCCTCTAAGGGTGTGTTTGGTTGGGTGAACCAGAGTGAATGAGATGGGATGACACATGATGGATCGGATCGTCCTGAATGATATGGTACATGTGTGCTGTTTGGTTGATTGTATGGTATGACACTCAAATATGTTTAGTTGGTTGTATGGGATGATCTAGGATGGTATGAGATTATGTTTGGTTGAGAGGATGAGCTTGGTTTAGGTGAGATTATCTCAATAATATTTTTTTCTTTTTCTTTCTTCTCATTTTCCCTTTTCTTCCTTTTTTATTTCCTTTTCTTCTGACCAACACTCTTCTCTTCTTCCTCTTTCTTCTGATTGACACTCTTCTCTTCTTCCTTCGCCTCCACTCCTCCCCAGGGAGCTCCTCCCTTCACCGCCAACACCCCACCTCCCCACCCCTTCGCCTCCCCAGGGAGCTCCTCCCTTCGCCACCGCCTCCCCACCTCTCTAGTGTCGTCGCGCCTCCCTTTGCTGTCGCCTACCCAGTGCTGTAGTGCCCCCCTTCGCCGCCGCCTCCCCAGCGTTGTCGCACCTCACTTCTCTTCCTCTTGAGCCGAACCATCGTCGGCTCCCCCTTTTCTCTTCCTCCGGCCATCATCACGCCTCAAAGTGCCACCATCACGCCCCCTCTTCACCTAAAGTTGCCAACGGTCACCCGAAGCCACGCCACGCGAGCAAATGTGATCGGGGCGACATAGTTCAGCTAATTTTTCAGAATGAGTTGATACAACATCTGGAAGGAATATTCCCTAAAGTTGTGACGATGATTAAAATCTCTATGTATTACTTTAATACATAATAAAAGATCATATATCTTCGTGATCGTAACCCTTAAGGCTAACGACCACAATGGTCGTAAGGATTCCGGAGGTTATATAATGGGAACTCTGGTCAGATGAGGTCCTATGCCTAGTCCCCGACCAGATGACTGCTCGTAGAAGTAGTGAACTAGCATCTGGATTTAACCACAAGTATATTCCTTACCGTGTGATGAATGGAACACATATTATATTTGCTCCATACCACACGACGTTTTATGGTCTTAAGACACTAACAACAACAACCATATAGTTGAGTGTCTCACAGACGTCAACCGACGATCAGTTACTATTTTACTAACTGTAACCGACCCTCCGGCCAGACGCGTCACTTCCAACATGCATCTTCTCCAGGAGTAATTGCCACATCTTCGATGGTTATTTAAAGATGGAGCACGGAGGAACAATCACATGGCATCGGATTGAAGCCTCACAATAAGCATTAGATGTTTCAAGTTTGATTCAATAGCATAGCAAGTACTACGCTCAGTGTAATTAGGACTAGTCTACTGCCTTGTTGAATGCACCCCCTGTAATATCCAGTTCATAGCAATAAAGAGCAGTCTCATTCTCTCCTAAGAACTCATTGCCATTTTCATCTGTTTATTTCGTAAGATGGGCGACTCGATCATTGACAAGTTGGATCATCTCATCCGGGATGGATTAGTTCCATCCCTTCAACCAAACACGAGGATAGGGCCTATTCAGGATGATCCGATCCAGGGACGAGCTCATCCACTGGACCAAACACACCCTAAGTTACCACCTGCAGTTTTAGCCCTTCGATTTTTGTAAGTTTCAAAAAGTTCAAGAAAGTTATCATTAGTTGCACCCCTAGGTTACCATATGCATTTTTAGCAAATTACAAGTCTAAGATAAACAAAAAAAAATAGCATTAGTTTTGTGAATTTCAAAAGGTTCCAAAAATTGGGGGAAAAAAACTTCGGTTGCACCATAAAAATACCATCCGCGGTTTTAGCAAATTACCATCCTAAGGTCAAGAAAAATATCATCGATTGCTCCTAAGTTGCCATCTGCAGTTTTAAACAAATTACTGGCCGAGATTAAAAAATATCATCTTTTTGTAGAAAATCACCCAGAAGAGTACCATCAATTAATTGAAAATACAAAGAGTTATTATGTGTAACTTTAAGAAATTACCACCATGAAATGCAAATTTTACATAAGTTATCATCAATTGCATCCTTAAGTCACCATCTCCATATTAACAAATTACCACCCTAGTTTGAAAATTTTACCATCTAATGTACCCAAGGAAACCACCAAGATATATACTACTATTATGTGTACACGTAGCTGGTAATCTGCATGGAGAGCTGTGTGTCAAAGGGATAAGTGGAAAAATTGCTTGGCTTAGGGCATCTTTAATAGTGCCACTTCAGCTGTCTCTAATGTTGTCATATAGGTTTTCTGGTGACATGGAGGAGAGTGAAATAGGAAAGAGAATGAGATCGTCCTCTCACAAAGCAATGGCCGCATCACCACCAACTGGTGTGACTCCCAAAAAATTTGAAGCGCCGTGGATTTAATTGCAACCCTGCTCACTACCAAAGCCTTGGTACGCATGCTACTAAAAAACTCTAGGGAAAATTAGCTATAGGGCACTAAACTTTCGCGTCCTTTGCCGGCGGACATCCAAAAAATGTGGCTTCGTTAGAAGACACTCAAATTTCGTGAATTTTGGCCGTAGGACACTAAGGCTATTATTATATTATTATTCGTTGTTTTGGAGAGAGAAACACTACCAAATGACCTTTATACCCTTCCCTCTATGATGAGTGGGGCCCGCGGTTAGTGAAAGAAGACAGGGGAGGGTAACCAGCAGTTTGGGCTAGGATCAACGCCGGTGAGGTCAATGGCGGTGGCCAGCAACAATGAAAACGGAGTGTAGGGGCCGGGGTGGATTCACGGGCGGTGGCGGTGTGGCTCATGACGATCGGTAGCGGCCGGGCGACGGGTCACGACGGCAATGGCGGCACGGCATTCATGGCGGCGGCAACGGAGGGTGAGAGTGGAGGAGAAGGGGCGTGCATAAGCATCGGCGAGTGGAGGGGAGCTCACGGGAGTGTTTGCCGGCGACGAAGGAGGGCTGAGACGAGCTAGCGATAGTGACCCTAGGCGGTGCGACGGTGAGGACGTGGCGGCGGCGTTGGGGCGAACGACAGCCCAAATCGAAGACTGAGGAAGGCAAAGGGTGGTGAAGGGATTCTCTAGAAGGAGTGAATCGGGTGGAGGCTTACCGTGCGATGGGTGTTGGTCGTGGCGGCAGCTTTGGACTGGAGCCGAGGGAGACGGGGCCGGCGTGGTGCTCTGGTGGCACAAATCTTCAATTAATTGGGGGTTCTTGCTTGCAGGGGCGTGGGACACAGCGTGGCACCATTGGCCGGCAATGGGGTTCACCGTGGCGACGGGATTGGAGCTTGCTTGCTTTGTGGTCGTCCTAGGCTTTTGGTAGGTAAGAGGAAAGGGGAGGAGACGCCAGAAGGGGGCTAGGCGAGCTCGGTGCTGCTCTTTTGTAGGTGGGCGATGGAGGACACAAAGTGGCGGCAAGCATGGGCGAGCGGCAACGTGGGCTATGCTCAGGCGTGAACGCCACGGGAAGAACTTGATTGTTCCCGTTCGTCGTTATTGCGGTCAGTATCTAGCCCTTGTACTTTCCAGTCAGGAATATGCCATCCACGCACATGATTAGACGGCAGTACCGGAATGCATTGATGCATGGACCAAAAGCGAAGAATGCTCGCTTTAGTACTGTCTTATTGGCCCACTTCGGATGCATAGAATCTTGAATGTCGACATGAGTGCTGGGATTCCTGTCTTGTATGACTCGGAGTAGCCCAGGGAGGTTGTGGTAGGAGTCCTCGAACGTACCGAATCTTGATTCCAATGCCTTCTATTTTTCCCTCTATGCCTTGGTATAGCTGACTATGTACTGAAACCTTGTCTCAATCGTTCGAATGATGGATCGTGGCTCAAAATCTAAATTATCCACGATCTAGTCCTTCTATTTTTCCCTCTATGCCTTGGTATAGCTGACTATGTACTGAAACCTTGTCTCAATCGTTCGAATGATGGATCGTGGCTCAAAATCTAAATTATCCACGATCTAGTCGTATATGAGGTTCGCGATGAAGCCTGATGACAGGTTCTTATAGGACTGCACTGACTCAGCGACGACACATGTGTGAGGGACCACTATAGAGCATTTCCAGTAGGTGTTCCACTTAGGCTAAAATCGAATGGTCCAAATCGAATAAGTGAAATAACCACTGCATCACAGCGCCCCATGTACGCTGCTCTGGTCTTGTTAGGACCATGGTCGCCAATTGGAAATAACGCAAATCAATTACCTTGGGTCCCTCAAGAATAGTCCTCTGATTGTAGTAAATTTTAAAGTTGGTGATGTCCGACATATTTGACGTACTGCACCGTAAACAAGATTTTTACAATTAACCACATATGTAAAACTAAACTACCCACCAAAAAGAATTATGTACAAAATACTATACTATGTAACTGTACATCTAAAACCATGTAATCCATTCAGTTAAAAAAATTACCAGAAAGGTGGGCGATCGGATGGGCAGCGCTTCACTAGCTTCTCCCCCCTCCCCCCTCTACTCCTCTCTACTCCTCCATTCCCTCCCCTCTTTCTTTTTTTTTTTTTGAATAAAAGTGAGTTTTCCTCCGAATTTTAGGGTTTCAAGGGTCTTTTATAAGGAAAATTGTGTCATCATTTGGAATGGTGATAGGGACTTGTAGGATCCCTATCGCTATTTGAAATAACGGTTTTCCAAATTTTAATATTAAAAAATTTAGGATCATTGTCGCCAGTGTCCCTGTTGCCAATTCAATTAGCGTTAGAAAGCTCTCTGTACTGTTGAGCCCCGCCAGTACGTAGGTCCCTATCGCCAATTAGGAATAATTGGCGACAACCACCTAGTTTTGTATTATTTTTTTCAACTATTTTTTAAATTATCTTTTACATTAATATTATTTCAAAAAAAAATTCATCAACTCAATCCCGCTTTTTGCTTCCTCAAGACTATCGAACTGACTTGTCAATCGTGTATTTAGAAGTTTAGACGCATATAGATAGATCTGCGTTAAAATTATAAGACAAGAAGTCAGGTTTACTCAACCTGGCCAAATTATAGCAAGCTCCATAAACCAGGGGCGGCGGCAGGGGGTTGCCTGTGGTGCACAGGCACCCCAAAAAAAATGTGTAATTTTTTTAAGTAGGTATGCGTATGAGCAGTTGGCCCAAATTTTGGCCCAAATCAGCAATCAGCCCACCAACAACTCAGCTCCATGCTCAGATGCTCTAGGTTAGGCCGTCAGGGCTCCTTGCTTTCTCATCCTCCTTACGCCGCCCGCCTCCCCTCCTTGCTTCTCCTTCTGGCTCCTCCTCCGCCAGTCCGCCGCCGAGGAAGCCGCCTCCTTGCTTCTCCTCCTCCTCCGCCAGTCCTCCGTTGCCGAGGGCACGAGAGCGTCCGACGTCGAGTCGTCGAGAGGCCATTGCTCGGCCTCGCAAGGGTAGGGCGCCGGCGGTTCCCACCACCAGGACACCAACAACAAAGTAGGGCAGCCGGCAGCGCCTACTTGCTTCTCCTCCTAACCTCCTCCTCTGCCAGTCCGCCGCCACCGAGGACGCTTTTCTTTGTGGTGACTGCTGGTAAACATGGGGATCTGGGATTGGATTTGGGGGAGGGGGCGCAAGTGGGCTAGGCCGCAGAGGGAGGAGCCAAGATCTGGCCAGCGAGGCGGCCAATGATCGGAGGTCGAGCCTGCCAAAGCAAGCAAGAAGAGGAGCCAGCCGAGGCACGGATCTTGCCGACCAATTTCCCCCAAAGCCAATTGCCCAATCTAAATGCCATTTTGTGTTCTGTTCTGGTATGATGTTGATTCATGTGATGTGCACAGAATTTCATGTTCAATTTTGAGCAAATTGAGGTAGCATCTGAAAGGTTTTTGCCATTGAAGGAATGGAAATTGTGTGCTCTTTGAGGCAAGGCACCAAGCATAGTACCCACAATGGCAGGACGATGAAGATTCTGATGAGGATTTTGAGGAAGATGCTGAGCAGATAGAGCTTGAATGGGTACGAGTTCATACTTATCCTTGTCCAAACTGTGACCGTCGGCATGAAAAGGTTAGCAGCAGTTAACTTATTGCATTTTTAGTTGACTTGTTTTTCCCCCTTTCCATCTAGAGCATGATAGCTTTCAGTAATATATCTGCTTAGCTTTTGGCTCGGACAAGAAGTTTTTATGTATGTGTTACTCCTATGTTAGTAAGGCAATATACATGCAACTCGCCTCTATAATGGCTAGTGTAAGTTCTCTCAAGTTCGTTACACGTGCACATGACATGGTATCTTCTTTCAATTTACACTTGTTATCTGCCATATGATCATCATACATGTGTAGACTGTCGCTGGATTCCTTAACCTAAAAAGCTGATTGAAATTTGCCGCATGTCCATGCTCTAGTTACTTACGCATTATGACTACTGAAGGATCTTATCTGCCCAAAGCCAATTGCCCAAACTAATTTCGAACTTTTTTGTGTAATTGTATTGGACTTGTGAAATTACATATGTGTCGCACAAGATTTTTTTTTCATCCTTCTAGTGTGCACCCCTATTGTCAAATTTCTGGCTCCGCCACTGCCATAAACCTAGTAAAACAAGAGGTGAGCATGCCAATGTCATTGCACAGTTTTCTCCTTTTTTTTGCTTGATTTTGATTTTACTTTATTTTACTTGTTCAAGATCTTTTGACGTTGTTGACGTTGTCATACCCTTGGACGACCATTTCAATATAATGGTGAGTTTCAAAATGCTGGAGTACTGGACAGTGTCATGCCACAGCTTACTGAATAACTGTATGTATGATCATAATTATATTCTGTAAGACGCTGGCATGTGGTTTGTTTGTCAGCAATAACAAAACAAGGAACATTTGTGGAAGGAGGTCATGAAGCAGGGGCGGAGCTGGGCCTCGGGCCTCTTGGGTCATGGCCCGAGGCCCAGCAAAAAAATGCATGTAAAAATCTTAAATGTCATCGTGTACCGTATAGTTTGAGTCAAAGCACAGTGGGCCGGCCCGAGGCCCACACCAACGCTGGCTCCGCCCCTGTCATGAAGGAATAGGATGGGACAGGGATCATGCAGACTGGTGAAGGAGAAGTGGATAATTCAGCAGAATTCACCAATGGATGCTGACCATTGCTATGCTAACCGAGGCCACGGTGAAGAACTTGGAAGACCAAAACACTATCTCGACTGTCAATTATTTACCATGGTATAAGCTCCACGCTGACCTATTTATGTACTTGTTTAATTTCAATGTCTTGAGTAGTTGTTAACTACTTATTTCTTGAGTGAAAGTTCCGGATATAGAGAATATTCAAAGTAAATGAACCTGTAGCACAGTGCTTCGTGTGAAAATGTTCTGAAACAATGAGCTTAACATGATCGACCAGATTTCCATAGGCACTGGACATTAGGAATCTGGAGCACTGCATCGCATTGTCACTACTCACTACTTGTCTCTCTAGAACGTGTAAATCTGTAATCTTCTAGCATTATGTTAAGCATAATTACAGTGCCAAAGATACTCACAGAAGATAGCCTGAAAGGGCAGAACTTGGGCTTCCCTCTCTTCCCACATTTCAGTACATGTGCACCCTTCTTCAGAGCAACAATGGCCTGAAGGAAAGAACTGAGCAGTTAAACCACGTAATGGGAAACTCCTAAGATATGTCTTTTCCAGCATTGATATTTTCTCGTATAAGTGAACCCAAAAAGATGGAGACAAGAAAATAGTGAAATGAACAAACATAAATATATTATATTAAACAGACTTGGGACAGGTACAGAAGGAAATGTCATGTGCTCATTCAACATTTTAAAATCGATAAAAAAAATATGTGCATCAAGATTTTAAATATTTTCATAGACAACCATGAATCATGTTGTGTAATGGCCCGCCCGGGGGGGGGGGGGTGAAGAAAATAAGACAGCCAGGAAGAACAGATCCTCCTATGTTAACAAGGATGCAGTGATAAAATTACAGGCGGCCAAAAGAAGAATCATTTGAGAACTTGTGGGACTTACAAATAAATCTCAAGAGACAACAATGCTTTAAAAGAAAATGCAAGAAAAACACTCGTTGCTGCATACCTGCTCGAATCCTCTAGTTGCAGAGCTCCTCCCCTCAATTCCCCCAGCCATTGCAGCCAGAAAAGACCAGGCAAAAGAAACGGAGGACAACAACCTGGGGTTAAGTTGGGAGAAAGCAAAAGATGGCTGTGGAGTGAAGTGACAGAAAGAAAGACGCAAGTAAAGAAATAAATCAAGCAGGCAAGAAAGAAGAGGGAGATGAGCTTGAGGGAGAGGTGTGTCACTGAAGCCGAGCTGCGCAATTCAGAGACCCGGAAAAGGAAACAGTGGCGATTTTAACCGCGTGTGTTTAAAGATGAGAGGGGGGAGAGGAGACGCAGCGGAAGTACTGGCCACTGAGCTTTGTGTGCTTTCTTCGACACACATGCACACAAACACAGGCAATCAGAGAAAAGAAAGGCTTCCCGGTACTCTCTCCTGCCGTGCCAGCAGCCGTATTGCAGAGGTAAATCATGTTGTTCTCTCTCTCTTGATCTCAGTGTGACTGCGCTCCTCTCTCCTCTCCGTATATGTTTTTTTGTGCCTAGTAAAGATAATTGTATTGCAGCATCTATCTGATGTAGTCTACCAAACAGCCATGGCCTTTAGCTTTCCTCTGTGTAAGTGTGTGAGGAGAGAGACTCGGGGCAGAGGAGGAAGTGATTGTTTTTGTAAGAGCCTGTTTCGGACGACTGAGGTTTTTGTCTGAAAATGCTGAAAGCTATTTCAAACAGGAGATTTTTCGTAACCGTTTTTCTTCGAAGCGGTTTCGTATTACAATGGGCAGAAGCCGCCTGTGGGGAACTTCCGTGGCTTTCTGCAACCTCTATTCCAAAATTACCCATGAAATTTAGAGGTAATTACACGCCGAATTCCACCCCATAAAACCCTTGACCTACCCCTGCAGACGCTGCTCGGCTCCCTCCTCCCATGCCCGCCCGCCCACCTCCTCCCCGCCAGCCTCCTCCTCCGGCTGCCTCCTCTCTCCTCCTCCTGGCGCCTCCTTCCGCTCCTCCCAAGACCTTCGTCTCACCTCTGACTCCCTCATCCTCCACTGGCTTGCGCCACCGTGGCGCCTCCTCCCCCCGACTCCCTGGGCCCCTCCTCCCCCGATGCGGCGACGCCTCCTCCTCGGGCTCCCTCCCTCGGCACCTCCTCCTCCGGCTCCCTCCCCTACCATCGGCGGCCCAAACCCTAGAGGAGGGGGGGGGGGGCAATTCTTGATTTGATTCTGTTAGTTTACGTTGTGCAATTTGGACTTTAGTTGCCGATCCGATCAATTGAGAAGGACCAAAAAGGTTCATGATTTGCTAATTTGTTGGATAGCTAGCCTCTGTTTCTAGATCTTATATGATCTGATCTGGATTTGCAGTTTAAGGTTGAGGTGATGTCTAAGCTAATGAAGAATTGCCGGTATAGATGAAAAGATTTTGAGATTAAAGTAAGTAGTCTGTGTGTGTAGGGTAGATGCCCCTAATTAGCTTTGAATTTTAAAGGTAGTTAGGACTTAGGACACGACAATTATTACATGCTAATCTATAGTTAGGACTTAGCATCTGGTTTATGGCACGGTATTCAGCATACTGAAAGTTCTTTACCATAGTCAAGTAGTTCCTTTGTTACTTGTCAGGACATGTCATCTCACTCTTGTCATGTCGGGTCTTAATCTATGCGCGTAGGAAGAAGCTTAAACCAGCTGCTGCTCTAGGAGAGTTTGATTTGGCTGCTTCGACAAGTAATGTTGCTATGCCGGGTTAGGAATAGTTGTGTTCTAGTTTCCTTTCCAGTCTTTAGTAGTTTTGGCACTATGTAATAGCTTAGCTTTTGGATTCGAATCCCTTTCTTAGTATACATTGTTAGGAGCTCTCTATTTAAATGAGAGAATCACGTCTATTTGCAATTAAGAAAGATCAACAGTCTCAACTCCTGCTCTCTGTTGTCTTCCCTACTTTTGACGCCTGTTCCCTTGCGTCCTCCCATGTCTTGTCTCCGACGCCAACACGGAATCATCTGGTCCTGATCAGGGCCCTGGTGCTCGCTAGCGGATCGCTCACGACTACAATCTAAGATCATGCACCTAAGCTCGTGACATCTTGGTATCAGAGCCGATGGCTACAACCTTGGAGATGACGTAGCAGATCACCGAACTCACGGTGTCCATGACTACAAAGATGACAGAACTGAAGACTGATATTACAACAGAAATCGCTGGCATCAAAGACCGCCTATCGATACTAGAAAAATGACCGGCAAGCACAGGAGGAGGATTGCTGCAAGTGCCATCAGGATTACTACCCTCCCTCCCGCCCAATTCAAGCTTCCAGCAGACCCTGTAGCCAGGTAGTTCTCATGTGCCTCGCATGCACAAGCTGTCGTTTCCAACTTTTGATGGTAAAGAAGATCTGTTGGGTTGGCTTAATCGTTGTGAACAGTTTTTTCCGATGCCAACAAACACTAGAGAGTGATAAAGTATGGTTAGCTTCATATCATCTAGTAGGATTGGCACAACAGTGGTATTATCAGCTTGAATGTGATGACAGCGAACCACTCTAGCAGCTTTTCAAAGATTATTGCAATTTGCATTTTGGGCCACCAATCCATAACAATTTTTTGGGCGAACTCGACAAGTTGCAGGTAGTAGGTACAGTGGAGGAATATCAAGAGAAATTCTTGGCGTTGCTATGCCGCACCGACTCCCTGTCTGCTTCCAATCAAATTCAACTTTTTACGTCCGATTTGATGGAGTTCGTTTGAACAAACGTGGAATTGCAGAACCCAGGTAGCCTCCAGCTAGCAATGGCCTTGGCTCGTGCATATGAGAAGCATCATCTTCTGACTTCAGTGCCTCCGAAGTCTGGGTCTCGTTATCCCACTCAGCCACGCCATGTACAAACTTTACCTGCTAGTTCTGTTATCTCGCCTGTAGCTGCCAAACCACACAGTGATGGTATTATTGTCCCAGCTACTACTCTGGTACCATGACGTCAATTGACGGCTACTCAAATGGCGGAACATCGCAGGGCGGGTCTGTGTTTCAATAGCGAAGAGAAATTCTCTCCTGGACATCGTTGCAAACAATTGTTTCTTCTTGAAGTTGTCCCGAACGTATTGGATCAAACTACTGATACAACCGAGCAACCCAACATGGATGAGCCAGCTATTTCACTTCATGCTCTGACTGGTATCCAACCGCGATCCACACAAACCATGATACTACCGGTTTGGGTCGGTTCGACTAAGTTCATCGCTCTTGTGGACTCTGGGTCTACTCATAACTTCATAGCTGATGATGCTGTGCAACGAGCTGGCTTACAAGTGCAATCACAACAAGGGTTACGAGTAGCAGTGGCTAATGGAGACCACGTTTCTAGTAGTGGAGTTTGTCGTCACATGACATTGCACATTGCTTCCGAAACATTTGTATTGGATTGTTACTCGATTCCATTAGTCGGTTTTGACGTTATACTAAGCGTACAATGGTTGAGCTCAATTGGGCCTATTTTGTGGGATTTCAAACTACTGACACTATCTTTTCTTCACATGGGTCGCCAGGTGACATGCAAAGGATTAACCTCATCTGTTAACTCCTTGCATTCTCTCACCGGTTCTTCACCAGATCTGATGTCAAAATTATTGGAGGAATTTGAAGGATTATTTGCAGAACCTCACGGTTTGCTGCCAAAGCGTTCTCACGACCACCACATTCGCCTTGTCCCGGGGACGACTCCCATTACAGTTTGGCCATACCGATATCCCCATATTCAGAAAAATGAACTTGAGCGGCAATGCGAGGAGATGCTTCAACAAGGTACAATACAACCAAGTACATCCGCTTTCTCAGCACCGGTGTTACTTGTCAAAAAAACAAGATGGTTCTTGGTGGTTTTGTGTGGATTACCGCACTCTCAATGATAAAACTATCAAAGATAAATTTTCGATTCCAGAGGTGGAGGAACTTTTGGATGAACTCAAGGATGTCTGATACTTCACTAAGTTAGATTTACGTTCTGGGTATCAATAGGTATGTATGCATCCTAAGGATGTGGAAAAAATAGCTTTTCGTACTCATCAAGGCTTGTTTGAATTTTTGGTTATGCCCTTTGGTTTGTCTAATGCGTCGGCTACCTTTCAAGCTTTAATGAATATGGTTTTGCGAGATTATCTTCGCCATTTTGTCTTGGTTTTCTTCCATGATATTCTCATCTACTGCTCATCATGGTCAGATCATCTCCGACATGTTTGCACAATTTTGCGTTTACTTCAGGACCATCAAATTTTCCCTAAGAAATCAAAATGCCTCTTTGGAGCATTGTCTGTCGCTTTATTTGGGCCATGCTATCAGTGGAGATGGGGTTGCAATGGATAAACAAAAAAGTTCAAGCAATTGTTGGTTGACTGGTTCCTCGATCCGTCCGAGCGTTGCGTGTGTTCTTAGGATTGGTTGGCTATTACTGACGTTTTATTAAGGATTATGGTCTCATGGCTGCTCCATTCACGAAACTGTTGAAGAAAGAAAAATTGTGTGGACCGAAGCATCTTCCAATGCTTTTGAAGTGTTGAAACACACTATATCATCGGCTCCCGTATTGTAATTGCCTGATTTTCATCGCGATTTCATTGTAGAGTGCGATGCATCTGGTTCTGGCATTAGAGCCGTTTTACATCAAACCGAAGGTCTGATTGCTTTCTTCAATCGGTCGATGGCTCTTCGTCATAAGAATTTGGTCGCGTATGAGTAAGAACTAATAGGGTTGTTTCAAGAAATACGACATTGTTGACTATATTTGTGGGGACATACGTTTTTGGTGCTCACTGGTCACTATAGTTTGAAATTTCTGATTGATCAGCGCTTGGCAACTATTCCACAACATCATTGGGTTAGTAAGCTACTTGGGTTTGATTTTCGTGTGGAATATCGACCGGGTCAGCAAAACACGGTGGCAGATGCTCTCTCACAATGTGACTCTGAAGAATTTTGCTTTTGACACTTTCTTGTCCTCAATTTGCTATTTTTGTTGACATTAAGCATGAGGGACAGACTTCGGTCAAGTTACAAGTGTTGAAGGCTCAAATGCTAGCTGGCACAGCATGTCCAAATTGGAATGTTGTGGATGATCTCATCACTTTTAAAGGTAAAATATACGTTTTGGGTTCCTCATCGTCATTACCGGTAATTCTCGCCACAGCTCACATGATGGGACATGAGGGGATTCAAAAACTCTTCATCGCTTACATGTTGACTTTCATGTGCCACAAGCTCGTAGAGTGGTTCAAGAGTTTGTTCAAGCATGTCAAGCCTATCAACAAAATAAGAGCAGTCATCTTCATCCAGCGGGGCTTTTACAACCATTGCCGGTACCACTGCACATATGGGATGAGATTTCGATGGATTTTATTGAAGGTCTTCCAAAAGTTAGTGGTAAATCGGTTATACTCACTGTGGTTGATCGTTTTTCCAAATATGCGCATTTTATTGCTCTTGCCCATCCTTACACGGCAAGTTCAGTCGCAAAGGTATTTTTTGCTGAAGTGGTTCGTCTACATGGGTTCCCTAGTTCAATTGTAAGCGATTGTGATCCTATCTTTACAGTCATTTTTGGGAAGAATTATTTGGATTGACGGGGATTCGGCTTCATCGAAGTTCAGCATTTCATCCACAGTCGGATGGCCAAACCGAGGTAGTTAATAAAATCATTACTATGTACTTGAGATGTCTTACAGAAGATTGACCTTGTAAATGGCTCCAATGGCTATCATGGGCAAAATATTGTTACAATACTTCGTATCAGTCTTCGCTTCGGGAGACACCTTTCAAAGTTGTGTATGGACGTGATCCTCCGTCTTTACGTACTTATGATCACGGTCTAGCCAGAGTAGCAGCCGTTGATAATCTTCTTCAAGACAGGGGTGAGCTTCTGGCCGATATCCACAATCGCTTGCTTCAGGCTTAGCAACAATACAAGAAAAAATATTATGTCCATCATCGTGAAGTGCAGTTTGACATTGGTCAGTGGGTTTGGTTGTGTATTCATCATCACAAAGTAGCATCTGTTGTCGTGCATCCTCAGGGCAAATTAGTGCCTCGTTTTTATGGACTGTATCGAGTCATTAATAGGATTGGTTCGGTAGCTTATTAGCTCCGTCTTCCAGAGAAAGCAAGGCTTCATGACGTGTTTCATGTTAGTCTTTTGAAACTCTTTGTGGGTGATCTTCCTACTGATCCACCGCCGCTACCACATGTGCCTCATGGCAGGGTGTCTCACTTTCTGGATAAAGTTTTTTGTGCCCGCAAAGCTCATGGACTTTGGCAAATTCTTGTCCAATGGCGTGATCTGCCGGTTGCTGAGACTTCTTGGGAAAATTTGGCTTAGTTCCAGTAGAGGTTTCATTTGTTTTAGCTCGAGGACGAGCTTTTTGTTTGGGAGGGGAGAGATATCATGTGGGGTCTTACCTATGCGCGCTGGAAGAAGCTTACACTAGTTGCTGCTCCAGGAGAGTTTGATTCGGCTACTTCAACAAGTAATGTTGTCGTGCCAGGTTAGGAATAGTTGTGTTCTAATTTCCTTTCCATCCTTCAGTAGTTTTCGCAATATGCAATAGCTTAGCTTTTGGATTCGAATATGTTTCTTAGTATACATTGTTAGGAGCTCTTTATTTAAAGGAGAGAATCATGTCTATTTGCAATTAAGAAATATCAATAGTCTCAACTCCTGCTCTCTATTATCTTCCCTGCTTTTGACGTCCGTTCCCTTGCATTCTCCTGTGTCTTGTCTCCGACGCCAACACGGAATCATCTGGTCCTGATCAGGGCCCTAGTGCTCACCAGCGGATCGCTCACGACTATAATCTACGATCACACACCCGAGCTCGTGACACTCTAAAGTTAGATGGGAATACATTGTGAAAAATCATAGGTAGCAATATGAATCATGAAAAAAGAAGTTGAAAGTACATTTTTTCACTTTTGTCCAATTAGCAAAATATGTTCCATTACGAAGCATTTGCTGTAGATTTGTCTGTTTGAGCTTCTGTGGATATTATCAGCATTCAACAACTATAAAGCTAAGAAGCAAAAGCATCTAGTTTTCTGTAATAAAAGTCTGCTACATAAACTTACATATTTTGTGTGTTTTACAGCTAAATCGACAAGGTTTAGGCAAGCAAAAGAGGAAGGTTGCAGAGGTATGCACACCAACCCATCCTGCTTGTTTGTCCATAAGATTACAGGCCTCAGTTTTTCTATGTTCTTGTTGTTTCGGAGCAAATGATGACTCGTGCAAACGTCGAACGCCTTGAGCAAGAGACAGAGCAAAAGTGAACAACTCTAGCGAATATCGCAAGTATCTCCCGAGAGGTGATCCAGATGCTTTTGAGGCATGTCATCACCGTGAAGAACTGAAGGTTGCTGTGCAATCTGTCCTACATATGATGGCAAACTTCTATTATCTATTTATTTATTTCAGAGGCGTGGTAAGAAATGGCACTATCACTTCTAGCTGTAATTCCTTGATCTTAATCACGGAATAAGCTGCTGCAGTTTAGCAGCAGTCGTGTTAAACTTCCAAAAACTTGGTGATTAGCTGGTAAATATTGTCTTTTAAGTATCCTTTTGAACAAATTAATGTGAGAATTTTGTTGATTTCCAATCTCCTATCTTTTATGGTTATAAGTATCCTTGTTATTCTTATGTGAGCCGAAAGTTCATAAGAGTAAAGTTGTGGTGAACCTCATCAGGCTAGTATTGACTCTGGCAATAGTTCTGGAAAAAAGAAGGCTGTGAAAATGGAGTGGTTCTTGTTGGGCACATCAAAGTAATGTTGTTGTTGTTCAAATGCAATGCAAGGAGCATATCCAGTTTCAATCTGGGCCTGTTTGGCATGGATGTGGCTTTCTCGAAAAGCGGCTTCCGGTTGAGCTGTAGGGCTGAACGGCTAGGCTGAAGAGGTTTGGTGTTTGGCTGTCTGACTTTTAGGTGGGCTGACTGCAGCTTCCGAGATGGGAAATGTCTAAAATACCCCTGAGGACAGCAACGGCTTGTTTGAAGCCGTTTAATGCAATTAACAACATTTAATGAGAACTAACGACAGTTGACTATAATTAACGACGCTAAACGCAATTAACAACATTTAAAGACAATGAACAGCTAGCACAATTTACGACAACTACCACAATTGACGACATTTAACGATAATTAACGACGACGACCGCAATTAGCGCAATTGATCGTATTTGATGATGATTACCACAATTGCCGCAATTAACACAATTGATCGCAACATTATCAAAGAAGCTTAGATTATGGCAGATCAAAACAGTACATCTATTGATGTTGGTGACTGCTTCTGAAATCTTGCATTTCTTGTGAAAACTCAAGATTTGTCACAATTGCACATTACAAGCCCCAAAAAACCTGGTCCCTACCGTCCTTTCCCCTAGCATCTGTCAGTGCACTGTACCGCCCTTAATTAGCAGAAAACCTCTCACAATTGGATGATCTAGTTTCTTATTATTATCATGAACATTTCTCCCAAAATGCATTAAATACAAGCATTAGACAAGAACAACCGATACATTTTTCAAATACAAAGGCATCCAATCTATCTAGAATGACTATGCTTGCCCTGCGGTGGTCCAAAAATGTGGAAATTATGTAATGTGGGCACACCTTTGGACATTTATAAACTAATGAGGATATGCGTACACACACCCACACACATGTTATTACCTCCATTTTTTCTACTTGTGACATCGACACGGTCTCTAATACATGTCTTTAACCACTGTTTTTTCGAACTATATGTTACTAAAAATTATAAAAATTATAATGATATCAAAATACTTTCAACGACATATCCACTCGTATAATTTTTTGTGACAAATATAAATATTTTTTTAGAAATTAATGTTTAAAGTTTTAAAATGTTGGAGATGGTAGTATTAGGATATTCAGACATCAAATGATGGTTCGGGACGATATTAGGAGGGAGGGATGCAGCATGTGTGCAATGTAGGCAGGTGCTGCCCCCGTTTGGGCCTGCACAACGGTTGGCCTCAGATGCTTTGCTGTCTCGGTACCTTTTTTTCTTTCCTGCGCGAGCAAACAGTGACAGCGACCACGACATCCTGAATCACTCCTCCCTCTTTTGCCTTAGGGCATGTACAGTAGTCCACCATCAGCTGTCTATAAGAGATGCCACCTAGGATTTTTTATGAGATGGAGGAAAGAGAATAAAGAGAGAGAGAGAGAAAGGTCGTCTATTATGCAATCGACGGCTTCATTCCAAAAATTTCGGATGCTATCGACAGCATTTTCCCCGTTGTGCGCGTTTTCTTCCCCCCTCCCCCCGGTCGATCCCGTGCTCCTAGCCTCCTCATGCGATTTTTTCCCCGCCACCTTCCCTCTGCAGCGCTTATTTTCCCTTGCCACACCCCTCCAAGTGCTATTTTCCCCACCGCCACCCCTCCAAGACGCTGATTTCTTCACCATGCCCGGCCTCCTCGCGCGCAATCTTCTCCACGCCCACAATTTCTTCTCCACGCCCTGATTTCTTCTCCACGCCTGCACGCACGCGATTTCTTCTCCACGCCTCCACCCGATGCGAGCGATTTCTCCTCCACGCCCTGCCCACGCGCGCAAAATGAAACAGGGATCTACTTCTTCTCCACACCCTTCTTCTCCACAAGGCATGCCTGGTCCAATCCCAGGAGTCCCCATCACCTCCTGCAGGCCGTAGCTGCTGGTCACATTTGTTGAATCGGGAAGATGCCTCGCCGATCGACAAGGGTGGGTGCGCCGCCACCACCGTCGTGGGGAGCTGAAATAAGCACATCTGTGGAGCATGCAGCCACCTCCTCCCGCTCCAGTGCCATCGTTTGGTGGGGCGGCGCATACACTAGTTGCCCCACCGCCTCCTCACCTCAGGCAGTCCCCACAGACAAGCAGGTAGGTTAGGCCGCGGCGGCTAAGTTCTCATCCCCAACCTCAGATCCACAACACTGGTACTTTTTGTTCTTCCCAATTTCTAGATTTGTACATTACAAAGAGATTGGTTGTTCACAGATTCGGTTCTTATTACTTCCCTTTGCTAGAACAAAGTTAGTTTTCATAATTTTCTATATGCATTATGTTACATGTGTAGCTTATGAAACTGGTTTGCAAGAGAAAAGATTTCCTTGCAATCTGAAACTTATTAGTTCTACATGTTGCATTATGTTACATGTGTAGCTTATGGAACTGGTTTGCAAGAGAAAAGCTTTCCTTTTGGCATTGGATATATCATTTTTCTGACATGTTTGGTCTTGGTTTAAATCCTAGAAACAAATGCAGTTAACATAGCATAAAAAAGGATCCCTTTGCTAGAACAAAGTTAGTTTTCATAAAAACGGATTCAATTAATAGTCATACTAAGTAGTAAGTACACTACTATATAATACCATAATACTTTCTGTACATTGCTACAAGCACTCATGGATTTTTGAATGATTAGATGGCAAAGAGAAGATAAACAAACCATGCAAATGATCTTCTAGTGATCCCAATGGCATAAACTCATAAACAAGAAGGCGTTGATCACTATCAGCACAATAGCCAATTAGACTAATCAGGTTAGTGTGATGCAAAAGACTGAGCATGAGGACCTCAACCAGAAATTCTCTATTTTCTTGGAGGCCATTACGATCAAGTTGGTTCACAGCAACAGCTTGGGAAGTAGGGTTCTTTCGTTAGTTTCCAGGACTAATGCAAGTGTGTATTAAAGAAAAGCCACAGCACATGTACCAACAATTTATTAGATATTTCAACTAGATCACTCAAAAACAAAAAATTGAGAATATATAGTAAAATCCCCATGCATCTAGATAGTTTCAGAAAGACTAACCTGCCCATTCTCCAGACTTGAGCTGTTAAACTCTGCTTGTTGTTGTAAGATTATCTCATTTAGCTTGTTTCTGTGGCTTTCTGTCTCATCTGTAATTGAGTTAATTACATTTTCTTTGATACTGAGATCCTGCTGTTCCTTTGTTAATTTCTTGTCTTACTCCTGTTAGCCGAGCGATATACATTGATGATATCAGTGATCTTCTTTTGTGTCAAGTGGTTAATTAATCTGTTGTTTGAATGATTTATGAAATATCTAAGTGGTTTCTAGTGCACTGTTTTTCATAGATTTTCTGTTGAACTGAAAGAATATTTGCTATTTAAGATAATTCTTGAGATATAGCTATTTATGTTGGAATTAACTCAGAATGTTTGCTAAAACTGCGCAGTTTACAACAATCAATCTGTTTCATGGGGAAACATCCCTCATCCAGTAGGCAATCAGTTTCATGGGGGAAAAATAACTTACATCAATCTGTTCTAAACTTACATCAATATGTTCTAAACTGTACTAGGACACTATAATCCATCCTACATTTTATAAGGCCAAAAAGGATTGAAATAACAGCTACGTTATGTGTCTGTATCCTCTCATATCTTATCGAGTTCAAGGACTAGTAACAAGGTATCCATCACTTTCTACCCATCTACTGGGATAATCATAGCCAGATTATTACTTGTTCTATGAGTTCCAGGCTTCTAGCATTCCCAAAACAAATGTACTATCCGTCTATGCCAACTATCAACTTATCCATTTATCACAAGATGTATGTACAGGTTTTTTTTCATTGTTTTTCAGGGGGAAGGATCCTCGTCCGCCAAGTGGTTTCCTAAGCTATTTCCAAAATCCATCGAGTTTACCCCTTCCACATCAGGTCCCTAATCAGTCACCCATGTCACAAAATTTCAATTTCATTGGCGGTCCTTCACACTATGCTCCATTCATGGCAACACGGCCATCGGTTGCCAAAGGGATTCCATCACCGTCAGTTTGCAAGTCGAGCACTCCACTTGCATCATCCGGTTTGCAATCCCAGCCACCCATCAATGTTGACAGTGGCGACGATGATGGAGAAATTAGGACCAATAAGCGTATTGCATGTACAAAAGAGGAGGACCTAAGATTGGTAAGTTTCTTATGCACTTATATGTGTTAAATGGTAATATGCGTGAATCTCTGAGTAACTTTTTGAGATCTTCAGAATATCCACAGCCGCTAATCTTCTTTGATCACAATGTAGATGAGCTTTTGGTTAAATAACTCAAATGACCCAATCAATGGGAATAACAAGAAGAATGATCGATATTGGGGAGATGTTACTAGTGTCTACAACAGCACCACTCCAAAAAATCGGAGAAGACTAGCGAAGCAAGCCTAGGACCGTTGGCATAGTCTTAACAAGCTAGTCTACCAGTTTCAATGCTCTTGGAACAAGGCCTCCAACATTTATGCTAGTGGGCAGTCCGATGACCAGTTGATGGACAAGGCACATGCATTCTATGAGGCAGACTATAAAATAGGACAGTTTCGTCACATTAATTGTTGGAAGGCTGTCTGAGACTAGCCCAAGTGGTAGACATATAACGAGTGGCTTGAGAAAATGAACAAGAGAAAGATGTCGGAAGCAGGGGAGGCAGGTGAGCATATGTCGACCCCTATAGATATCGAAGATATCCCGCGCCCAAAGGGAACAAAAGCAGCCAAGGCCGAATGTAATGGCAAAGGAAAGTCGAAGGCCGCTACAGTAGATATGGAAGTGCTCGACAAGTATATAGCTACTCAGGCCGAAGCAAAAAAACAATCGTACTGGGATGCTAGAACTGCAACAACGTCTCTCCGCCGAGAAGCTTGAATCAGCAAAGCTCTTAGTCCTTGCAGCAAAGGACAACAAGCAGGCCAAAAAGCTTGAGAGAGAGTCAAAAATGATGAAAACGTATAAAGCGCTGATTATGCAAGATACAATTGGGATGACAGACGAAATGAAGAATGAGCATGCAAAGGCACTGAAGACTATGACAGAGAGATTGTTTGGCAACGCTCAGTAAGATCTATTCCTAGTCCTTATGTTTCCTTGTCAAGTTACTGAAATGCAGTATAAAAGTTTGTTATTTACATCTTGAAGGGTTTGACTACTAGTTAATTAGCTTCATCACTTCATGGAAATGCTCAGTAAGATGTGCTCTTCTACTCCTAGTGTTAATGTCAATTGGTTCTAGAACTTCCTACAATGTTTTGATTACTTCTCTTGTCAATTACTTTCTATAACTTGTTACAGTTGGAACTGAGAAGTCATGGTGTGATGCTGCTATGGAGTACCTGGTGTTAATGTTCTGTTAGTTGAACGCATGGATTTGTTCTATCATGGTGTTAATGTTCTGTTAGTTGAACGCATGGATTTGTTCTGTCACGGTGTTAATGTTTGTAATGCTGATATGGAGTCCCTTGTTCTGTTATTTGCTACGGTCTGTAACTAACCTTTCAATTTAAAGAATCACTCGTTGTAGTGCTCAACAATTTATAGTTCAACTTGGACACATTTATTTGTGTCTTCCATGTGCAAATGATGCTCACTGGTGTAGTGATGATCGACCTAGCTAATCTAGTCATGATGCTGGGATTGACTGGTAATGGTGCTAAAGAACTATTCTCAGATATTTCTCCCCATTTTAAACTGTTAGCATGGCAGACTGGCAATGAGTTGTTTACTCAAGTTTTGAGGCACTTGATTATTTTAAATTGTTCAATTTCATCTGCTTTGTGATTAATTTAGACACCTTGCTTATTACAACATCCCATTCATACAAGATCTAGGAGCTCTAGCAAAAATTTAGTGAAATCAGTTTGAGCATCATTGTCACTAGAATGTTGTGATTGAGTCAAGATCTGCATGTTTGTATGTGATTGGTATTAGGAATACTCCTCTTTAGTCAAGATCTGCATGGAGCTAGACTCGGTCCAGGTACTCCTTACATCTACTGGGATTGGGATCAAGCAACATCTGCATGGAGCTAGACTCGGTCTGCAGGGATTGGGATCGAGACTAATATGCATGGAGCTAGACTCGGTCTGCTGGGATTGGGTTCGAGCTAGATCTGCATGGAGCTAGACTCGGTCTGCTGGGATTGGGATCAATTTATATACAACTTACATCTTCACCTATTTGCGTCAATCAAGCCTTGCCTCAACCTGATAGCTTTGAGTGCTATTATCATTTATAAGTTTTTTTTAAAAGCACTGCTTGTTGGTTCTTGATTGATGTCGTATTTAGTATCTATTCATTGCTGTCATTTGTGAGTTTCATTTCAATCTGAAACTTGTTATGAGCTTTTCAGTAGGTTATAAGGACCGAGTAAGTCTTGAACAATGTAAAGTCGAGTACTGATATGCTTGGACAATTTATACTCGAGTAAACATATGTATGCTTGGATAATTGTACTGATAGGATGTACATGAAAATTCCTATCAATCTCATAGGACAATATCAACAAAACATGTCTTATGAATCAGGCTCTTCTTGTTTTGATGATGACGACGACACCGACACTTTTGACCCAACCGAAGTTTACACGTTGGAAGACTTCATCACCGAGCAAGAAATCTTGGACCGAATCAGCGAGCGGATTGGTGCAGAGTTGATGGCAAAACTAGAGGAACAAAGTGTTGAATCATCACGACGCCGAAGTGGTCCCAGGAGGTACATATCGAGGGATCATGAAGCCACCCATAAGGAGCTTGTGGTCAACTATTTCTCTGAGCATCCTCTCTACACCGACGAAATGTTCCGTGGAAGGTTTCGAATGAGAAGACCTCTATTCCAACGAATTGTGACTGCTCTTGAAGAGTGATATCCCTATTTCACTTATAGGACAGATGCCACTAATAGACTGGGACTCTCGCCACTGCAGAAGTGTACGGCTGCAATCCGTATGTTAGCGTATGGCACCCCTGCCGGCCAACTTGATGAGGTACTAATGATCGGCCCTAGCACTGCATTGGAGTGTTTGGGCAAGTTCGCGCAAGGGGTGATTGACATGTTTGGTGGTGAGTATTTGCGACACCTCACAAGTGACGAAGTGGAGCGTTTGCTTCAAATCGGTGAGTCTCGTGGCTTTCCTGGCATGCTAGGAAGCATTGACTGTATGCATTGGCAGTGGAAGAAATGTCCTGTTGCATGGAGGGGCCAATTCACCCGGGGTGATCATGGTGTCCCTACTATGATCCTCGAAGCGGTTGCTTTGCATGACCTTCGGATATGGCATGCTTATTTTGGTGTCGCCGGATCCAATAATGACATCAATGTGCTTAATTAGTCGTCGTTGTTCATTGAAGAGTTGAAAGGGGAAGCTCCACAAGTGTAGTTCACTTTTAATGAGACGCAATATGACAAGGGTTACTACCTAGCTGATGGGATTTACCCAGAATAGGCCGTCTTTGTGAAGACTATACCCCTCCCTCAGACAGAGAAGCACAAATTGTTTGCACGACATCAAGAAGGAGCAAGAAAAGATGTTGAGTGGGCATTTGGGGTATTGCAATCTCATTTTAATATCGTGCGGCATCCAGCACGGTTGTGGAGACAGGTCGCTGTCGGGAAAATCATGGAAGCTTGCATCATTCTTCATAATATGATTGTTGAAGACGAACGAGAAATGGTTACCATTCCTTTGGACTTGAACGAGACTCTAGGGACATCTTTCGTTTAACCGCCAGAAGTCAACAATGGCCCTAACATTTGCTTTGCAGACGTGCTACGAAGGAATTCGTCTATTCATGCTCGGCCAACACATACACAACTCAAGAGTGATTTACTTGAGCATATTTGGCACAACTTTGGGAATAAGTAAAATCATTATGCCTAGTTTCGATAATTTTATTATGTAATATTTTATTCTATTAGTAGACAATTTCGATATGTACTTGTTCCTACAGATGCAATTCACTCTTTGCCCAATGTGTGAGAACTAATCCCTTTCTTACATAATAATATTATTCTTATGTAGTATGTCCAAAATATTGTTCATGCAAGTGTGTTTCAGTTGTACTGGCAAAAAGCAACAAAATATACCACAAAGATATAATTTAGTGTTGATCAATAAATTTTTATGTTTCATGCAATTGTGGGGTTCTATATAGACAACTAAATAGACAACCCATTGTAGAAGGTGTTTTTTGTGCTATCTACAGATGACATGGAATGCTAGTATAGACATCAGCTGTCTGTATCACTGTACATGCCCTTACACCTCTTCGCATGCATGCATCATTCACTGAATTTTTTTCCAACCTTTTCACCTCGTATTTACAGCAATGGTCGTCTCCGAATTTATTTTGCAAAAATAGCCCCTGCCATGACGACCGCAAAATGACGTTACACGCCCACCATGCGGTGTGGTTGCCGCTGACCACCCGTCTGATGGCCTTGCCTATACGTGTCACCCCTCCCTAATTAGGGTTTCAGCCCTAATCAGCCGATTAGGGTTTCGGCTGTGTTCGTAGGATTTTTAAAATATAGCAAATAAGTTCAAAAAATTATGAAATTTTATGCGGATGCTCCTAACACGGTGTACTTTCTTGTGTAATTTGTCCATAATTTACATGTTCTAATTTTATCTCACAATTTTATTTAAGTGTATTGTTTTGTACAAATTTGTAATTGTAGAAAATGAGCTCCAAAAATTATGAATTTTGTTTTTAAGGCTCCTCACGCAGTAGACTTGATTGTGTAATGTTTTGACAATTTTATATGTGTTCTAGAATTGTCTCAAAAATTAGGATTTATGTCGCGAAAATTTGGATTTTAGGTTTCGAAAATTTGGGTTTCATGATTTCATGTGACTTGGAATGTATGGGAAAAAAATCTGCATTGCAACTCCATTAGAGATGTCGATATATACAATATGGCGTTGGAATTTCATGTTACATTTGGATCATTCATTAGCATGTCTTAGCCTCCTATAAAACATGCACCAATATGCAATATGCAGTCATTAGTTATTTGAGATTTGTTGATGTTTCAAAGGAGACCTTATTGTTTATTACTTATTATATCTCCTATTAAACAACGACAATGGATAGCTTTCTGGAGACGTTCTTGTATATAAACATCATGTGTTACATTTTGGTGATATACATGTCTTGACAGCAATGTATATTAGCGCTCTAGAGGAGGTTGTGGGATATTCCAAATATGTTATACTTTTTCCTACTTTTGAAAAACGATCTTTGGCTGATGAGATGGCCAATAGTGATTTTGACGAGAACATGTACTAGGTCTCAAAAAACCCGAAGGTCAGATGACTGCTAATCGACCGAAGGTAAAGTGTGAGGCACAGAACCAGAACTACATTAGAGTCCACATACAGAAGCACGTTACATGTGGTCACATGACATGGTGGTTCGGCTAATTGTTTTAGTCATCCTCGCTACTACTATGGTACACTGCGACACAAGCATCCGGACCATGTAAGTATACATGCCTTCAGGAGATAAGAATAGCACGACGGGTAGACGGGGAACTACTACGGAATGGCCCGACCTACTACATAGACCGGGGCCATTTACCCTTCCTTGCAAGCTCGGCGTTGTACTCCTCGCCGGAGGCCTTGGCCTCGGCCACCATTTTCCTCTTTTTTTTCTCGAGAGCCTCACGCTCCCTACGCCTGCACACCTCGAGATGAGCTTGCGTCTCCCGTTGGATACGCTCATTGTGCTCTTCATTGCATTGCTCCTCCTCCCTCTTCTTGCGGTCTCTCTTGTCATCCCACTCCTTGTAGTCGAGACGCCACTGGTCCTATGGGTGGATCCCTTCGTCAATCCACTTGCGGTAGCCACATAGTGGATCCGGGGACTACGGGTAGACAGGAGAGGTTGTTAGTGTGTACTTTGAAAGAGAAATAGTAGTAAAACATACTGTAACCGGTCCTTACCGACTGCCGATAGAGGTCGTGTCCTAACGGCGATCAGGATAGTCCGAGGAGTAGTTGGCGCAACCCCAGTAATGCATGCTCAGGCTGAGCCGCTGCTTGCACTTGAAGAACTTGCATGTGTCCCTGCATCAACAGAGGGGCAGCGTGTTCCCCTTGGGCGGGTCTTGCGGCGAATGCTCGGTGGGAATGTTCCGATAGGGGTTGCTACTATGGGGGGCGTCATTGCGAGGAGGTGCCCTCCTGGCACGCTCCACTTGTTTGTCTCTGACCGTAGCAGCCCTTGCGAGTTCGCGGATCTTGTCCCATTGGTTCTCCATCTGAGCGAGATTGTGTTGAAGTGTTGATGCAGGAGAACCCGCCGTGGAAGGGGTAGTACTTATATGCCGAGCTGACCCTACTTACGTCCTGAATTGTAATTCGATTGCAGAAAATTCGCGTCCACGAGGCAGCGACCCCAAGGAGGAATCGTGTGGTCTTATCGTTTTGAAAAGTTAGCGTCGTAGTGTGTTGTCTTATCGATCTGCAAAAGTAGCAGCATATGGCATGACAGGGTGCGGTCTTTTAGGCCTAAAATGGTCACGTCGCGGAGTGTATTCTTGTCAGTCTGAAAAGTGGACACTCGTGGCTTGATAGGGGCCGGTCTTTTCAGTCTAAAAAGGTCACGGCGCGGAGTGTGGTCTTCTCAGTCTGAAAAGTAAGCGCCGCAACGTCGTAGTATGTTGTCATATCGGTATGAAAAGGTGGTGTGGGGGAGTCATGCTAGAAACAAGGTGGTGTAGGGAGTCCCGATGCTGACTCCCTTAGGTTTTTTTTTCTTTCAATTTAAGAGGTTCAATTAAGTAAACATTATTTTCATTAAGCTCTACCTACCCTACTAAGCTACTTTGCAATGGAGTTGTAATATACGTTTTCATACATAAAATTGACGACATTTGAAGTGTTACAAGCATTAAATGATACAAGGCTGAATTCAACTTGTATACCTTGCTTATTGGTGAGCGTAATAGACTTTTTAGGACAATCTATTTGACCTTGGTTCTTGGCTAACCAGTCCATTCCAAGAATTACATCTAAACCTTGAGAGTGCAAGACTATAAGGTCTGTAGAGAAAGGAACTCCCAAGATTTCCAAGGAAAGATTTGGGCATAAGGAACGGTCCTTCTTTTCGAGGCCGGAAAGTTGATCCAAGATAGGGTTTACTAGAGGAGATATAGCTAACCCATTACTACCCACAAACTTAGAAGAGACAAACGAATGAGAAGCTCCGGAATAAAAAAAGAACTGAGGCTGGTACGGAATTAACAAGAAACGTATCAAGGACCACGTCCGAAGCATTTTGAGCTTCCTCAGCTGTGACATGGTTCACATGTCCCTTGACAAATTGAGCCGAAGGCTTCATGTTGGAGTTGCTACCATGTGCTGAATTTCCTCGACTGGATCGGCTAGGAGGAGTGGCTGTTGCTTGTTGCTTCCTTGGGCACTTATTGGCATAGTGCCCAACTTCATTGCAATAAAAACAAGTTACTCCCGCTGCTGAATTTGTGATTGGCTTCTTCTGAAATTGACCTCCTGGAGAGGTCGTACGGGGGCTGGAGGCACTCGGACGCTTTGTTTGCATTGGAGGCTTGGAAGGGAAGGAGGTTACAGGTCTCCTTTGCTGAAACTGAGAGGTCCTGGGCCTGGATGAACCTTCTAAACTGAACTGCTGAGCTACTTTCCTCTTCTTGCGATTTTCTATCTCAAGATGCTTGCCCTCCTGATGAATAGTTTTGCTCACAAGTTGTTGAAAATCCAGGTAGTCATGAGCAAGGAGCTGAACCGAAAGATCATCATTGAGCCCTTCCAAGAAGCGCTCTTGCTTGGACTCATCAGTGGCCACATCTTCAAGTGCATACCTTGCCAATTGGTTGAATCTATGAAGGTACTCACTAACAGTGCGATTCCCTTGGTGCAATGATCTGAATTCTTTCTTCTTTAGTAACATCATGCCATGGGGAATGAATGCCCGCCGAAAAGCTTGAACAAACTCTTCTCAAGTAATAGTTTGAGCATTGGTGTGGGACTGAGTAAAGTTGTCCCACCACTCCGAAGCTGGTCCATGAAGTTGGTGAGAGGCAAACAAGACTCTCTCTCGGTCTGAGCATTGGATCATATTAAGTTTCCTACTCACTGTTCTGAGCCAATTGTTAGCTTCCATAGGCTCAGTGGTGCTGGAAATGTGGATGGCCTCATCCTCATAAACTCAGAAATATTAGCCCTTGGGGGAGGTGGAACATACACCGGTGGTTGAGCTGCTGCGGCTGCTTAGAGATTCTGAGTATTGGTGATGGACTGAGCTAACAAGTTAATTAACTGAGCTTGATTTGCCATCATCTGATTCCAATTGGGACCTTCAGCTGGAGGAGGTGGTGGCTGCGGTAAGGGGGTCTCTGGATCACTCCCAGAGGCTCGGCCTTGGGCACTGGTGCTGCCACTGCCCCTAGTTGTCACCATCTGTCGGAGGTCCAAGAATTAGGAAAGAGATGGAGAAGCTAGGGGGGGAAGAGGTTAAAACACCCAAACCAACAAAACCAGCAAAAGCCAGCAACTCAAAAGCTCAAACATGTTCTACTTGAGGCTCACTGCCCTCAGGGCTGCAAGCAAAGAGGTCATGGTCATGAGGGATTGATCTTTTGCAAAGAAACCTCATGGGTGGTCTTTGCAAAGGTCTACCACTCTAGATCAGGAACAAGGAGGTCCTTAATGCTACAACAAGGATCTAAATCGGCCCTACTGATATTTCAAGGCAAGAGAGTCCAATCAGCTTTATAAAACATTGAGGAGAGCAAAAGATAAGAGAAAATGAGGTAAGAAGAGATACAGAGAAGAGGTAAGGGTAGATAGATGACTCAGGTAAGGAGAGAACAATTTATTTCTCTTGTTTAGCAAAACATATTTTGAGCTTTTCCTAACGACCATTATATTAGGTCAGGTCCTGCAAATCAAGATGCTCGATACCACTTGTGGTGACCGGCCGAGGCTAACCGAGAGGTCCTCAAGACCTCCCCGAAAGTCCACCAGACCTCCCAGACATCCGTGAGGACCTCTCGGTAGGGCTGCTTTCAGACTGTCCCTACTCGAGGCCACCGTGAGGACCTCCCGGATCTCCTGGAAGTCCATCAGGACCTCCCAGGAGGTCCAGTAGTACCGCCCGAGGGCCCGATAGGAGTCCGGTAGTTCTGCTCAAGGGTCCGGTAGGACCGCTCGAGGGAAACTGAGGTCCTGACCCGAGGAGGTCTGGGGACCTCAGACCTCTCCAAACACCACACTCTGACCCGAGGGAGGTCCTTGAGGGACCAACCCGAGGAGGTTGTGGGGCTTAGGATAGGCCTCAAGTCCAATGTGACCCAAACTAGTCCCAAGAATCAATGGCTAGTTCTCATAGCAAAATCAAGTGATAGCATACATCCACAAAAGGCTTTATTAACAGCAAAGAGTTTATTACAAAAGGGGTTGCTTACAAACTCAAGCAACCAAGCAAAATACACAGTGGAAACAGAAGGTACAATCCGTCCAATACACCACAGGTAATTGGCTGGAGAGCGCGGCCTAATTGATGTGGTCTTCATCATCAAAAAAGTCTTCTCCTGCTCAATTCATCAATCAAGCAAGAATGAGCACAACAACCGTGCTCGCAAGTTACACCCGTCAAATAACAGAATGACATGCATAAATGGATATCTCAAGGGAAGGCATAATATGGTTAGTTTGCGTAAAGCCAAGTTTGTTTCCAATTACAAGTAGTAAGTTCCAAAGCATATAATAGTAATTAAAATTCATTTGCAAAGATCAATTTTTCAGTTGGATGACATTCATCACAAAGTGTGAAGGACACCCTCCTGTCACAAGGCTCCCCGCCCACAAACCAATTGGATAGAAATCCAAAACCAATTTCATAAGTCCTTTGGAAACCAAAACCAAGAGCTAACTTTGAGTAGCTTTGCTAGCATGTCCATAACCGTGGACACGACTATTCGAATAGTTTTACACTCTGCAGAGGTGTACAGCTTTACCCACTTGACATGACTTCTCTAGTTTGTTTGGCATTCGTCAACACCACCTCACACTTCCTTTGGTGAGAGGTCTAGAGCACATGACAAAGCCTTTACAATGCATCACTCCACCGTTGTCCACCCTCGCTAAGGTTTCACCCCCTTTAGATTACCCATCTGCAGGGTTCAGACCCCCTCTTGCGCCAGGTGGGACTACGAAGGTCGTAACATGACTACCCACCGCACCAACAGGATCAACCGCGATGGAGCTTTGCAAATTAGTCAGCCAGGTCCCGCCCACATAGGACAAGTGGTTGCACGATGGTGGCTAGCAAGATGCGGCTCGCAGACCGGTCCTTAACTGGCTTGGGCGACCACCACATACCCTTGGACCTCATCCCTACCCAGGATTGAGTCCGTGCATAAACATTGCACCAGCCAAGCCAACCAATTCGCCCAAGACCAAATCCATTTTCCATTTCTATTTTTCCAAAACCATTTGTCCAAACATCCATGACAATCCAATGTTATGGCTTTAAAGCACAGGATACTTTGGTCTTTTGGTAGAAACACTTCCCAAATCAAGATTTTGGTCTAGCAAGACTAAGCATACATTTTTTAAATGCCTCTGGTTCTCACTATTGTAAAAACCAGATTTTACCTAGGGTGACAATGGATTTGGTTCAATGTCGACAGTGGTCATACAATGGAAATTAGGCATAGCTATGAATTTAAAGACAGGCATTAAAATATCTAAGTAAAGTAAGCATGCATTATTGTTTAAAATGGAACATAAATATGTTGAAATACTGGGTACAACATGGTCAAGGGTGTAACTTGCCTTGCTCAAAGGCCTGAGTGTCTTCTTCTTCCTCAAGGAACTCTTGTTCTTCACTGCCTTCGCAATCTACACGGTGGGGAACAAAACAACTCAAATAGAGCTCAAGTAAGATCCAAAGAAACTCCAATAAGACACTGAAATAAAACCAACAGAGAGGCTAGGTGATCAGGGGGAGGTCCAAGGAGCTTGCTGGAGGAGGTCCGAAGCTAAGGAGGGAGGTCCAGAGAGCTTGGAGGGAGGTCCAAGAGCTTGCTGGAGGAGGTCCGGTTAAGGAGATGAGGTCCTGGAATCGCTTTCGGTGAGTGGAGAGTGGAAATAGGGAAAAAGGTAAGGATGAAGGGCTGCCCAAGCTTATATAGCTGGAGCCATTGAGATTTCCAAGGGTATAGGTGTTCAAGAGTTGGTGAAAAGGACAATGGAAGCAGGCAAAGGATGTGACAAAAGAATGGCACGGGTGCTGCAAAAAGTGATAGCATTTAATGCGACACAATAGGCATTAAATGTGGGGAGACTCCCATGAGCAAAGGACATAGTCAAAGGATAAAGAAAATAGGTGTGACTGACAAATGGGACCAGTCAAAGCTCAAGGGGAGGTCCTGCGGACAGGAGGTCCGAAAGACACAACAACGGGGAGGTCCTAACGGTCAGATCTCTCAAGGGGGAGGTCCTGACGGTCAGATCAGATCAAGGGGAGGTCCTGACGGTCAGATCTCCAAAGGGGAGATCTGGATGGTTAAGATCTCTAGAGGGGAGGTCTTAGCGGTCAGATCTAATGAAGGGGAGGTCTGGACAGTTAGGATCTTCAGAGGGGAGGTCTTAACAGTCAGATCTAACAAAGGGGAGGTCTTAACAGTCAAGATCTCCAGAGGGGAGGTCTTAACGGTCAGATCTAACAAAGGGGAGGTCTGGACGGTTAAGATCTTCAGAGGAGAGGTCTTAACGGTCAGATCTAACAAAGTGGAGGTCTGGACGATAGCGAGATAAGAAGCGGGAGCCATTGGATTTCAATCGAACAGGCCAAAGTGATTGGGCCGTTCGGACCATCCAGAGCTAGCGCTAGATCTCAGCCATTGAATTGGATCGGGCGGTCCAAAATGGTTGGGACGTTCGGACCATCCAAACTTCTCAACAATATCAAACCGTCCAATGCAAATCGAACGGTACACAAGCGATAAGAGTCTGGATTAAGCGGAAGGCTCGAACGGACACGGGGAGGTCCAAATAGACAAGGAGGAGGTCCTAGAGGACATGGGGAGGTCCTGAAGGACACGGGGAGGTCCAATCATGGCTTTCAAGAGGTCCTGAGAAACGGTAATACCGCGAGTTGAGAAGCGGTACTACCGCACTCCGGTAGCACCGTCTGTTACAAAGCGGTATGGAATTTCCAGAACACATGTTTTCGGAAGCTCGGTTTTACCCTGGAGCGGTATGACCATGAGTTCAATGGCGGTAGTACCGCATGGCGGTAATATCGCGCTGATGCGGTAAGAAAATTCCAAAGGGACAATATTACAGAGATCAAAGCAAGGAGAAAGTCCAAAGGGGCCTAGAGAGGTTCCAACAGAATAGAGGATGAGTTCAAATGAACATAAGGGAGGTATAGGCCTGGGGAGGTCTAGACCAATGAGGAACAAATCAAGCAAAGAAAGGGAGAGATCACCAAAGCTCCAATAAACCCAACAAACCATTCAAGAGTTTTAGTTGAAGTTTGAGTTAGTCAATTGAAATCCATTCTGAAATTTCAAGTTAAGCTTTGAATTCTCATCAAAACAAAATGGTTCTTTTTGTTTTGAAATTTTCAAAAAGGCTCTGAAAATCAGGGTGTTACATTACATAATAAGTATCCTGATCGGATGAGGTCCTGTACCCAGTCCCCGACCAGATGACTGCTCGTAGAAGCAATGAACTGGCATTCGGATCTAACTCCGAGTATATTCTTTACCGTGTGATGAATGGAACATATGTCATATTTGGTTCATACCACACAACGTTTCATGGTCCTAAGACACTAACAACAACCACCTTACGGTTGAGTGTCTCATAGACACATAACCGCCGAACAGTTGGTACTTTATCAACCACTTCCTCGCTCTGACCAGTCGTGGCACTTCCAACAGGCGTCTCTTCAGGGAGCAACCGCCACCTCTTCGAAGGTTACTTAAAGATGGAGCACGGAGAAGACTGGATCGATTGAAGCACTGCAATCGGCATTACATTCATGTTTCAAGTCTAATTCCACAAGATAGCAAGCATTGCGCTCAGTGTAGCTAGGATTAGTCTACTGCCTTATCGAGGGCATCCTCTATAATAGCCAGTTCATAGCAATAAAGAGCAATCACATTATTTCCCAAGTACTCTTTGTAAGATCAGCGACTCGATCGTCGACAGCTGGCTCCATGACTCCATTACAGGCTGCCGAGCGTTCTCGGCAGGTCTCCAAGTTGGCCAGACAGGTTCCGACCAGCTAACATAGAGAAGTTCAATGGGACTCAGAACCCATTAGAATTTCTTCAAATTTATTCTATCGCCATCAAGGTTGTTGGTGGTAATGATAACGTGATGGCAAATTATTTGTCCATGGTCCTTAAAGGATCTGCCCGGTCGTGGTTACTTAACCTACCGGTCGGATCTATCTATAATTCAGAGCAGCTATGTGATACTCTGATCGCCAACTTTCAAGGGACGTACGACCACCCTAGAAAGAGGATGATCTTCATCAGATGAAGCAGAAAACCAATGAAGCTCTTCGATATTATATCAATAGATTCAGTCAGGTTCAAAATTCCATCCTAGAGATCACAGAATCTTCTGTCATGCAGACTTTCAAAGCGGGGCTGAGGAATCGCTGGCTTATGGAGGATATTGCAATAAATCCTCCACCAACAACTGTCGAACTTTTCGACATGGCAGACAAATACGCGGCCTCTAGTGAAGCGGTCGAATGTTATGAAGCTATCAATCAAAAAGATAAAGATGGGGAGTCGACTCTGGAGAAACAAGAAAAGAATAACAAGAAGTCTCTCAAGAACAAGAAAAATCACAAGCCCGACAACAAAGAAGTCCTCACAATTCCAGAAAAGTATACCAAGGGCAAGAAAGATTTCAGTGGTCGGAACAAAGCTAAGGCTTTGACCAGTGACTTCAAGAAGACTAAGAAGTGGTGTCCACTTCACAAGGCAACAGGGCATGATCGGCGCACCTGCTGGGCCTGGCAAAGTAAACTAGAGGATTACTACGCAGGTAAAGGACCCTTCCCCTCTATATCAGAACTTGGAGAACCAAGCTCTAAGAAGGACAAAGATGGCGACGAAGAGATGGACTACCAGGAGCCACAACATACAATGGATATGATCTTCGGAGGATCCTCCTCATACGATTTGAGATGTCATCCAAAGGCCATGGGGCGGGAGGTTAATCTTGCCAAGTCTCCGATCACCGTCAAGCCATCCAGGTGGTCGAAAACTATAATCTCCTTCAGTAAAGAAGACTGCCCCATCCTGGCAACTCGACCAGGTACGTTTCCTATTGTAGTTGAAACTACTATTAACAATTGTAAAGTTAATCGAGTCTTGATAGATGGAGGTAGTTCTTTAAATATTTTGTTTGTGGGAGCATTGGAAGAGATGCAGATCCCCAGGTCCAAGGTAAAACCTGTGAAATATGCCTTCCACGACATAGTTCCTGGTTCTACCGCTAAACCGATAGGACAGCTATCCCTACCGGTTATGTTTGGAAGACCCGACAACTTTCGAACAGAGAAAATTCCATCTGATGTGGTAGATTTCGAAACCGCATACAATGGAATCCTTGGTCGTCCGGCTCTAGCGAAATTCCTGATAGACACGCACTACGGTTATCAGAGTTTAAAGATGCTAGGACCAAAAGGTGTCATCCTAGTTCGAAGAGACTGAAAATGGCTTATGCATGTAATCAGAAGTCCCTAGAACTGGTCGATGAGATTCCGACCACGGAAACTAATCTGCCTACCATGCAGGTCAAGCACTCGAGACCAAAAATAGTGCCAAAGCTTTCCGACCAGACCAAGGAGGTGCCACTCGGCAAATGTGCTCCTCTAGAAAGCACCAACATTCCGTCTAGATCAAGAAACGCTAACGCGTCTGATCAAAAGGTGTTGGTCGGTGCAGGACTCAACCTCAAATATGAAGAGTCGCTTGTCTCCTTCCTCTGAGCAAATCAGGATGTATTCACTTGGCAGGCGTCCGACGTGCCCAGAGTCCCCAGGAAGGTGATTGAGCTTAGGCTAGCTCTCCAGCGTGACAAAAAACCGGTCAAGCAGAAGCTAAGACGTTTCGCACCTGATCGGAAGGAGGCAATACAATTGGAGATCGACAAGCTCTTCAAGGCTGGGTTTATTCGAGAAGTTGACCACCCAGAGTGGCTCGCCAACCCTATAATGGTTAGAAAAAGCAATGGAAAATGGCGAATGTGTATTAATTTCACAGATCTTAATAAATTTTGTCCGAAGGATGACTTCCCCCTTCTACGCATTGATCAACTTGTATACTCTACTTTCGGTGTGAGTAGTTAAGTTTTTTAGATGCATACTTAGGGTACCACCAGATTAATATGAGTAAAGTCAATGAAGAGAAGACATCCTTCATCATTCCATATGGTTCTTACTACTATGTTAAGATGTCATTTGGTCCTAAAAACACTGGTGCGACTGTCCAAAGGTTGATGCAGAAAACCTTTAATCCTTAGATAGATCAAAATTTAGAAGCCTACGTTGACGACTTGGTCGTAAAAAGCATCAACGTTGGCGACCATATTTCCGACCTACACGACACTTTCAATTACTTAAGAATGCATAACCTTAAGTTAAATCCAGAGAAGTGTATGTTCGAAGTTTCTTTTGGAAAGCTTCTTGGGTTCCTAGTTTCGGCTAGAGGAATTGAAGCAAACTCTGCAAAAATTTTGGCCATCGACTAGATTCGTCCTCCCACCACAAAGAAGGAAGTCCAAAAACTAACCGACTGTATGGCAGCGCTAAGTCGTTTCGTAGCATGGTTGGGTGAAAAAAGACTCCCTTTTTTTGAACTTCCTCGGAAACACAGAAGTTTCGAGTGGACTAAAGAGGCAGACGATGCCTTTGAAGAACTTAAGAAGTACCTTACGAGTGCTCCAATCTTAGTCTTTCCAAGATTGGGGCAAACATTGCTGATTTACGTGGTTGCAATGCTGCAAACGTGAAAACATCCAACGACAAGTATATTACGTAAGTGAAGTCTTACATGGACTAAAGGAACGATATCCACAGGTACAAAAGTTGCTCTACGGTCTCCTTATGGCTTCAAGGAAACTAAGGCATTACTTTCAGGCCCACAAAGTGATCGTACCAACCGAATATCGCTTGGATCAAGTCCTTAGAAACAGGGAATCATCAGGACAAATAGTAAAATGGGCGGTCGAGCTTGGGGCGTTCGACCTCCATTTCATCTCACGAGCAGCAATCAAATCCCAGGTAATAGCAGAATTCATTGTCGAATGGACAACTCCAGCCCCCGAGCCTAATTTCTTACACACGATGGGGTAGGAACAGGTGAATTAACTGATGCACGTCCATCAGCTCTGTTGCCTCTGGTAGTTGGTGCTTGAGCACGTGTACCATCTCCACCAGGAGGTTGTGGCGAGTCAACCCGTGGAGGATTGTGCATGGCATCCAGATTGCTATCTCTGATTGTGTTAACTTCGTGGCGCCAACGGTGATCTTCTGAGGAACTCCCATCGTAACTAAGGGAGAGCCTTCCAGTGCTTCCACAAGGAGTCTCCATGACGGGGAGCGATCAAGGATTACTACCTCTAGTGGGCTTTGTGGTGGACTTAGCCTGATCCGGCGAACTGCTGATCGTATGCTGAGTTTCACCATGCCCACATTGGCCTACGATCGGTGATAACTTCATTGATACTCTTACCAGATGTCGCTTGGCTCCTGGAATACGTAGGAGCCGTTGGTAAATACTGGTCACCCATGACAATATCGAGAGTACTTGGACCCTCTGATTGCAGCGCTGGGCTCCCATTGCCGCCTCTGCCGGTCGGATCGACTGAGCTTGCAGAGGTGTTCAGACATTCTAGACTGGTCAGAACGAGTGGTTCCTCTGGGAGCGCCATTGCTGGTGGCAGTGTATCCTCATCCATCCGTCGATTTCGTCAATCTTTGTGACTGGCGAACTGACGGAAGAGTAGGAGGATGATTACATCCTGTTTTTTCCATGGCGCGGATGCATGCGTCCATATCGAGGTTGGAGTAGTCCGCCAAGTTGAACCAGTTTTTCTCATCTCAAGTCCATGCCATGTTCGCATGAGCAATGATGGAGCAAAGGAACTAGATGAGGAATACTTAAGCGAAGTAATCTTCAAGAACTCAACGTCTTCTTCCCCACGGATGGTGCCAGCTGTCGATGATCGAGTCGCCGATCTTACAAAATAAATAGAGGAAAATGGCAAAAGAGTTCTTGGGGGAGAATGAGATTGCTCTTTATTGCTATGAACTAGCAATTACAAGGGATGCCCTCGACAAGGCAGTAGACTAATCCTAGTTACACTGAGCGCAATACTTTCTATCTTGTGGAATCAGACTTGAAATATGAATCTAATGCTGATTGTCGTGCTTCAATCGATCCAGTCTTCTCCGTGCTCCATCTTTAAGTAACCGTCAAAGAGGTGGCAGTTTCTCCCTGAACAGACGTATGTTGGAAGTGCCGCAACTGGTCGGAGTGAGGAAGCGGTTGATAAAGTACCAACCGTTCGGCGATTATCTGTCTGTGAGACACTTAACCATAGGGTGGATGTTGTTAGTGTCTTAGGGCCATGAAACGTCGCGTGGTATGGACAAAATATGACATGTGTTCCATTCTTCACACGGTAAAGAATATACTCAGAGTTAGATCCGAATACCAGTTCATTGCTTCTACGAGCAGTCATCTGGTCGGGGACTAGGTACAGGACCTCATCCGACCATGATACTTATTATGTAACCTCTGGAATACTTATGACCACATGGGTCGTTAGCCTTAGGGGTTACAACCATGAAGACATATGATCTTTTGTTATGTATTAAAGTAATATATAGATATTTTAATCCTCGTCAGCTATCCCCCAAACTTTCAATGAATTCTACGTCTGAACACCTTCTTTCGATGAAGTCATATCGGGCAGACCCCTATTTAATCCCGTGATATACAAGATGGTTTGTATTCACTTTAAAGTTGAGAAATTGCCTTGGGACCTGAAGAGTTCTTCTGTCCGTTGGACTTAGTTTGTGTCCGTCAGACTCTAGATAACTCCTCAATGCAGTTAAAGAATTGCGGCTATAAAACTCCTTTAGCGCAGGGCTTTAGGATTTTATACCTCTTGCTTTCCCTTTTCACCTCTTGAGAGAAAAATTGCCTCCGACCTCCTTTTGTCCACAACCTTCTATGACCTCCTTTCTTCCTTTAGCCAAAACTCCGCCATGTCGAACCGTATCACCAACTGGTCGGCTTCTGATCTGAGCGAGAAGAAACTTGAGAGCTTGGAGAAGATCGGGTTGCTTCCTGACAAGGACCTGATTTCTTAGAGATCAGCAGCCGGAGAGCATTATCCGAGCGGCGAAGATGGAGAAATCCATGTTTTCCTCGTATATATCGAATTCGGATTTAGGTTGTCAGTCCACTCCTTTCTTCCCAAGGTTTTGGAGCATTACAGAGTTGAACTGGTGAATCTTGCCCCCGACGCCATCGCCAACCTCAGCGTCTTCGTCTACCTCTGTGAAGCGTACTTAGGGATTGCCACAAATCTGGATCTCTTCAAGTACTACTATAGAATGGCGAAGATAGGAAAGACGACTGGGACGCCTGGAGAGTGCACTTTGCGCATCCATGATGGAAAGGCCGATGAGTACATTTATATGTACTCAAAGTCTTCGTGGTTGTCATGAAAGAAAAACTAGTTCTACATGACGGCCACTCAAAAGGACAGCCTTTACTATGCTGGTAGGAAGGCGGTCGAGAATCCAGAGTGGCACTCCTCCATGGGTTGAAGCCATCCAACTCCTTAATGTTAGGGGTTTGACCTCCTGGCACGTGGTAAAGGATTTCTCTATGCGTCGGATTAGCCCCCTGAAGGCCCAAGCACATCCGATGCTCTGGTACATTGGTCATGACGATGCAACCAAATACTCCAAGGAAGGTAAATCCTGAAAGATTACGACCAATTTGCTTACATTGGTTGATTACTTCTGTGATCCTAAAGCCTCTTGTTTATCCTTTAGCTCTTTCTCCCAATGAGACGCTGGAGAGCCTGGTGAGAAGGCTGATTTCCCTCGGATCTTAGCAGTTGTTTCCGCAGAAGAGAGGGCTGAGAGACTTATGGTAAAAAAAAATATCAACCGCGGTTATAACGCCGGTTGTACCGTAAAAACAGTCGTACCGCGCATAACACGCCGGTTGAACTGATTATCCTGGAGCTTCAAGGAACAGCTTTGGATTCACTTTGGAATTGAGATAATTTGCAAATGATCCTTAGTTTTGCATTCAAATAAATATCATTAAGGATCATTATACATAGAATAAACTATTGTCTATATAAGAACATAATTTTTATGATCATAGCTATCTTTAACAAAAGATTTGAAAAATACTTTCATAAAATAGTCAAATAACATCAAATAAAACACAATACATGAGGAGTTCAAACAACATTTGAATAGTCTATGACATTAATTCATTCCTTAATTTGCAAAAGCGGCCTTCATCTAATGGCTTGGTGAAAATATCCGCTAATTGGTCTTCGGTTCTTATGTGGCTAATTTCAATATCTCCCTTGCTCACATGATCTCTCAAGAAATGGTGGCGAATATCTATATGCTTGGTTCTTGAGTGTTGAACAGGGTTATTAGCAATTTTCACGGCACTATCATTGTCACACAAAAGAGACATTTTATCAAATTTAATTCCATAATCCATCAATGTTTGCCTCATCCATAGCAATTGAGCACAACAACTTCCCTGTAAACATATTAGAAGCCGGCGATGGATAATGCTACGGGGTTTTATTTCTTGGATGACCATGACACTAAAGATCTTCCTAAGAATTGACAACTACCCGATGTGCTCTTTCTATCCACTTTACAACCCGCATAATCAGAATCAACATATCCAATTAAATCAAATTTAGCACCTTTCGGGAACCAAAGGCCAATGCTAGAGGAATACTTTAAATATCTTAGTATTCTTTTAACGGCCATTAAATGGCACTCTTTTGGAGTTGCTTGAAAACGTGCACACATGCAAACACTAAACATGATATCGGGCCTACATGTGGTAAGATAAAATAAGCTACCAATCATAGATCTATAAAGCGTGAAATCTATCGATTTACCTCCCTCATTTAGATCAAGATGACCATTTGTAGCCATGGGAGTCTTTATGGACTTTGCATCTTCCATGCCAAATTTTTTAAGTAAATCCTTCATGTACTTGGCTTGACTTATGAAAGTCCCATCTTTGAGTTGCCTGATTTGAAGTCCAAGGAAATAGCTCAATTCTCCAATCATAGACATTTCAAATTCCCTAGACATCATATCACCAAAATCTTCGCAAAAAACCTGATTAGTAGACCCAAAAATGATATCATCAATATAATTTTGACATACAAAGAAATCATCATCTAAAACTTTAGTAAATAAAGTTGAATCAATTTTTCCGATTTTGAATCCTTTTGAGACTAGAAAATCTCTAAGGCGTTCATACCATACTCTAGGAGCTTGTTTAAGACCATAGAGCGCCTTGGAGAGTTTATAGACATGATTTAGATTTTTAGGATCTTCAAAACCGGGAGGTTGTTCAACAAAGACAAGTTCGGATATTTTGCCATTTAGGAATGCACTTTTAACATCCATTTGAAATAATTTAATATCAAAGCATGATGCAAAAGCAAGTAATATCCGAATTGACTCAACTCTAGCTACGGGAGTGAAAGTTTCACCAAAATCCAAACCTTCAACTTGTGAATACCCTTGAGCGACCAATCTTGCTTTGTTTCGAACAACCAAACCATTCTCATCTTTCTTGTTCCTAAAGACCCATTTTATACCAATAACGTTGTGTTCCTTGGGTCGATCCACCAATGTCCAAACTTTGTTTCGGGTGAAGTTATTGAGTTCTTCATGCATAGCATTCACCCAATCCGAATCTTCAAGTGCTTCTTCTACATGCTTTGGCTCAATAGAAGAGACAAAAGAGAAATATTCACAAAAAGAAGCAACACAAGATCGAGTTTGAACACCCTTACTTACATCACCCAATATTTGGTCTATTGGATAATCCTTAGCAATTGCATTGTGAATTCTTGGTGGTAGGTTGGATGGTTGATCATCTTCCTTATTGTCCTCTTCATCAATTTGTATTTGATTAGTAGAAGAGGTTGGAGGTTCAACTTGTGTGGAAGATGATGGATTATCTTCGGGCTTGATGTCACCTATTTGCATATACTCCAGTGCTTTTCTCAAAGCTTCACTACCTACATCATCCAAGTTCTCATGCTCTTCTTGAGAGCCGTTAGTTTCATCAAATTGCACATCGTGCCTTTCTTCAACTAAACCGGAGTTTTGGTTAAAGACACGATAAACTTTACTATTTGAAGAATAACCAAGCAAGAAACCAACATCACAATGACTTGCAAATTTTGAAAGACGAACACCCTTCTTCAAAATATAACACTTGCAACCGAAAACACGAAAATAAGAGATGTTCGGTTTTCTCCCTACAATAAGCTCATAGGAAGTCTTTTTCAAAAGACGGTGCAAATAAAGACGATTTATGGCATGACAAGCGGTGTTAATAGCTTCCGCCCAAAAACTATCGGAGGTATTATACTCATCAAGCATTGTCCTTGCCATTTCAATTAATGTACGATTTTTCAATTCTACAACTCCATTTTGTTCCGGAGTGTAAGTTGTGGAAAGTTCGTGCTTTATTCCAAGTTCATCACAAAAGTCTTCAACTTTAGTATTCTTGAACTCGGAACCATTATCACTACGGATTTTCTTTATTTTGAAATCTAATTCATTTTGAGCCCTTTTTGCAAAGCTTTTGAAAATCCCAGAGGTTTCACTTTTATCATCTAGGAAGAATACCCATGTATATCTAGAGTAATCATCCACAATGACTAAACAATAGCTATTACCCCCGATACTCTTATAGGTTGTTGGCCCAAACAAGTCCATATGTAAGAGTTCCAATGGTCTAGAAGTTGACATGATACTTTTGGAAGGATGAGAATTTACAACTTGTTTACCGGCTTGACAAGCACTACAAAGTCTATTCTTCTCAAACTTCACATCTTTCAAGCCAACAACTAAATCATGTTTGAAAAACTTTTTGAATTGAATAATTCCAACATGAGCTAGCCTTCTATGCCAAAGCCAACCCAATGAGGTTTTTGCCATTAAACAAGTTTTCAAACATGAATCACTTGAACTAAAATCAACTAAGTAAAGATTGCCAAATCTAAAGCCTTTGAAGCCAACGAGCTATCTTTTGCATTAGAGATGGTTACACCTTCACTAGAGAAAGAACAAATTAGTCCAAGATCACATATTTGAGCAACGGATAACAAATTAAAATTTAATGATTCTACCAACGATACATTAGAAATGGAAAGGTCATTGGAGATAGTAATTTTACCCAATCCTATTACCTTTCCTTTGCTATTATCGCCAAATGTGATTTGTCTACTCCTTTTCCACTCTCGAATGTGGTGAATATTTTTCTATCACCGATCATGTGTTGAGTGCATCCACTATCAAGCACCTAATGTTTTCCACCGGTTTTATAGTTCACCTACAAAACAAGAATCAAGTTCTTTTAGGTACCCAAATTTGTTTGGGTCCTTGTAGGTTAGTAACCAAGGATTTAGGCACCCAAATAGCATTCTTTTTAACGCCTAAAATTGAAGTGCCAACAAAACGAGCAATTACTTTACCATCCTTAGTGTTTCTAAGCATATAACATGAATCATATATACCAAGAGATGGAATCTTACTCTTAGGACAATTTTGTTGCACATGTCCTATTTCCCGGCACTTATTGCAATACTTACCATTTTGCCTCACAAATCTTGTGGGCTTGTTTGCCGGCTTCTTTCCTTTCTTAGGCACATACGCAAGACCTTCCTTATTGAATGAGCATCTTTGCTCACTCAAAAGCTTGTCAAGAGTAGCCTTACCCTTGAAGCACCTTTCCAAACTTTTGCTTAGTTTGGTCACTTGTTCCTTTAACTCATTGTTTTTAACAATAAGCTTTGCATCATTATGCTCAACATTATCATGTTTGACATTAATACTAGAGCAACATGGCAAAGCAATAGAATCATTACACGAAATGGATGCACTAGTTTTAGCAATTTCTATACTAGGCATATCATCAAGTATATTGCATATAATTCATATACTAGAACAAGACTTGCTTGAATATTCTTGGATAAGCAAGCCATGAGCTTCCTTTAGCCCCGCATAAGAATCTTTTAGAGAAATATGCTCTCTACTTAAGATCTTATATTTTGACTTTTCTTTTCCAAGATATTCATTTAAGTCAACTAGCATATCCATTAATTCATCATAGGTTGGTTCATTATTATCAATGGATTTTACCTTATATCCTTTAGCCATTAGGCAAGTGGGAGTTGAAAATAGCGACGGTGCTTCCTTGATTGCAATGCCGACTAGTCCCTTCTTCTTGGGGGACTCATCGGAATCGGAATCGGAGTCGCTTGACTCATCATTTGAATCCCACTCTCCAATGTGAGCTTCATGCTTGCCACTTTTGTGAAGCTTTTTGAAAAGCTTCTTCTTGCCGTTATACTCCTTCTTGTAAGACTTGTCCTTCTCTTCCTTCTTTTCGGGACAATGAGAAGCAATGTGCCCCATTTCTTCACAATTATAGCATCGAATGTTGCTATAACGCTTCTTGTCACTAGATGACTGTCCCTTTTTGTATTTGTCGAAGTTGTAGCTTCTATTAGGGCGTCTCTTCATGACTCTCTTCATTCTTCTTACTAGGAGTGCATACTCCTCATCGGAGTCTTCTTTTTCATCCTCATCATCACTTGATTCCACCTTGGCCTTGAAAGCGGCAATTTTCTTCTTTGAGGATGATGTCTCCAAAAGCTCTTTTTTGTCCTTTTTGAACAACTCATTTGTGATGAGATTGCCCAAAAGCCCCGTTGGTGTCATCCTTGGCAACTTGGGAGAGTTGAGGAATAGTGTCACCAATGTCTCATATTTATCCGGAAGAGCTCTAAGCATCTTGCGTACAATGTCAACATCAAGAAGGTTAGTTCCAAGACCTTTAAGCTCATTCACAATGTTGTTAAGTCTTCAATACATCTCATTGATGTTTTCATGAGGCAACATTATGAATGTCTCGTATTTGATCCGAAGCCTATGCAATTTGGCTTCTTTGACCGTGGATGTACCCTCATGGATTTCCGAGAGAGTTGTCCAAATAGCATGAGCATTTTCTAAGTTGCTCACTCTATTGAACTCATCCGCGTTCAAAGTGCCAAAAAGAGCGTTCATAGCTTGAGCATCTAAATGAGCATTACGCGTATCTTGATCCGTGAGTTCTAGTGGATTAAGAGGCATAGTGTAACCCTCATTTACGATTCTCCAAATGCTTGGACTCATGGCCTTTAAATAAATTGACATTCTAATTTTCCAATAAGCATAATTTGAGCCATCAAATAGAGGAGCCCTACCTAAAGCCATTCCCTCACTAGGCATCCTTTTCTCTCTTAGACGGTTAAGTCTAAATCAATGAGAGACCAAGCTCTGATACCACTTACAGGATCAAGGATAACCGACTAGAAGGGGGTGAATAGGAGGTTTTTAAACTTTTTAACAATTTAACAATTTAAGCCAATTAATAACTTAGTCTAAACAAGTTATACTTCTAGCTAGGCACTTTAATCACAATAATCAAGCTAGAAATATAAATGCGGAAATGTAAAGACTAGGAGTAACCACAATGAGACAACGATGTTTTCCCGTGGTATCGAAGACTTGCCGGTCTTCATTAGTCCACGTTGAGGAAGCTTGATGACTCAAGCCGGCTCCACGAATTAAGCCTTCCCTCGATCACTATGGTTGTTCTTCCTCCGCTCCGGAGATGGTGAACACCAAACCACTCACAAACTTGCACCAGGCCTCTTCACAATCTTCTTGAAAAGATCACCGTGCTCCACCGCCAAGGCCGTCTAGGAGTTCCGCAAAACTCCAAGAGTAACAAACCAAGACCTTCGCTTGACGGCGCTCAAGTGCAATAGGATCAATCTAGAATGAATTGATGTACTTGAATGAACTCAACTACCAACCAATGAATGCACAAGAGAATTTTGGGTGTTGAGTGAATGCACTTGGCTCTCAAGACTCTAAGGATGTTAAATATTCACTAGCAACCTGTCCAAAGACAGTTGGGGAGTATTTATAGCCCCCACCAACAATTATGACCATTGGGGATCAAATCCCCAACTTTCAGCCAGATTCGGTACAACCGGCGTTAAGAGTCCGGTTGAACCGCACTTGTGCCAGAAGTCCGTAACGGCTAGAATGGCGGCATTAATTACTCTGACATAGCCGTTGAAATTTGCCGTTCGGTACAACCGCCAAGTAACTTATGTATAATCAGATCGCCGGTTGAACCGCATTGAGCGCAGACAACCGATCGTAGGGTTTCCAAATCTGCTGAAACGACAAGTTTTCTGGAAAATATGAACCGCCTTATAAAAATCGGTACAACCGTAGCGCGGTTCAACCGCTTCCCAAATGCGGTTCAACCGAAAATCACAGAGAGCTCCAAGTCGAAATTACATCTGTTCTGGTTTTCTTGAACCGCCATATAAGAATCGGTTCGGTAGAAAATCGATCAAACCGATTCTCGTAGCAGTTCAACCGAAAAACAAAGAGAGGTTCTGAGCCAAAATGCACTGGTTCTATTTTTATTCAACTGCCAACTAATTTTCAGAACGACTGCAATGCGGTTGCACCGCTCTAAGAGCCGATCGTACCGCATTAGTGCTCAGTTGGCTTCAGCCTACAAAATTCGGTACTACCGCCAAGTAAATCTCGGTCATATCGCTTGACAGAAGCGTACAACCATTAGATGATAATAATCAGTACTACCGATTTTAGACAAAAGTGATCAAGGCTTTCAAATTTACAAAGAATTCAAATGCATGCATGACCCTAAATTGATCCATATGGCACAAGAACATGCTATCAAGCTGCTAGTCGTGATCCCTCTTAATAGTACGGCATTTAACCTATAATCCGGTCATCCAACCAAAACTTCTAAGACCGGTAAAACAAAAAAAGATCTTAGACTACTTGTACCTTGTCTTCAAGCTATGTAGATCTTCATGTTATCCTTTGGCATGCATCCTTACGTCATTAATTTTACCAATGGGACTTAACCTTGTAAGTACTCAATAAACATGTTAATCATATATTCACATATTATCATTAATTACCAAAACAATTTTTAGGGGCCTAGATACTTTCAGCTATAACTTCTTCTTTAAGTTTCTCCAAATCTATTAGACACGATAAAGGGAGAAATTAGTTAACAGAAAAAAGAGCCAAATGGTAAAGAAGGGGAGAAGAAGACACTAAAAGGGTGCTTACTTTCTAATTCGAAGTTCTTTTCCTCCAAGATCTTAATTCACTGGGTCAGTCCTCCGACCACAACGAAATTCTCCACAAAATGTTACAAAAAAATAGCAAACTCTTTTAAGTATTTTCTAAGGGAAAGGCTATTAAAAGTTGTCGTGGAAGATTACCTCGATTGCCATGTCGTTATATTTAGCAAAAATAGAGTCAGAACTCATTTTTGCTTGACGGTCCAAAATTCTTCCCCACGCTTCATTAAGCTCTTCATCTTTGAAGATTCGGAAGCGATAAGGAAAGGCAACTCGGAAAGGAGAATTCCCAGCAGGAGTTGGAACCTGCCGAGATTCCTCAGGAGCCACCACCTCCACGGGTGGGATAGGAGCCACTACAGGTTCCTGAGCAGCCACTAGCGTTGCCACCTACTCGGGGGCTGGCTCAACCTCTTTATCCTCAGGAACTTTCTCCTGAGGGGGGCTCTGGTCGAAATCGACCGAAATAACACAGGATCTATAATGACAAGAAGAAAAGAAGCTCAAGACTCTGAAAACACCAAAGGTAAGTACTTACATAAGTCTTTCTTTCATGTATACGTGCCTGGTCGCTTTCTTGGTTCTTATTTTGAAACGCACTGAAGCAAAGTCAGTCGCGCTCACTTTTCTTTTCTTCTATTTGACCAACTTCACTGATCCTGAACCGGTAGGGCCAGTCAGACACCTCGCATCCTCCAATTGGAGATCAGAAAAAATAGTCTCGACCAGTTGATCGAGAACAAGATCCCTGACCATCTGGACGGAGGGTGTGGATTCATCGACTTCCAAAACAGTTACTGCAGTAGCAACTGGTAGGTCCTGAGAGACTACATTGGGGTCCACGACAATCGCCTAAATTAACAGTCAAAGTTAAATTAGATGATGAAAATTCTTCATCTAGCATATACATTTTTGTTCGGTTGCCTACCTCTATAAGACCACCATCTCATGTGGTCATATGTCGGACCCAGGAGTAACACCCCAAATCCTCTGTGCGTTTCTAAACTAGTCCCATGATCAGTAGCTAGTTCACACAGTAAAAAGATATGGTAACATCCATAAATCGCACAACTTTATTAATAATCAACAGAGTTTATTACAAGAAAGGCTTAGAAGCCAACAATAAACAAACACAGTGGAAGATGAAGAAGTAGTGGAGTCCAATTAATCTGCCACAGGCAATCGACTAGGGTAGCGGCCTAGTCGTCGAGATCCACACCAGTAGTGAAGTCATTCTCCTCTGAAATTTATTTGCATTAAGCAAGGGTGGGCACAACTTCCGTGCTCGCAAGTTATACCTAATAACAGATTATAATGCATGCAATGATATATCAAAGGGAGGCTTATAGGTTTAATTTTGCATGAAGCCATGTTTCTTTCAAATATTAATACTAAGTTCCAAAGCGGTTATTCTGTAACTAAAATTCATTTTGTAAATCCTCAAGTTTTATAGTTCGATAACATTCACACGAGAGTGGTGAAGGATACCCTCCTATCACAAGGCTACCTGCCCAATTTCCATTTGGATAGAAATCCAAAACCATTTGTGTCAAATCATTTTGAAATCAAAACCAAAGTCTAACTTTGAGTGGCTTTACCAAGCATGTCCATGACCGTGGACACGGCTATTCGAATAGTTCTTAACACTCTGCAGAGGTGGTACAACTTTACCCACATGGCATGAATTCTCTAGTTTGTCTGGCATCCGTCGATACCACCGCTCACTACCTTAGGTAAGCAGTCTAGAGCACGTGTCAAGGCCTTTACAATGCGTTATCCCACCATAGTTCCACCTCGCTAAAGATTCACCCCCTTTGGATAGAAACCCGCCGGGTTCAAGCCCCCTCTTGCGCTAGGTGGGAATACATAAAAGTAGGTCATAAAAGACACCCACGCAATCGGATGGCACGACCACGGTGAAACATTGCAAATTAGTTAGCCAGGTCCTGCCCACTCAGGACATATGGTAGTACGATGTGGCTTAGCAAGATGCGGCTCGAAGACCGGTCCTTAACTAACTTGGGCAACTTTCCATAAAACTCATGGGCCTCGATCATAGAAATGACTCGATCCCGTGCATCAACATGCACCATCTAAACATCCATTTTGCCCAAGTCCAAAACAATTTTATTTTGCTTTTCAAATCCTTTTCAAACATCCATGGCACACCAATGCTATGGATACACTTTAAACAACATTTGATTTTTTGGCTGGAAGTTCCCAAATTGAATAATTTTGGGTCTAAGCATCGCTAAGCATTTTTTTTTTCAAAATGTTCTAGTTCATACTATCGTATAAACTAGATTTTCATCTAAGGTGTCAAGGTATGTTTATTTAAATGTCAATATTGGCGGTACAAAGGATTTAGGTATAACTATAATTTAAAAAGTAGTTATTTAAATTACATTGAATAGAAATACGCATGAAATAATAATTTAAAACATAATTTAAATAATTTGAAATAATAGGATCAAATATGATCAAAGGTATAACTTGTCTTGCTTGATTAATCGATGTTCTCAAACGGCGTCGAAATCCGGTTGTCCGAAGTCGTCGAAATCTATACGCGTAAACGATCCAAATTCAAATAACATTCAAATAAAATCCAAATAAAATCTAAAAATTATAAAAATAAATACTGAAAAGAAGATATCGACTTTTTATGAATTTAGGACTTTGAATGGAAGGAATCAGAGTTCGTATGAGGGAGAACGAATTTCCAAAAGGTTGCAAATCACATGAAATAATATAATTCCGAAAATTGTACTATTCATGCGGAATTGGTTGTTTCGGTTTCTGATTTCAGAATAGAATTAAAAAAAGATTTTTGTGTAAGAAATGGAGGGTCCACTTGAGAGAGAAATATCTGAAGGAAATGAATGATGACAAGTGGGTCCAATTGTCATATGCACAAGGAATACATGAGCTATTTCCACAGCAGTTACGTACGGAGCAGGAGTTTCATGGCATGGTGGTGGCAACGGAAGCATGTCATTGAATGCGTCGAGACAAACTCAACAGTATAGATGGCTCGGCCAGATGACCTTCGATGGCGACGCAGTTCGACGGAGAAGACCTTCGGCGGGAGACGGGTGGCGGGCGGACGTCGGCGTTCCGGGCAAACGGAGAGGAGTTAGCAGATGAGGTTTGCGGCAAAACGAAGAGGGAACCGCGGGGAGTGTAGTGCGCTCACCCGGGTGGTGGTGGAACGCGTATGGTCGACCGGCGGCGATGACACGCAAAATGGAACAATTAAAAGACAAAAATTAAACAAAATCTAAAAATAATGAAATAAATACTGAAAATAGTAGATGAATTTAGATGAATTTAGGAGGAAATGTCAACGGATTTGGAGCTTGCATGTGAGAGAACAAATTTTTTGAAGGAATAAAATTTCTATGTAGAAACCACAAGAACAACTAGATAAATCTTACTGTTCATCTTCTTGCTTCGGTTGAATAGCAAGCATTGCTTGGAGGAAGAAAAAGAAATAGCGGCCAACGGTGAAGGAAAAGGGAAGGGTGATTGAGGGGGAAGGGATGAGTGAAGGTAGGGCTCATCGTGCTCCTATCTATAGGGCTAGGGGAGGCCGGGAGTGGAAGATCAAGGGGCAGCTGTTACAAAAGTCCGACGATTAAATGTATTAAAACGGGAGGTTTTGGCCGGAGTGGAGGTGGTGTGATGAGAGGAATTGAATGCTTGCAATTTCGTGGAGAAAACGGAAAGTAAACGCTAGTTTTGATGAGCTCCATTGGTGCAACAATGGCGTCGGCCTGCACATGTGCTCACTAGAGCGAGTAAGAAGAAAAGGAGGGGAGGGCAAGGGGAGGTGGTGCGGTGGTGGAGATGGCCGGCGGTGAGGGGCGGTGGTGGCCGGAGGTGGCGAGGGTGGGGCTAGGCGGCAAGGAGATGCACGGCCATGGATGCACACGGTTGAAGAAGATAGAACCGAATAGGCCACGTTCTGGAGGTTGAAGATGAAAGGACGGAGAAAGGAATGAATAAATGAAATAAAGAGAGTAATATAATTGATCGAAAGCAAATTGGCAAGTTGGTCAGCACATGCATGTTAAGATTGGCAATGTTAAGCATGCATGTGCTGGAGCACAAATGGGATAGGTAACTGAGCGGGAAAATAAAATATTTTTTTATTTTTTAAAAAATTTCGAATTTAATCTGATTTAAGCAATAAATCAATAGATTTTTATAACATAGCAAATAGGGTCCAAAAATTCTAGAAAAATTCACAAAATTTCTAGAATTATTTTGAACTTAATATAAATAATTCCAACTTATAGATGGTAATTAATTTTGTAAATAATTTATTTTGTCTTTAAAATAATTAGGAAAAACTTTTAAAATTCTAGAAAATAATTAAAATTTTACTTTTCACTTTGAATCAATAAAATCCCAGAAAACTCTATAAATTTTATTTTTGATTTTGAAAGCCAATAAATTAAATAATTGATTTTTTTTATTCCTTTAACAAAGAAAACTCTTTTTAAATTATAGAAAATCAAGAAAGAACTTTGACAGCCAGAAAACTCAATAAAATAATAACTTTATTTATTTTTATTTTGGTAACAGAACTTTGGGATGTTACATCATAGCAGTAGTCACAGCATCAATTGGCTCACAACTTTCAGTGGCCTCATTAATCCTCAATTCGACCGACTGCACATCAAAGAGGATTTACGGTAAAACCAATCGGAAAGCATATAAGTGATGAGAGATGGTTGATATTTTTTACCCTAAGCCTCTCAGCCCTCTCTTCTGCGGAAACAACCGCTAAGATCCGAGGAAAATCAGCCTTCTCGCCAGGCTCTCCGGCACAGATCATTTTGATCCGGCTTCTGATCTCATTAGGAGACAGAGCTGTAATGATAAACAAGAGATTTTAGGATCACAGAAATAATCAAACAATATAATCAAACTGGTCGGAATCTTTCAGGACTTAGCCTCCTTGGAGTCTTTGGTCGCATCATCACGACCAATGTACCAGAGCATCGGATGTGCTCGGGCCTTCAGGGGGCTAATCCGGTGCATAGAGAAATCCGTTACCACGTGCCAGGAGGTCAAACCCCTAACACCAAAGAGTTGGATGGCTTCAACCCATCTCCTTATTTTTCCCTCCTTCTTCACGGAGGAGCGCCACTTTGGATTCTCGGCCGCCTTCCTACCAGCATAGTAAAGGCTGTCCTTTTGAGTGACCATCATGTAGAACCAGCTATTCTTCCATGACAACCACGGAGACTTTGAGTACATACAAATATACTCATCGGCCTTTCCATCACAGAGGCGCAAGGTTCACTCTCCAGGTGTCCCAGTCATCTTGCCTATCTTTGCTATCCTGTAGTAGTACTTGAAGAGATCCAGATTTACGGCAATCCCCAAGTACTCTTTACAGAGGTAGATGAAGACGCTGAGGTTGGCGATGGCATTGGGGGCAAGATTCACTAGTTCAACTCTGTAATGCTCCAAAACCTTGGGAAGAAAGGAGTGGACTGGCAACCTGAATCCGCATTCGACATATGCAAGGAAAACATGGATTTCTCCATCTTCACCACTAGGAGAATGCTCTCCGGCTGCTGATATTCAAGAAATCAGGTCCTTGTTAGGAAGCAGCCCGATCTTCTCCAAGCTCTCAAGCTTCTTCTTGCTCAGATCAGAAGCCGACCACTTGGTGATACGATCCGACATGACGGAATTTTGGCTAAGGGAAGAAAGGAGGTTGTAGAAGGTTGTGGACAAAAGGAGGTCGGAGGCGATTTTTCTCTCAGGAGGTGAAAAGGGAAAGCAAGAGGCATAAAACCCTAAAGCCCTGCGCTAAAGAGAGTTTATAGCCGCAATTCTTTAATTGCATTGAGGGGTTACCTAGAGTCTAATGAACACAAACCAAAGTCCAAAGGGACAGAAGAACTCTTCAGATCCCAAGGCAGTTTCTCAACTTTAAAGTGAATACAGACCATCTCGTATATCACAAGATTAAATCAGGGTCTGCCCGATACGACTTCATTGAAAGAAAGTGTTCACACGACCAATTCATTTAAAGTTCGGGGGCTAGCTGACGAGGATTAAAATCTCTATGTGTTACTTTAATACATAATAAAAGACCATATGTCTTCATGGTGGTAACCCCTAAGGCTAACAACCTCTGTGGTCATAAGAACTCCAGAGATTACATAATAAGTATCCTGGTCGGATGAGGTCATGTACCCGGCCAGTCCCCGACCAAATGACTACTCGTAGAAGCAATGAACTGGCATTTGGATCTAACTCCGAGTATATTCTTTACCGTATGATGAATGGAACACATGTCATATTTGGTCTATACCATGCGATATTTCATGGTCCTAAGACACTGGCAACAACCACCCTACGGTTGAGTATCTCACTGACACACAACCGCCGAACGGTTGGTACTTTATCAACTGTTTCCTTACTCCAACCAGTCACGGCACTTCCAACAAGCGTCTCTTCAGGGAACAACTGCCACCTCTTCAATGGTTACTTAAAGATGGAGCACGGAGAAGACTAGATCGATTGAAGCACTGCAATCGGTATTAGATTCATGTTTCAAGTCTGATTCCATAAGATAGCAAGCATTGCGCTCAGTGTATCTAGGATTAGTCTACTGCCTTGTTGAGAGCATCCCCTGTAAAAGCCAGTTCATAGCAATAAAGAGCAATCTCATTCTCTCCCAAGAACTCTTTGCCATTGTCCTCTATTTATTTCATAAGATCGACGACTCGATATCGACACTTGTACATGAACCAACTGAGGAAAATACGTGGCATACAGGTCATATAACTATGTACCGCAGCCTCCGACTCGTGTGTGTGACCCGACGAGGTAGCTTTGCGCAGCGACATGACCCGACGAGGCAACTTTGCGCAGTGACGTGATGCAATGAGGCAACTTTGTGCAGCGACGTGACCTGACAAGGCAACTTTGCGCAGCGACGTGACCCAACGAGTCTGCTTCGAAGAGCACGTCGCATGGACATGAAACACATCTGTGCCTCATCGCAATAGAGCCGCTACAGCTATGTGAAGAATCTAGACCCGCCATTATGAGTTAATAAAGTATTTTGGTGGTTAATGACAAATCTATATATGAGACTAACACTTTTATTAACATACCTTTTGTATAGTCTTGTTTGGATGAAAAGGTAAAAACCATGAAGGTATGCATTTGACATTATATTCCTATACCTTGGTGCATTCCTCAGATCCAAAATATAGGTTGAACTCCACTAAAAGTCTAACTTGAATATGTGCATATGTTTTTATTACACATTCGTGCATGCGCACATTTAGGAGGAGTTCACTCTATGTTTTGTGGTTTCATTAGTATCGATCCATATTTCTTTATCCACATATATTGGGGATCTCTACTTTGAAACATATCCTTTGAGTATATAAAACTTGTGTAGCTCATATATACTCATATTGCTTTGTATTCAATTATTTGCAATTGTATTATGGGACTAATGTGTGTGCTAAGTTGTTTTAAAGGCTTAGTCCCGGAATGGATGGCGACATGGTAATGGCAATGCAAAGACAATAGAGGAATCATGGCTAGTGGCTTTAATATTATTTTGTGCCATTTTTGTTATGCATTGCATTTGTTTTCCCTCTGGAAATCTGTTAAACAATTTCAGTATTACTACAGGTCGGTAATACCGAAGTTTACATGGCGGTATGAATTTTCCAGAGAGGAAGTTTTTGGAAGTTTTCTTGAAATTCCAAAGACGGTATGACCGTATTTGATGAGCGCTATTACCGCAAGTTGGTAGTACCAAAATCTAGTTGGCGGTATGTTTTTAACAAGGAGGTTGTTTTTGGGAGTTTTTCTTGAAACCTGAAAATCGATATGACCGCATTTCTTGAGCGGTACAACCGGAGTGTGGTAGTACCGAGTTTTACATGATGGTACGATTTTTCCAGAGAATCTGTTTTTCTGTGTTTTTCGAACCTTTAGAAATTAGTAGTACCGCATCTGAGAAACGGTACTACCAGAGAGCGGTATTATCGGATTCTAGTTGGCAGTAATATCGCATTTGGCAGTAATGGCTATATTTTGGTAATTAATTATAATCGCATTGTGGGACTAATATTTTCTATGAGTTGGATAAATAGGTTATGTTCCATGATGATAGAGACTTTGGATGACAACATAAGCTGATCGTCATCAAGTCAAGGTTCAAGAAGAGGATGCATCATGTGTTGATGCATATCAAGATCTCAAAGAGGAGATGATCATGAGTTGATCATCAAGTCAAGAGAAGACCCATCATGTGTTGATGGAGGTCACGTAAAGGATGCATCATGGGTTGATGCATATCAAGACAATGACCTAGACTTTAATAGAAGATGTGTGTCATCAAGCTTCAAGAGGGTGCTAAAGGCAAAGGTATTACTAGGTAGGGCTAAGGATGTATTCCTAGTCTTTTACCCGTCTTGGTGTTTGGTTGGAAGATCGGATTGCTAGTATAGGATTGCCGTACTATTAAGAGGGGTCTTATCTAGTAGCTTGAGTCTCATCATGTGTTGATAGCTCAATATTGCTTGCTCTAGCTCTGCATGGCATGAAGCTATTATTTGCGGATGTGCTTTGCAAATAGCTAAAGCCCGTGTATCTAATCCTTGTAGCATGTGCTATACTTTGCAAATGTGTTTTACAAATGGTTGAAATCCATGTACCTACTCCTTGTGGCATGATCTAAGTTTGCAAATGTGTTTTGCAAATTATTGGGATTCATGTATTTTCCCTTGGCGTGGTCTAAGATTGCTTATTGCTATTTCCCTGGACTTAGACCATAGCTGTGACTCTCTGGAGTTCTTGTGTTTTATGCATTTATCTAATGTGTTTAAGATCATGCAATTAGATGGGTTGTGTAGCCCTCTAAATAAGCTTTTCATAGAGTCCAAGATCACTAAATTCCGACATTGGAGTCAAAAGTTATGACATTTTCCCGAGTATTGTCTGTGCTAAAAATGGCCTACAGTAGTACCGCCCTGAGATGCGATATGACCACCTAGCGGTAGTACCAGATTTGTACTGCAGTACTACCGCACTAAAAACTTTAACGGCTAGTTTTTGAGCATTTAATGCACCCATTCCGATCGTTGAACAATAGAAACAGTAGAACCGGGTTTGTACGGCGATACTACCGCAAATCTTGATTGTTTGGGATTTCTACTCCCAACGACTAGTTTTTGTGTGTGGGCCATAAATACCCACCTTGGCCAGTTGGGAGTAAATTTTTGGCACTCCATTTCACTCTCTTGAGCTAGGCGGGCGCTGACGTGGGCGGCAAGGGCGATGGCATGCTGAGGAAGATGACCAGGGGCGAAGCGGCGAGGCTGACAGGGCGAGCCCACCGGGCAGCGAGAGAGAGCGCGTCACGGGAAAGCGGCCGTCCGATTCCAATCGGACGGTGATCGAGGGAGAAGCGGTGCCTGACGCGAAAAGCGTGGGCATGACGAGGAGGGGAGGATGGGCTGAAGAAATTCTGCCCAAACAGTAGAAGGGGGGATTTTTAAGGATTTTTGAATTTAGAAAATACCAGAAAAGCAAAAACCTTTTTAGAAAATAGCTAAAGCCCTCCAAAAAATCAAGAAAAACGCACATAAATCTCTTGAATTATTTAGAACTTAATAAAAATATTTTCAGCTTAACTTTTGCTTTTAATTTTTGCAAATAATTATTTTCAATTTAGGGCAAAAGGATAAACCAATTTAAAATCCAACAAAACCAAGAAAAGGGCTTAAAATAATACTTTTGATTTTTAAATCCAATTAAGATCCAAAAAACTCAATTAAACCAACTTGAATTAATTGAAGTTTAATTAATTCAAATTAAATTGCTTTTAAAATCCTAAAATTCCAGGTTAAGCTTTAGCAAATTAATAAAATCAAGTGGTTAATTTTGAAAATTTTCAAAAACTCTGGAAATTTGGGATGTTACACAGCACTGTACTGACTAGAGACTTACCAGGAACAACGTGTCGAGCTGGCTCGGCGGTGACTTGATTCACTCGACCTCCTGTAGAAGGAACTAGAGTCTTGGTGGCTTGACTTGGGACCTGTGTTTTTCCTTGGCCCACTCTTGGTGTAGTGATTCTGGCTAGTATAGCTCCCGAGTTGAATGGCATTGGAGTCGGGGCTCGCTTTCTTGGGCAACTGTGAGCATAATGACCTATCCCCTGGCACTTGTAACAAATGACTCCAGAGAGTGGATTATTTGGTGATGAAGCTTTCTTCCGAGGGCAATTGATGACATAGTGACCCTTCTCATGGCAGTTGAAACACGCGATTCTTGCGGCATAAAATGAGTTCTTCAGTGACAGGCCTCCAATAGATGTGTTGGGAAGCAACAAGCTGGCCAGTTGGTTCACAGTTGTTTCTTGAGGCATAGGCAAGCCTAAACTCCTATATCCATGCAACTGTGACATGTATCTTCTGTTGTTTTTACCACCTGCAGCCGGCATTATTGTTGCGATCAGAGTAGCTTCTGGAAGGGTGTCCGGGATGACTGCTAAGTGTCTGTGCGGGCATTCCCTGGCAATGTGTCCCATATCCTGACACCTGAAACATTGTATCCCTACCTTGGATGTTTTGTTCTGCTGAGTTTGGCCACCATTGCGGTCGCGGGACATCTGCATCGATGGAAGTAGTGCTAATCCTAGAGTCGTGAGTGGGGTTGTCGTTGGTGCTGGGTTGGGTTGAGGTCGAATTACCCGAGTCTTGGAGTTTCTTGCAACATTTTGTTCTTGATTCTCCATCTTCCTCTTGTGACAGTTGTTTGGCTGATGGCAGGTAGTGGCCTGATGGTTCTGGTTTATTATGGTCATAATAGCAGTGACAATCTGGTTCTGCTGGTTCACCATGTTGACTAGGGCTGCAGCAGCCTGATTCTGTCGATTCATCATTTGATTCATATTCTGCATTACGGCATTCATTAACTGAGTCTGAGCTGCCATAAACTGACCCAAGCCTTGGTCTGCTATTGTGGCCAGAGGAGGTGGTGGTGGTGGCGCATTGAGATCCATAGGGTCAACTAAGCTTGCGGTGTTACGGGTCGGAACTATCTGAACAAATCTTCCCAGGTTTAATAGATGAGAGAAAGAAAGCATAGTAGGTGAGAGGGAAAAGCATAGAGATGAGCGAGAACAAGAGAGAAAGATAGAACAACCTAACTGAGGAAAGATGGTTTTACTTAGAGAGCAAATAGGCAAATAGCCAGAAAGCTATTAAGAAGCAACAAAACTCAAGCAGATCAGATCCTATTACACGGGCTAAACGATACTAGAAACTAAGAGGGGTAACTACTAATCTAACTTATATGGACGGTCAACCTGATACAAATGGCAGGTCTGGGGACTTCCAGGTCATCCAGCGCTTTGATCGTCGAGGAATCGAGCCTGTAGAGATTACTGAGGTGAGAGGGTCAATTTAAATTTGAAGACGAAGTTTCAGAAAAGGTAAGATGTAAAAACCTAAGAATGAGATGAGAAGATATTAGAATAAGATGAGTAAAGAATAGAATAAGATGAGAAAGAATAGAATAAGACGAGAGAAGAACAACTATTAAGACGAGAGAAGAACAACTATTCAAGTTATAGGGTTGGTTTGATTTATAAAATAAATTTTGAAACTTTTGACTAAACGACCATGCTTACTAGGGTTGCGTTCTACAGTCTACACAGCTCTAATACCACCTTTGTCGAGACCCCGGATCTAGGACGCTCTATGTATATCTGCACTATTCCCTATATCAGTAGCTAGTGCACACAGTTGCAACATTGGTGTAATCAAAAACCGTACAACAAACTATAGATGAAGCAGACAAATTAATATTTAATAGCAAAAGGACCTTATGGTCAAGTCTTACAAAGGGTGCCACACAGGGCTAAAGATAACAGAGTAAACTTGCAGCGGAAAATAAGCAAATTTGTGGAAGCCATCCGATATGCCCACAGGCAATCGAGTGGAGAACGCATCCTAGTTCGCATAGTCTTCAAAGAAGTCTTCTTCGTAGAACTCGGTGCTTCCTGGTTCTTCTTCAGTGACTGATCAACCAGAGGGCATAAAGCCGTGAGTACTTTGAATGTACTCAGCAAGTCGCAGAGAAATGTATGCAAGTAATATTCATGCAAGGTTTGACAAGCATAGCTTTATGGCTATTTTGCAGAAAGCAATGTTGACAGTAAATACAGTAACTAGATTGTAAAGCAACATTTAAAAGATTAATACATAAGTAATCAAGTTTCTTTGAAACAAGTAGTGAACAACCCCGTTCACTTCCCAACCATCAACCGACAAACAGATCGCTTCCCATTCGAACCATTCCAATATTTTTAAGAAAATCTACCCCTTGAGTGAAATCACCAGGCATGTCCATAACCGGGGACACGGCTATTCGAATAGTTTTACACTCTGCAGAGGTTGTACAGCTTTACCCACAAGACACGACTTCTCTAGTTGGTTTGGCATCCGTCGATACCACTGCTCACTACCTTAGATAAGCAGTCTAGAGCACGTGACAAGACCTTTACAAAGTTCTGTTTTTGACTCGGTTCTGCCCACTAAGATTTTGCCAAACTGGCCCCCTCTTACGCCATGTGATTCCATCCGGTTACGCGGAGATCACGCCACCAAAATAGAACCGAATTAAAACATTACTAATTAGTTGGTTAGGTCTATCCTAGTCTAGACATGTGGTTGTACGATATGTCCCAGATCAATGGTTCAAGGTTAAGTCCTTAGTTGGCTGCTCAAACGAGACTTTCCGCATTCCAAATGTGCTTTTTGCACCCACCTTTACCACCACCCACTAGTCCGAGCATAAATCATTTTCGTTCAACCCGGCCAAATGATAACCCTTACCATGGCACAACAAATTTTTATCAATAGAGGCTCCACCACAGTTCCATATTTCCTTTAGTCAAATTCAATCATTCTTTGAGTAAGTGATCATGAATCTATCGTATAACTAAAGCATTGGCTAAGCATAATAGGGTACCCATGTTGGTATTACAATAATGACCAACTAATAATTATCCATCCTAAGGTGTCCAAGGAGTTATGTCATTCAAGGATACATGTCATTGCAATTTAGCAAGGAGGCATAATGGCAATTAGGTAATTAACTAATTCTCAAAACCATTTACTATAAAATTAGCAATGCATGTTTATATCAATCAATATACTTTTATAAATTGGGTTCAATATGATCAAAAGTTTACGACTTGTCTTCGTTGAAGAGTAGAGATGCTTCGGTCGTCGGGTCCACAAATTCGTCCGAAACACCAAAATCTATACGTGCGAACAAAGCTAAATAAATAAAACAATACCAAATAAAATCCAAATAAATACTAATAGGAAGATAAGGAATTTACATGAATTTAGAAATTTGAATCACTCAAATCGGAGTTCGAATGAGGAAGTTATGGCCTTCGGAAGTTTGAATTTACATAAAATGATGAAATCGGGATTTTCTTGATTTTTTTCGATTTATTTTTCTAAAGAAAAACCAAGAAAATCCACGCGGGCTTGCTGACAAGGCAACCACATCAGCAAAGGGCTGAGGTGGCCGCTGACGGGGCGCCACGGTGGCAGCTACGTCGGAACCGAGCCGGCGGTGCGCTCAGCCCGATGGTCGCCGATGAACGGCAAGGTCTTGGTAGCCGGCTAGGGCACCTACGGGAAGAGGGCGGTGCGGCGAAGTAGGTGCGCGTGGTCTCGAGGACACGGCGACATGGGGAGGCCGGCGGTGAAGACGAAGAGCGACGGTGGCGGCGACATGCAGCGAAGGCGGTCCAAGGGGCTTCTGGGGCCGGGGAGGTGCGCACGGGAGAGGCGGCGGCCTGGCGAACCCGAACGTGGAGGCGGCGGCACCGAAGGGGGCTCGACGGCGGCGGCGGATGCGAAGGAGTGAAGCTCGGCGGCGGCGGAATGGAGCTCAAAATCCGGTGGCGAAAAGGCGAGAGAGGGAGAGTGAGTGGGGGGAAGAGAAAGAGGAGGTGGAGGGGCGCACGGTGCTCCCTTTAAATAGGCGCGGGGGAGGCCAGAGGGCGAGATGGGCGATGGCGTGCTTGCGGTGTCGAGGTCTGACGTAGACGGGGGCAGGTGAGCGGAGGTGACAGGGCACAGGAGGGGGAGCGGGTGGTGGCAGCGAGCGCAGAGGTAGTGCGCTCATTGAATACACGCGACGGGAGCAAGTGCGTTGGTGAAGAGCGCGGATCGGCGGCTCTGCGCGGCGGCGAAGATCGGCACGGCGCGAGCAAGCGAGGATGGGGCGGACGCGAAGCGAGGGCAATGGGTGGCAACGGCGCGCGCGGCGATTCGATTGAATGCGCCCGTGGTGATCGCGACGGCGCAGCGCGGCGGCGGCAAACGCAGCGCAGCGCTGTGGTAACGCGAGCGACGAGGGCGATGGCGTGCTGAGGAAGATGACCAGGGGTGAAGCGGTGAGGCTGACAAGGCGAACACGCCGCAGAGAGAGAGAGGGCGCGAACGGGAAGCGCAGGATTAGCGGCCGTCCGATTCCAATCGGACGATGACCGAGAGAAGCTTGACTCTGGCGAAAATGGGCGGCGTGGGCAGCGAGGAGGAGGGGAGGATGGGCCAAAGAAATTCAGCCCAAATAGTAGAAGGGGGGATTTTTAAGGATTTTTTAATTTAGAAAATACCAGAAAAGCAAAAACCTTTTTAGAAAATAGCTAAAGCCGTCCAAAAATTCAAGAAAAATGCATAGAAATCTCTTGAATTATTTAGAACTTAATAAAAATATTTTTAGCTTAACTTTTGCTTTTATTTTTTGCAAATAATTATTTTTCAACTTAGGGCAAAAGGAAAAACCAATTTTAAAATCCAACAAAACCAACAAAAGGGCTTAAAATAATACTTTTGATTTTTAAATCCAATTAAGATCATGAAAACTCAATTAAACCAACTTGAATTAATTGAAGTTTAATTAATTCAAATTAAATTGCTTTTAAAATCCTAAAATTTCAGGTTAAGCTTTAGCAAATTAATAAAATCAAATGGTTACTTTTAAATTTTGAAAATTTTCTAAAACTCTGAAAATTTGGGATGTTACAGTTTGCTATCATTATCAATAGTCTTATATTGTTGGTGTACTTAGTTGAGACTAGTTGATTTAGGTTTTAATTGAGCAAAACCGAATTGATTTACAATTCCGCATAAAACTCAGTTTTAGCCAAAAGATTTTTAAAACCGCCTATTCAACCCCCCCCCTCTCTAATCAGCCTCCTTGATCTTACACTGTGTCTGCTCCCGCTATAAATACCGCGCGACTCAGCCAAGAACTTCGCACCAACGACACTACCTAGATAACATAGATAAATAGATGGAATAGAAGCGCATCCGCGAGCTCTTGAAGGACTGGGTGGGTCCCGAAGAGACCGCTGCTCGCCACAAGGCATATAGTTAGCAGCCTTAGACACACCACCCACCTTTCGGGTCGAGCTGCACCCCCCTCCTATCCCCGATGAACACCCTCTGGAAGGGCCCCTGACGGGGGGTGGCGCCACCCCTTTGCTGGTGTCAGGACGTCTGCAAGTGCGTCAAATCAATCGACGAGTAGACAATTGGGCATTACTATTGGTGTTGCCTAAACTACTGCGCGGACTACCCCGACCGCAGGTTTGATACGCCGAGCCACAGGCAGCCGGTAGTGAAACCGCATTTCAGTGCACACCATTATTTTGCTTCCTATTACGCCATAACCACGTCTCTCTTCCCACTGCAGTGGATCGACGACAAGATCCACCCCTACGACATGTCAATGCTGCCGACACGGAAGAGCTAGGCCAGGAAGGATTGCGAGGGTCGTGAAAGGCGCCTCAAAGAGCTGCAGGCTGAGATGGACGAGAAGGAGAGGCAGTAGAGGCTGCGTGAGGAGCAAAAGTGCGAGCATGCCAGGCGATGCGAGGCCGAGGGGGGAGCAGAAGAGGGCCATTGTGGCAAGAGCTAAGGCGCAAGGCGAGGAGTACAACACCGAGCTAGGCCACAAAGGCAAATGGCCACATTCTGCGCAGTAGTTCGCCCCTCTTCGTCCACATATCCCATGTATTTCTAATTCCCTAAAAGCATGTGTGTACCGTCCTTGATTCATTAGCCTGCTTGCCATGTAAGCCCTTTGTCAGATCAACTATCGTGTTGTTATCGTTACGTCATTTCTCCAAAGTTCTCCAATAGAGTTGCAATGCAGCTAATTTTTTGAGCTCATTCATACAAGCATGTCTCCAGAAAGCAACATATTGTACATCGATGTCGCCAATGGAGTTGCAATGCAGCTTTTTTCCATACATTCCAAGTCACATGAAATCATGAAACCCTAATTTCCAAAACCTAAAATCCAAATTTGTGCGACCTAAATCCGTAATTATGGAGACAATTTCAGAACACATATAAAATTGTTGAAATAGTACACAATCAAGTCCACTACATGAGGAGCCTTCAAAAAAACTTCATATTTTCTGGAGCTTATTTTCTACATTTACAAATTTGTTCAAACAGTACACTTATATGAAATTGCGAGAAAAATTCTGAACGAATAAATTTATGGTAAATTTACACAAGTAAGTACACTATGTCAGGAGGCTCCACATAAATTTTTATAATTTTTTGAACTAATTTGCTATATTTAAAAAATCCCTCGACCACAGTCGAAACCGAAACCCTAATCTGGGAGGGTAAAATCAGAACGAGTACAATTATGTAAAAAAAAATACATAAGAAAGTACACCATGTTAGGAACATTCACATAAAATTTCACTTTTTTTTAACTCATTTACTATATTTTAAAAATAGTACGAACACAGCCGAAACCCTAATCCACCGAAACCCTAAACTAAACCCTAACCCTAATCTAAACCCTAACCGGGGAAGGGAGGACACATGGCGGCCGGACGGGCAACCGCACGGCGACCGTGCGGCAGCCACACCGCACGGTGGTCGTGCAGCAACGCCACCGCACGACGGACGTGTGGCAGCTACGATGTGACGGGCATGGAGCGGCTACCGCATGATGACCGTACGGCAGGACGCTAGTTTTGCAAAAAAAAAAAAAAATCCCCGACCATCGTCTCTGTAAATACAAGACTCAAACATGCTAGTACTGAAAAAAAAGAATGTACAATACGTACTACTTACTGCTACCTTTACGCACGGCACTTACCTTTGCTCACGACATCCCTATTTATTGCCCATTTGTCGTATTGCAGTCGTATCATTATCAATTTGTACTGTTTGTACTGCCGTTGCAGCCTTGGCCGTATGCATCTCCTAGGATTTCCTACGGTGACCACTGATCAGGTAAGCGTAAAGATTTACTCTTTTACTATCACAAAGAAATTTCAAAGTATTGCTAGTGTACTTGCAAGGGTAGATCACTAAGACACTGGTGATTTGTTTATGAACTGAAGCAGGGAGATGCTTGGCCCGCGGTTGCGGGAATAAGATGGTAACCGCGGTGGCGACGTTGTTGCAGCTGAAAAGATTGGTGTGGGGGGGTGCATGTGAAGCACGAACGGGACATGCATTGATTTGATCCATCGCTTTTCCAGTGCAGCGTCGTTGCTGTAACTCATGAACAGCTTTGCTTGCAATTACTATATTAACATCATTCATATCCTACATGTATATATGGAAGTAGCACCTTTTATACGAACCAGCTCTTAGTCCGTTCTTACCTGCACTTGATCTACACCTAATGAAATCGGGAAAGATAGGAGCTCTAGAGGTGGCTAGACGGTTGTGCCGGCCGGCCCGGTCTCAAGCCGTCACCTTAGCACGACGCCTCGACATGACCAGGATCTGACCCAGTCAGTTAGGCCCGTTGATTTTTACTATAGATATATATGATTTTATTATCATTTCTTAATATTTATATGATTTTATTTTTATTTTTAATACTTATATGGTTTTATTTTGTAGTTTTTAAATTTTATATAGTTCATTTTATAAGTATATATATTTATTTATTTTGGTTTTTAAAAATATTTTTTCTAGCATTTTTTTAATTTTTCATGTCTTATGGGCTAAATGGCAAATGTTTTAACCATGCAGCCATTTGAACATTAATAAGATTCTTTGTTACATTTTTAATATGTTTGTCTCATTTTTTTTTACAATTTTCATATGTGCTTCTGGATTCTACACATTTTTCTGATTTTTTGTTTATTTTGTTTTTATTTTTCTGAATTTTTGATCTAACAGGCTAAGTGGGTCGGAATTGGTATGTTGAGCTAAACGGGCTTAGGCCGACACGACACGGCCCGAAAGGTTATTGAATCGTACCTGAGCTATCTCGCCGACACGTTACAACACGACTCGTTTAGTTCATATGTCAGAATGGGTCGGGCCGGCCGTTTGGCCACCACTGAAAAGCTCGAAAGCGGAATCGGGAAGGCATGTAAAAGCCATATCCTTAGTGGGGGAAAAACGTATCCTTGATTGGACCTTACTTTATGTGTGATTCGGCCGAAACCAACGGTGGTGGTCGATGGTAGTCGTAAGTGCACATCCCTCGGGTACGACCCAGAATAATTGCGTTAAATCGGGTGTTGGTAATTGTATGGCCATCTTGCCATGTGCCAAGGTTATTGAGTAAATTTCAAAAAATCTTATGTGTCGAGACATTAGTAACACAGAATCATAGATAAACCATAGGCTTTGAGGCACATTGTTGCATTTAATTCAATTTCATCCATATTCCCTCATATCTCACATGTCCGATATATTGGGCCCACAAAGAGTCTTGAGCTAGCGGTCGAAGAGGGATGTGGAGGCCACGTGTTCGCCCGGTGCCACGATTGCACCCGACAATGTGGGGAGGAGACCCAAGCGCGTGGCCTTAAGGCGTGAAGCGATAACCTCTCTCGCACAGTTCGCGTGCGCAAGTAGGCCTTCGCGGCACAACCAAGGCTGAGCGGGAGGAAGGCGGGGCCACCATAGTTGGGCGGCGATCGACATCGATTTCTTTGTGGGCCCAACATGTCAGACGGGTGGGATATGAGGGGATATAAATGAAATTGGATTAAGTGTAACCAAGTATCTGAAAACATGTGGTTTTGTGAAAAAATTACAAAACATATGGTTTTATGCTACCAAAGCCCTAATACCTAGGTTTTCTGAAATTTACTTAAGGTTCTATGTAATTTGCAAAACAGCTTGATAAAGTGCAGGTCTCTCTAAATCATGGTACTATAGCTAGTACTATCAAAGACACTGCTTTACTTCGATGTTATTGAGATTTGGGCGCTTAAATCTGCATGCCAACTTCCTGTGAGCTCTCAGTTAAGAGGAGGAAATGCAAGCCTAGTGCGGTCATGCATCATTGGTAAACAGTTCTAGCCTCGAATAATTGCCGTGCCCACTTCACGGTTGCTGACTAGTAACCCACATGCATCGCAGCAGGAGGTGTGAGACGGTGAACTTTGGATGTATTATATGTCCATCTTACTATTTTTATGTAGTACGGATGTTATTTTTAATATTTCATTTACGAGGACTATTTTTATTATTTTATTTTAAAAAACGTACTAAATAAGCTAAAAACTAGTGGAAATGGATGCATGTCTAGTGGTTTGAGAGAGAGAGACATGAGAGGATAAGGGTGATAGTGGGCAAGGATATACTGTGCATCTAACAACATCTTCTTTCCCTCTCTCATTTCGAAATGTAAAGGGAAATTTAAATGAATATGTTGCATAGACCTCGGAACAACAATTGTGGGTTCAAGTGGACTTAGGTTCATAACATCCTTATTCGTCAAGTGACACTCTAGTTAGTTTAGATGCAGAAATGTGCCTTGGGTAACTCTAAAGAGTCTGCATCAACGCAATTAGGAGTAAAATGAGCCTACCGTTTAACAACAGACTACTGAGAACGCCAATTTATGTCATAGAACTCACACCCTCCACCTAGACATAAGCCTATCAAGACATCACCAAAACTCCCACTCACTCATGCATGGTAGCTTCAAATGATCCCAAAAAACTTTGCGTTTTAGCCCTTGCTTTCTTTATATTTACCACTTTAGTCCATTTTTTTGCATAAAGAACCCTAGAAGCACAAAACATATTACAATCTAGGCCATTGGCCCACCTGTTAGCGAGCCCATTCCTCACCATTTCTTTTCTCGCCCCACTCTCTCTCTCTCTCTCTCTCCCGTTCTCTCATTTCACTTTCCCATTCCTCCCTCTCGATTCATTAGCCCCGCTGCATAGCTCCTTGTCGCCGCCCACCAACCAAAGGTCGCCGTCAGCTAGAGGTCGTCGTCGTCCGGATTTGGTCTTCACTACAACCCAGGAGTCGTCGTCGCTGATAGATCCCGGCGCAACCATTGCATCCCGCCCCCGGCGCCGTCCTCCTCCTCTGCTGCGATGCCACTTCTTCACCAACACCGACCATGATACACCGCCTCTTCCACCCGCCCGTCGTCGCCCTCATCGCCCACCTCCGTCCGATGCTCTCCGTCGTCGTTGTCCTGCCAGATCTGGTCATTGTCGCCGTCATTTCTGTGTCTTCATCTTCCCAAGCATTGACAATGTTTCGTGGGCTCAGGAGATTTCGCGCACGTCGGCGTGGTCCCGATCAAAAACGCGTGATGGAGGCATGCCTTGGCCACAACGCGGCGCTCCAAGCGAGTTCCTCCGCTATTTGTCAGTGAGGCAACCGCAGCTTCTGTAGGTTACTCTGATAGTCTGCAAGCACCTGGTCCATCTGAGCTAGAAGCCCGGTATCGACGTGGATATTTGGAGCATCCAGCCAGCATGGATCCTTGTACATGCCGTTACAAGTTTGGGCAGAGCAAAGCAAAGGAGGCAAAAATGCGGTGGAAAGACAGACACGGATGATTGCAGCAGTCTCCCCGGCATGAGCACGGTCATGTGTGCTGGACACGGCGTGAACAGTATTAGGAAACCTTGGGCTCAGATCGGGTCTGGCCCATAATGAGCTCCTCATCCACCCTAAAGACTATATAAAGGAGGAGACCCCCAACCATTGTATTATCGTTTACAGGAGAGTAATAAAGAGAAGCTAGAAGTCCCCTCATATCTCTGTGTTCAATCTACTGCTATGTTCTTGTGTTCTTGCATTGTTCTTAGATGGGGAAGACTGAAATCTTCATTGCCGCGGTGGTTGAGGCTGGGTGGGGCGGGGCTTGGGAAAACCCCCAGGGTTGAACTTCTGATTTACCTTCCTCCTTTTGCGGCTTTCTATTTCTTGGTGCTTGTCTTCCTGGCGGATAGCCTTGTTTACCAACTGTTGGAAGTCGGGGTAATCTTGAGCAATGAGGCAGACAGAGAGATCATCATTAAGTCCTTCCAAGAAACGTTCTTGCTTGGCTTCATCAGTTGCAACATCCTCGGGTGCATAGCAAGCTAACTAATTGAACTTGTGTAGATACTCATTGACGGAGCGACTGCCTTGGCGCAAGGAGCGGAATTTTTTCTTCTTTAGGGTTATCATGCCTGATGGAATGTGTACACGGCGGAAAGCCTGCATAAACTCATCTCAAGTAATAGTCTGAGCATCAACGTGAGACTGGGTGAAATTGTCCCACCATTCTGACGCCGGTCCATTTAGCTGGTGAGAGGCGAACATGACTCTCTCACGGTCACTGCACTAGACCATATCCAGTTTCTTGCCGATTGTCCTGAGCCAATCGTCAGTTTTCATTGGCTCGGTGCTGTTAGAGAAGGTTGGAGGACGTATCCTCATGAACTCAGATATATTGGCCCTTGGAGGAGGTGGAGCGTAAGCTTGAGGTTGAGCTGCTGCAGCGGCTTGCAAGTTCTGTGTGTTGTTGATTGATTGCGCGAGCAAACTAATCAGTTGAGCTTGGTTGACCATCATTTGGTTCCAATCGGGTCCTTCAGCTGGAGGGGGTGGTGGTGGTGGAAGCGGGGTTCCTTGGTCACCCTCAGTCCCTCTGTCTCGATCACGTCTTTGCCATCGCTTGGTTGCAAGTAGTCACCATCTGCTAGATCTTCAAAGACTTAGGAAAGAAAGGAGGAACTTAGGGGGATAGGCCGAAACAACTAACCAAAACAAAACGACCAACTCAAAATCTTTTCCAAATGACTTTAGTAGCTTTACCCAACATTCTACTCGATACTCACGGTCTTCGGCAATTCTTGCATGGCCCGGCAAATTGAATTCAAATGAATTCAAATGAACTCCAAATTGAATAATTTTGGTGTAGATAGATAGATCTTGATTTTAGATGAGTTTAGAAATTTGAATCGCTTGAATCGAAGTTCGAACGGAGGAGAACGGGCGTCTAGAAGATTGAAAATACATGAAATGATGAAATTGGGAAATTCGGATTTTCGGAATTATTTTTAATTTGAAAAAGCTGAGCCGCTGACACGTGGGCCCCAAGGTGGTGGACTGGGCACATGGTGGACCCGGCTCGCGGCACAGGGCCCGCCACGCGTGCGTGACACACGTGCACGCCACACAGGCAGAGGCGAGCGAGGTGGCGCCTATGTGGCACGGACGTGGCAGCCATGTCAACAAAGGCGACGGCGGCGCTCGGGTGCGTAGGCTCGCCGGCGCTACACGCCACGGCGAGCCTCGTGGGTGTGCGGGAAAGGAGGGCACAACCTCACCGAACCTAATGCGCGGTGTAGCAGTGGAGGGGTGCGACATGGTGGCCGGCGACGAGGAGTTGAGTGGTGCCGAGATTGGGGCAAAGTGGCGGTGGCGCTCCGGTGGGCTCCGGGTGGAGTAGGTGAGCGAACAGGGTGGCCTGCACCCATGCGATGTCGGCGGTGGAGGTGGAGGCAGAGGCGGCTGAAGAGCTCCCACGGCGGCGCTAAAGGCGACGGAAGAAGCTCCGGTCGGAGCTTTGGAAGCTCAAAATCGGGGCGATTGCGGGCAAGAGAGAGAGGGAGTGGGTTGGGGGAAATGAAAGAGGGGAAGAAGGGGCGCTGGGTGCGCGCTTTTATAGGCAGTGGGGAGGAGGAGAGAGACGGGAGCGGCATGGGCGCACAAGCGAAGCTCGGCCGCCGCAGGGCATGAGGCGGCGCTAGAGGCGACGGGGGCAAGTAGAAGGGAGGAAAACAGGGCAATGGGTGCGGAGGAAGTCAACGGAGTTAAGGCGCGTTGAAAACGGTGGCGCGGATGAGCGGAGGCGACAGGTGGTGACGCGGGCATGTGCGAAGGGCGGCATGGGCGTTCAATGGGCGAAACGCGAGAAGATGACGGGTGACGATGCTTGACAGCTGCCTGCCCCCTGCTTTGTGAGAGCGAAGTGAGGAGAGGCGCGGCGTGGAGTGACGCTGGCGTGTGGGCCCGCCGCGTCAGAGAGAGAAGGAAGCGGTGCGGTGCGGGGCCACGAGCGAGAGGATGGGCCACGCGGAAGTGGGCTGGGGAAGGAATAGGAGTGGGCTGAGCGAATTCGGTCCGAGGGCTCAAAGAGGATTTTTAATGGATTTTTTATTTAAATAATTCAAGAAATTGAAAAGGCTTTTTAAAAAATAGTTAATTAGGTCCAAAAATTCTAGAAAAATACACAGAAATTCCTTGAATTATTTGGAACTTAATAAAATTATTTATAACTTAACTTTAGCTTTTGATTTTCCAAATAAATTATTTTTGGCTTTTGGGCAAAAAGGAAAACCCGTTTCAAATTCCAGAAAATCCAAGAAGAAAAAAGAAACTTAATGCACTCTTTTTTACTTTAAATTCAGTAAAGCTCAAGAATATTCAAATAAACCAATTTTGAATTAATTGAAGTTTGATTAACTCAATTTAAATGGTTTTCATTTTCTAAAATTTCAAGTTCAAGCTTTATTAATCCAATAAAATCGAATGGTTAATTTTAAATTGAAAACTTTCAAAAAGCTCTGAAAATCGGGATGTTACACACGACCACACCCGTCGCCTCAAGTTACGCCATGCCGCCTACTGCGTCGCCTGTAGGTCAGTGCTTGCAAACACCGTCGGCTCTAGGTGGCTCCGCCGCACCGACCTGTCGACGGTCGGCCGCGCCACTCCCAGTGCCTCGCACGGGCTCCCGTCGGATGCCTTTTGTGTGCCACCGCCACCGAGCAAGGGAGCTAGTTTCCCTAGCTCCCTGTTTTGAAGAAGGCGGAGCAGGCCAGATGGTGCGATGGGCCAAGCCGGCCCATTCAATAATAGACTAAAAAGAAGAGGGCCCATCCGGTGGAAAATCAAAAGGAAATTTTGCAAAAAGGCCCTCGGGTTTTTCTGAAATTACGTAAAAATTTTTCTCAGAACTGAAATTTTGCGATTTAACCCCTGAAAATTGCAGAATTCGCCAAAAATTCATTTTCCAACAAAAAAGGGCCTTGGGAATTCAATTTTGAATCATCTTGAACATTTGAAGCATATTTAACTTTGTTGTTATTATTTCTATGCAATTTATATATTGTATTTGCTGTTTTGATTATTTGTGATTGTTTATATTGCTTTTAATCACTAAAAATAACTGTAGATCATGAAAAACATATAGAAAAATACGGGATCGCGAACCGAGAATTCGAAGGGTATTACGACAATTTTGCAACCATTTTATGCAAATTACCAGCTGTAATCTTATGAACTCTTTACATGAATATGAAGATGATTGGCATCACGAACCAGGAGTTCGAAGAACTTACCCAGCATGGTCAGAATTTGTACCAGTCTTCAATTCTGTGGTAAGATAACCACAGATGAGTAGAAGATTGAGAAGACTCTCTCTACCTTTCACCCGAATGTGGTGCAATCCACACGCAACTATCGTCAAGACGACTACAAGAAGTATGCCAAACTGATTGACACCATGCAAGTTGCGGAAGCTCAAGATGATATTCTAAGGAAGAACTACATCTCACAGCCGTCTAGTAGCAATATTGGCCATGAAGCCAATGCTAGCAACTACAAGGTGAGGAAGCCTCGCACAAAAGAGGGGGACAAGAAGGGTAAGGTTGTGGGTCACACGTTATTGATGCTTTCCAGTCTAAAAAGAAGGGCAAATGATAGCATGAGGCACACCTTGCCATTGCAGGCATAGAGGATCCACCACCATTAGTTGCACTCATGGATGTGGACAGCCCAGTAGCAGCCCCATCACCCCTCCTTTGGACATCGCAGCGGCCGTAGCCGTAGTTTCCTAAGAGGAGAAGATCACCATGGAGCAGATTCAGACAGAAGTTTCTACATACTTCGCTGATTCGATCTAGTGCACGCATTGCACTTAGATCTTTTTACAGTCACTTGCAGTTTGTGATTGTAGCAGAACATTGAATTATTTTATGAATAACGGTTGTAAGCTCTAGGAGAGCAAAGCATTAAAATTCCTATGATGAGTCCTGCAGGGTTTATTTTTCCTGTATTTATAATAGCAAGTTATGTTCTAGTATCTGAAGTATTAGAGCTCGTGTGGCGCCCTATAGAGGAAGTGTGCTTAGCAGATAGCAGCACAACGAATACCATCTTGAGAGAGACAAAGTTCTTTTAGCCGATCAGCAAGAATGTTGGTAGTCCTACGATAATCGCTGGCAGCGATACTTGTATAATAGGCTTAGGAAGGGCCATAATTATACCCCCGATGGTAACGATTTCCACGTAGAGACTGAAGAAAAGTATGGTAAGGAATATCTGCTCATTGCATAGCGTGAAGAAAGTGAAAAAGGGTATTAGAACGACTTCCTTCATATGAAACTGAGCTATACTACACTAATATTAAGGCACTCGTAGCCTATACTGTCCTGAAAACCGTATTTAGAAGTTCTGAACTTTTCTATCTCTAGCATGATAGATTAGGTCACCCAGGTCTTAGAATGATGAGAAATATAATTAACAATTCACAGGGACACAATATAGATGTAAAGAATTTCCCAAATCAGGAAGATTTCGTGTGCCCCGCGTATGTCACCGGGAAATTAATTACTAGACCTTCTACTCTGAAAGCGAAGGATGAAGTCCCTGCATTCCGAGACCATATCCAGGGAGACATTTACGGTCCTATACAGCCCCCTGTCAGGGCCATTTAGGTATTTTTATGGTGCTCATTGATACTTTTTTGAAATGGTCGCACGTATATTTATTGTCTATGAGAAACCACGCTTTTACAAAGCTAATCTCGCAGATAATTAAAATTAGAAATAATTTTCCTGATCATCATGTGAAGTCCACCAGAATGGACAGCGCTGGAGAATTTACTTCGAATGCATTTGATGAGTATTGCATAGAAATGACAATTAAAATTGAGCATTTCATACCGCATGTCCACACCCAGAATGGACTAGCAGGGGCATTAATTAAAGGGATAATTAGCTCAGTGACATCGCGTTAGGACGTAATTGGAGGAATGACACTCCGTTTGTCACGCACTGGAAAATAACATCGCGAACACCAAAAAATTAGACGAATAACATCACCGCTAGTTACTTTCGTTTCCAAAAATTTTTAAATATAGAAACTAAGCTCAAAAAATTATCAATTTTTTTGTGGAGCCTCCCGACACAGTTTAATTACTTGTGTATTTTTTTCAAAACTTTATACGTTCTGATTTTGTCTCTAAAATTCATTTATGTATAGTTTCTATAGGAATTTTCTAATATAAAAATGAGGTCCAAACATTATGATTTTTTTCAGTCAGTGTACTTAATTGTTTAATTTTTTTAGAATTCATAAAATTAATTAATGCAATTTCATAATGTCCTTACATTAGGAAATATTAGACTCCTCACACAGTGGACATTATGAAATTGCATTACTTAATTTTGTAAAATTCTGGAAAAATTATACAATCAAGTCCACTATATAAGGAGTCTGAAAAAAATTTCATAATATTGGGACCTCATTTTCTATATTAGAAAATTCCTACAAATAGTATACATAAATGAATTTTAGAGACAAAATCAGAACATATAAAGTTTTGAAAAAAAATACACAAGCAATTAAACTGTGTCGGGAGGCTCCACAAAAAAAATGATAATTTTTTTAGCTCAATATCTATATTTAAATTTTTTTGAAAACGGAAGTAATTGGCTGCGATGTCATTCGTCTAATTTTTCGGTGTTCACATTGTTATTTTCCAATGCGTGATGAACGGAGTGTCGTTCCTCCGATAACGTCCTAACGCGATGTCACTGAGCTAATTTTTCCTTAATTAAAAGGATTAAATTTATTGCTCGATCACTTTGAAGAATTGTAATTTACCAACTACATGTTGGGAACACGCAGTCCTGCACGCAGCAACTCTTATCAATTTTAGACCACCGGCATATAACATCCATTCCCCTATACAACTAGCGCAAGGGTCAATGAACTGTAATGGACCATCTCCGTAAGTATGGGATATACGTTGGTTTTGAGACAACATCCATAATCAGCTATTTGGACTCTATGACTGGAGACTTGCATGTAGCCTTTTTCACTCATAGTATATTTGATGATGATAGTTTTTCGTCATTAGGGGGAGAAAATTAACCCCTTGATGAAAAATATCGGGAAATAACGTGGCAAACCATGGAAATCCATGCACATGACCCACGCACTAGTGAAGCAAATAGAGAAGTCCAGAAAATAATTGAAGTCTAGAAGACAATTGAAATCCAGAAGATAACTGATTTGCAAGTATTAGTGAATCAACTGCCTGATCACTTTAGTGATTTCAAGAGTGTGACCAAGTCACATGTGCCTGCACGCAATGCACCAGAGAGGGTTGAAATACCAATGAATGTATCCCTAATCCTATCCTAAGGCCTCAGAAAAGGACGAGAACTCCGGCCCTTCGAATCCCACGTAACCGGGGACGTTTGGTGAAAAAGGATAAGAAGGACTTGACACAGCCAATCACTAAAGTTCCCCAGAACCAAAAGGGGAGCCAGTTGAGACCTGGAACCAGTATAGAACCTTCATAAAAGGCATACCGAATTTGAACATTCCCACGAAGGGAGATATTAGTATGCATGTGTGCGCACACATCGGAGCTGAAAAACTAAAGAGACTTGCCCCCGTAATTAAAAGCAGCGGTAGACAAGTAGAAGCATTAGAAGAATCGTCCCATAAAGAAATAGTTATAAACTTTGTGATCACGGGAGAATCTATGAATAAGACAACAGCCAATATCGACATTTACTTTGCAAAGAAAATTGCCACAATCATCGAACTTGATCCAGAGCCTACATCGCTTGCTGAATGTGAGAAAAGATCAGATTGAGAACATTGGGAGAAGGCAATAGAAACAGAATTATTGTCTCTAAATAAAATAGATGTGTTTAGGCCTGTAAGCCGCACGCCTCTCTATGTGCACCCCATAGGGTATAAGTGGGTATTTGTTCGAAAGAGAAATGATAATAAGTAAGGCTCGTTGCACAAGGTTTCACTCAACGTCTAGGAGTTGATTATGAAGAAACCTATTCCTCGTTCATGAGCAGACTTACCTTTAGATATTTAATCTCAATGGCAGTAAACTTGAATTTAGAAATGAAATTGATGGATGTGGTAACTGCATACCTTTATGAAAATTTAGATTCAGATATTTATATGAAGATACCTGAATGTATCTCTGTCCCAAACCAAGATAGAGCAAAAAGAAATATGTAAAGTGTGAAACTCCGAAAGTCACTGTATGGACTTAAGCAATCAGGCAGGATGTGATATAATCGTTTGAAGCGACTTTCTATGCGAGAAATGCTACACGAACAATGAGAATTGTCCTTGTGTATTTATACGACGATCACAAGAAGGATTTTGTATAATCTCAGTATATATACATGATCTGAATATCATCGAAACCCTAGAAGGTATTAAGAACGCAAGCACTTACCTGGAGTCGGAGTTTAAAATGAAATATTTGGGTAAAATCAAATATTGTCTAGGTTTGCAGCTTGAGCATGCTCTTGAAGTGATATTAGTGCATCAGTCAACCTACTCTCAAAAGGTGTTAGAAATGTTTGATTTTGAAAAGATATATCATTCGAAAGTGCCAATAATCAGAAGATCTTTACAGTAAGATAAGAATCCGTTCATAACGTCGGAAACAATGGGACCGGCCCAAACTGGGCCAATGAGATTGGGGAAGGAGAGAGGTAGAGCCTAAAGGAAGCAGAGTGAGAAAGAAGGCGGCCGTGCATGTCCGCTCCACTGACGAGACGCTTTTGATAATTTGATAGGACGCCGCAGGACCCCCAGTCTCAGGAGCATTGAATTTGACTGCACATCCTGCACTACCTGCTTGATGCGTCGTGTCTGTACTACCCCTGTAGACGCCGAGCCGCCCCTAACAATGGCCTAGCCCATGGGACCAGGAAGCATCGTGTCCTCTTCATTGTTGTACCTACGGCTACGATACGGACTCTCCGGGTCCGTGCCATCCGCTTTATCATGGGCGCCAACCTGTTTCGAAAAGCCACTACTGGTTTGAACTTTGAAGCAGCCTAGCCTCGTCTATTGACCACCGCTTGTCTAGACGGCAGGAATTTCATAGAATTTGTTCTTCAGAACCCCTCTAAAAAAATCCTCACTGATGCCCTGACTTCAGTTTCAATAGATGGAGTAGGAGTGTTTGGCCTAAATGTCACATGGATTGATATATACAGTCTAATGACGCAGTTGATACAAAACTCATGCTTAATAAAGTTGAGCAGTCAAATAAATAGAATAGTAACAACACGCATTGAACTGCTTACAGTCGCCAGGTACTACAATGAAGTAGCACATACTAGTACCATTGCTTGAACCTCAAGCTTAGACTTGTTTATTCCCATGCTATGTAGTATCCTTCTGCATTTCCTTCTTTATGAACCGTAGACCATCTTGATTGACGGAATAATGGAGAAAGCCAGATGGTTAGGCGGTTTATGTGTTGGAGGGTTCAGCTCCAACCTTCCACCTCTCAAACTCAGTAACGCTCAACGTAAATGAGCTTGCATTCCGATGTCCCCCACCACCATATTCCTACATCAAATCGAAACACCAATACGTCAACAGTCTTGACATAGATCCCTTTCACAGGCTAAGTAGTAGTACAACCTTAGAGACTACATCAGGGGAAAAAAGTACCTTAGATATAGAAGTGGTGTCTTCCTGTTCCAAACTTCTCAGACTTATTTTCAGCATCTGGTCATTATTCAACTCAGGGACCTTATATACTACAGCCCCAATACCTCTGGAACAAAGGGCATGGCTAACATTATGACAACATGGTGTAGTGAAGTACAAATTCATATCCTACATAGTGAATAAGAACCAACACACACAAAAAAAAAAGGATGAATATGCGCGCGGGGGGGCGGGGGCTAGAAAACTTGCCTCAGATTCAAACGATGACTCTTGATAGCTAGCTGGTTTCCAAGTTCGCTTCTCAAATTTGTAATAGCATCAGCGTTGACAGCCTAAGGGACAAGATACAACTAATTTAGTACAGCCGAAAATGCAAAACAGAAAACAGTAAAAGGGGCGGGGGATACTGAGACATTAGACAATGGGCATGAATAAAGTATAGAGCTATCCTAAATCAGAGAACAAGAATTTTGAATGGGCATGAACAAATAGATAGATGAGTGAAGGTTGAATTCATGGTGTGAACAAAAAAAATCCTATGTAAAGACTATGGAGGCATGTCCCAGAATCTGCAAGTGCCATATAAGGAGGAACACTCCCGGCCAACGCTCCCGGCCAATGCATTTTGACATCGCACAGCTTCGATGGATCGCTTAGCCCCATTCATCTTTTGACGCAAAAATGACTCCAGCTATTTCCTACAATCCCCAGGCCAGGAAACATCTCTGCTAGTTCTGTCTACCAAGAAGCATGTTAATTTGGACCAAACACTGATTGTTAAAACCTCAATACAATACAAATAATCCCATCAAACAACTCCAAAAAGGGATTTTATTCAAGGATCAACACTTGCTAACAGAAGTAAAAGTTGGAAGTTAATGCCATAATAACTGTGAACACGCAAGAATAATGTTGGTGCATCTTCAGGTAATAATACACTTTCACATCTGTCACTATGAAATGCAGACGCAACATAGAGGAAATATTACCATGCATAAAACAAAACTACATGGAAAAGAATTAATTAAGAAGCAAACAACTCGCATGTATTTACCAGACAATTCCCAAACTGGCCACATCCTAGTGCTATTTCATAGGAATTCTCCAGACATTCACCGATTAATCTTTGCTTCTGCAATATTGTTACTTGTCCACGAGAAATCACTTGCTCGGGGTCCAACTCCAGCAACTGCAATAACACCAATGCACTTTTACAGAAAGGTACTGTGAAATAAGTTTCGAAAGTGGAAAATGAACATAGGTATGATCAAGGATCCAAAACCCGTTTCCAGTGGAAATCCCGGTCGCCGGCTGGGAAAAAAACCGGCCGGTTACCGGATTTCCCGGGAAAAAAAAACCGGACGAATTTCGCTTGAATTTACTTAAAAACCAGCCGAAATTCGAAAATTTGAATTTGAATTTGCAAAACCCAGAAAAATCGGCCGGTTTTTCCGTTCCCGGTTACCACCGGTAAATCCGGTTATAACCGGCCGGTTTTTTCTTCCCTGGGTATGATGGCCATCGTGACTGATTTACTGTATTGTAAATTGTAACATCTCCAGAATAGCACAACATTATCAGGCACTAGAAGTTTCTCAAAAAACATCATCATTTCTAAATTTGATCACACTATGACGCCAATGACTATTCAAGCAGTTGTTTCACTTTCACCATAAGCAGCTTCCAGCTAAAACCGACAACTCTAGTACTCAACAGTCGACACTCAACACAGTATAAAGTGATGTAAAGAGTCAAACATGCATTTTTAAGTGAAGAAGGGTTTGCTACTGAAGTAAAACACTAATAACAAGCTATTCTTTACCTGATTAAACAAATTTTTGTTTGCATTGACATTGAATTCAATGTCCAAATCTTTGAGGCCACTGCTGAAGGCCTTGCTATTCGGAATAGTCCACCTCCATAGATCCCCATCCTCAATAAATTTGAAAAGCTTGTGTACCATTTCAAGCTTGTTACCAGGTAGATACTTCACTTCAGTTACAGCACTACCGCTTTCATGATTCCGTAAAGTACTAGCTTTTGCCAAGAGCTTGTTTCTAAAGAAGTCAAACGCAATTGTTGCTCCGCTGCGTTGCATGTCAATCACCTTGTTCACATTTTCTCCAAGTGTGGCATTCCCACACAAACTTTCTAAAGCAGTCTTATGATGGTCTAAGATTGTTACACTGAAAAAGATAAAACAATTAGAAGTGTCCCGGTATTGCAGAGAAAATATTCTACTGCACCACTTCACAGTTCCGCAAAATCCAAAATGATTAAAGGATGTGTCACTCCCTAAAATTTAGACAACATTGAGAATGGTTCCAGTACTGAATATATTGATGAATGAGAAGTTGGTGTCTGAAAATATCATTAACTTTTTTCAGGAGATGAAAATACCAAATACTTATATATTGTACGCATGAACACAGGCAGAGATGCATCTGTATCACTGCATGAATGCACCCCTCAACAGTTCCGCAAAATCCAAAACAATTAAAGGATGTGTCACTCCCTAAAATTTAGACAACATTGAGAATGATTCCAATACTGAATATATTGATGAATGAGAAGTTGGTGTCTGAAAATATCATTAACTTTTTTCAGGATATGAAAATACCAAATATTTATATATTGTACGCATGAACACAGGCAGAGATGCTTCTGTATGAATGCAAGGTAGACAACGTAATTCACACCAAGCGAACATGCACATAATACAACATAAAGGAAAAAAGTTGGAGATGAATGTGTACATTACCTCTCAACCTTCGGGGCTATATCAGCGACAAAACCAGGAGGCCCTATGAAGTCAAGAAGGTAAACATCTTTGATTTCATCAAATGGAAGAGCATCGCTCCTACAAAGTAAACAAAAAGAACAAGGTTATACCAGGAGAAAAACAAGATCACCATGCTGAGTCTGTTTTGCGAATGACTGCATGACAACAAAAACACCAAAAAGTCATCGGTGAATTTTGTATGACCATTCCAGCCAATCATGAATCATGAAATATTGAAATCCAAAAGAAGGTATTTCATCCAGATCAGACAATGCTAAACTTCATCTCCCCAACAAAATACGAACCCAAGGCATAATCTTTTGACGTAAAAAGTAAGACATAATTTTTACAATGCCTAATGTGAGATGAATTTTTCTAAGTTTTTAGCACAGAAGTTGACAATCTGACGACACATTAAGCTTAAACGAGTAGAAACTGCCAACGTGATCAACTGCACCGGACGTGCTTCCTGCAGATGCTCATCGGTCGGCTTAAACGAATTGAAACTATACCTAGGTGTTGCCAAGGAAAAGGTTTATCAAATGCAAAATATTGTTAAGCCGAATACCTGAAAAGCACATGCTTCCTGTAGATCTGGTCTCGTGCATTGAAGGTAGTTATGGTAGAGAAAAGTTTGGAAGCAGAAGATAGAAAAATAAGGGTCGGGTTTTAAGTTCAGGCGGATTACCTGATGGGGTCGTAGACGGTGTTTGGGAAGAAGCGGACGGGGAGGGCGGCGGCGGAGAAGTAGAGGTGCGCGGCCAGCGCAGCGAACGCGCCGTCCGGGCACGGGTAGTGGTACAACACGGCCGAAACCTTCCGCGCGGAGCGGGCGCAGGCCATATGGTATTGCGGCGCCGAGCGGGGGCAGTACGGACCAGCGGGTTGCGAGCCAAGAGGCGGCGGGATCTTGGCCGCGCAGGCGTGGATATCCTGGTTCCGAACGGCGTTTTCGTGGTTCGCCGCTTGTGCGTGGGCCGTGGAAAGCGGTAGCTGACGGTGATTCGGCAAATTTTGCCAAAACAACATATAATTAGAATCCTCAATGACCCCACATAGAACACAATTAACTTCTCCCTTCCAACCTCTAAAAGTCAGTTGCTCTACCATCTGAATCCTATCCTGGTAGACCTACCACATAAAGATTTTCACCTTTAGAGGAAGTTTGCTGCTCCATAGTCTTTGTAATTTCCAACTAGTCGCCCCCACCATAAGCATCATGTTTATATAAAGACTTGACAGAAAAGTGCCCAGAATTATGCAAACACCACTTCATTCTATCTCTGTTATCTACTAAAACCACCCTATTCAACAACTGTTTCAAGCCATCCCACTGAGGACCACTATCTTTACCAAAAAGATCTTTATAAAATTTGTAGATATGGTTCCTAATATCAGCTTCTTCAGTAAAACACCCTCCATCATGATCTAACTTAAAAATAAAATTCTTCCTTCTTCTCCCATTAGCATAACTATGAAAAAAAAACCTTGTATTTGCATCCCCTTGAGTGATCCATTTGACAGCCTCTATTTGTTGCCAACATTTCTCCTCTATATCACACAAATGTTCCAAATCTCTCTCTACTTTGTATCTTTCAATCCATTCCTCAGCACTTAAACCACCCAATTCGGCTTTCAAATCAAGCCAGCTTTTCATCTCATTTCTAAACTTACCATTCAAATTGGCACCCCAGCCTCTCAAGTATTGTCTTAAAATAGCCAGACCCCCATTCCACCTATCTAAGGAGTGAATATTATCATGCATCCTTTGAAATATCTCCCCCCCCCCCCATTTATGAGAAACCACCTCATGAAAATTATCCTGACAGAACCAATTTTATAAAAAAAAAATCTCCTAGACCTTCTCGTTTCATCCTCTCCAGTGTTCAGAACCAAAGGGCAATGGTCAGATCCAATCCTAGTCAAGCTAACAACAGAACAAAGAGGGAATCTGGCCTCCCATCTAGGTGAAACCAAAATCCTATCGAACTCCACTATAATAGGAACTGATTACTTATTGGTCCAAGTGAATCTGGCACCACCCCTTTTAATCTCTATCAAATCATTATTAGAGATGAAATTATTAAAACTGGCCATCAGAGAGTAGTTAATATTACCTAAACTTTTGCCAAAAGCTTTCCTAATCAAATTGAAATCACCCCCTAAAACCAAAGGAAGAATAGAAGATTGCACTTTAATATGCAGATCATCCAGAAAATCCTAACTTAAGTCATGATGAGCAAGACCATAAATAGTTAGAACTTCCCACCTGAAATTACTTTGTTTGTGTCTCAAAACCATACTTACAAAAAAAATCTCCTATGATCACCCCCTTCAATTTCCAACTCCTCTTTTTTCACCCCCATCAAAGGACCCCCTGAATGCCCATTAGCAAGAATCCAGTTCCAACCAAAGTCACCATTTCCCACCAGATCTTTAAGATCCCTCGCAGAGAAATCATTTTTAATTGTTACTTGCACCCCTACCACATCAATCTTTTCTTTGAAAATCAGCTCTTTCAATTGCCTCCTTATGGCCGGTTTACCGAAACCACGAATATTCCAAAAGAGATACTTCATGTCTGAGACTTTCTGGAAGTAACATTTTTCTTTTTTTAGCCTACTGCTACCCTTTTTACTCAATTTAAAACCAATTGCATCAATTACTTCCATCAGATCCTCTTCTCCCCTCACATCCTCTATGACCTCTCCTATCTCTTCCAGACCACTCTTAGATTTATCTTCTAACTCAGCGTTAGCAATCACAGCTCTAGCTATTTCTTGAGCTTGCATAGCAGTGATAACCTCAAGCGAGCTCTCAGATTGACATCCCAAAGAAATACCACAGGAAATAGCCACATTTTCTAAATAACTACTAGAAGCATTATTAAGAATATTAAAAGGGTTAGTTCTAGAATTACCTTGAGCTTCTAAATTCTAGATGGACTTCAACATCACAGCCTTTTTTGCATAGGAATGCCCTGGTCTTGTATGCGATTGCTCTTTCTAGTAGGCAACTGAGGCTCCTTAATCCTGCTTTTACCCCCTTTCTTTTTTGCTAAAATCCACACCTCAGCTACAGCTTCAGGCTCGGGTAGCTAGACTTGACTTTTAACTCTTGAATCAAGTTCATTAATCTCCTGGCCACTCCCACTTCTCAATGAATCCTCCTCATCAGAGATTAGATCTACTTCAAATTGACATCCCAAAGACACTCCACCTTGATTACCATCATTCTTTTGACATGAAGGATTCTCCTTCACAGAATAGGAACCTTCACCAGAGAATTTTAAACATGGCCACAGATAAGTAGCCAAAAGAGTAGGCCCCACATTGGTGTGGACCACTATCTCCTTAGAGCTACCTTGGGTTAAATCCCTATCATGTTCAAAGACCCCCCCTCCCCACCCCTTCAAAATTGTGAGGTAAATATTTCACCCCTTTCATTTTGTCAACCCCCTCCTCCTTATCAGAAGATGAAAGATCAGAATCACTATGAGAAAAGCTAAAAGCAAGTGGCATCACAGGAAGGATTTGATTATCACCATGTAAAACCACAATCTCCTTGCCTTGGACAGATCCCTCAGAATCAGAAACACATTGAGATTTGGTTTTTGTTTTATCAGATCCTCCCACTCTTGTGATCAGAAATATGTGTATCTCCACCATACTGTTTAGCCATTCTCTCCCATTCTGTCTTGTGAGTACTTCGATTTGAATCATCCACATCCCTCTTTTTGTCCTGCGATTTATGACTTATATCTCTAACCACCCCTTGCTTCTTTTTCTCCATAACCCCTTCTACCTCAAACCTAAGATCATAACCCACATTATTAATGAAGATCTCTATAAAACAATTTATGCTCACAGGATCTCTGCAATGAACCTTGACCCTAACCGGATCAATTCGCATGAGGTTGATCTCATCTACCTCTATTGGGTCCCCCACAATGCTGGCCAATTCTTTAACAAGTTCGCGGAGCGAGCTTTTCGACCGCACGATTGGGGACTTGGGGGTTGTTGGGCGCGTGGTTTTGCGATTCGCCGCTTGCGTTTGACCTATGCTCCAATGCTCGTGGCAGGTGTGGTTTTTGGAGATGCGGTCGGCTCCACATCCACTACGCCGTGCGAGCCGCGTCCGTGCGGGTTGATGCTTTTGAGCTGTTGGATCGGCGACGACCGCTTCAGATTAAGCGGTGTAAGAAAAGATATGCTATGAGTACAACCCGGTTTAACTTCTTGGGTATTAGTAGGGTGTCGTGCGTTGCAGCTGAATCCCAAAAGAGGGCGAGACGTTGACGTAAACTATACAATAAATATCAATTTTCTTTTAAACACATATCGAGAAACATATTTGTGCAAGCTAGTAAACAAATCAATTTGTAAATGATTTTTTTATTACATGTTCTAAAACAACCGTACAGTAAATATCAATTTTCTTTTACACACATATCAAGCGAAACATATCTCTGCAAGCTAGTAAATAAATAAAATTGTAAATATTTTTTTATTACATGTACCCAGTCATTGAAATGCCTCTGCCATCACTTCCCAGTCGTTGCGCCGTTGGTAGTCACAACCTTGATATTACATACTTAACAAATGAAGTCAAAATAACTCTCCCATACAGCAGTGATGAATCAAAGCAACTATAGGACAATACAACACTGGAATATGATAAGATATGGATTAACATCGTAAGATTTTTTTTGTCTCAACACAACAATTGACCAAAAAACTATATAATTTCTATGTTTTGAAAAAATAATGCACATGTATATTCAAGTTGCAAGATTTTACCTCCTTACAAATATAGTGTTATTGAGCCACAAAATAGAGCTACAATGAGGTAAATTATGTTTGGAATTAAAACTGGAAAGGTTTTTCATTAACAATGGGTGGCACAACACAACATACTCCTGAACAAAGGTTACAAGGAAAGTAAAGAACACAACTTGTAAAATGTTCATGTCTTCTACTTGAACTCTGCTATGGCAACTTTCTTCTGTGATGATTAAAGATCATAAATCCAAGTTAGCTAGATGTTAATCGACATTAAAATGCATTAGAGATCCACAACATGAGTACATAATCACAGGGGTCCTCGCTAACCAAGTGGCAGAAAGCTATAGTGTAGGCTCAACCCTTCATGATATGCTACAGTGCATGTGGAATGAGTGCAACTTTGCAAGAGTGGATATTGACTAAGCATTGAATAAGAAAGCCCCATTTGAGGAAAAATGGACTGTTATTTTGTGATAATTCATTCATATCATTCAAAGTTTAGGTGCTTTTAGGTGACCCCCAAGTATCATTCATCTAAACTCATTCGTTTACTCCATATAATCATTTAATGGTAACTATATAGGTGTCGATGGTTTAGTATCAATCTTACGAATGAATGCTGGAGACTCTCCTTGAGTTAAACCACATAGAAAAAGACACGGAAATTTTATACAGGTTTGTGCCTTCTTATGAGAGAATAACAACCCTACTCCTATATTGTTGTATTGACTATATTTCACAACAGGGAAAAAATAACTAGAACTAGGGCTTAATGACTTATGTCTACCGATCTTGTCTTGTGTTCGTTGTTCTTGTCCTCTGTCCACCGGCTTTACTCCTTATATAACACGTGAAGGGGTGGCAATTGTCCCGTATCAAGAGGCGTCTCACCGTTTGATGAAATACGCACGTTCAGTGGCGGTTATTGTTAGAGACTAATCCTCCAACGTCGTCTTGCAGTTATGTCAGATACAGAGGCTTAATACGTACAGTTATCCTAGAGAATAAGAACACATATTAACTATTATGTGTATTAAACACAACGCATAGGTGTCTCTAGTCAACTGGGCCCACATGTTTGTAGCCTTTGTTGACCATAGGGTGATCATAGTTGACTTGGTCGTAGTAAAGCTTACGACCATAAAGTGATCGTAGTAAGACTTACGATCACGAGGTGGTCGTGAAAAATCTTACGACCACTAGGTAGTCGTAGAAGTACTTACGACCATATAGGGTGGTCATAAAATGGTTTACGATCACTCGGCTAAGCTTCTCCCTTATTAATGATAAAGGGTATCCTTACGAATAATATGAAGATATTGGTATCTATAATAACAACTACAGATAAACAATTTAATTAATTGAGAATTATTAGATCCTCGTTAGTAGCAAATAGAAATTTGTTGCCACTTATAGGCACATTTACATTATAAGTTGTGTGCTTCATATCCTCCTGAGATATTGGGAAATTCAACAGTTAAAATAGTAGTGTTATACAAGGAATCAAATCTTAAACACGGTGCGTGGGATGTGGGCAAATCACATATGAATGTTTGAACTACTTCAGTTCAAGGTGTCTACTTGCTTAGGACTCTGCCAGAGGAGGACGGCATCCATGGTGAGACCCATATTGACACCCTGAGCATGCCACCGTAGTCAATGGTGTGAAGGTCTCCACCTCCACAATGATGTTTCATTGCTAACGTTTCTGCTTGATGTTTCTTAGGCGTAGCCTGGTCCTAGGTTAACACACATTAACTGCTATAACTCTGTACTGGCTTATTTAAAAGCAATGTAACCCAAATAATCCAAGTTGAGGCAAGGCATGAAACAAATGGAAATAGACATATCAATAAGATTCTGTACATCTTGAAGTACTTCCCTTACGCAAATTAAGCAATACCCAGGAAGGCAGGACCACAAAGTTCTTGGACAGATAGGCATGTATCTCACCAATATATTCAAGAAGAAAAGGTTTAATGTAAGCATGCTATTTTTTAATTAAGAAACATATATTGATCTGTAGTAGCTAATTATATTATAAAATGAAACATATATTGATCTTTCCATCAAACTTGGTCTTGCCGACTTGACAAATTAAAATCATTACATAGAAATTGGAATTGAATTGCAGTAATTAAAATATATATATTGAACCAACATCAAATAGACAACTAAGCCAAATGAAGTTGGAGGCAGAGGTAGAGGCAAATGCAGAGGTGTTATCGTCCTGTGTGATTGTGGCGGTGGTGAAGCTGCTGTTAGTCCTAGAACCCAACAACAACAAGCAATCTCAACAATTTGAGTAGAAGTACTGCAAAGTTGAAAGATTCTGTACACAACCTAGGAAATGAGTGTGTTGTTCATGAAGTTGGAAAGGGGGAGGAGAAAGACAAGTGTAGCTATAGTACATAGAATGAGAAAGAAGATGAAAAGGAACATGTACCTTTAACATGGACGCAAGAGATAACCTGCACGTTCACACACATGCTCGTTCCTGGCAAACAAGTTGGGCGTGGTAGTTGCCATGGAATTGCTATGCATTCAAGGGTCAGGCTAGATGGTTGGTGAGGGTGCGGACGACAGCAGCATAGTGGTGGTGGAGGCCACGAGGGCGCCTTCCCTTCTGGCTGCGGGCGCCACAGCACATCTTCTCAAGCAGCGTAGCACTACAGGAAGGATCGATGAGAGGGAGATCGTTGTAGGTGGACGGCAATGACCCGCTTCCCTTGTCTCACCGGAGGCGCCCCAATCAGACCTCCACGCTGGTCGTAGGCCACGACGGGGAGCGTTTGTGTCTTCCCTTCCATCGACCTCTCTACCTCGGCCTCCCTAACGTGCTGTAGCGGCGTCTTCGCCATCATTTGGGCGCTGGCCGTGGAGCTGGCGTGGATGTAGGACGGAAGGGAAGGGAGAAGGGCACATGCGGCAGATGCGAGGAGAGCCGATGGAAGGGAAGGGGGTAGAGCGGCGATGGTGTGATTTCGGGGGAGTCAAGGGCGGACGAGGGCAAGGGAATGTTGTTTGGCAGGTGAATTGTTGGGAAAACAGGAGGAAGCCAGGAAGGACAAGAGTCGTGGAGGAGATCGTGGGGAAGTTGGGTGGCGGTGGTTTGGGCAAATGAGATGTCGAGATGGGGAAGAAATTGTGAGGCTCGCAAGACGTGGGCTCAGAGGAAGTAGCTGACAGAGCAGTTTTCGTATAGTCGGGTGGGATGATCTCTCGCTGCACACAGGGTAAACTCAGTCTTTTATTATTAGTAAAGATAAAGATGTCTAGTACACACACGCTCGTTGGAAGCCCTGATAACACACGGTTTCCACCTCCTACAAGTAGAACTCATATTTAAACCCTCCCCTTAACACCACGAACTTTCAAGCTGGATGGGGTTTAGGTGCGTGGGGCAGGAGGAGGATGCAGAAAGATGTGGAGGTGGTCGCCATCATCAAGTAGAATCACCAGCGACGATGGGATGGTGTAGCGGCGATGGCATCTCTCCCTAACTTTGTGTGGTGACCTGATGTTGAAAGGAAGAAGGGTAAGGGTAACAGAGATTGGGAAAGAGTCAGCTCCCTCCCTGACAACAACAGTCACACCCTGACAACAAAAACATGTGTTGCAATGCGTGTCCATAGAGTAGTATTTTTGTAATTTCTTAGCTGGATATTGTTGGTCAACATTTGATTAGGTCCTAACGAAAAAGGAAAATACTAGGTCTGGTCAATATTTGATCAGATCTCCACCCAAAAATAGATCAGGTGTGCCTGAGTTGGAAAATGAGGACTACCATGGTTGGCAAAAAAAAAACATTTGATCGGGTCCATTTTTCATAACCATGACATATAAAAGACATTGATCAGAGTAGTAGTAAACATGTTTGATGATGCTTGTTTTCCTCTTCGTGAGTTCTATCAGTACAAGAGAATTATAAACTATTTATGGGGCGAGAGATCGCCGGGCAGCCAGGGTCTCCACGTCTTTGTTTTGGTGATTTTAGGCCAATAGCGAGCAAACACGTTCTCTAGGTCATTGGATGCGCCCAAGCTAGCGAACCGCTTCTGGTCCGTTTGATGCCACCAATCAGCATTCGTGCTTGCATTAATTGTGCGTGTTGTCAATGTGTTCGCTGGCTTCCCATGCCCTCCACGCCTGCGTTTCCCCAATTTTGCGCCAACTGCGAGCAATCACAAACTGGAGGACTCAAGGGCGCTACACCCCGATGAATCACTTCTAGCCGTTCAATCACGCCGAGCGGCAGCGTACGCGTCTCCTCCCTTCTTCTATCGGCCTCTCACCGAGGATAGAACCCTCCTGGATCCTGCCGTCTCTTCCCTACCCTCTGCTTCGCCCCCATTATTGCTCCTCTTCCCTTGCCCCGCCGCTCTCTCTTCTGCTGCCCCGCTGTAAGATCGAGGAGGCCGACTAGAGGGGGTGAATAGGCGATTTTTTAAAAACTTCTTTGGCTAAAACCGAGTTTTATGCGGAATTGTAGATCAATTCGGTTTTGCTCAATTAAAACCTAAAACAGCTAGTCTTTACTAAGTGCACAAAAAATAAGACTATTGATAACCATAGCAATCATACAAATACAAGTAAGCAATTTAATTATATGAATGTAAATTGCGCAAAGTAAAATACAAAAGAACAAACCAGAATGACACAATGATGTTTTACCGTGGTATTCGGAGACTTGCCAGCCTCCCCTAATCCATGTTGAGGTAAGCCCAAACTAATTGGACCGGCTCTACGAATTAAGCCAAACACCTCCGAGGTAAGTCCAACCACTTGGACCGGCTCCAACATGAACCAACACCTTGATCCACTCGGGGTTGCTCTTCTTCCACTTTAGAGATGGCGAGCACCAAACCCCTCACAAACTCACTCGGGTCTTCTCACAACCTTCTTTGAGAAGATTACCGAACCACGACGCCTCCACGCCGTCTAGGTGTTAACAAACACCAAGATAAATAAGTCAAAGACTCTCACTTGAACTAATCAAGTATCTAAACTCAAGTGGATACACAATCCACTACCTAATGTAACACATGCACTTAGGGTTTGCTCTTTAAGTACACTGAGTGTAACACATGCACAAAAGAAAGGAGAGGGCTTGCTCTTAGTTCAAGGAAATGAATATGACACCTGCAACATTGCCCACAACTGGCCAAGGTGGGTATTTATAGCCCACGCACAAAAACTAGCCATTGGATGAAAGATTCTAAAAAAATCAGAACGAGTGGTAGTACCGCCATTCATCGGCTGGTACTACCGAATTTCCACTGACTGCACAGTAACGGCTATAAACTAGCCGTTGAAAATATGGCACGGTACTACCGCCAACGAATATGCGGTAGTTCCGCTCTCCGGTAGTTCCGTTCACATAGGGCGGTACTACCGCTTCCCTTAGAGATCCAAAACTGGCCCTCTCTGGAAAACACGTACCCCGACTAAGGTTTGGAACTTCTGGTGTGCGGTAGTTCCTCTCAGGATATGCGGTCGTACCGTGATGCGGTAGTTCCGCAAAAAGACTCTAGTACTACCGCTTCACAAGTACGACCGGGCCAGCTCACCCGATCGGACTGTCCACGTGATCCGTTCAGATTTGTTTGAACGTTCGGACCACTCGTTATGACTGCACGATCAGATCATACGTTCGGATGGTCCGAACGTTCCACGGTAGTTCTGCCAAAGGATTTGCGGTCATACCGCTACGCGGTTGTTCCGCCACAAGAACTCTGGTACTACCGCTTTCCATGGGAGCACTCAAGCTCCAAAAAGGTGTCACTCTGTGAAATACATACCGTCAACTATTTTTTGGTCAGATCGGGTTGCGGTAGTACCGCACCACTTTTCGATCATACCACTTTGTGGTAGTACCGCCAAGAGAACGTCAGTATTACCAATTTTTCTGAGAAAAGCATAGTTGGCTTTCGCTTCAACTCAATTTTAAAACACATTTGCCAATTGATGCACGATGCAAACAAGGGTTAAAGGCAATATTCTCAACAAGTTACAAAACACATTTGCCGACTTTTAGAATCAACGCCACAAGGAATAAGGTACATGGACTTAAACCATTTGCAAAACACATTAGTAAACTAAAGTCACATGCTATAAGGATTATGCATGAGCCCTGACTATTTGCAAAACACATTCGTAAATATTGACAACATGCTAACGAGAGCTAGAGCAAGCACGACGAGCTATCAACATATGACTAACTCAAACTACTAGTCAAGACCCCTCTTAATAGTACGACAACCTATACTAGCAATCCAGTCTCCAACCAAACACCAAGTCCGGTAAAAGACTAGGAACACATCCTTAGTCCTAACTAGTCATACCTTTGCCTTGAGCATCTTCTTGAAGCTTGATGCTGCACATCTTCACTTCAAATCTAGGTCAATGACTTGATAAACCATCAACACATGATGATTTTATTTTCTTCAAGTTCTTCACTTGAATATGCATCAACCCATGATGCGCTCTTTCACTTGACCTCCATCAACACATGATGGGTCTTCTTTTGACTTGCTAATCAACTCATGATCATCTCCTCTTCTTGAACATCATCAACACATGATGATTTCCTTTTCTTCGAGATCTTGACACGCATCAATAAGTGATGCATCCTTTACTCAAGCTCTTGACTTCAATATCATCAATACATGATGATCTTCTTTTGACTTGCCCTCCATCAGCACATGATAGGTCTTCTCTTAACTTGATGATCAACTTATGGTGTCATCCCAAGTCGTCATCATCATGGAACATAACCTATTCATCCAACTAATGGAAAATGTTAGTTTCACAATGTGATTGTCATTAATTACCACACCATACCATTAACCCATAATGATGGGACAAGATACTTCAATATTTTTCTCTTTGATAATTGATGATAACCATTGCAATTGCAAATAATTGAATGTAGATAATTATAAGTATATATGAACTACACAAGTTTTATATATTCAAGGATATGTTTCAAGGTAGTGATCTTTAATATATGTGGAAAAAAAGGAATATGGATCAATACTAATGAAACCACAAAACATAGAGTGAACTCCCCTAAGTGTGTGCATACACAAATGTATAATAAGAACATATGCACATATTCAAGTTAACCTTTTAGTGGAGTTCAACCTATATTTTGGTTCAGAGGAATACAACAAGATATAGGAATATAATGTCAAATGCACACCTCTTTGATTTTCACCTTTTTATCCCACTGAGACTAAACAATAGGTATAACAATTGAAGTGTTAGTCTCATAAATATATTTGTCATTAATAACTAAAATACTCCATTAAGTCATAATGACGGGTCTAGATTCTTCACCCGCCGCCATCTGTTCCCCCCTCACAGCACCGGCCGCCTCCATCTTCCTCGCGACACCGACTCCTCCTCCCTCGAATCCTTCCCACCGCCCCCTCCTCCTATTCGCCCGCACCGCCCCCACCGCCCCTCCCGTGTGTCGGCTCGGCGTCGCCCTCTTCGTCCTCCTCTCTTCGTCTGCCGCCTCTTCCCCTTCCCGTCTCGCCGCCACTTACGGTCCCCGCGCCTCCACTTCGCTAAAAGACTTTCAATGTGCGGATTCATCGTGAAAATGTTTCACTTCGCTGGGTTTGCAGTGATGGCTGGCCACTTTGAGCCACTCCTTTTGGCATTCCTGTAATGGACGAGTCTACCAATAGCATTTGACACATTGGAAATATTAGTTTTGTATGGTTTTCTTCACATTGTGACTTGTAGGATCTTATAGAGGGTCAGGGATATTACTGCCAGCCGTTGGAGTTGATATCTTGGATCTTTGGAAGAAATATTATTTAGTGTTATTGCATGGTTCTATTGTTCTACGAAATACTTGTGCATTAATGGGGATTGAATCTTGGACGTGAGAGCAAAATTTGTCACATGGTATTGCGTGGCTATTTCAAAATCAGTTATTACATTATTTAATATATAAATGATTTTACACATAGTATAAACTATATTGAGCAGGTTACATATCTTTTCCCTTTTTACACATAGTACACAATGGACCACCTTACTAATATCCTATGACACTACTATCCCTATTACTAAGTTCCATACTGCCAACTTATGAAATGGTGCTGATGGTTCTATACACCAAATAAACATGCTCACAACAAACAATTTTTTTGGCATCAAACAAATTCATTCTGTGCAATTCAAAAATAGGTGTACAGTTGAACCAAACTTAGATCAGTGGTGCAGCGTAGAGCGCACTAACATACTTGTATTCGTTACGAGTAAGCAATGAGCACCCACTGAGATGCGGGATTTTTCTTCTAATTTCCGTGGGAATTAAACTATGTATTAGTGAATTATTAGTAAAATTCCTATGTTTCGGATAGGCTGAGACAATGTACAACCCTTAAGTTGTTAAGGTGGACGTATAACATCTTTCTCCACAAGACCATTATTATCTACTTATACTCTAACCCTTACCACCACTATAGGTGCTAAAGCCAGATATTTAGCTAAAAAATGTTCAATTTTTCCATCCTTAGCACCAGCTTCTAAGGTTTGCTTCGATGCCGTGCAATCAAACTCTACTATTTGAGGTGACTGTTAGACCAATGTTGACAATGACTGTTAGGTGAAAATGTATAACAACCAACAATTACTATTTTCTCGAATTTTTAGATCAAATCGTTGTTGACAATGTTTGTTGGTGATTTTTTCAGTATTTGTAGCAATACTTGAGGAAATTTTATCGTCGTCTGTTTTGAGTGTTTCAAGTTCCCCAGAGTAGACGTTCTTCGACTCAGGAGGCAACGGTTCTTGCTGTTATTATGTGGTATATTTGGGAGATCCGTAATGGTGCACGAAACGATGAAGGTTTATTGCATCCTCGAAGGATGGCTACGAAAATTAAAGCTTATGTTGAGTTGATAGTACTGTATATCTTTAATCTAGATCTAAGTTATAGACGCGAGTCCTTGGATTGCCGGCACTCTCTCAAGAAAAAAAAGTCCCCAGAGTACACGAATAAGCAACAAGAAAATCTCCACAGCCACGATCGTTTTCGTATCAAACAAAGCCCATGTTGCCCACCGTCCGACGAGGCCGGCCCACCCAGCCACGCTCCTAATTTGACTCGCTCGCAAGCCACTCACCCGGAACCAATGCCACGTCACCGATCCGCCCCAACCGCAGTGCCCAATCCTGTACCATCCAATCCGAATCCAACGCCAACCAACCCCAGTCCCACGGATCCACCCCGCGCCCTCGCCACGTCGCCGATCCAGCGAAACACCGCCGAACCCATCTCACCCCTCCAATCCTACTCCAACGTTCCAAACCCACCCGTCCAACAAAACCATCTCCTGAAAAGTGAAATCCTCCCGCCCAAACCCCAAACGAAAAATTCCTCACCTCCCTCCCAAATCGCCCCCTATAAAACCCACCCCAAATCCACAGCTCCGCCTCGCCAATCTCTCCACATCCATTCCAAATCTCTACAGTGGTAGTTGGTTCGAGGTCCTTCGATCTCCGGCGATGTCTGGGCGTGGCAAGGGCGGTAAGGGGCTGGGCAAGGGCGGGGCGAAGCGCCACCGCAAGGTGCTCCGCGACAACATCCAGGGGATCACGAAGCCGGCGATCCGGAGGCTGGCGAGGAGGGGCGGCGTGAAGCGCATCTCCGGGCTCATCTACGAGGAGACCCGCGGCGTGCTCAAGATCTTCCTCGAGAACGTCATCCGCGACGCCGTCACCTACACGGAGCACGCCCGCCGCAAGACCGTCACCGCCATGGACGTCGTCTACGCGCTCAAGCGCCAGGGCCGCACCCTCTACGGCTTCGGCGGCTGAGCCTGAGCACGACGGGTGCTTCTTCTGCTAGTGCTGCTGTGTCTTGCTATCTGTCGTGTGTTTCTAGGTTGTGATGGTTGCAGTGGTTTAGTAATTAGTAGGATTCAACCCCTGGTTGTAACTCGTTTGTTCCCTTCGCTGCAATGACAAGTTAATTCAAATCCTAGTAATTCTCATTGCTCCTTGCGCCTGTGATTTCGCTGCTGTTGTGACTCATTTCCAATCCTACGATAGCAACGCCCCTTTTCTTTTAAACAAAGTTTCGACTCGTTTGGTGCTAGCTTGGAGGCCTTCGTGCTGAGGAATCTGAATGTTTGAATTTTGTTCGAGATGTGCGAGTTGTGAGGGCCAGCTCAATTTGTCAGGAGGCAGTAGATCTCCAAGGCGAACCCAAAATGTTCGTTTGCGTGAACCTTGCACGCCGCACGTTGTTCCGCCGCGGCCTTGCAGTATTCAGGTCAGGGTAGCCGACGTCGAGCGTCATCGGCAAATCGGTGGTTCGTTGGGTGAACTGAAATAACCCGAATTTTTGAAAAATTTCAAGTTTTTGAGTTGTTTTGATTTGAGGTTGAAATCTTAAGCTATTCCTTCTTTTCTTTTTTGTCGTGTTTTTTTAACACAAAGGTGTCCTTTTCCATGGCATTTTCTCCTCTGCTTCTTCCTCCCATATGTCACACAATGGTTTGCCGCTTGCACACCACCTCACTTCGCACTTGCCACCTTGCTGTGGCATTAATTGCTTGTGCTAGCATTGACTGGCCTCAATCCTTTGACCAAGCCACACCTCGGTGCCGCCTCACTGCCTGTTCGTCACATTGTAGTCACCCTTGCCAACTCGCGCGCCAGCGCTAGTGAGACGCCATCCCTCTTGCAACGCCATTGCACCGCCATCTAGGGTTGTTCATTCGGTTTTTTCGGTAAATACGATGTATATGGTATTATTAATTTGGTAAATATAATATTATTTAAAATACGATTCAATATCGGTAAATACTATTTTATTTCGTTTTGGTATCGGTAAATACCATATTTACCAAAGTTGACGCTAGACCTGTTCACATGTGGTTCGGCCTGCCGGCTCGGCTCGAGCCCGATCATGTTCGGGCCAGGCTTGGGACTGCAAGTCCGGCTCGAAGAAAGCTCGGCCCGGCCCGAAATTTCGAAAAAAACAATTAAAAATGAAAAACTATTATTTTAACCCTGAAAATGAATTTAAAAATATATTTTTATTCCAAAAAAGATTAAAATAATATGTTTTATTAAGAAAATCATCTTTTCGGACAGGGCTGGGCTCGGGCCTGCCAAATTTAGACCGGGCTTTTCAAGCCCGGCCCGAAGCTTGGCATTTGAACACCTTTAGTTGACGTGAATTGCGAACGATATCGTGAATCCACAACTTGCGGTCATTAAATATTTATCATATACATCGCAGAACAGTTGACCTTTTGAAATAATGTACTTGATAATGTAGGATCGTAATGGCAATCGAGAGAGGGGGTTGAATGATTGACCTCCTTTCAATCTTCCAGTGTGCTCTAATGTACTAGAACCTCTCAAGTGAATCTTTAAGACCTTTAAGCAATTTCCATGTCTTGAACAAAGCAATTAAGACAAAATAGAATAAAACCAAGCTTTATTACTCAATAATTTTGTTTCTAGGTGCTCTTCAAACACCCTCAAACACCTTCCACGGAAGAACCTCTCAAGCTCTCGCTAAAATCACGTAGCAACCCTCACGAAAGCTTCTGATCAAGGCACTCAAAAGCTCACCCTAAAGACCTCTCCTCCGCCTCCTTTTATAGGCAGAGACCTCTCCAGTCTTCAACGACACCAACAACAATCCCTATCTTTTTCAAAAATCAAGGGACGAAACCCTTACCAAACACGGGTTTTCCATATCTCTAGAATCTCCAGATCTGACACTTTCCATATCTCCTCAAGTCGTAAGCCTTCAGGACTCCAACTCCCAAAGCTTCTCCGTGTACCACCTTTGATCTCCACTTGCTCCAGCGTGAGCCCGGCCACCTCGTGACATCCACGACCTTCTAGACCTCAGATATTCCCATCCTAGTCCAGGTCCTCCTCGTGACGACCATAATTGTCTCCACGCTCAACCTGCACATGCAAAAATCAAAGAAACACAAATCCTTGGCATAAGTTCTCCAACTTGACCAGCCATTAGCTCACACACATGCATAAACAACATCATGCAAAGATGTAATAAACGATACTCGAACTTGATCTAAAACTTAGCCAAATCCCCAAAGCGAGAACACACAGAGCACAATCGGTCGTACCTCCACATTTAGTCCGTACATTGCTTTTTTTCGTTTCTCAAAACACACCCCATACTACCGATCCTCAAAGTCATCCAAAACTCTCCAAAACAAGCTCTCTCGAAAAATCCATACCGAACCTTGCATTCATAAACTACGATGATTAAAACTAAAACTACTACCGATTTGCGGTTATCTGGCTCAAAGTCGTGATTACCGCTTTCTAATGAAATCCAAGTATTCAAAAACATGTCTTACGGAATTTTGCAACCGCCATCTAAAAAGGGTATTATGTCTCACGCGATTTCCGCCATTTCCCAAGCGGTACTCGCTCAAGCCGAACGCCGCAAAGACTCGAAACACATGCCTTGCCACGTGACGCTCTAGATTGACTTGGCCGTCGGATGTGTGTGTCAAAACCGTTGGATCTCGAGTCTTGTTCAAAGTCCGAACGTCCTCTCGATAACCATCGCTCGCGATTTCAATCCAAAGGCTAATACAACTGTTACTTTCGGACGGTCCAACGTTCTTCTTCAATATGAGTCGTCGATCAAGACCATCTATCACCATCGTCGGACCTAAGTGACTTACAATATCATGCGACTTCATCCATGGTAATCCACCATAATCATCCTACCACAAGACCAACAAAGGATGATTTCCACATAAATCAAAGGCACTCAAAAGCTATTACAAAGCATGTCAACACCTAAGATCACAAGCATGTCCGAAAAACAATGTATTCTTCATTAAACACCAATACTAAGACTCTCTATTGTCAATGTGTTCATCATCAAAAAACATGACCAAAAAACCTCCTGGTCTAACAGATAACTAAAACTCGATCTGCCGCCACCCTTGCGCCCTCGCCCCTTCAACCACGTCATGGGGATCGCCTTGCCACTACCAAGCCATCCCCGAGTTCCACGTTCAACATCCTCGCCGCCAGTGCACTGCCACCGTGCGCCACAGCTCTGCTGCTTGCGGCCATCGTCACCAAGCCGTCTCCAACCATCTCGAGCCTCACTAAACCCACCTCCATGACCCCCTTACCATGTTGGTGCTCAAGCCCCGATTGGTCGGAGCGAGCCCGTAGCACCGCCGACGCCCTGTTTCGGCCGTGCGCTGTCGTCACCGCTGCTTGCCCTTTGCCGAACCTCCTCCGCCGGTGAAAAGCCCCAAAATGGGTTGCCCATGCCTCACTGATCCTCACTGCACCACCCGGCACCGCCGCCGCCACCAGCTAGAGAGAAGGAAAAAAAACAAAGAGCTAGTGAGAAAAAAAGAAAAAAAAAGGAGTTAGGCTCCCTTCGGCCGAAGGCCGAATTGGGCTAAAAACCCATTTGGGCCACCTTGTAAACCCAAAGGCCATTTGAGCCCAATACTGTTTACTCTCGGCACAATATTGTGCAACCCAATAACACCTTAGCCCAATCCATTACTATTCACTCAACTTGACCCACTATGAATAGTGTTGGCCAATGCTGTTTACCGGACATGTTACTATTCAACCCAAACCCAATAATAAATAGTACTAAACCCAGCACTGTTCAACTGAACCCGACACTATTCATCCCAGGCCCATTGAGACTTAATATACCCATTTTGATAGTTGCGAGCCCATGAATCCCATTTTCAACTTCGTTTAGCCAAATCAAGCACCCAATAAATCCCAACCATCCCATACCACCTTTCTTTATAATCTTACCGAATTCTTTTATTTCAATTTTTCCCATCTCGCTCCTTGTCAAGCCCGGATGTTTTATTTGGATTGTTTTATTTTGCGTTAGGCTTTGACTTCAAAGATCAAGCCCCGGAATACGATGGTCAAGACGTCGGAGAAGCAGAGTTAATTGAAGACTTTGAACAAGGAGGCAAGTTACAATCCATTTGATCATTTTGAGACTATATTTTATGTACTTTTATTATTATTTTTATTACCATATTTATACCGATTACTTTAATATTGAAATAATACATTTGAATGCCATGATGAGTAGATAAATCCTATCACCCCACATACAAGCCCTCCTATTCTTTGCATGCCATATTCACCTTGACAAATTTAAGTTGCATAAAATGATAACTAATGTTCGGTATTGTCACACAATGTGTTTATAAATACTGAAAAAGAGTATTGGCTAACCATCAATGGTTTGATGGAGAATTGAGGGTTGAGACCAGGAGGTTAGACAACACAATAGATTCAATAAAAGTGAGTCGAAAGTGGGGCCAAGAAGGTGGGTAGCCATGAGTTGGTTATTAGTTCACCTCCCCGCTGGAAACAAGCGAGGACTAGAACCTTCTGCCAAATAATAGACACAAAATTCACTCAACCACGAGTTTAGTGTATCCAATATGGCTTAGTACACTGCTATTCCAATTGAATATCTACAGATGACACCTACTCGTGTGTACAGAGCAGCCGCAGTTTGGGGGTGAGTCAGGAGTGGTCCGGTTAGGACACTTGCTAAACTACACAACGGTAGAAATAATCAGCGTTGGACTACGTACTTCACCATTGGCCAGTGATTTTTCAATGGCTGTATTGTCTAAGGACCTATCGGGTAGAGGCTAGAAAGGTTGAGCAATGAAAATGCTTTGTTATCTCAGCTTAGTCGCATGCTAACGTGTTGCTTGTTTATGGCCTGACATTGTGAGTCTGAGATATCTTGTGAGTAAAGTTGGGCAACTCTGCAGAGTATAATGAATAGTATTCGGATACGCCGTGCTTCCGATTAAAGAAGTTGTGTTCATGGATGATTCCAATATATGAGGTATAAGTAGAGATTTTGAGATGTTAAGATGGTAAGTATAAATGTTGAGTAAATCCCTAATGTTATACTAATATGGTTTTATTGTTTTAAAGATAAACTACTTTAACTCAAATGTTGCATCAATTGAACCCCTAGCATGTAGTTAAATAGCTTTCCATGCAACTTGTTGAGTATGGTTGTATACTTATACTTGCTAAATCAACTACAGAAGAAAACTGGGAGAACTCTAAGGATCTTGTTGAGAAAGGTTTTGTAGACCTCTGGATGGCGATGGTTACTGGTATTAGGTCTCAACCGCGCTAAAGTGTGCTGTAGTTTGTAAGTTCTTTTATCTTGTAATATATTAACTTTAGGCTTGAATGCCCGTGTTTGTGGCAAAACCATCTCTCAAGCCTTCTCCTGGTGTAATAAAAGTTTGACTTTTATTGTAATCGTAAGTTTACTTGTGATGCTATTTCTTGTTTTATAACCGCACTTCCTGGATGGTTGTGAAAAGCTACGGTCCTAGAAATGGAGCCGTTACAAGAACTGCAATCCACTTTTTTCTCCACGGTCAGCATCTAAGGGAATTTTATATGTTTTTTAAAACTAATTTCTAATTTGGTGAAATCGAGAAGTGTGAATTCTTGATTCTGGTATCAAGCCCAATTCTTTGTAATGGGCGGAAAGCTGCCACCGTCAGTAATCGAAGCCCCTTGAGGTGTTGCATTTAAAGCCCGGCCCAATTTATTTGTTCGTGTGAACCTAACCACACCTTTGGATTTCTTCAAGAAAAGGTTCGCACCATGGATTCGCCGCGGCCTTGCAGACTCCGATCTGGTCAGAGCTGAAATATTTCCATCTAGGAAAAAAAAGAAAGAGGCGACGTCGATCGTGAGTTCGTGACCGACAAATCGTCAATTTCTTGAAAAATAAACGAGATATCTTCTTTTATGGTTGTTGAATGCTCCATCTCAACGGAATTCCATCAGTGTGTTGTCACCATGCACCGACGATCAATATTGTACTCCAAAGTTTCCTGCTTGATCCTGGATTGGAGTCTACTTCCGTTAGCTCCAGAGGTTGAATGCTCATCAGTAGCTTCAAATTGTCGCTTTTGTCTAGAAAAACAACTCTCCGGTTAATTACCTAATGCGGCCGTCAGCATATAGTCATTTTTGTCCCCCCAGAAGCGCCCGTCCTCTGTCTCGTTTGGGCCCGATGATTACAAACCTGTCGCTAAAACAACTTGCTTTCTCGTACAACCTCTGGTGTGAGTGTGACTAGGATAATAGGATCCACACCTTTGTTGTCAGTACTCAGAAGCAAGTTTCATTGTTTGGATTTGGATTTGTGTTGACTCGTACCCGCGGATAAGTGTAATCGATTAGCCGCGCACTAGCGCTGCCTCCCGACTTTAATTAACCAGAGCAGCATATTGTACTCTATGGTTAAGCAGATAAGCTCATAGTAGAGGCCAGTCTCGTCATACTCTTCTCATCGCTTTCTCTCCCTTTGAACTGACCACTCGTCGGGGCCTCATATGTTCATCTTGGTGCGTTTCTGTAGGATTCTGTGGGCGTGTTTCGCGATGCTCTTTTAGGGAAGCGAAAGGCTTTGAGCACTTCTTATTTTTTACTTTGGTGTACACATCTCTGCGACTTTGGTAAAAGAGGAAACCGGCATTAGTTTACCGACAGATTCAGCCCAGCTGAAAGAAGATAAGAACCTTTGCCGACTACCGAGCTGCAGTACAAGATTTGGAGACCTGCCATACGTCCGAGCGATTTCAGATGCCAGATTCGTGCAGTGTTTTGTATGCTTCCACTGATGGGGTTTCCTTTCACCAGGCGCTGTACCTGTAGTTCTCATAGCTTTCTATAATTCAGGTCGCAACAGATAAGCACACCATTTTGTTGAAAGATACGCGCAACAAAGACCAAAAGTGAAGATTGGACCACGAGTTTAGCAGTCAGGGGGACATGGCTAGGCCAGCTGACTCAGCTTTGCACAAAAGGGCATCTCTATATCGATATACTGTTCCGACGTTTAATATAATAATATATATTTATAAATATATATATGTTTACTTGTATATACACTAAATTTCACTTGTAATATTACTCTCAAATATATGGTAGTAGAATCAAACTAACATATCTTCCAATGAGTTCAATAGACGGTATTTCCAATTTTACCAGTATGACTGATATTATCCGGTATCGAAGCCAGTATGACTGGTATAGAGCCGGAATCGAGGCTAGTATGGAACACAGTATTGATAAGTTTGCTACTATCCTCTCAAACAGAATACGGCCTGATCTCAGCTCCCGCTACGTTTTGCGTTCCTTTCACCATTCAGGAAGGTGTTAAATATAAAATACTAGCAAGTTGCTCGTTCCACTCTTAGATTATTATCACACCTATCCTATTCCCGTATCCCGTCACAAATGTCATGTTACATTAGTCATCCTTTTAGAAAAGGAAACATATTTCGTACAAAGAAGTGAACATGTGCCGCTTAAAGTTTGTCCTATTAAGATTAGTTCTTAGGTACCATCAATCCAAGGAAGTGATTGTAGCAGGTTTGCGACCCTTTCTGTAGCCAATTTAACAGGTGACGGCTCAGAACGAAAATAACTAGGTCCCTGAGTTAAGATAAATCACGTTCAGCTGGGTTATGGTTTGAAAGTGCCCCTTCATGTGTTTTATATATTTATATATAATAATAATAATAATAATAATAATAATAATAATATTTTTTGACGCATTGTCTTGCGCACCGTGATGTGCTATAGTAGATCCGTTCCTGCATTTAATAGCGTAATTGGACATTTAGAATATTTTCCGACAGTGGTTTTATTTTGTTTTTTAAAATTGACAATGTTTCTATTTATACTTAGGCATATCCAATGATTTTCATTAACTTTAAGATATGTGTGTTTGATTTCCACTTGTTTTTTGTGTGTGCGCGTGGGGATTTCCATTGGATTCATGGCTAAAAATGTGGCTTATACTTAAAAAGCATAACTAATCTTGTAAGTAGATGTTGCTACCACAGTGCCTTTTAGAAAGGGAATTTGACACAGTCAATAAGCCCTAAAGTAGGAGATAGAGTCACAAAAGAAAGTTGTTTAACTTTTCAAAGCCAACAAGATGCCAATTAGATTGCTAAATTTTATCATTGTATTTTTAAGAAAAGTTATAAAAAGTATAATGTTATGAAAATATTTTCATGATCAATTTACTCCTACCATTTTCTTATATCTAAACTATACATTTTAAATAATATCTTCGATCACAATTAATACGGTTTAACCAGATGCCACGCGCGCATCCTCCTAAATCCACAGCGAGTGGACTGGGAAAAAAAACGCATGGCACAGGCAGGAACTAAAGCTTGTGGCCCTCCTTTTTTGGCCAACGAGCGGGGCGTCAAGCCTCCGTGTCTAACGACGCAGCGCAGCCGTGCACGCGGCTTCCAAAGCTGCACGAGCAAAAAACATGTGGAGGCCTTATCCACTCCTCCCCTGCCCTCTCTCCAAGCCAAGCGACGGCGCGGCAGGAGATAATACCGAATCTATTGCGAGCATTACCGAATTTATCTCCTCCGCTCGCGCAGCACGTCCCCCCCTATTTGTAGGCAGCGCCCCCTTCGCTCGTTCTTATCCCCCCAGTGACTCCCATTCCTCACCCTTTATAGCCACGGCCTTCTTCTGTCGTCCTCCCTCCGCGACGTTGTCACGGGTCGACCAGCTGCTTCCTTGCTTGTGATCTGATCGGTTTGGGGGCTTTTTTGGATGGAGGCGTACATGTTGTTCCGGCGCGGCGCGGAGGTGGCACTGGCGCCCAGGGTCGCGTGCGAGGAGCAGGAGGAGGACATCGGCTCGCCGTCCGAGTCCGAGTCCACGTCGAGGAACTCCGCGGGGTCGTCGGCGTCGTCGTCCTCGGAGCTCGCCGACGACGCCAGCTCCTCGTCCAGCTCGGCGGACCACTTCGAGATGTCCTCCCTCGTGACGCAGCTCCCGTTCAAGTACGTGCGCGATGCCCTGGTTGCCTTCTTGATTCGAGGAATGGGTCGCGCGCGACAGGCTGAACTGACGCCGTTCTGGTTTTGTTTTTGGTGCGTGCAGGAGGGGGCTGTCGCGGTTCTTCGACGGCAAGTCGCAGTCGTTTGCGTCGCTCGCGGCGGTGGGCTCCCTGGAGGACCTGGCAAAGCCGCCCAGGAAGCGCCTCAATCCGTCGCGGAGCTGCGGGGGCGGCCTCGACGCGCACCGCGGCCGCTTCCTCTCCCCACGCCGGCATTGCCCCAAGGCCGCCGGCGCCAAGAAGGCGGCCGCGAGGACCGCCCTCTCGGTGCTCGGCGCGGCGCCAAGGCGGATGCCGCTGGCCGTGGCGGCATCGGCGAGGCCGCAGGGGGTGGCCGGCAAGGTTGTGATCGTTAGTTAGGAGCTCGGCTTGGCTCGCCTAACACTTGACGCCTGACGCGGCAGCGAACAGCTGCGCGCCACCGCATCCACCTGTATGTACCAACTCTCATCAAGGCAACGGCATGTTCGCACTCTGTTTGGCTGTTCTTTTTCCACTGTTTTCGTGTTCTTTGTAGAGGGAGCTTGTAATATAAACTTGAATTAGAATGGTTACTTCAAATGGAAATATACATCTCTTCGGCATGTGTTTTCTGGGAGCTAAATTGTCGAACTAGCCTGCGATCTCTGCTATCAACAAAGGAGCTCAAACATTGCCTTTTCCGTCGCGTTTCAGGCAATATTGATCAAAATAGAAACGGAAAACCGCCCTTCGAGAATTTCAAAATCCATTCTTGAATTAGAGGGACCATTTGCCAAATTCAAACGCATACCTTGAAATGTTTTTTAGATTTAGGAGGAAACCATCCTCCGGACTCTACCTCCACAGGGAGCAGAACAAATTTGAAATGTAACCGGTTAATCGGTAGTTATAACAAGTTACCAACGGTTCCAGACAGTTACCACTAGGAATCAGTCAAGCCGTTTTAGAAATGGATTGATCCAGCATGAAAAACAGAAAGTTGACATTAGCAATTTCACCAAATAAAGGAAAGCTTTCGAATTTGACTAGCACTTGAAGGTGTAAGTGTGTAACAAGTCACAGAATCAGTGGCAATTCTGATGAGCCAATCAACCGGACAAGCCGAAAAATATTTCAGCTTCCCTCCTACCATGACAACATACACAGAATTGTACTCTACAACTAGAGGCTGCCATAAATTAACAATTCAGAATACAGAATGAGTGCATAGTTTTCCACTCACTAGCGTGGTGCTTCCCGCAGTTGAAAAATAGTGAAATTGTTTGACCAGGGTTTTCCACAGTAATAACAGGTCATGGCCCTTGCCCTCCTAGAGAGTAGAGACTCTGAATGGAAAATGTCATCTCCCCAGTAGTTCTTCATTCAAAACAATGATTCCTGAACCTGAAAGAGATAAGTAGCATCACCCATTCCAAGCTTCAGCCGTTAAACAAACTGTTCGATCCAAAATAAAGACCATTCATCCAAGTGTTGTTTGTTTCGCTAGTAAGGATTTGAGAGACATCACACCAACTTCAGACAGCACGGTATTCAATAAACAGGCTCAGCTTCTGAACCAACACAGCATGTGAACCAAATATAGGTTTTCTTCCTTCACTGATCCAATTCTTCTCCAAGCTCGATGCTTTTGCATTTGCCCGCATGTCATCCACGAAGGCTGAAACCATCTGATAAATTGAAGTCCGGAGCACATCAGCCATAGAATAAGCTTTAGTGTGCAGACCACCCCTTTGCGTGCTTGCAATGGCAGTTACATTGCCTTTTCTTCCTGTGGAAAAGTTAGCCCACCTAATGCTTGCTGGACCCAGTGAGTGCACAGGTTGTGGATTAGTTTTCTTCCCTAAACAAGCCTCAACTGCCACTAGTGCAGACAGCAAAGTTGACATCACAGCAGCATTGCAACCAGTGAGTTGAGCGACTCCATACCGATCCTCTTGGCGTGAGCGTGCGGTTAATGCTGCCAAAGTCCGAGCACACCATGTGCATATCTACATTCAAAGAGCCACAAAACAATCTTTCGTCAGGCATTAGTGCAAGAATCAACATTTGGATTATGCGATTTGGAAACGATCAACCATCGAGCAATTACAGACATTTCATGCCCTTCAGGCCTTAACTATCTTACGGCAAGACATATTAAAGCTTAGGCATGTTGTCGATTGAACTTATTCTGAAAAACACATACTGAACATGAATAAAGTTTCTAAATGCCACCAAAACCACAAAAATTTCCATGGTGTTAAGCTGTATTCACCACAAATCCACAATAAAAATAACCTACATCTTCAAAATGTCTAACTGATAGTTTAATTTTTGTATGAATAGTCATCTGGTGTTAAAAAATTATATGGGTAAAAAGCCTATGTAATGGACCCTAAATATAAAATAAATTGAAGCTGCTATTAAACAGAACATCATGTTTCAGGCTTCTAGATATAATATCAAAACTCATTGTGAATTCTACATGCCAGTTAGCAGCTTCCATTCTTGGCATAGTCCTGTAAATTGGTATGCATTCTAACCTCTGAACCAAAAATAGAAATGACAATCCACTATATTCACTTATATTGAAAATGCCAGATAATTTTCCAATCACAATAGAAGTCCACAATAGTCCTGTTATAATTCTCTAAATGGAATGGAGTTCTTCTGCTACAATGAAAGCTAGTGGTTCCGAGGCAAAACATGCTACACAAGTTAACGGTGAATTACTCTTTCACTAACACATTACATAAATCAAGGTCACATAAGGTGATCACCGAAATTAGAAGTGATATGTTTGTCAGAATGAAATGCTACCGTGAGAACTTGAGAAGCAAAATGTAAGTGGACTATTCACTATTTTCCACTGAACCCAAGAACCAGGCCACAGGGCATCTATGTCATACAGTCATGCCAGGACATCACACATGTTCCATATTCCACAATCATACCAACTCTCCCATCATCCTCACTGCAGTCCACATGCCCCACAGCCAATGAAAAAAATTGTTGCAGAAGAGTACATTTGCATACCTATTGTTTCATTGCAATCTCACACAATGATAGTTAACACTCCCTAAAGTGCCCAATTACTGTCTACTAGAAGAATAAATGTCGTCCCAACACACCAGCTGGCAAATAAAAAACATTGCTTCTAAAAAGCCTGAACACTTGAAATTACCAACTGTCAAATAATAAACATCACCGATGTAAAGTGTGAACACTTGAAATTAAGTTATAACCCTTTCAAGAGGAGATTACATGTGGATACTCATACTCCATACTCTATGTAAAAAAATACAATTGGTAATAATTCCTGGTGCAAAATCTTCCTGACCGTGCCGATTCTTATGCAGATTTTGAGTTCATTATGTATGTCTATGACAAACCAACCATTGTGCATGTATGCTTACAGTATAATCAATTCAAGGTCAATATAGCATCACCTCTCATTCAACTCTAAAAGAATTTATCATGGATGGCCAAACAAAACAAACTGCAGACACCAATTGATTTAACAGTAAGTTCCAACTAATTGCTAGATGTTGGTCCTAAATGAGGCGCAGGTTTCATTATTTATACAAACACAAAGGCAAATAGGATTAACAACTGAAAAAACACAGCATAATCTACAACTTCAGAAGTAGTAGAAATAAAAGAAATTGATTGGCAAGTTACCTGTGAATCATTAAATGCACCATATAGTTTGGACTGCTGTGACAATAGTTCTGGCTTATCACTACAAAAACCTTCGAGAGCTTCAGCAATTTTTGAAGTGAACTCCTCAAGTGGCTTCAAACAGGCTCTCGCAATTCTTTTGTAAATTTCACCAGATTCCTCAAAGAAGGCACCTCGACGCCAAGGTTCTAAGTTACACTCAGATACCGCACACAAATCTTGGTACGCAAGGTATTGCATTAACGATCGTGGATCACTTTGTTCCACTGTTTCTAGGATATACTCAGTAGGATTAGTCTCTGCAGCGGCAGTGCTCTGAGGTGGAGCAAAACTGCACCTTCTTGTATGCACAACCTGAAATTTGATGAAAGAAGTTGCATCATGGACCATAAAGTTACAGAAATTCAAGCTCCAGAGTCACAGAAAGTCAAGCTCCAGAGTACACACACTGAAAACAGTACATCTAACAACATGTTCTTTGACTTGGACCACAAAGAACAAACCTGGACAAAATGATGGCTTATTTCCCAACAGAAGGAAACACCAGTGATCACTACAAAAATACCGATTTGGGTGACAATTTGGCTTCCAATGGATCCACCAATTCTGAATTGCCGAGGAAGAACAAAAATCAGGACAAGTGAAAGGCAGAAGGCCTGAAGTGACACCTTTAGAGCCCTTGTTCCAGATGGCAGAAGCCCCATCTTCAACCCATAGAATAGAGGTCGCTGGACGATAAAACAAGTTAACGAAGTAAGTGAACTGGCAAGTGGCAACATGCTCAAATGACTGGAGGGAAGAACCGTAAGATACCAAGTGAACAAGCAAGTAAGTCCTTAGAAATCATGGGGGCTCAAAATTAATCAACAGAGCTTTAAAAAAAAAATCAAAAGCTGTTGCTCTAAGTTTAGATCAACCAACATCATGTTATCACCTAAATAAAAACGAACCTAGACGGGCAAACACATTTCTACCTATAAACACCAAAGACAAAACCTAGTGTCTGCATGTGAATTTGATCATGAGTTCATGACAATGTAGTATCCTGGGAAGCTTACAACGATGCTAGTTATAGTCTCATCAATTATCATGAATCTTAAATAGCATACGCATATCCAATATATATCAACCTGAATAATACTACATAACTATCAGCCATGCCCACATCTGATCAATTAATGCACACAGTAACAACATCAACTCTAGAGGGCACCAGTTGAACACAGCAACAATAACACAACCTAGAGTAAAATAGCAATAATCCAAGACACAGTTAACAAAACATCCTTACTTCGATCCAATAAGAAAAGTCACTTGCACCACCAAATCTTTCCTAAGCAGGTAATTCTAAATCGTAGCAATACATCTAGCCTAAAAATTCAACCTATATTGTTGTAATAGTGTTGTGGCAACTCACAGCCAATCTGCAATTTGAGAAGACTCGGAACAGCATTCTATATGAGACCCTAATTTTCCCCACTCCACTCACCTGCACGACGGGGAACTGGAGCAACCACCTCCCACGCCCAAAGTAGTGCGCCGCGAACACCGCGCCAACCACGGCGCCGCGGAACCCCAGCCCAGCGACGGCCGGCCACCCAGCGTCCTCGGGGACCAGCGACGCGGCGGCGCAGACGCAGAGCGCGCCGGCCGCAGCGACGAGGGAGGCCGCGAGGGCGCGGCGCAGCAGCGGGGGAGGGCGCGGGTGGGGGGAGGCGGAGATGAGGAAGGCGAGCGCGAGGAGCCCCGTGGCGGCGCAGGAGAGGAGCGGGTGAAGCGCGAGGAGGAGGCCCGGGGGCACCCCGAGGCGAGGGTGGCGGCGGCTCGGGGAGGCCGCAACGTGGAGCACGGAAGCGGTGGCCGAGAGCGCGGCCTGGAAAGCGAAGACGGCGAGCCACCGCTGGCCGACGGCGTCGCGGGGGAAGCCGCGCGGCGGGGCCCTGTCCATGGCGGCGGTGGGCGAGGGTTTTGTGAGGTTTTGAAAAAGAAAACTTTTTTCACGGGGACTTTGTGCGATTAAATGAAGAGAAGGCGAGTGAACTGCGCGTGTTCGTATGGGGGTGGTTGTCGAGTTGTCTTGTTTGAAAGCGTGTTTTTTTGTTTTCTCGTGTGTTTGACACGAAGACTAGAACGACAGAGCTGCATCGGTCGGTTCGTAGCTTGACACGAAGACTAGTGGTTAAGCTAACTGCAGCTAGCCTTTTCTGTAAAAAGAAAAACATAACTAATTCCATTTTCTTGAACCCTAATGCTATGTCAAACCATTTGAATTGTGGGAATTCCACAGAAATCCTGCATCCAGCATCCATAATGTCCCTTGCAAATTTTCCACGTTGAAAAAAAAGCCCTGTGAAAACAATCTGTTTAGTCTTGGACACCTAAGCGTTGTGAAGAAGTTGTCTAGTGCTTACATGCATTTTTTCAAACATTTAGTGTGAAATGAAAACTCCTCACCGTCGCCTACGACACCATCGCCGCCTCCTTCCTCTTCACGCTCTCCTCTCACGCCGTGCTGGCCTCCCTCGCCCGCGACGCCCCGCTCCTGATGAGGACATGATCCCTATGGATACAGTCATATTTGCTATGCTTGCTGTTCCAAGTATAAGAGCTTGTACGCTTCACTTATCTTAAGGATTTCCACAAAGTTTTACTTGGATGAAGTCGAAACAGGATACTTGAAAAATTCTATCATGTAATAGCTTAATAAAACAGGAACTAAAGTTTAAAGCATAAACAATGGCATCCTCAAGAATTACTTAACTATTCCGATTACAAAAACTCATTCATCGCAAAGGATGAGCATAAACTTGAAAAAGAAGTAATAACATGTTCACTTTAATTTAAGCAAATGTGCTATTTTTATTTGTTATAGGTAATCTTGAGTGAAGTGCACCAATGATCTACCCATTTCCATGCATGCCGCTTTCACTGGGAGTACTTAAAGAAAATATCAACAACAAACGTAAGTTCTCGACTCAGCAAAGCACAAATAGTGTAAGAGACAAACACCATTAACCAATATTGAACATAACACAAATCTCATATACTCGTTAACAACAAACTCATGATGGAAACTGTTCCACTTTCATGCAATGCAGATGTCAAGAATGCAACTCTCTTCCTTTTTTGCAATTACCGGTAATGCGGATTAGTACATTCGTCGATGCATACTCAAGCATATGCCTTCTAGCACAGGGATCTCAAGCCCACACTCCATGAGTGTGGGGACCTTATGCCCGTCCAATACATGACGGGGACCTCAAAATAATCATTCTTGGCTACCACGTAGTCCAAGACTCAAGGATGTATGCTTCGGTGCAAATGAGCATAATAACCTTACTCAAACATGAACAAATATCTTCCAGTAACAAGATCATGAATACAATTCATACAAGTAAAACAATGGCAATTTTCATGAATTTTATTTCCTCATATGCTACACACTAGTTGTACGTGCCTCAATCGTGCAATGGGTGACGACGGGTAGAGAACTCTAACCCCAGTTTCTCACCATCACCTGACATTTGTAAAACATACTAAGAATATCATAAAAAAATACACAACCTAGCAATAAGACCAAATAAACATATCCGCTCCTAATCGTAACCCGAAATGATACCATTATTCCCGAACACCATTCTGTCCAAAACAGGACAGTCACCCTAGAAAAATCATAACTCTTGATTTATAACTCCAAAAATCATGAACTCAGACTTTCTAGAACCTACCCAATTATACGCACAATTTCTTAGGTGATCGAAAGTTCAGATTATTTCGTTTAAACTCTTGTTTTTAACTCCGAAGACAGATTTGTCATCTTCGGTATTATCGACTTAGAAATTCCATAATTTTTAACTGGTACATCCAAAAACAGTGATCTAAGATACTCTGGAATCCCCAGAGAATTAGCTACCATAATAAATTTAATCTAAATTTTCCACTCTGCAACAAACTTTGCTAACTCAACATTTTTCCCCGACTGTCCCCAACAGAAAGACAAAACTGAACCATATATTCAAAATTTCATAACTCCTATTATACCTGTCCAAAAAATGTGATCTTGGGCTCTCCCAAAATTCCAAATTCATCCATTTTTAAATTTAAATTTGTATAACTATGTTCGCTGCCCGAAACCCAAAGACTGAACAGACACTCGGATTGTAAAAATCATAACTAATTATCTACATATCCAAATAATGCGAACAAGAACTCTCCAGAAAGCTAATGAAATTATCTACTTAACTATAGGAGATGCAAACCCCTAATTTCGAACTGAACTATTCCAAAACTACATATTAACTACACTGTAGATTACCGATCTACTAATAGCAGGGAAACCAATCTGATAGTTCATAACAAATTGCATAGAAAAAGAATTAAACTAACTATTGGGGAATCGAAAATCACCCTCGAAGACACGCTGGATCCCGCTGAAATCTCCACGAGAATTCCCTTTTCCTCTTCCTTCTCTTTCTTCCTTCCCTTCCCTCTCCTCCTGGCAGAACCTCTCCTCCTTCCTCCTTCCGCCGACAAGAGCGAAGGCGGCGCTAGCGGAGAGGGTGGCACAAGGGGTCGCAAGGGTTGGAGGCGATAGGGGGCGCCACTGGTAATAGAGGCGGTGCTACAGTACCATGGGTGCTCTACAGTACCGAGGCGGCTAGGGTTTGGCTTCCCCTCACCCTCTTAACCCGGTTCCCTACTTGGGCCAAAGAGCTATGGGGCCAAAGGTCCAGGTTCTACTACTCCTCCCAAATTTTGAATTTTTATCTTTTTAATTCTATTTAATTTTAGTACTAATCACTTATTTTTTATGTTTAAACATGATATTACATTACCGGTGGTTGAAAATACAATTCTAGTTATCCTTATGTACTGTGATAACCAAACAGTTATCATAAAGGTGACAAGTGCAAAGGATAATATGAAATCCTCAAGACATGTGAAAAGACGGTTAAAGTTTGTCAAAAAACTGAGAAACTCCGGAGTGATAGCTATGGATTATATCCAAATAGCTAAAAATCTGGCAGATCCCTTTACAAAGGGTCTATCACGGAATGTGATTGAAATTGCATCGAAGGAGATGGGAATGAGACCCACGTGAGTTACACACAGTGGTAACCCAAACGTATGTGATCGGAGATACCGTGAAATAGGCCTTGGGAAAAAAACAAACTGTTTGGGTAACAGTAGTGTACATTCTTACTTTATATCTCACTCCGTTAGAGATGTAGTACTCTAATTACTGTAAGGCAGGATGACTTTCTCTTAATGTGTTCTGAGGCTTAACAACAAAATATCATCCTACATGGTATTCGTGTATGAACACACCTATATGAGCCCGACTGGTGGTCGCAGTCCATGAGATGTGGGTGATATCTAAGAAGCTCATGAAGAGACATAGGAGCATGACCTATATGCTCCACCCGAGGAGTAGCCAATCGGCGACCAAGTATCAGCAAAGTCATTAGGTGAAACTTGTCCGCACAAAACTGCCAATTCAAGACTTAGTCCATTGTGTAGTTGTGGGCGAGTGTAGCTTGAGGTTCTAGGTGGATGTTCAACCTTAACCGATCTCCACCGAAAAACTGGTATATCAACAGTACTTTGGAATTATTGGCAAATTCGCAGTGCTTTTGGGATTTGGTGGGGGATTGTTGGAGTTTTGGGCATGTCCCATTCAATATTCTAATTAAATCCTAGGAAAATCCCAAAGACCCACTCATGCATGGTCGAAGATGAAAAGTTTAGTACCATATTGCTAGTCTAGGTGGGAGGAGACCAATATATAAGGTGAAGCTGGTCTTACCTAGTTGAAGCAAGCAAAATAAGAAGACGTGCACATGCGCACACTCGCTCGCTCGCTCGCCTTGCCACGCCATCGCCCGCCTGCGTGCGACGTGCGCGTGAATGGTCCGACGATTTCGTGTCCGGTTGGCTGTGGAGCTACAGCTTCTTTTTGCACATCAAAACCATGCATACAAATTAGAAACTAAAAATTGAATATACTGTTTCAATGGAGCTTTTATGGCACGCTTTAATTGCGTTTAATACAGAGTTATTGCTTCAGTTTCTTTCTTGTGACTGATTCTATATAAATGAGAGACCTCTCCTCTCAGAAGGACAGAACAGAGAGAAACCTCTCAGAAACAGAACAGAATCAGAATCAGTATCATCTTGATGCCCGTTTCCTCTGTGCTGTGCAACCTCGGCTTCTCCATCCCTTCTTCGGCGTGCACCGACGTGGGGAGAGCAGCGTCTCCGAAGCCGGCGTCCCTCGTGATCCTGCACGGGTTGGGGCGAATAAGGTTTTTGGGAAGCGTTCGCGCGACTGCTCACGGCTTCCTCCTTCTCCATCATCCTCTGCACGTCGTGTTCTTTGCATTAGACTCTACCGCGATCTTCATCGGAGTGATTCTAAGTCGCGGTGATATCATTTGATATGGCTAGGCCTTGCTTCCTAGATATTTGTCATGTGATGATGTTGATGCCTACTTTTGTTAGTAGCGTTCTTGTTCTAGGCACTACCTTGTTAGTGTATATATATGAGATAGATATATTTGAGTTGATAATCATGTTATTATTTATAGTCCCAAATATGCCTAGTATATATATTGTTGTTGATTCAAGTATTGTTTTAGAAATTATAACTGGAGCATTGATTCCGACTCAGCCTCCCTGCCCAGAACAGAGTAGAGCACACTTTGGCAGAAGAGCGGCCGGTAGTCGGCGGAGTCCTCCCGCGCGAGCTCCTCGAAGGCGACAATCGCGTCATCTACCTTGCCGTCCACAAAGAGCGCCTGTGCGGCCTCCGCGCTACCAAAGCAGGAGAGGGAGGCGGTCTCGACGATGAGCTTCTCGAAAGGGTGGGAGTTGTCAGGGATGGCGTCATCGGGGGAGACCGTGACAGTTAGTGCAGTTGGAGGAGGCGGGGAGGGGGTGCACGCGATGGCCGGGGAGGTCACGGCGAGGTGAAGGGAGGAGATGAGGGAGTGGAGAGAGTCAAAACTGGAGTTGGGCATGGCTTTGACAACCGCCGGGAGGACGGGGCGGTGTTGGGAGGAGGATATGAGGGCGAAGTGGGCGCGGAGGGAGGTGACACCCGCAAGGAAGGCCATGGTGTCTGCTAGGGTTTGCGACGCGTTGATTACCAAGGTTCAACTTTGAGTTTGAAGTGTAGGAACTAGGAAAGAGTAACGGTGGAGTTTGGTTTGGTGGGGAGATTTTTTTTTTTTGAAATTTCAATCGGTGCATCTGGTAGGTGGCGTCCGCGTATCTGATTCTCTGCATCGCACTACTACCCGTAGGGATGGCAAACTGGCAATGGCCCCATTACTCGGTACCCATGGGGAAATATCTGTTAGTTTTTTCTGGGAGGTCTAGTGTTGTGGTCCAATCAAACAAGGCCGAGGGATGGATATATGGGCGATTTTATCATAATACTTTATATGGGGATGGGGACGAGAATGCCGCTCCGATCCTTTCACTGTACCCCCGTCCCCGATATACACTTGTATATACTTAAATTGATGCATCTACATGTCTAAAATATAGGGGTTTTATCTATTGCCTAATATATTTTGGTATAACCTATATTATAACTCATTTAATATTATTCTACCATATTATGTATTAATAAATGCATGATTTGTACAAAACTATGTGATAAATTTATAGAATTGCCTCAATATCATTTGAATTTAGATTCTTATTGGAGCCGTTCACCGCTAACTCCCCAGTTCAGATAGAGACAGAAGGAAAGCCGTCTCTAATAGCTAAATAGCCAGTGGGGATGGGAAGGACATTCCCTGTGGAGAAATAGCCCAATTTCCATCCCTAACTACTACATCGCACTGCTACTACTCTTCTAACAGAAGACCCGCGGCCCGCCTCAGTACCTTGTGGGCCGCCGCGGCATTCCGTTTCCCTTCCAAATGCTACTGAAGGTTTACAGCCGTTTGATCCATCATCTACACGTTCTCAAATTTTCAATCCTCCAAGAATGTTTCATGAGGAATTTGGCCTGCTCAAGATGCTTGATTCCAATATTATCAAGGAAGAATAAATTGCGTGAATTAGCACCCTGGTCCTGAACTACCAAGGTTTGCGGCTACAGGAGGTCAGGTTACAGGCAGATTTAAGATCCCTAGCTGTACACGTTTTGAACAAGGGTTAACGGTCAGACCATAGGCCAGCCTTTCTTGAGTCTTGGGGTTGCAAACAGGGCAAGTTTGCAGCAGCCTCTCCATATTTCAGCTCAAGAGGTCACATCGCTTTATCTCTAGCTGCTGCTGAGGGGATGATACTGCGCGAGCCGTAGCTTCGAAGGGATTCTCCTCAGAACGTACAGGACAAGAGATGAAGGAAGAATTTCAACAAGCTGCAGTAAAAGGGATTAAGAACAGTAGAAGAGCAAGTTATACTAGCTGTGTAATGGACATCAATTTCTAGTTACCAAACTGGGATAGATCGTTTCAGTTTAGACAAGGGAAAAGTGCACTAAGGTGACGATATGGGTTGCAGAAGTCACACATACCAAGTAATAGAACAAATTTAGAATTGGATGGTCAAGAACATCGAGGTCAGCTTCTTTATCAAATGCATTAAAACACATCTGCGAAACAAATGTGCAATAGCAAAAGTAAGAGATGAACTATGTGGCTTAAAAACTTGTCCAAGGATCAGAGAGCAGAAATCCTTACCATTATGCATCGTGCCAAGAAACAACAGAAACATATAGTGCCGACTCTGCCGACCTCTCTCAGCTTTTGCTGCCTCCCTTTGGACTCAATAGGAAAACTTTTCAGCATGAGGTAAAGCCTGCCAGTCAAGTCAAGAGCGTATGAATGCATCTTTCAATGCGATGTTATAGCTGTATAATTAACTAGATCAGACCCTGAATTAGTGGAGATGTTCTCAAGTACTACATTACAAAGTTGCTATTAGACTGAAAACTTTCCATGGTACATGGTTTGCAGCTAGCCTAGATGGCCAATTTGGCTAAAACATGACCCAAATGCATCATTGTTCAAACTTAATTAAAGAGGCATTGTGTCACGACCTAATGAACGTATCGGATAGTCATGAATAGTGGGAGGCTTTGGACCTGGTTTCCGGTGAGGCGAGGTGACGTGGGTAGATAGTTAGGGCACGGTGAATAGCAAGTGCAAGGGCAAGGGCGCAGAAACGGTTTTGGGAAGCAGCCAATCCAAAACACGCTCATGCCTGTGCGCGATTGGATGGGCACGCCTACGCCTACCTTGGCCACTGCTTCGTTGGCGATGAAATTATGAGTCGAGCCACTATCCAGTAGTGCCTAGAGTTCGATATCACCCACCTTCACCATCAATTGCATCGTGTCGCTCGTATGTGGACGTACACCAACCAATGCGTATAATGAAATCTCCGAGTCGGTGATCTCCGTGTCTTGAACCTCCTCATCCTCCATGTCGGTTGACGGTGCCCAAAGATAGAATAGCCGTTTGCATCTATGTTGTGGCGAAAATTTTTCGTCACAATTATAGCATAACCCGGCTTCCCTGCGGGGGCGCATCTCCTCTGGAGTCAGTACTCGACGTGTTAGACGTGCTGGACGTGCGTCAGTGGATGTTAGAGCCATAGATGTTGGGAGTCGACGAGATCGACTGTTGTGCAGCACCCATAGCTGAAGTCGCTGTGGAGGTGGCCGTGTGGCCGCGCCATGGCTGAGATCCTCCCAAGACCGGCTGCGCGGCCAGCCTTGCACGGAGTTCGTAGGCCCGTGCTAGGCTCATCGCGACCTCCAGATTAGTTGGTGCTTGTAACTCGACGTCAATTTGAAGGGTCCCCTGTAAGCCTGCGGTGAAGAGTTGTACTTGTTCTTCGGACAAGGAACCTGCATGGCTGAGGAGAGCCAGGAATTGATCATGATACTCCTATACCGTTCCGGTCAGTTTGAGATTGACCAATTCCCCCAGCGGGTTATGATGTAATGGCGGCCCAAAGCGAAGATGTACCATCTCGCTAAAATGCCTCCATGGAATGGTCCCCATCTCGCGTTCGATCCTGCTGTACCACAGTTAGGCCGCAACCGTCATGTGATACGCCACCAACCAGACCTTATCTTCTTCTATGGTTTGTTGTCCGTAGAAGAATTGCTTGCAACGATTTATCCATGGTAACACATCCTCCTTCCCATCAAAGGTCGGAAATTCGAGCCTATGATAACGTGGAGCTCCCTTGCCGTCGCCACTGCCATGGCCCCTACCATCGCCACTGCCAAGACCGCCGCTTGCCGTCGTCACGCCTGTCAGCCACGACAGTTTGGTGGGTTTTGGCAAAGATGCCATCGCCCGACCACTGACTTGATGTCGTGCCTTTGCCGGTTTCCAACCATCCAATCGCCATATGATCCGCCTTCTGCTGAGCGTTGAGATCATTGAACTTGACCTTGACCTCATCCAACATCTCCAGCTTCTTCATGATTGCCGCCACTTGCATAGCCATTGTCTCGATGTCAGTGCTGTTGTCAGCCATGGCTCCTTGCGCAACGGTTGGCTCTGATACCAAATTGTCACAACCTAACAAACGTATCGGATAGTCGTGAGTAGTGGGAGGCTTTGGGCCTGGTTTCCGGCGAGGTGCCGTGACGTGGGTAGATAGCTAGGGCACGATGAACAGCAAGCGCAAGGGCAAGAGCGCAGAAACAGAGGTTCAGTAGAGGTAGAAGAATTCGGGAGAGGGAGATTTGAGATAACTTTTCTGATTGCCTTCATTGATAATCATCGCATCCTTATATAGCGGATGCTGCCCCTAACAAGAACTCTAATACAATCCTTTACCGAAACCAAACTCTTCCTAATTCCTAAGTGTCCTAAAGGGACTTATCTAATTTACCTACTAAATCCGGAAGGGATTCCTGGGCTATCTCTACTAGCAAATCCGGAGAGGAAGCCTAACTCTCCTGCTGTTCAGTTGCACCAGATTGGGCCTCCGGTTGAACTGACCAGTATACCGGTTGGGCCACCAGTTGGACTGGTTTGGTCTGCTGCCATGACGCGTGATCGTCGACTATAATGTTTACCCCACATGACACATTGAGTAGTATTGTTTTTTTAATTAAATAACACTGAGTAGCATTCTTAATCTTACCTCCCTCCATATAGCAGAAAACCCAGGGCAGCGAAAAAGGACAGGCCTGCAATGAATAACTTTGAAATGACTAGCATAGATGGATTTGGATTCCACCACAACAACAGCCACAACAAAACCTGAAGAAATAAATTTCCGTAAGTACGTTGAGCTACGCAGCCTAATAGTGGTTGAATACAGATATAAACCTTGTTTAAAAAAATACAGATATAAATAGGCGAATAACTGAAGTGAGAAGAACTCATGTAAACACACCAGAAAGCACCAATAAATGACACGTTGATGCTAAAGTTATTTTGTTTTACCTTCATTCAGTATTTTTATCTGAAACATGTTGTTTCACATTTGTGCTAGCAGCTCTGATGCACCGATACTCCTGACCAACAGCGTACCAGTATCCCGATACGTATCGGATACGGGTACGGCTCCGATATGTATCGGGAAGTATTGGAAACATTTATGTTTTTTTAAAAATAGAAAAAAACCCGATACTTCTCGGTACCTCGATACGGCCCACAATTCAAGCCCAGCCCACTTATTCTAACCCTAGCCCACAACCTTAGCATGTAATTGTTAAATTCAAACATGAATTATGAGCTAGTGTGTGTTATCAAAGTTTGTCGAAATAATTAGAACTTACTTCATTAGGAGTTACTGAGTAATAGTATCCATCAGATTCCAAATTTTGATATGTGTAATCAGTTTCACTTGACAGCCTTTTCTTAAGATTTCCTGAATTTATTGAAAACGAGTGATCATTCTATTCCGGATCACTTCCAGAGTGATCTTGATAAAGATTGACGCTTGTGTTGCTAACATTATATCCTAAATTCTGTTCCACATCCCCTTTCCTCAATCTCAAACCATCAACAGGAGTTAAGTCCCTATCTTGTTCACAGCACAATGTTTTTTGAACTCTTTTTAGGTTTTGTCTGTTGATAAAAGTTGTGGATGACAAAGAGATGCTTAGAATCAAGTGAGGGCTTAGTGTCCTTGCCTGTACAAAGATGAGTAAATTGGTCAGAGGGAAAAATGAATTGATATCTCCACTATAACTCTCAAACTACTGCTGTTGGTCATAGTACAGGATAAGCTAATAAATTCTTCTTAGTTATGTTCCATGAAATTAACACTCATGCGTAGGTAAATTCTTGATTGAAACTTATCAAATATCGTATTTTATATTTTTACTATTTTTAATATATATATATATATATATACACACACACACACACACACACACACATCCATATTGCCATATCGGTTTTTGGGGGGAAATGGGGTGTCGCCGTATCCGTACCACCGTACCAATATCGCGCATCGGTGCATCATAGGCTAGCAGGCATATCTCTTTTCAGGGAAAGAAAGAGAGACAAGCATATCACAGATTTCCATGGTGTAGTAGGGAGTTTTCACATTTAACATAATTCATGAAATCCACAGTTCCAAAGAAAATATCTGATCAGCGTGGCATGTGTAATATTATTCAGCACAAACAAATCCTACAAACTTAACAAGCAGTACAGACTTAACGAACATGCTTTACCTGCATTGCATAAATGACGCAATTAATGGTGTAGAAACCTGATCTAAGTCCATCAGCCTCTAGACCACGTGCTTGATAAGATATCTCAGCCCAGAAAAGTGCCAACATTGCGTAAGTAGTGAAGAATGCAAGCCCCGGCAGATCAAGAATAACATGCTGAAAGATCTGAAATAAAATATGAACATGAATTTGGTGTCCAGGGGAACCGGGTCCCCATTAGCCATTTCAACATGATGAAATGTTTCAAAAATCCAACAAAAAATCATGGATGTAGTCCACATAAAGTTATGTGAACATCCAAAATTTCAAATTCAAATTGATCTTTGGTATCAAGAACCAAAAAAGACAAGCAGTCAATCATGCACAGTTCATATGCGCTAGAAGTATTGTTTGTCTTTTTTGTTTCTTGATACCAGGGACGAATTTGAAAATAAAATTTTGCAGGTTCACATAACTTTATGTGTATTATATCCAGGATTTTTTTTGGTATTTTTCAAACATTGTATCATGGTGAAATCGCTAATAGGGGACACGGGTTCCCATGGACACAACTCACACAAGTAACTTTTCCATAAAGAACATAAACATGAGGAATATAACTCTGGTCAATCGAATGAAGTATTTCATTTAACTAACTGAAAACAGTGAAGGTAACCAAACCTGAGGGTTCACTTGTTGCACTTGACGACGGAAAGCAAAGCTAGAGCACCTTGCTGCAGATTGACAACACAGTAAAAATTAGCATTACACGGTATATAAATGAGCATGTAGGTTTTACTCCAAAGGAGAATGAACCATATACCTCCATTCACGACGAAATTAAGGAATTGGAAGACCTTTTGTGTTGTCCATCCATATTCAGGAACTCTGTGCTGTATTCTGGCAACTTGGATCTGCATGGCCATGGCAAATTATGAATTATGAATATTGCCTTCTCTCCCTCAAGTAAATTTATTCATTTAACAGTGAGCTTTATATGTGCACCACATGTATAAACCATTAAACCTAAGATGATAAGCATGGCAAATAACCTGAAGTCCTTGTCCGACTATCTCTATTTTGAATCGCAGTTTTCCTCTTGATTGTTCTAAAGGTATGTGACATATTCGTCCTCATTATCAGCTTTTACGAGGTTCGGATGCAAAACACTGGTATACTCATGGGACAAAGCTAATAAAAAAAACGTCTTTATTCCCGACTAAAATCGCTGATCGTGATATTATTCTACCCTTTTTATCGTCACGCCATGGTGGTCATGTAAACATCTCGACACAGAATTCTGAAAGCTCGAATCTTTCCCTAGTGGCGTTGCGTAATCACAACTAGAGTAGTAGGGATTTATCAAGAGGAAGAGGAGCACTGCGGTGGGGGAGACGGGGCGGGATGCTTACGAAGGAGGAGACGGCGACGAGGCCGTAGAGGACGGCGAGGGCGCAGAAGATCCCGTCCTGCCACGCCGGCCAGCCGTTCACGTGCTCCCACCACCCCGCGCCGGCCGCCAGCACGGGAGCCGGATCCGCCGGCGCCATCGCCGCCGGGCACGGAGTTCCTTCGAAAATCACAAAAAGGCCTTGCTCCTCCCCAATTAGAAATCTGGTGGCTTCCGAAATTTGGCGGCGACGGCGTGGATTTATAGGGACGGCTCGCGTCGCTTTCGTCGCTCCAACAGGGGAGCACAGATTGGAGTCGGGTTGTTCCGTACAGCCGCTTGCTTATTATGTTTGCGCTTGTGTTCTTATTAAGGCGCTTAATTAATAACGGGCTAATATTGAGACTCGAGAAGCCTATTCGAGTTTGGAAAACGTCAGCTTTTCGTGTTGTAGTTGCAGTTAATTGTGATTGGCCTGTTAATTACGATTCGGGTTTAGTTTTGATTCGACGCGGTCCGGTCCAGTTTGTTTATTTCTAGTATAATACTTGTTGCTTTTGTCATGTGTAGGTTGGCTTAGAAAAGGCATGTTTTTCACGAGCGAATTAGACGGCGTCAGGGCTAGAGAGTTGACATCGAACAGACGATGGATTTTGCGTTGTATGTGTAAAATATCACTGAACTGCCTCTGATCTACCTAAAATCTAGAGTATCCTTACATTACATGTTGGTCAAGGTTAATGGACATTGTATATCTGACATGCTGCGGCATTTGCATTGTTGTTGTTGGTATACCAGTCCCATGGGAGATGAGATCTTGTTGTTAGGTGATTAGTGGATTGTTCTCCATGCCAAGTTGTTGGTGACGAAATTATGAACCGCGAGAGGTTAGGAATTTTAGAGGAATGCTGAAAGTTCAGAGGAAGCAATTGGTCCACAGATTTGTTAAAGAGAAACGAATAACATTCCTCCCAAATTGATGGTATAATAAAGCAGATCAAAATGCCTAGACGCTCTTATCATTTCACCAGTCCTGATTGTGTCGCCGTTAGCACATATTCACTGGCGAACGAAAACAGAGAACTGATCCATGGAGATTTCCAAGGTTTCGTCCTTATCTTCAGATTTGTGCCGCGGTGTTTCGAACGTTTCATCTTTTCTCAAGGAAAGTCAAATACTAGTTGTACTTGTACTGATGTGAATTGAAGTTGCTGATCCAGTAAATTAAGGGGTTGTTTGGTTGATGGCTAAAATGAGCTAAACCAAACTTTTGACATAGTTAAAACCTAGCCAAAGCCAAATATTGGCAAAAAAAGAGCGTTGTTTCAATCGTGGCTAAGCCAAATTATGGTTTTACCAAAATTTTGGTGAGCGATTTTCTCGTCCTTGGATTGTCCACGTGTGACATTGAATTTCATTAACGTTGCCAAATTTTCACGGACATTATCAAAATTTGGTAGCAAACCAAAAAACAACCAATTTTCATTGGGGTTACCAATATTTGGTTTGGTTTGCAAGGTAAGCAAACCAAAGAGCCCCCAAGTTTACATGTACTCAAAGATTTGCTTGTATGCAAAACCACTTGCCATATGCCTGTCTTAGTGAGCAGAGAATAAGGTATATTCAAACTTAGGGCCTGTTTGAATTGGAACATAAATGAACCTTATCAAATTTTGGTACTATCAAAAAAAAAAAAATAGGGGCTGTTTGGATTGTATCCCAAATAAACCAAACCAAAATTTGGTAATACCTATAAAATTTGGCCATCATTTGGTTTAATGCCAAAATTTGGCTTTGTCCCAAAAAAATTGGTGTTGCCAAGCTTTGCCCAGCCATTTCTTTGGTAATTTTTTGGTTCCAAAATCGGGCGCCAAAGAATTGGCATGGCATCAACAGTCTATAGTGACAGGTGTCACATGATGATAGGATGAGGCAAGTGCATTAATTTCATGTTTAGATGGATTAATCACCGAATATCTGATTTGTGATCCGTTTGAACCGTTGTATTTCTTATCATTTTATCAACAAAACAAGACCCATGTTGATATATTTTGGAGCATATAGAGGACGCCTGTTTTGTACTCCTAGAAGTATGTACTCCTATACCTCTCCACCGTGCATGAAGTTTAGAGATGTGTGCTGGCCAAATGGCTCCCTTTTATTGGATTCATCCATTAGGATGGTTGATACTTCGTTTGGACTGCATCATTTAGTTAATTACTTTATTTAATTCGGAAGCATGCACAACTAATCGCATGATACAGGGGTTGTGGACTTTGTTTGTTGCGTCTGGGAGAATACTAGGATGGCATGCACAACCGAACGCTTGAAACAAGGAACGACACCGTAGTTTTGTATTCCTGTAGTATACTCACGTCGAGAGCAAAGCGGAAGCATGTCTTACTATGCAAAAAGTTCATGGTGTTTTTGTATGAAGTCGTTAGGAGTATATACACCTACCTGTTTAATTTTTGAATTGATAACTAATCTGTAGAGACATGGTTTTCATATGGATAATCATCGTATCCAAGAGTAACACGAGTGAACCAAAAAAAGTACATACTATACTAAGTTATCATTGGTCTTCCTTCAGAAAAGATTGTGTTGTGATAAAAAAAAGAGGTATATTCTTGACAGAGAAAAGAAGTATGTTCTGTTGGATATCCACTAAAAAACACCACAATTGGCCACCGAATTAATGCATGCATAACAGAAATGACGAGGCGTCCTGCATTCAAATTTTGTACTGGAACCACACGTGCATATGGGTTATGTACAAGAACGCTAGCCTCGCACGGGAAGTAATTACGTAGTATATTCTTGATGAGAAATCAGTATACTTCTAGAGAATCCATACTTTTGATATACTAGAGGAATCAGTATATGTGTGATGTAGTATATGCTACATGATAAAAGAGTATACCACTAAAATATGTGCCTACAGTGCAATTTTCTCATTGTGAAAAAAAAATACCCTCCAGAGTTGATACACAAGAAATGTAGTTAGTACAATGGTACTACTTTTGGAGCTTTGTTTATAAAAAGCTAATTAGTCCAGGCGAAATTTAAGTGAGTGCTCTATGTCAGGTGCTTGCAAATTGCCCAATGCTGCAGCTCATGTGTTTCCGTTGAGGAAGTATGCTCCTTAAATCAATAAGCCCCAGTTTCAACAATCTCCACCGAGCTGTCCGGAAAGCACTGCCGCCGCTGTTGTAGGTGCCATGTGCCATGTCAGTTGTATCTCTTCGCAAGATACAATAAACAATCGAATAAGTAAGATGAGCTGATAAAAAAAATCAGTATAATTAGACATGCCCATTTAACAAGCTGTACTAGATGTCATCATATACCCAATTTTTGTTGCAAATATAAGACAGAGGTATATTTCAAATAACAAAAGTAAAGCAAAAGGTGAACCGCAATTAGCACATCTTTGACACAAGGACTATGAATTGTTCTGTTTTCTTGCCATGGTTGTGCTAAACATATGACAGAAGAAAGGAGATAACTATATCACAATTCGTCAGTAAAGAGGTATACTCAGCATAGCCTCTTCTCTTGCTGAATATACCTATTTTCCAAAGACAACTTCAACTGAAGACACATTTAGTGAATAAGGCCGGTTGGCAGTATGCCTTTTCTATTATGCATATTTTCTGAAAAGTCAAATGTCTAATACAAATATTCAGTATAATAACTAGTCAATGATTGTTGGTATCGACTAGTGACACCACTGAATATACTAGAAAAAGAATACGACAGTATGCACTGAACCAAGTATATACCATGCATAGAGACTGGATGCATTGTATAATTTGATATCAGTTGATTAGATTGCATAAGAGGGACTGCTATTGAACAAGATAGAAGATCAATTCGAAAGGCACGAAAGAACTAGATCCAATCCTACATAGCAGCAATGGAATGATTAGTTCATTAAATGAGTATACTGTATACTTCATAACAAAAGCACGAAAGAATGAACCTTCTAACAAAAGCTTCTAGTTGTGTGGTGTTATAGATCCCTATTGCACTGCAGCCAGCTGTTGCTTATCTTTATCCAATTATTTTTAACCCTTCATACCCTGACAAAAAAGTCAGTATAATTAGAGATGAAACACAAATATACTACCACAAGGTTATACTACCTTGTGATTACCATACTACTTTTTTCAACCAAATTTAGTCCCTAATCTGCTATTGTAATATAGCAGGGTGTAATGGAGTGACGACGGTGGTGAGCTAGCTAGATTTAGTAATTCCATTCTCCAGCAACCCGTGGAAAACCTCAGAATGATTTGTTTAGTAAAGAATAATTTTTAGTGGAAAACTAGGTGATATACCTAGATAAACCCCTGTTTTTAGTTATGTTCCATCGCATCAGCATAACGAACAGATGATAAAAAAAAATTGTCAGGGTGAAGCATCACCTTTCTCATGGAATGTAGCTCTCGCCCAAAAGGTTCAAGAAACCTCAACTCCACATCAATAGGCTAGACCTACAAAAAGTAATTAATGAATGAGACGGTGAGCCTAAGCACATGTAAAAGATAGCTGCTGAATTCAAAGTTTGAGACAATGCAAACTGAATAATGCCCAAGAATGAAAATTGCATCCTGTATGTGCAGGCTTGAAGCAAGAATGCAATGGCACTCAAACAAAGAGAAATCGAAAGAATTGCAACACAACAAAACTATTTAAATTCAGAACAATGAAAAGTGGACAAAGGATGAGAAATTAGTCGGCATTTTGTCATGTGCATTAGCATTGCTCAAGTTAATGGAATTTACAAGGGATATTCATGCAAAGTTCAGACTCTTCAGACGAGTGTTTCTTATAAAGTTTTGATCAAGCACCCTAGAAATTGACAGGTTCAGGAGACAAGAAATGTGTGTTCTAACTACCTTGAGCGGTTGATCCCCAGAATCCGTGATCGCCAGCCATCGCCCAAGACGACGACTCGCCCAACGGCCTCCGCCACCGCCTTCACCGCCAGCCCCTCGCCCACTGGATTCGGATGATGCAAAAGGGTATCAATTAGATAGAACTAACTAGGCCATCCTAGCCGAGCCATACAAAACCATAGCAGAGCAGACCTTCATGATGGTGAGGGCGTACGCGGCGGGGTCATCCTGGCCTCCTGGGTGGTGACGAGGAGAACAGAGGAGTGGTGGACACAGGGGACCAGGGCGGAGGTGGCTCGCTAGGGCGCGTCATCTCCGGTGAGGATCGGCCGCCGGTTGGGCGTGAACGGGGACACGGAGGCGCTGGTTTCGGGGGACGCCATGGGGAGGCTGGGGGGTTCTGCCCGGGAGACCCGGGGCAGCAGCCCCGGCTTGCCTTGGGGGTGGTTCCGCCACTAGTTGGCAGCGCTGCCGCCGCCACTGGATGCCTGTGCCACGGGAGGTAATGCCGTGGGGAGCCACCGCTGGAGTGATTAATCGAAGGAGAGGAGCAGGTGGCCGATGAAGACGCAGGTGGCCGATGAAGATGTAGGCGGAACTGCCTAGGTTTGGTTTGGTGTGATTCCAACAAAATAGGTTGATGTCAACTAAATATCAATTTGAATGGATTTTCTCTTAATTTCAGTAATTATTATTTTAGACAAAACGGGTCCGTCACCTGTAACCTGGTAAGGTGGTGTACGAAGCAATCTAGATCAGGGAAGATCGATCAAATCAATGGCTGATGGAACCGGGAGTACGTACTCCCAAGTGGTACTAAGCCATTTTCCTATATATATATATACTCCCAGGAGTATGTACTCCCATACCTCCCCACCGTTCATCAACTTGGAGATGTGTACTACTCCAAACGGTTCCTTTAATGGATACATCCATTAGGAGGGTTGATACCACGATTTGAAGTGTGTCATTTAATTAATGACTTTCTTTAATCCGACATGCACAATTAATTGCTTGAAATGAGGTGGCGTAGTGGACTAAGTTTGTTGCATCTGGGAGTATGGCAGCATGCACAACTAGGAGTCATGGACTAACGAGTTTGTTGCATGCACAACTAATTGCTTAAAGCTAGGAACGGTCGTAACTTCAAACTAGGATCTGGAGATGAGCTAGTAGTACATGGAGATAATGCTGGGGGGTAGCCAAGGAGGTATGAACCGTGCAGAGCTAATCCCTAAAAACAAGTGAACGGTGCATGCTTTGTTGCATTGTGCATACATGCTATTGAGAATCACGTGGGCAAATAATTTTGGATGGTGCATGCTTAGTTGAAATAGGAGATTAAATAAAGAAGTATATCGAAAAATAGATACGCCAAAAAAAAAAATCAGGAGCATGGAGACTAAATAAAGAAGTATATATAAAAAATATTAACATTGTCAGGAGTCTATACTAACCATATATAATTTCCAAAGTTCAGACTTTTTGTAGGACATTGATACTTCCATGAGGACAATGCTAAGTTATTATATCCGATACACCAAAATATTGGACATTGGAGGGGTATATACCATCGCCTTTTTTTTTCTAAATGAAAGAATATAAAGCCTTGTAGTATACTTTCCAAAGAAAAGAGTATGAAGTATTTTGCACTTTCCAAAAGAAAAAGGGTATGAAGTATTTGACACTTGGAGGGGTATATACCATCGAAAAAGTAGTATACTCCTTTTTGGAGTATATACCATCGAATAAGTAGTATACCCCTTTTTGCAACTAAGTGGTCTACTGGCTGCTGCTCTTTCATGGAATTGACTTGATGGCACCTGATACTATTCATCTATGCCACAAGCAATTTTCTCATCACTGCAAGTACCTTGTGCTGCAATTTCCTCATGAATGCAAGAATATGCTACTGCATTTTTCTTAGAAACATCAAATCTAACACAATTGTCTGAGTGGTGCAAGAATAGTCAGGTGGTTGTAATTAGAATAGTATTAGGTGCTTGTACTTAGTGGCTGAACAGTACCAGGTATATCCATGGTTCAGGAATAGTATTAGATGACATATTTCTTCATTGCGGCAGAGACCGGAATAGTATGTGGTTAAATCCTGACACTGAGAATTAAACAAGCAGCCAGCACATGTGAATGGCTATCATGTCTATAATTTCACAACTTTCACAAGTCAACACAAGTCACATTCTGAATTCATTTCACAAACATTCAATTTGAAACAAGTCAAATTCAATTTGGCACGATATAAGTCATTCTCATCCATTACCAAAGGGATAAACTTTATCATTCGGTCTTAACATAACTAGGTTAAACATTGACATAATTTAGCACTTTGGTATTATTTATTTAAGATCCGTTGCAACGCACAGGCACCCTACTAGCAATTCCTAAGAAGACTAATTTGCTGGCGTACGTAGTCTGGGAGAGTCACTTCGTTATCTTTGAATATCAACAAGTGCAGCATGAATTGTTTCCTTATCACGTACGAGTCCTGTATGACCATTGGAAATGGGATGAGTTAGGATAGGTAGTATCCGACAAGATTGAACTTCAGATTAAGTAAGTATTGTTAAAAAAGAAAGGCATCCTCTGAAGACTTGCACTGTGCACATAAGTATTGTAAACAAGTTCAAGTAGTATTGTTTTTTTCTTTTTTTGTATTAAGGTAGTATCACTGTACATGAAGTAGGAAGTATACATGTATAATTAAGTACCTAACAACATAAAGAAGGAAGTATACGTATGCAGCACCAGTGTGAGTATTTTACAATCGGAAAAGTGGTATCACTATGAAATAATTAAGTATCTCTCAGTAACAAAACCATGCTAACACTGTATATGAAGAAGGAAGTAATTAAGATGGTATTAAGGTAGTATCACTGTACATGAAGAAGGAAGTAAATGTATGCAACACTAGTTTGATTATTTAAAAATAAAAAAGTGGTATTACTATGAAATAATTAAGTATCTCTCAGTAACAAAACCATGCTAACACACATTAAAGATGAGTTATAAGGTTTTGCATTAATAGTATATGTGGACACCATTGGTCATAAAAAGGTTGTGCGAATAAGGACAACAAAATAAAGGGTAAGATTGTATAACATATTTACCTCACTTATGGGATTAACAAGGCGGTGACCATCCCAATTCCACATGTAGTTGAAGACGAAGAATCCACAATCGATACTGTATGCAAATAATAAATAGCTTGTCGGCTTTCCTGGAATCTTTGTGTGAGATATGTGAAAATGAAATTGTGGCAACAGACCTGTTTTTCTGCTTTGGTATATTCTGGTACTTTGGGATCGCCTCAAAGATAGTGCTTGTAGTTGAACAATTTGATTTGAATGAAAAGACACAAAAGATAATTGCTACTTTGCTTGTCATAGAAGAATAGGTTGTTATTCTTTTTTCCTTGTGTTGCAGATAATTTCTTGCATTGCTATAAAAGCATTGCAGCATACCAACTAGAGTTATTCACAATAGAGCAATGCAGTAGACACAAAAAAATGTTGCGATAGTTGTTATTCTACTGGAACATTTCCGTGGCTAGTGTAATATTGCACTTGACTACAACAACAAGAGGGTCAAGTGATTGTTTCCTAATAAAAATGAAGGTACCTGATCCTGGACATGCCCAAAGAAAAACGGAATAAAGACATATTTTCCATATTATTATGAATTAACTTTGTGTAATCTCTGAAAGCAAAGGTATCCCCATGCCCCTTTTTCCTTTACCTTTTTTCCTATAATCACGTGACCCATCTCAAAAAGAAGAAAACTAAATCTTCCACACTGTCGTCTCACGCACCGCACATGCATGATGCTTCACCAACTGACAACTTCCAAGTATCAACGCCCCAACCCAAAGAACAAAATTTAATACTTTGCTTGGACCTACTTACAACCTCTTTTGTCAATGCCATCAGCATCCGCTTCCAATTGAATCATGTCATTCCCCATGCACATACTATCTACCATCATCCGGTGGAATCTATCCATCTCTATACCATGCTTCGGATGGATTTTAATGTCTAGAGCATACATCCCTACTACCCAATTCGTCTCTAATAATGTCATCCACAGATAATGTCATCCACAGCACGCAGCTACGCAATGATTCGGACAGATTTCAATTTCTATAGCACAACAGCCTTGGGAGGTTCTGAGGCGAGATCGAGGAAGCAGGCCTAGGGGATTAGAACCGCAGGGCTGGGCACACGAACTCGGAGAAGGAAGGCGATGCATGCTTCCATGATCCAGTGGGGTTTTGTGGGGAGAGGAGGGGGAGGGAGCTTACGGAGGGGTGGTAGTGGCAACAGGAGCCGTCGGGGTTGTCGTCGTCCGTGAATATGGCGTCGCACCCAATCCGAAGGCACCACACCGGGGCGGGCGCGCCGCCGCTCTTCTCCGCCTCCGTCGACACCGCGACGCTCACGCCAGCCTCGACGTGCTGCGACGCCTCCATCGGAATCCTTCCTCAGGAACTCCACCAGAGAAGCTCCACACGGCCAAAATCCTAATGTGACAGGTGGGGTGGTTGCCGATTGGAGTACTTGCGCCGCCGAAGCCAAAAGCGAAACAGCAGCACCACCCAAAAAAGTGAAAAACCAAGGTTAGTAATGGCCAGGGAAATCAAGGTGAAAATCATCCATGAAAATCGGAGGAGCTAAACAAGGATTGAAGATTTACCGAATATCTCCGAGGTGGTGAGGAGTGCCAGATCCATTCAGGAAAATCGGAGGATGAACAACGAAGGGCAGATGAGGAGCGCCAGATCCATCCAGAAAAATTGGTGGATGTCAACAACGAAGGACATGTTTACCGGATAATTCTCATTAAAGCAAAACAAAAAACGGGTATCTCTTCGGGACCCGGTAGCGCGGTCCTCTCTTCAGCACCCGGCAGTGAGAGCCCGTGGGATAGATGCGATGGAGATCTATCTATCTATCTATCTATCTATCTATCTATCTATCATGCGGGACCTACGTGTCATACTATTGGTTGCAATAAATGCACTAATGGTTTGATTAACAAGCTTTAAACGATGATACTTACTAAACCGAGTATCTGATTTATGATCCGTTTGAACTGTTGTGTTCCTTATCATTTTATCAACAAAACAAGATCCATGTTAACATATTTTGGGCAAAAAAAAGGATACCACACGAGATCCACATGTCACTATCATAATTTTGGCAAATTTTGGTATGACTGTAATCCAAACACATCAATTTCGACATTGCCCGTGAATTGGTAAGGCTACGTTCTAAACACTATTTTTTTTGCCTAGATTTTGGTATTACCTAGGTTTTGACAATATCAAAATTTTGGTATAGCCACCTGAGATCACAAACCAAATAGACCCTTAGTTTATCCCTCGTATGCATCATCCGCCTTTAGGATCTTTTCCCCTAACGAGCGTAAGAACATATGTATGCCACGAGTTCATGGATCATCGCTTTATTGGACAACTTGAACAGTGTTTCCTTTCTAGTCCTCTCCATGTTGTCCGATCCACAGACGAAATTACAGTTACAGATACCGCAGCGAGATCAGCCACTAGCTTTGAACAATTCAAATTTTCACAGCAACTTTCCTTTTGATTTTATGCTGCAATAAACAGCAGCATCTATGCTGATAGTAATGTTCCCTATCGAGTGGTAAATTCCAAAGGATAGCAAATTAATCAGCGATATTGTTCTCTTTTCCCCTTACTTCCTGGCTAATAAGAAAGTCAAGCGTAGCAATTAATTAGGAACAACTTGCTCTTGATAACCCCTAGTATGACCTTTCTACGTGTTTGTTATTCATCATTGCACATTTTAAAGCTTTTCTGTTGAGGTTACTCTTGAATGCTATCGAGCACCTAACTCGATCATTACTAGATGATGAAATTAGCTTCGAGTTACGAGTATTTGCACCATTAATTTGTTGATTTGTTCAGAATTTCAGATTGTTAGACGAGTATCACATTACGGTGCAGGCGTGGACGTTCTCCTCGTTGAAGAGGGCGAGCGTGTTTTCGTCGACCATGTGCGTGAAGGCGTGATTGTTGGATATAAGTACACTTTTGTGATTGTTATAATTCCTAAAACAATAATTGAATCGGTAACAGCATATATACTAGATATATTTGAAGCTATGCACAGAGAGTCCGACTATTATGAAAGCTTAACTCTATTTTACATTCCATCTTATCTATTTTAGTCTAGAGGAGAAGACTCCTTTATATAGAGCCAGAGTTCTCCCCCTAGCTAGCTATATAGTACTAAATTTTCACCATGCATGAGTGGACATTTAAGATTTTGATGTATGGCCAAGCCCAAACTTCTAACAGTGATTGGGGTAGGATCCGACCACCGGCGCGTTGTAGCCGTGGAGGTAGTACTTGTGCGTGGGCATGTAGGTGTCGTCCTCCAGGTACTTTATCGCGAACGGGTAGTACTCGGCGTCGTACGGCCACGGCCAGAACTCGGCCGCCCTGCCGGTGCGCCGCGCCGCCCGGAGCACCTCCCGCCGGTCCACGTACCCCGTCACCGTCACCTTCTGCCTGTCCATGTCGATTTCAACCGTGCTCACGCCTGCAACCACAGCCCAGAATTAACGACATCCGTATGCAAGTCACGTACACGTACACTGAAACATCTCCATGTTTCTGACTAGGATTAATTAGTCATGCCATGCGTGCCTTCGAGCCGGGACATGGCCTTCCTTACTCACCTCTCGCAGCCCTCCCAGTCCATGTGAACATTCATCTCCACGATCTTGATCACAAACTGTTATGTCCCTAAGAGAATAAGAGGTTTAGGGGAAGACAGATACGCAGGAGATGGCAGTTTGGAGGAAGGAGTAGAATAACAGAAAGGGGAAAGTGCAAAGAAGAGAAAGGAGAATACTATTCCTTTTCAGCGACAATCTGTTACACACACAGTGCTCGCCTTATAAAGGCACAATCCTCTCTGCTCTCACCTCCAGTTGGGACCCACTCCTCAATACATACATTAATTAACTTATACTTAACACAAGCTATTCTATGCTGTCTTCCCTCCTGGTTCTGCCGAAGGCGCCACTGTCTTGCCGCTTCTTTCCTCTTCATCAATTCTGGACATGTCTACCACCTGGTTGGTGGCATTGCCACTCCCTTGAAATCCAGCTTGTCCCCAAGCTGGAGCATCCGAAAAGCGTTCCTGCAAAACATGGTAATCTTCCCAAGTTGCCAATGCTGCTGGTAATGACTTCCACTTGAGCAGAACTTCCTTTCTTGACCAAACGGCGATCGAGTATTTCCTCCGGTACCAACACAGAGACATCCAATTCGGCTGGAGAGGGTAGAGTAGAGAACATCGGAGTGTAGTTAGCCAAAAATGCCTTCAATTGTGAAACATGAAAAAGGGATGGATCTGACTTTGTTCTGGCAATTCTAGGCGATATGCAACTAAACCAATCTTGTTCAGAATACGGTAAGGACCGAAATATTTGAATGCTAACTTGGGGTAAGGGCGATTCACCACCGATCGCTAAGCATACAGCTGTAACTTCAGAAATACTTGATCCCTCACCTGAAAATCCCGAAAAGATCGTTTGTTGTCAGCAGTTTGTTTCATGCGAAGCTGAGCTTTGTGTAATTGCTTTTGGAGCAAATCAGAAAAGAACTGACGTTCCTTTAGCACAGCATCAACCTCCAGGGACTTGGAAATGGACACTGAGGGTACCATGCTATAATGAGGATCAGTGCCATATAAAGCTTTGAACGGGGTGTAGCCCACCGCTGTGTGAAAGCAGGTATTATACCAATATTTTGCTAAAGCCAACCAAGAAAACCATTTAGTGGGTGGGGTAGCGACTGCACACCTCAAATACATTTCCAAACACTGATTTACTCTCTCACTTTGGCCATCGGATTGAGGGTGATAAGTTGTGCTCAGGTTCAATTGCGTGTCACATTGTCAGAATAGTTCTTGCCAAAAACTGCTAGTAAACACCTTGTCTCTGTCGGATACAATGGATTTGGGAATCCCATGCAATTTAACAACATTATTCAGGAAGAGTTTAGCAACTTGATGGGCAGTGAAGAGGTGCTTCAATGCAAGAAAGTGAGCATACTTGGTATATTGATCCACCACCACTAATATCACATTATATCCTTCGGATTTTGGGAGGCCTTCCACAAAATCCATGGTGATATCTTGCTAAGCTCCTTGTGGCACCGGCAAAGGTTGTAGTAACCCCGGGAGTTTGCAATGTTCATGTTTAGCTTGTTGACACACTTGACACTGCTGTATGAACTCTTCCACTGCTTGCTTTAGGCCTTTCCAGTAGAACAATTTTTTGACTCTTCGACAAGTAGCCTGCATGCCCGAGTGACCGCCAATGGCTGAGGAATGGAAAGCATGAATGATTTTGGCTTGAAGACCTGTGTTAGCACCAATCCAAATCGCTCCATGTTGACGGATGAGACCATCCGACAATTGGTATCCTTGGCTGTTACTTCCCGACACAGCTAGTTCTTGCAAGAGTTTTTGAGCTGAAACATCGACTGCATAAGAGTTCAAGACTTCTTGCAGCCACACTGGTTGAACCACCGAGATGGCTTCTAACTCCAATAAATGACCTACTCGAGATAAGGCATCTGCTGGTGTATTTTCTGATCCTTTCTTATACTGAAAGGAGTATTGAAGTCCAATGAGTTTGGTCATAGCCTTTCTTTGCAGCTCGGATGTTAAACTTTGATCCTCCAGGTGGCATAAGCTTCTATGATCGGTTTTAATTCTAAAAGGACCCTTGATCAAATAAGACCTCCATCTGTCCACTGCCATCATAATAGTTAAGAACTCTTTTTCATATATAGATAATTTCTGATCTGTTGCTCCCAATGCCTTGCTGTAATAAGCTATTGGATGACCTTCTTGTAAGAGCACTGCTCCAATACCTGAGTTGCAAGCATCGGTTTCAATAACGAATGGTTTGTTGAAGTCTGGTAATGATAGAACAGGAACAGTAGCCATTGCTTCTTTCAGCGTGTCAAAAGCAGTTTGTGCAAGAATTGTCCATTGAAATCCTTTCTGTTTCTGTAACAGATTTGTGAGGGGCTTGGCCAACAAACCATAATGTTGCACAAATTTCCTATAATAGCCAGTAAGGCCCAAAAACCCTCTCAATTCGGTGATATTGGTAGGAACCGACCATTCTCATAGCAAGAGTCTTGGATGGGTCAGTAGCAACACCTTGATCAGAGATGATATGCCCTAAATATTCCAGTTGTTGGGCAACAAAGGTGCACTTAGATCTTTTCACATACAGCTGATGTTTATGTAATATTTGAAAGACCAATTGCAAATGCTGGAGATGGGTCTAAAGAGTTTTGCTATACACTAAGATGTCATCCATAAATATAAGGACAAACTTTCTGATGTATTTAGCAAATATGGAATTCATGAGACATTGAAAAGTTGTAGGAGCATTTGTGAGGCCAAAGGGCATTACTTTGAATTGAAAGTGGCCATGGTGAGTCTTAAAAGCTGTTTTCTCTTCATCTCCAGGCACCATTCGGATTTGATGATATCCATTCCTTAAATCCAATTTTGAAAAGTATTTAGTTCCAACTAACTCATCCAATAATTTGTCCACAATGGGCAAGGAAAATTTGTTTTTAATGGTTAGAGCATTTAACCTCCTATAATCCACGCAAAACCTCCAACTATCATCCTTCTTTTTGACCAATAAAACCGGAGAGGCAAAAGGACTAATGCTAGGACTTACAATGCCTTTTTCAATCATCTTAGCCACTTGTCTTTCTATCTCATCCTTCTGGAGAGGAGAGTACCTGTAAGGTCTTGAGTTGACTGGAATGGCACCGGGCACCAATGAGATAGCATGATCATAACTACGATGTGGTGGTAGCTCCTGTGGCTCTTGGAACACTTGGTCAAATTGATTTAACACATCTTGAACTTCTGCAGAATGGCTGTCCTCTGTGGAGTCAGTGATTGATTCTAACACTACTGCAGCCCACAGGTCATTCCTCTTATGCCATTTGAGTACTTGATCAATCGATGCTTCATGGAGCACCATGTCACTGTCCTCTCGTACTCCTTGTAATCGGGTTAGCTGACCTTTATAGTCAAACTCAACCCATTTCTGAAGCCAATCACAGTTCATCGGGCTATGTTTTTTCTAGCCAATCCATTCCCAAAACTGCATCATACCCTCCCAAGCTTAACACCTTCATATCATGTTGGAAGGTAAGCCCTTGAATCCACCATGAGAATCCCTTAAGTTCTGTATTGCATCTCAACATGTCCCCATTAGCTATTCTCACTGACATTGGTGGTACTTGTGTCAGTTCAATCTTCAGTTTGTCAATCCTATCAATGTTGATGAAAGTGTGTGAGCTGCCCGAGTCTAACAGCATCAACATCACATGCCTTCCTACCAGTGCTCTCAATCGAATAGTCTTTGTATGTGTAGTTCCTGCTAGAGCATTAACCGATAAGCATATCTCCTCCTCACTCTGTGAATCCTCCATAGAAGTAACCATATCCAGAACTCCTTCAGACAAATAAGTTGGGCCTGCTTCCAACTCAAGAGCTTTGAGTTGAGCTTGTTGGACACAGTGATGATCAGGTGAATATTTTTCGCCACAATGGAAACACAATCCATTGGCTCTTCTATAAGCCTTCAATTGCTATGCCTTCCATACATCATTCGGAGTGAATTTCCCTCGATTATCCCCTTTTTGAGTCACCCAAACTGTTTATATTGTCTGCCAGTGTCTTCCTTATAGCCTATTTTCTTATGTCTGCCAATAACTCCCTCTTGGACACTGGCATAATGTGCAACTTTACCCACAGAGTCGGGCATTTGAGTTTCTACCCCAGCTCGAAGTTCTTCCTTCAAACCGAGCACAAATTGTGTTATCAGCATCATTCCACCCACATGATTATCATAGAGTCTAATGTGATACACAAGGCGATCAAACATTCGCTTGTATCCATCCACCGTTCCGGTTTGCTTTAACTACAGGAGCTCCCTTAGTTTCTCACTTTGAGTGTTGGTGTCAAATTCAGACAGTATCGCTTGTTGAAATTGTTCCCAATCATGCCAAGGATTCACTGATTTGTAGGCCTGGTACCAATGAGCTGCACTCTCCAAAAGATACATGGTTGCGGATGCTACCTGAAAGCCATCTGGGATTTGATACATCAAGAAAAACGTTTGGCACTTATCAATCCAGATTCTAGCATCGGTGCCATCGAACTTAGGGAAATCCATTTTTGGAACCCAATTTCTTCTTCCTCCGGTCTCACCCGCCCGATTTGCTTCACTCACAGCCAACTCTATGGGTGTGGGAGGAGGATAAAAGATCTGAGGTTATGTCTGAGTGGGTGGTATCACCTGTACCGTGTTTGGTTTTGCTCCCATGATTCCAGGTCCATCTCTAGTCGGAATCAAGAGTGGTGAAGGTACCGGTCCCTTCATTGTTTTTGCAACATGCACTTGTTCTTGTTGAATATTTGCGATGGAATCCAGAGACAAATTCACCTTCATCTGAACTTGATCCAACCGCTCTCCTTGTTGCTCAATTCTTCGGTCTACCGCCGCCAACTGCTCCCCAGTTGCTCTCTTCACCTTATCCACTAGTTCTGTTTTCATCTGAGACAACATCTCTTTCAACCTCTTCTCCATCGCCTCCATTGCCTCAACCACTTGCACCACCTGGATGCCACGCTTCGCCGGTGCCGTGGTGATTCCTCCTCCAAGCCAATCAAACCGAGAGCAGGTTTTACACTGATCAAGCCCAAGGGGCGGTCGGTCCCCTCCTCCCAAAATTTTTACAGATCAAAGCCGTGAGAATTCCTAAGAATCGACGCAGGTTCGACGAAGCTCTGATACCATAATGTTATGTCCCAGGTGCAGGATGCGATCGCCAAGAGAATCAAAGGTTTAGGGGAAGACAGATGCGCAGGAGATGGCAGTTCGAAGGAAGGAGCAGAATAACAGAAAGGGGAAAGTGCAAAGAAGAGAAAGGAGAATACTATTCCTTTTCAAAGAACAATCATTACACACACGATTGCTCGCCTTTATAAAGGCACAATCCTCTCTGCTCTCACCTCTAGTTGGGACCCACTCCTCAATACGTACATTAATTAACTTATACTTAACACAAGCTATTCTATCTTGTCTTCCTCCTCGGTTACATCGAGCGCCCTTTGTCTTGCCGCTTCTTTACTCTTCATCAATTCTGGACATGTCTACCACCTGGTTGGTGACACAAACACAGACAAAAAACGCAAACTGAAACGACAAGTTAGGGTTATGCCATCTCATGCGTGTATCTGTCTACTTACAGACAAGGCGTCCGACGAGGTAGAACCGTGCCATTCTATATCTGAAATGGAACCTGGTGAGGATAATGTTCACGAATCCAGCTAGGATAATGTTCGGATGCATAGTGGAGGAGATTTTTGGTTCGGGTATGGCCATTTCCCGTCGCTAGCCAGGACGCATTGTTCCATGTCATTTTTGTAGTCTTGTTAGTGATACGACTTATAATCTTATTACTGATATGATGGTGAATGTCAGCAGGTAGAGTAACTGAATAAGTCATCTAGAGAAGCATTTCGTTGCTCTCCGAGTGCTCCGATAATAGATCGCAACAGGAAGCGTAACAAAATGTAGGGCCAGGTTCAGAAAGGTAGCCTACTTCTACTTTAGCCACAACAAATTTAGTTCCTGCAAGAATTTGGGGGAGGGGGGGGGGTAAAGCCATGCGGTTGTGCGCACGGCCCATACCATTGGGCCATAATACAACTATACAAGCCTGATCTGGCCTTTTTTAAGGACATGTAGCCCCTCCCAGGGTAAACCGACTACACTTGGCCCATCCCCACCACATTGCGAGAAATATCAAATATTGACGAGAAATCACGGAGGCACGGAACCACTTTTGAAAGAACCCAAACAGACACATGACAGATGGCACACATCTCTTTCCCAAACAAAAAAAATGGTCCAAGAAGGCCAGAATTGCGTAGCCTCAAGTCACATGGCTCCAAATGCAGTCCTAAACTGTGACGAAAGTGGTCAAACTATGCTCGTTTATCAGTCTATGTTACTGTATGTGGTACATTGTTGACGACTTGGTTTGCAGCTTTTGGGAGCGTTCAGCAAACAGTAGAATTGAAGAACAGCTCCTTTTGGGTTTAGTAGATGGAAACATTTAGACGGACACGAATGACCCCACCGAACATCTAAACGGACATGAACGACCGCCGCTGGATCTGTGCCTGTTGGATATTTTTGTTGGCCATTTTGGTAATTTCTTAGTTAGAGAAAAGAAGAAAATGGAAAAAGGAAAAAAAAGGTGGCAGGTCCACCTGTCGGTGGGAGAGGGAGTTGATAAGGCCTGAGACTTAGCTCTAGCCCTATCCGACCTTACGCACAATGGAGTTTTCCCCCTCCTTTTTGCTGGTGCTTGTGCGGTTGCAGCGGCGGCGGGAGACTCGGGTGGTGGTGGCGTGTGTAGGCGCCAGCCATTCATAGCAGCCATACGGCCCCTCCGGCTTCCTCCTCTGTAAAAGCGGCAACTCTTCTTTCCTTTTCTTCCTAGACAACAGTGAGATTTCCTGATTTTAATGCTTCTTCTTCCATTCCGATTTGTAATCATTTTTGGATCCTTGGAGCTCCCACACCGTTGTGCTTGTCTCGGTGGCCGGAACCATCCTCCTTGCGCATTCGGTTGGCTCCCTCTTGCGCCCCTTCTCCTCTGTTGGGTGTTTCTGTGAGGGTTCTTGGTTCGCGCCGGTGGAAGGTTATTTCGGTGTGTTCTCTGGCTTGATTTGGAGGAGGAAGAAGGCTTCGGTTCCTTTGGTTTCTTGGTGCTCTAGGGTGCACTCGGCCAGTGCATCTTCAGTGGTCTTGTGCGGTATCTTTGTACCTCAACTTCGTGATTTTGGTGTGTCCCGAAATTGCAGATTGACATTGTATCTTCGACGACCTCATCCGTTCTTCGTGGCACAACAGGGCGATTTATTTTCTGTGTTAGTGCCTTTTGGGGTGCCTTGTCCGGATTTCTTCTTGGTGGCTTTGAGTGCCATCGGCCTTGTGAGTATCACAGTGTTCCATTTTCATCATCTCTTTGCATTTGTGTCGTTGCAGTAGGAGTCTCATATTGTGATTAATTGATTTGATTCTTCTATTCGAAGATATTACAAAGCGATGTTGTGGGCATGGGTTTAATAGCTCGATGATGATTATTGTCATGTTATGAAATTGAATTAGTAACTAGAATCAGACTTGAGCCAAATTGGATTGCTTACTGTTGTCAGTTTCATCTAGCAGTCCTGATACTTTCTGTTTTTTCGATTGTTTCTAAATAGAACTTGGTCATTTGTGTTATGTGATATTGCTGATCCTCTGTTATCAGATTGGATTAATTGCTGAAATTAGGGACTTCTGTGCACTGTCAGATGATCAACACTTTGTTTGCCAAAAATCAAATATGCTGATATAGTGATTCCTTTGCACTGTTAATCACATACTTCTCTGTTGACTGAAAGTTTATTTTGTTGTTAATGAGATAATACTTGACATATTAGTAAAACATTAATTTAAGCTCAAAGTCTGATATAGTGTTATCATATTTAATTATTGAAGAATATTGTCATAAGTAGCGAGAAGAACAAGATTAAATCTTGTGCAACTCTACATCTGAGAGCAATAAACAAACTATTAAATCTGAGCATGATGCTGATTTTAATTGTCCATATGTTCTATGTTTTGAATATATTATCATGTTTAAATGATATAGAGGATTTACATGTTTATATGTTAATTTTGTCATTTAAATGCTGTTGAAAATATACTTTAAATATGATTTATGCTGCTGGAATTAATTATGAACATTTGCTAAAACTGCCATTTTCACAACAATCCAGAAAACCAATAATTCAATAAATGGCGTCCTCATCTGATGTCATTAAGCCAGAAGTGTTTGACGGTACCAACTTTAAACGTTGGTAGGCTAAAACTAAGTTATGGCTGACTGACCTCAGACTTTTCTGGGTCATTTCAAATCCTCCAATGTTCCTATTGGAAACCACTGAAATGATGCAGTGGGAGAGGATGCGAACAATTCAGTCTTAGCTCGTTTGTTAGCCATCCTATCCAACAGGCTGTTCGACGTATATGTTAACTTCAAAGATGCTAAGCAACTCTGAGATGAACTTGATGAGAAATATTCCGAAGGGGATAATAGGAACGAGTCATTCATAACTGCTACCTACTTGAACTTTACGATGGTTGAAGGGCGGTCGGTGATGGAGCAGCTCCATGAGCTACAACTCCATGTACGTGACTTAAGTTAGTACGACTACATCTTACCTAAAAAGTTTCAAGTAAATATCATCTTAGTTAAGTTACCACCCTCATGGTGTGATTTTGTGACCGCTCGTAGACATCAATGAGCTATCAGCTGCTATTAATGTCGAAGAGCGTGCAAGAGCTGGTGACGGTACAGAAAAGACTCAAGTTCAGGCTCATCAGGTGGAGGTCAAGAGTGCTGGAGGCTTTGGGAAATAGATGGTCAAGAATCATTCCAAAACAAGCCCCAAGGAAAGAAAATAAAGAAGAAGGAGGACATTATCTGCTTTGTGTGTGGAGTGGTTGGTCACAAAGCCAATAATTATTGTAATCGTAAAGGCAAGGGTTCTTCTCCTGGTCAGCATAAAGGCCGTAAGGCCGAAGTGAATGTCGCACTGGCTAGTTCCAGTTCTGAAGGGTATGTACCTCAGGCCTTTATGGCAAATTCATCCATTGATTGGTGGATTGATACATGCGCTACTAGACATATATGTGCTGATCAATCGTGTTTCTCTTCATTTTAGGGTGAAGGTGGTGGATCCATCCTGATAGGTAACGGAGCTGCTGCTACAGTATGTGGGATTGGATAGGTTTAGTTGAAGCTTACTTCATGCAAAACACTCATTTTAAAAGATATGTTGTACGTGACTGCCATGACTCGCAATCTGATGAGTGGGTCTATGCTATGTAGGCAAGGAATAAAGCTTTTATTTGAGTCCAATAAGATCGTGTTGACAAAATTTGGTAATTTTGTGGGCAAAGGCTATGTTAGCGGAGGTATGGTCCGCTTATCCATTCTTGATTTCAATAATGTAAATATTTTTTAATGTTTCCAATTGCAATAAAATTCATGATGTTTGGCATTCTTGTTTATGTCATGTTAACTTTGAAGCCATTGTGCGGTTAAGCAAAATGAGTTTAATTCCAAGCTATAATTACGAGAAGGGTTCTAAGTGTGAAGTGTGTGTGTAAGCTAAGCAACACTGAAAACCTTTTCATAGCGGTGAAGGGCGAATCACCTCTCCACTTGAGCGAATCCATTCTGATCTTTGTGAGATGAATGGAATATTAACTAAAGGTGGCAAACGATACTTTTTAACTCTCATAGATCACGCGACTAAGTATTGCTATATTTACTTACTTAAGTCGAAAGACGAAGTACTATAATACTTTAAAATCTTTAAAGCCGAAGTGGAAAATCAACTAGAAAAGAAAATCAAACGGTTAAGATCGGACCGAAACGATGAATATGTCTCAAATGAATTCTCTCAATTCTGTGAAGAAAGTGGAATAATTCATGAAATTACTCCATCATATTCATCCCAATCGAATGGAATAGCCGAAAGGAAGAGCCAAACTCTTTGTGACTTGGTTAATGCCACGCTACAAAGTTCAGGTATATCATAATGCCACGCTACAAAGTTCAGGTATATCGGACTATTGGTGGAGTGAAGCAGTTCTCACAGCAAATTATGTCCTCAATAAGGTTCCGCCTCGCAATCAGAAAGAAACATCTTACGAAGAATGGAAGGGGAGAAAACCTAACTTATCATTTCTTTGAGCATGGGCATGCCTTGCAAAAGTGCATGTGTTGTTACCGAAGAAAAGAATGGAAGACTGTTGTGTGAGAGCCGTCGGGCGATTTAACTTGTAATGCTTAACCCTCCAATTGGTTCTAGCATCACAAATTAAATTTTCTCACTCTCGGTGTATTACGTACCTCCCAGGAGCGGTACACATACACCCTCACAAACATCAATATCAATCCATACACAAGTTATTACAACGCCGAAAACTAACAAGTTTACAGCAAGATAACCTATCAAGTACGTAGCAGAAAATAGTGAATAAGCTGAAATAAAAACATGGATTAACCATAAATGAAGTCTCAATGGCTTGCCATAACCCACAGGGCAACTGAATAGGGTTAAAACCTTAGCAAATCGACGTTTCCTGCGCATCTTTCCTTACCCTAATTGATCTCAATACCTGCTGTCCAGATTAATAAATAAAAGCAAACAGTGAGTACACGAATGTACTCTGCAAGACTTTACCAAGCCTATACATAGCTACATGCAAGCTCTACTCAAAGGAGAAGGCTATAGGGTTAATTTTCAGCACAAAGAAATATTTCATTTGAAATACAAGTAGTAGATTAAAATAACAAGTGAGCAAACATTTTTGATACTTCAAATAACAGCGAGTAATAATTTTAGACATAAATAGAACATCTACATGTGGTTGCCCTGGCAGCACACAAACATAGCATGAGAAACCATTATCAATACTACCCATCAAGTTTTAAGTTTAAATTCCAAAATGTTGAGTCTAACTCTCGCACGACCTAACCAAGCGTGTCCATAACCAAGGACTTGGATATTCGAATAGATTAAACCCTACAGGGGCGTACAACTTTACCCACATGTCAAACTGCTCTTTTTCCAGGCCATGAAGCACACTTTTGTAGGTATGCTGGCAGAGTTAAGTCCTACGAGACGTTTTCCAATGAAATGTATTAACTAGGAGCTGCCCTATGGGTGAAACCCTCCATGAACCACCCTTGTGTGTGTAGACGGGGCTCCCACAGAGGACCCATACGTTGTGTTAGAGTCACCAGCCCAACCGCAGCAACTGCCGATGCTCCTCAGGTAAGGGAACATAAAAGAACCCAGCCCGCACATTTCCATTAACAACAGAACATTTTTCTCCCTAACATCTACAGCCGGTGGCTTAGAGTTAACACATAACAAAGTACTAATTCAAGAGGGGTCCCATATGTCCCTCATGTGGCTGCACGCAATGATACTTGGACCAGTGACGCAAGATGTTCGGTCCTTGTTGACTCGGGCACCAACCACACATCCAATAGCACACCAACAAACCAATGTGTCCAAGTCCAAATCATTTTGTTTTTATTTTTAGTTTTTCCAAATATGATAGCACATGGTGCTGAATATAGCATAATAAAAATTATTTATGTGATCAAGGTCACCGACAAGTTGACAACCACCTAAAGTATCGGAAACTAAGTATTGCTAAGCATGACATCGAATAAACATAAATAGACCATATATCATGTACCGAGCACTAATCATCAGCGAGAATATTAACTTAGGCTAGTGGGCAGGGGATGAACAATTTCAGGGAATTCATGCAATAGGATTAACTACCTCTAATCGCAAACATAACTTGACAAATAAAGCATGCATGCATACATACAGTTGCAAAACAAGGTAATAATTTTTGAATGTAATAGGGTCAACATGCATAAAAGGATGGGTGCTTGCCTTTGCTTGCTGGAACTTTGGACATTCACATGATAAACTTTGTTAACACTCTTGAATCATCGTTATCTAACAATAAGAACCGACAAAATGAGAAGACCGAATAAACACCAAAATTCGAAAAGTCTCCAAAAATTATGAAATTAATACAGAAGGTAGAGAATTATTTTAGATGCATTTAGGTGAATTTTTTTTAGTTCAATTGGAGTTCATATGAATTTTCTATGAATTTTTGAAGCTAATTCGATTTCTAGTATAAAAAGAATTCTTTTCTGGAATTAGTTCTAATCCTGAAATTTTCTGTGATGGGAATATGTTTTAAACCTATTCCAAGTTAAAGTTCATTTAAAATGAAACAAACAAAAATGGTTTCATTCAATTTGGAGTTGATTTGAATTGGTTATGAACTTTTGAAATCGAAGCTATGGCATAAGGTCTACTGCTGTTATTAACCAATAATTCAATTCTTGACTTATGATTAGTTTTACTCTTTTAGATTAGATGTTAATGGTTAATACTCAGATTTTCTAATCCATAAGTTTTGGCAGAAGACAAGGCTTTAACCCACTGTTAACTCAGTATTGCAATCTTGCCTCCTAAATAACTTTACTCGTTTAGATTGAAATACTATTGGCTAGTCACTAGGAGGTTTACTTACTGATCTTAGCATTTAACAAGGTTTTAGCCCCCTGTTCTTCTCCCAATTAGCCTTCTAAATTCTGAACAAGCAAATTCAGAAGAAAAAGCTTATTTCAACATCTTACTAACTACTATGACAACTATTCACTTATAATTGAAAAGATAGTAGTTTACTGAATTTTTAACTTGGCTAAGTTTGTGTGGATCTTTACCACTACTGAGATCATGAACTTCTAATCTCTCTTTTCTATTCAGTTGGCTGTGAGAGGCTACCAAGAAATGTCAAACCTATTTAAGTACTGGACTTCGCTAACCTCATGTGTTATGAAATTCTAAAATCTTCGTTAGCTATTCATCCTGTTTATAGTTCTCCCCAAAGCCATTAATTTTCTGCACACACAAAGAACCCACTGGTTGTTATGGAGGGACATACTAATGCTTGTTTACTAGATTGATGTGCCTTTGTTAGTTTTAAGGTCCAAGTCTTAATTGGACAAAAACCTTCTAAGTACAAGAATTTAGTAAAGCTTGATATCAGTCCACTGACAATTGCAGATTTCATCCTAAGCCTTTCTGTCCATTCATCTTATTAGGGAAAATTTGCCAAGAAAGAGAGTTGGATAACTAAATCTTCTTACTAATTCACAGACTTATTTGTTAGGCAAACTTTAAGTGATCTAATAGTTAAACACAACACCTAGCATCAATCTTCCCTCTTCTACTCAACTCTACATCATACTAAGTTTGTTGCTCTCTGTTAGTTTTCTGGAAATTTCACATCCAAAATGGTTTTTTTTAGGTTGGATTGCTACTGGTAAATTAATGTCCAATTGACTAATTGAATTAAGACAAGCTTTAATATTGCCTTAACAGAGTCATAAGCCCAAAGACAAATATGATTATTTTAGATCACTGTTCCTATAACCTACAACAGCACAAGTTGACTAAACTAAAGTGCTACCTCATTCAGACTTCCACTATCAGATTAGCTACTTCCAATGTGTGACCTAGTTGACATTCATAATATTAGTTAGCAGCAAAGGGGGGGGGGGTTAGCAAATGGGTTTACTGACCTATCATGATTTCCTTTCAATTCTTTCTCTTTTCTGTTCTCTAGTTCAACCAAAAGACTACTGCTTTGACAACTAAATGTCAATCATTCATTTAATTATCCAAATGCCAAATATGGTTAAGTGATTTCCATCAATCATTCTAAAGATTTATCTGTAAAAGAATTAGTGCTCCTACAAGATAGATGGTGAAAGTCTCAATTACAAAGAACAGAAAGTCAAAACAGGGACAGCTCGGTCGGCTTAGTTCATGGCTCATCACTGGTGATTGGGTGGACGACGGCGACCGTGGATGAAAAAAATGGAACCGGGGTGGAAGAGTGGTCCAAGGGGTGGTGGCGGCGCTGCCGGTGGTGGACTGAGTCGACATGGCGAAGACACGGGGCGGCCGGCCATGGGGGTGTTAAGGCGCGGTGGCACCGGGAAGGGAGAGGGGACACAAGGAGGTGCGACGAGCATCGTAGGGGGAAGGGGAACTCATCCATGCAATCGGTCGGGGACGAGGAGGCCAGAGGCGAGTGGGCGGCGGGAGCCGGCGGCGGCACGGGTGCTCCACCGTGGAGGGGTCCTTGGACAAGAATAGATTACAAATGAGTACTAGGGAGGGGGTTAAGGGGAACTAGAGGATGCTCACGGAGTGGAGAATCAGAGGGAGGTTTGCCGGAGGGGGCGCGGCGGTGGGAACGGCGGTTGCGGCTGAAGTTGAAGAAGAAGGCCATAACACGGCGCTTCGGTGATGTTATCCACAAATTGACTGGGTTTTTTTTTATGGTGGAGTGATGGGGCACTGTGTGACGTGGCTGATGGGGAGAGGGGTCGTCAGACGGCCAGAACGACGGGCGCGGAGCTTGGCGGCCGAGTGGGCGGCTTGTCTTGAGCTCCTTGTGCTACACCGTGGCTTTTGTGGAGAAGGGGAATGGGAAGGAGAGTGGCGGTAGGGAGTAGGGGGAGCTGCGGGCTGGCCTTCTTATGGCGATGGGGCGGAGCACACAAGGTGGTGGCGGTATGGGCAACAGGGCGGTGTGGCGCGGTGCGACGCTGCGTCACAAGATGCAACGGCCGTGTGGAGAGGACGTCCTGCGAGTGGGGCCCATAGGTCAGAGAGAGAGAGAGAGGAGGGAAAGCAGCTCCATGGTGTGCGCCTTCAAGTGGGAAAAGCGGAAAGAAAGAGGGGGAAAGGCAGCTTCAGGGATGGTGGGTCAGGTGCGGTCGAGGTTTGGCTCGGGTCCGGTCGGACCGAGTCAAACTAACTCATTGATTGGGTTTTGAAACTAGCTAAGACTTAAGGGAGTTTTTAGATATAGATTCCTAGCTCCAAAATTCAAGAAAATTTTAGGGCAAGCAGAGGACCTAATGAATATTATAGTGTAAAATTTCTAGGGTTTTTCATGTATTATATTTTTCTCTAGAATTATTTTAAGTTCCTCTTTTTGATGTTTGACTTTCAAATCTCTACTTTGACTGATTGTTTTAAAATAGTAAATAATTTCTACAAATTGTGAAATTTTTAGGGTGAGTCTCTAATATGTTCCAGAACCTAGGAAAAATATTTCTAGGCACTGTTCACTTGAGTTGTTTGTATTTTAAATTCAAATTCAAAATTTGACATGCAGATTAAATAGGAACCAAACAACCTCCAAGAATTCCAGAAAAATCCAAACAAGCATAACAGAGCATATCAAATCCAACTAAAATATTCCTAGCTTTGAGTGCTACTATATTTTCAAAAATGAAAATCTGTTTGTATTTCTAAGTTAGACAAAGTATGTTTGTAAATTAGAATTTGAGAATTCTTTTAAAAGTACCTCAAGCATTCTAGGAGTATATGAGGTTTTACTATTGATAATTTGAATCCCAAAATAAATATTCGCATGTTTGAACCCTTTTTAATTTTACCCTAAGTTCAATTTGAGCTTTTGAAATGGAGAAGGAGTATTGGATCACTAGGTTTCAAATCTTGCCTTCAAAATCAACGGATTTTCTACATAGGGTTTTATACCCTACTTTGAACTAAGTTTTCAAATTCTTGACAAACTTTTATTTTGTTTTATAAATTTTATTTCTAGGTTTTGGAAAACCAGGTTGTAACCTATTTGCTTTGAAACAAAAAGATTTAAAAAGGTCCAAAATTTCACAAATGCACAATAGATGCTTAGCTAATCCAACTTAGGGATTTTGAGCTGTTACATGTTGATTGTGTCTTTCTAGGGTATGCTAAAAATAGTAGGGCTTATAGATTTCTAGTGGTCAACTCCGAGGTGAGTAACATCGCTACAAATGTAATGACGGAATCTCGTGATGCGACGTTCTTTGAACATGTGTTTCCTATGAGATCAAATGAAGTCATTGACCATAATAGTCCAGATGAACACTCTATTCTTCCTAGTGTGGATAACATCGCTTTAGAATTGAAGTTGAGGAGGAGTAAGAGGCAAATGACTTAAAAGTCTCTTGGTGATGACTATGTTACCTATGTCGTGGATGATGAACCATGAACCCTTTCAGAGGCAAACACATCCCCGGATGTGGATATATTACTAGAATGAGGCAGTCCGTAGCGAGATGGATTCCATCATAGCTAACGGAGCGTGGGAGGTTACGGACCACCCATCTGGATACAAGCCTGTGGGCTGCAAATAGATATTTAAAAGAAAACGTAGACCTGATGGTAATATAGAAAAGCACAAGGTCCGTTTAGTGGCTAAGGGTTTCACGTAAAAAGAAGGTGAAGACTATTTGGATACATTCTCTCATGTAGCTCGTTTACCCACAATTCGGGTGCTTTTAGCACTAGCTGCCGCATACAAACTCCAACTACATCAAATGGATGTAAAGACTGCTTTCCTAAGTGGAGAGTTGGATGATGAGATTTATATGCAACAACCCGATGGTTTTGTGGTTGAAGGGTAAGAAAGGAAAGTATGTCGATTGATTAAATCCTTGTATGGACTAAAGCAAGCTCCTAAGCAATGTCATGAGAAAATTGATAGTACTATGACCTCGGTCGACTTTTATGTAAACGAAACCAATAAATGTGTCTACTATCGGTTTAATGGGGGCGAAGGTGTCATTCTGTGTCTTTATGTGGATGACATATTGCTTTTTAGGACCAACATGAATGCAATCAATAAAGCAAAGTCTTTTCTCTCCTAGAATTTTTATATGAAAGATCTGGGTGAAGCTGATGTTATTTTAAACATCAAGATGATAAAGGGTGAAAATGAGATTATTCTTTCACAATCTCATTATGTGGACTGGGTCCTAACCAAATTTGGATTCATGGACTGTAAGTCAATAGCCACACCCTATGATCCAAATATTAAGCTACATAAAAATACTGGACATGGAAAATACCAGCTTAAATATTCTCAAATAATTGGATCCTTAATGTATCTAACTAGTGCGACAAGACCTGATATCTCATATGCTGTAAGCAGATTGAGTTGTTATACGTCCAATCTAGGAGATGATCATTGGATAGCACTAGAGAGGGTACTTAGGTACCTAAAGGGAATCTCAAACTTGGGAATATATTATTATGGCCATCCGACAGTCTTGGAAGGATTCAGTGATTCGAACTGGATTAGTGACTCAGATGACGTGAAGGCTACGAGTGGCTATGCCTTCACTCCAGCAGGTGGGGCTGTTTCGTAGAAGTCTTCTAAACAGACTATCCTTAAATGATCCACCATGAAGGCTGAGCTAGTAGCACTTGACTCAACAACTGTTGAGGCAGAATGTATTAGAGAACTCCTTTCTGACCTACCTGTGCTGGAAAAGCCAATTCCAGCTGTTTTAACCTACTGCGACAACCAAACCGTTCTGGTTAAGGTGAAGAGTAGGAAGGACAATATGAAGTCCTCAAAACATATAAAGAGGCGACATAAGTTGGTAAGGCATGCCAGAGAGATGGGTGTAATTTCTGTAGAATACATCTAGTCTGAAAGGAATTTGGCAGATCCTTTCACTAAAGGATTGGAACGAAAGACCATCTTTGCAGCGTCAAAGGGAATGGGGCTCATACCTGTGCAAAGGCTCACATTGGTGGTAACTTATCCTAGTTAGGGATGGAAATGGATCGAATACGAATCGAATAATCTTGAATACGAATACAAATTCATATTTTTAAAATGAATACGAATTCGAACATTCTCAAATACGAATACGAATTGAATGTCGTAATGAATACGAATTCGAATCGAATATGTACTCAATTCGGTCGAATGCGAATATTCTACAACTTTTGTGACAAATCTTGGTAGAACAAATTTATGTAACATGACTACACGTCTACAGTCTACACGGGTCGTAGCAACACACAACAGCCACATATTCGGCATCAAATCAAGACCTTGTCGAAACATAAACGCTCTGGGAAAAATTCGGATAGTATTTGTATTCATATCTGGGAAAAAACGGATAGTATTCGTATTCGTATCCGGGAAAAAACAGATAGTATTCATATTTGTATCCGGGGAAAAACGGATAGTATTCGTATTCGTTTTTTTCGGATAGTATTTGTTTTTTCGGATACTACCTGGTTTTTTTTTCCCGGATACGAATACGAATACTATCCATTTTTTTCGGATACGAATAACACCGAAGACGGATACAAATAACACCGAATACGGATATGAATACTATTCGAATGCGGATTTTACTTACCACATTTGCGTTTTCTCGGATACGAATATCGGATAAAACAGATTATCCTTTACCATTTCCCATCCCTAATCCTAGTAGATCGGAGATCCCATGAACCAGGCTCTAGGACAACAAACTGTGTAGAATTATAGAGCACATCTAAAGAGTCCCATTAGCTGTAGTGCTCTTTCTGTATGGGAGGTTGAGCAATAGCTCTTAATGAATTCGATACTTATATGGCATCGGGAATCGTCCTACAGGATTCCATGAAGAATTCACCTACTTGAGTATGATCATGAGGTCACGATCAAAGAAAGATAAGGGTATACTTTCATAAATACTGATGAGCTAGAACGGGGGCTTGACCGTAATGTCCCAACCTGAGAAGAAAAAGGGCAAGCCGCCCAGTACATAATGTAAGTTGGGCGAAAATTCTCATACCAATTCATTAGATCAAGGCGAAGTCCTCTTTTGTCTGTGCAGAGTCGTAGTCCTTGTTGCTATGCTTTGGGTTCAAACCCGCATGGTACCCATCATCAAACAACTATATATTAAACAAGACTTTGAGAATCTTTTATCAAATTGATAAATTGGTGGGGACCTGTTAGATATTTTTAGAGCCATTTTGGCAATTTATCAATTAGAGAAAAGAAGAAAATAGAAAAAGAAAAATAAAAGGTGCCAGGGCCCACCTATCAGTGGGAGAGGGAGTCGATAAGGCTAGAGACTCAGCTCCAGCCCTATCCGGCCTTGTGCACGATGGAGTTTTTCCCCTCCTTTTCACTGGTGCTTGTGCGGTTGTAGTGGCAGTGGGAGACTCGGGCGGTGGTGGTGCTGGAGGCACGTGCAGCCCAGCACCTTGGGCGTCGACCGTTCGTAGCAGCAGTGCGGCCCCTCCAGCTTCCTCCTCTGTAAAAGCGGCAACTCTTCTTCCCTTTTCTTCCCGGAACAACAGTGAGATTTCCCGATTTTGGTGTTTCTTCTTCCATTCCGATTTGTGTTCGGTTTTGGATCCTTGGAGCTCCCGCGTCGCTGTGCTTGTCTCGGTGCTGTCGGTGGTGAGGCCAGAACCATCTTCCTTGTGCATTTGGTCAGCTCCCTCTTGCTCCCCTTCTCCTCTGTTGGGTGTTTCTACGAGGGTTCTTGGTTTGCGCCGGTGGAAGGTTATTTTGGTGTGCTCTCTGGCTTGATCTGGAGGAGGAAGAAGGCCTCGGTTCCTTCAATTTCTTGGTGCTCTAGGGTGCACCCAACCAGTGCATCTTTAGTGGTCTTGTGCAACATCTCTGTACCTTGACTTCGTGATTTTGGTGTGTCCCGAATTGCGGATTGACATTGTATCTCTGATGACCTCGTTCGTTCTTCGTGGCACATCGGGGCAATTGGTTTTCTAAGTCAGCGCCTTTTGGCATGCCTTGTCCGAATTTCTTCTCGGTGGCTTTGAGTGCCATCGGCCTTGTTAGTATACAATGTTCCATTTTGATTATCTCTTTGCATTTGTGCTTTTGCAGTAGGAGTCTCATATTGTGATTAATTGATTTGATTCTTCTACTGGAAGATATTGCAAAGTGATTTTGCAGACTTAGGTTTAATAGCTCGATGATGATTATTGTCATGTTATGAAATTGAATTGGTAACTAGAATCAGACTTGAGCCAAATTGGATTGCTTACTGTTGTCAGTTTCATCTAGCAGTCTTGATACTTTCTATTTTTTCGGCTGTTTCTAAATAGAACTTGGTCATTTGTATTATGTGATATTGCTGATCCTCTATTATTAGATTGGCTTAATTGCTAAAATTAGTGACTTCTGCGCGCTGTCGGATGATCAACACTTTGTTTGCCGAAAATCCAATGTGCTGATATAGTGATTCCTTTGCACTGTTAATCACATACTTCTCTGTTGATTGAAAGTATATTTTGTTGTTTATGAGATAATACTTGACATGTTAGTAAAGCATTAATTTGAGCTCAAAGTATGATCTAGTGTTATCTTATTTAATTATTGAAGAATATTGACATAAGTAGCGAGAAGGACAACATTAAATCTTGTGCAACTCTACATGTGAGAGCAATAAACAAACTATTACATCTGAGCATTATGCTGATTTTAATTGTCCACATGTTCTATGTTTTGAGTATACTATCCTGTTTGAATGACATGGAGGATTTTGATGTTTATATATTAATTTTGTCGTTTAAATGCTGCTGGAAATATGCTTTATATATGATTAATGCTGCTGGAATTAATTATGAACATTTGCTAAAACTGCCATTTTCACAATAGTGCCATCCATTGAACTCACTCGATCACTTTTAGGCCCAGAATTTACAAGAACACGAGGGGAGATGATAATCTCTGCTGACTCAGTGCTTCTAATTTCCGAAGAACACCAATAGCTCGTCCCCGTGCACTAAACTGTGATATAGCATCGACTTATGCACCGTTTGGCACCAGCAACCGAGCTCTCATACATGATTTTGCCCACAAATAGGAAGGAAGTGGCGGAGCCACGGTAGGTGCATGGGGGTATAGTTGTACTCCCAAATTTTTTGGTAAAATCTCCGGTATATACCCCTTAATACACAAAGTATACACTAATACTCCATTTCTCCTTCAATTGCAACCCAATAAGCCCATTAGCCCAACAAGCACTCAAGCACTAGCACCTGCCAGCCTAGCCCGATAGTCCATAAGTGACATGAGTAGCCTGCAGCCAACCATTCCAGACTTCCCGTTCCCTTCCGGCTTCCCATTCGTTCCTTGCCTAGCAGCCGCCAGGAGCCAGCTCCATCCCCAAATTCCCCTATCCCCATTTCCTTTGCCCTAGCATTGCAGCCGGCCAAGCCAACCCCATCCCCAAATTCCCCATTCCTTTGGTTGACCCTAGCAGCCCTGCAGTAGTGCAGTCAGCCAAGGGCCAACCCCAGCGGCGGAGTGGTCGGGCTAGGTGGCCAGCGTCGTGCGAGGGTGCAGTGACAGCATGCAACCATGTGCCGTGGCAGCGTGGCCGATGACTGTGCGCCCGTTTCTGGGACACCTTTCATCACTCATCAGGTTACAACCTGCGAGATTGGTGGTTAAGCGCTTGTCCTCCTGTGTTTTGGTTCCAAAAATGTCTCGCGTCCTTAATATTTGCTCTTTGCGCGGTTTTTTGAGGTCTAGGTTTTTCGTTATTCTTCTAGGGGAATTCAAGAAATGCTCCAAGTTCTGATTGGTAGCTTAAATCACTATAAGGGTTTAAGGTATTGTCCTTCTTCCCTCTTCACCATTGTTTTAGTTTTCAAATTTGTTTTCTTTCTTGTAGCTATTTTTGTTATGAGATTTTGAGACAAATAGGGAGCTGCATTAATTAACGTTTATTTGTAAATTTAGATTTGTAGAGCACTAAAATATGAAGAAGAATAAAGACCTAGTCTGTTTATGGAGTGCTCAAGCTCAAAAGGCACAAAAGATATCTTCTTCTTCAACATCATGCTGAAATAGAGAAAGCAAGACAAATAGTATTTTGCCTTCAATTCCTCAAACAAACATCGACAATGGGACTGGGACGGTTTCTCAAAGAAATAGTGATAGAGGGATAGGAGTAGGAATTGCAGATGCTATTGCTAGTGAGGAGCCTAAGGAGACAATTTATGATGTTGATCTTCTTCCACATGACCCTGGAAAGAGAATCCCCATCACTTGTTATTCTATAAATGAGCAAGATGTAGTAAGAAGAGGATATATTGCAAAAGGGTTATGTCAACCAAGGACACATGATTTTCCACAAACACAAATTGGAGGTATGCGTCGCTTCCGTGATGTTTGGTTTTACAAGTATGATTGGCTTGAGTATAGTGTGAAAAATGATGGTGCCTATTGCTTTGTTTGTTATCTGTTCAAGGATAAAACTACTTATGCTGGGGGTGATGCTTTTGTGAATGGGGGGTTTAGGCAGTGGAACAAACCTAGTGGGTTTGACAAACATGTTGGTGATATTAGGAGTACTCATAACCAAGCCCAAGAGAAATTTAATTTCTTCATCCAACCAAAAACTGCAATCACAATGTCTTTCAATAATTATAGCACAGAAGAAAAATCTCTATATAAGTCCCGCTTAACTTATTCTCTTAAGTGCTTGCGGTTTCTTTTGCGTCAAGGGTTGCCTTGTCGTGTACATGATGAAAGTGAGACTTCAAACAATAAGGGAATTTTTTTGGAACTCTTGAACTGGCTAGGTGAACTTTTTGGAGATGTTAATAAGCTTATTTTAGCGAATGCTCCACAGAGTTGTCGAATGACTACTCCTTGCATACAAAAAGAAACCATCAACTCTTGTTCTAGAGAAACCAGGAGACTTATCATTGAAGACCCTGGCGATGACTACTTTGGAATACTTGCCGATGAGTCTAGTGATGTGCACCAAAAGGAACAATTGGCTCTTTGCTTGCATTATGTTGACAAAAAGGGATGGTAGCTGAAAGGTTCCTTGGTATTGTTGATGTTCCTAGCACTACTTCTTTGACATTGAAAACTGCAATCGAGTATTTACTTATGGACCATTCATTGTCTTTATCTAAATGCTGTGGTCAAGGATACGACGGGGCTAGTAACATGAAAGGGGACATTAATGATCTAAAAACAAAAATTATGGAAGAGTCTCCTTTGGCTTATTATATTCATTGCTTTGCACATCAATTCTAATTTACTCTTGTTGTTGTTGCCAAGGAAAACGATGATTGTGTTTGGTTCTTTGATCACCTTAGTAACTTGCTTAATGTTGTTGGGATTTCTTGTAAGAAGCGTCACATGCTTAGAGAAGTGCAAGCCCAGCAGATTCTGGAAGCCTTAGAGTTAGGTGAAATTGAAAGTGAACCAGGTTTAAATCAGGAGATGGACTTAGGTAGGCCTAGTGATACTCGATGGGGATCTCACTACAAGACTATTTTTGCATATTATCTCTTTGTATCGAACGCTCAATCGAGTTCTCACAATGATGGGAAAGGACCGCTCTCAATCGGAGTGTCTGAAAGCTCAAAATTGTTTGGTGATAATTGAGTCATTTGACTTCGTTTTCATGACACATTTATTTCTAAGCATATTCGGATACTCTGATGAATTATGTCATGCTTTGCAAAAGAGGGATCAAGATATTGTTAATGCTGCTGAGCTTGTCTACATGACTAAGCTTCAGTTGCAATTGTTGCGGGAGGATGATGGATGGGAAACTTTTCTCAAGGATGCCACTTCTTTTTGTGTTAAGCATCGCATCAAAGTTCCTGACATGGATGGTTTCTGTGTCCGTGGGAGACCAAAGCATTTCTTTGGAAAAGTAAAGAATCTTCATCGCTACCATGTTGAAATGTTTTTAAGTGTCGTTGATATGCAACTTTAGGACCTTAATAGAAGGTTGGTTAAATTTGATACAACTGCTTATTTCCAATTCCAATGCATCTTTGTTTCCTACTAATACATTTGCTTCTTATGATAGGTTTGATGAAGTTAATATAGAGCTACTTCTTTGCATGGCATCTTTGAATCATGTTGATTCATTTGCTTCATATGACAAGGTTAAAATTCTTAAACTTGCTAAGTTTTATCCTAAAGATATCTCAAACACAGATTTGGTGCCACTTTCTTTGCAACTTAATATATTTATTGCTGACATGCGCCACGATATAAGGTTTCGAGAAGCAAAGAATCTCAGTGAGCTCTCTATTAAACTTGTTGAGACAAAGAAGCATGATCGCTATAAACTAGATTATCTGCGGTGACTACTTCAAGTGTAGAGAGGGTATTTTCGGCAATGAACCATGTGAAGAACAAGCTAAGAAATAGCATGGGTGAACAATACTTGAAGGATTGCTTAGTTACATACATTGAGTGTGAGTTTTTTTTCCTACAAGTTAGTGATGATGTTGTCATCAATCGCTTTCAAAGCATGAAGGAACGTTGTATCAAGTTGTAATTTTTGAAAAATATTTTGTGATGTTGGTTGTAGTGCAAACATTGTAATTTATCACATTTGAACTTCCGTACTATGTCATTAGAACTTTTCTATTAGAATGGATATATCTTAAGTTCACACCCCCATTGTCAAAATCCTAGCTCTGCCATTGTAGGAAGGAAAGGTTTTTGAGGTCTTCACTCGGGCCTCCTGAGGCGCTCCTAGGACGGCTCAGGGGGGCGACCCAGGCTTCTCTGCCAAAGACCGTCGCCACCGTACTCCCCTCCTCGCCGCTGCCACCACCGGCGGCGGTAGGGCATGCAACTGTAGCATCTTCGTCACCTCCTTCCTCGCCATCTTCCTCCTAGATCTAGGGCGTCCTACCTGTAGGATCAAGGATGACTGACTAGAGAGGGTGAATAGGAGGTTTCTAAAAATGTTGTGCTCTAGTTAGCAATTTTAACAAATATGTCTTAATCAAAGAATTCTAGCACACGACAAGAGTTATATTCTAAGTTTCTCACTAAGACACCCTTAAGCTATGACAATACTAAAAGCAATTCTAGCTAAGCAATTCTACACAAAAAAGCTAGAAATGTAAATGCAGAAATAGCTAAGACAAGAGAGAAAACCGTAATGAAGGCAATCACTATTTTTCCCGTGGTATCGAAGACTTGCCGGTCTTTACTAGTCCACATTGAGGTAAGTCCAAATGAATTGGACTGGCTCCACAACTTGAGCCTAATAGACCTCAATTCCACTATGGTTGCTCTTCCTCCACTCCGGAGATGGTGAGCACCGAACCAATCACAATCGATGTTGGGCCTCTTCACAATCTTCTTGAAGAGATCACCGCACAAACTTCCTTCAAGCCGTCTAGGTGCCATCAAACACCAAGAGTAACAAATCACATCACTTGCTCAAAAGTAATAAAGTGCCAAAGAGATTAACTAATGATGCATATGCACTTAAATGCTTTCAACTACCTCAAAATGAGAAATATGAACAAATGAGTAGAGGAGAGTGCACCAAATGCTCAAATGTTATAACACCCTGGCTATGCGGAAGCCAAGATACAACCTAATTTACTAATACCAATCAACATTATAAACTTTGTCTCAATAAATCAACATACAATGACAGGTAAGCTTTATCACAAAACAATTATGATAAATTAATTAACATAATTTCAGCAAGGATTTAAGTACTAAATTCTAATATATAACAATTCATTCAAGTGGAACGTTATCAAGAATACATCCGGATATTTTAAATGGTGAAGAATGTGATAATTTCGATTTCTCCATGTGATCTACTCCCTCCCAGGACGTGTCGTCCTTAACGATCACCTAAAAACAAAATTTGCAAAAGTGAGTCCAAGACTCAGCAAGTACGGATGAATGACATAAGAAACATTGAATTGGATACAAATCATTCTCAAATTTTCCCATACATATGAACATACTATGAATATGATGCAAGATGCATATGACTCCACTTCTCCATATACCGGTATAGCCAGTGTAACTCCCGTCGGTGTTCACTCGTGCCTGCATTATCAAAATACGGGGATCCAGGGCCCGTATGAAGAATCTTTCATACGGGAATCTAGTTGCCCATATTGAAAATATGCGGATCACAATACCCACTAACGTGGGTTAAGCATGAATACTTGAAATGAAGGTAATGAAATGAATGCATTCTTCCATACTAGCAATTTGATATCAACAATAACGGAAGCTTGTAAAGAATGGAAGTACTCATACTTCATAGGATTTAACCATGTCATAATCATAAAACCAAATTAAACAAACAAACATCCAAGATAACTAAAACTGTACTTGCCTTCCGCGCTGCGACAAGTTGGAAAGTAAAGTAGGTGAAACCAGTCCCAAGATCACTCCGCCTACAATAAATAATTTACTCAAAACAAGATTGATGAGATGAAACAACGCTATTCACAACGCTCTAATCCGCACTCCCAAAAACCCCTACTTCAAATATTCATTTTACTCAAGTGGAACTACAAACTAGCAGTAACTCAAATCTGGACAGCGACCTTCTAAAATACATATCTCCCATTCTGCTTATCATAAAAATTCATTTTCAGTCTCTCTAGAAAGTTCACGAATTTTTCCACAAAAGTTAAGTTGGCAGGATCTCCTAATTATGCCTTTAACTAATTTTAACAACCAGATGAAATCCACTGTAAGAAACTGACAAACAAACTGGACAGCAGCAATAAAAAAAGCTATAACTTTCATTCGGCTAATCCAAAAATTGTGTTCTTTAACATTATGGAAAGCTAAGATAATTTCCTACAAAAGTCATGTTAGTAGACATTCCTGATTCAGCAATTAACAAATTCTAAACTTTCAGTTACTACGAATACTAAAACTTGACAGGGGTTCTGGACAGCAATATTGCAAATACCATAACTCAAAAACTACACCTCCAAATAATGCGATTTTAGATTCGATGGAAAGCTACTGACAAATCCCACAATTCTTCAGGAGATGATAAACCCTAATTTCATACTTACCAATTTCAAAACTATAGCACCACGAATAGCAGTAAAAACCTGATCTACTGCCCTAAAATAATCGCATGGAAACGAATTAATCACAAACGTCAAAGAACTGAGAAGTCACCCTTGAAGACTCGTTGAAATCCCCATGAGAAACTCCTCTCCCCTTCCTTCTCCCTCTTCCTCTTCTTTTCTCCTTGGCCGGCGGCACCCGAATGGTTCTTCTCCCTCCCTCCTTCTTCTTAGACAGCATCTAGGGAGGAGGCGGGCACTGTAACAGGCGACGACACTGTAGCATGTGGCGGTGGCACTGTAGCATAGGCGTGCTACTGTAGCATCTAGGGTTTTGGCTGCCCCTAATGGGCCAAGGCTATGTGCCTTTGGTCCAAGATTTAATCCTCCTTCAAGAGAAATTTTGAAATCCCTTTTGAAATCCTGATAAAAAGGTTTGAAATTCAATTATAGTTATAAAGATTGAACGGGGTATTACAAATGTATTCAATGAAGTCCAAGGTTCTGAGCTTGGTGCTGGTGAGGGGGTATTTATAGGCCCCAACCACAAATTTGACCGTTAGAAGCAATTCCCAGAAAAATTCAGCAGGTGTGGTACTACCGCCATTGATCGGTCGGTACTACCACACCTACCGTTCAACGATCGACTGTTGTTCATTTAATGTTTCTGAACTAGCCGTTACAGGCTGGTGCGGTACTATCGCACTCACAAGGCCGGGTACTATCGCACGACGATAGTACCGCTCAGCTCAATCAGTACCACCGATTTCCAAGGAAGAAAAACTCCTAAAAACATGATCTCTGGAAATAACGTACCGCCAACTAGAAATCGGTATACCACTCCTCAGATGTGGTCATACCATTTTACTAAAAATCTTTTTTAGAAGCTGTTCTAAATGCAATGCATGACTCTTAGTTGATCAAGATGACACAAAATAAATTCTCAAGCTACTAGCCATGATCCCCCTTTATAGTACGACATCTACCCTATAAATTCGGTCTTTTCACCAAACACCGAGACCGGTAAAAACTATAAAAGGATCTTTAGGCTTCATAATACCTTTGTCTTGAGCCATATCGATCTTTTATGATCTTTATATTGCCCTTTCCACATCATCATTCAAACTCCGGGACTAAGCCTTTAAAACATCTTAGCACACATATGAGTCCTATAATATATTGTTGTCATTAATTACCAAAATCATTTTTAGGAGTCTAGATGCTTTCACTACCCAGATCCGATTTGCCTATCATCAAACATTGGCGATCGAGGTGGGACGAAGAGCTACGTGTGCGTGCGGTGTGCGTCCTTGGCTTGGACCCGACACTCCTTCATTTCTGGCCGGATTATGCCACCTCCTCATCGAATCAGGCCAGATCTTCCCTCTTGCCAGATCTGGTTGAGCCCGGTGGTGTTTGTCATGGCTGCGTTGTAGGCGGGTAGGTGGTTGGAGGTCGGCTTTGTTAGTTGGGGGCAACACATCGGCCAGTGCGATGGCATGCGGCGCATGGCAGCGGCGTGGTGGAGGTGTGACACGATGGGTGGTGCAGCGGTGCTCTAGGCCATTCATGGGCGTGCCTGGCCAGCTTTGATGCTGCAAGTGTGAGCGGGCATCGCGACGGTGGTGGCTTGAGGCATGGTAGGCTCGTGCATTGAAGCGTCACGTTGCTGGTGCTCTGGCGCCTCAGTGTGGCGTGCGGTGCGAAGATGCACAAGTCGCTCGGCGCTGGCCCTGTTCCCTGCCGACTCCTCCATCCTCCGACGCTTGCTCACTGGCCGGCGTGCTTGCGGAGATGGCCTAGTCATGTTGTGTGGTTAGGGGCACTCGTTGTGGACCGTGCAGGAGGGCGATCGTTGTGGAGGCCCTTTGTTGGGCGCTTGGTGTTGGGTCGTGAGTGCAGGCCGATCGTCATGGAGGCCCCGTGAGTTGTAGGTGACTAGGTCCTTGACCAAGCATGTCAGCATCGGTGAGCCCATGGGAAGAGGGAGGAAGAGTTGACGTCGTCGGCTTGTTTCTGCGTGCCAGGGCCGTCCTCACCCTTTTCTTTCCCCAACTATCTCGCTGGTCATCCTGTTGGTGCACCGTACTAGCTGTGGTTTCACGTGCTTGTGTTGTGGCTTGTCGTGCTGGTGGTTGCTGTCTGGTGTGGAGTTGGTGCTGGCACAATCAAATTGTGTGGGGTGCTGTGGTGGGTTCACATTAATGAGCTGTGGTGTGGCTACTGTCGTGGTGACTGATGAGTATACTCTGGTGATGATGACGATATCTCAAGCCCCTGTGGTTCTTCAATTTCACGTTGTCTCATGGATAAGCAGCCCTTGGTTGTGTGTTTAGATTGGGGGGTGAGGATCGCATTTTTGTTGTTGCTCCACAAGGTGCTTGCCTTGTTGGTGCGGATGGTGTTTAGGTAGGGTTTTAGATTTGGGACCCTCGCCGGTGTTGTTATCTCCCCTTTTGGAGTCAGTGTTGGTGTCTTTGATGTATTCCTCATTGGGTCGGTGTTTGTATTTCTCTTCTTCTTTAATGAATGACAGAGCTCTCGCCCTAGGTTTAAAAAAACAAATAGGAAGGAATGGTACGGGACAAGGACGAAGCTACATTTGGTGCTGTGTGTATGCACCGGCACACCCAATAATTTGGAAAGCCAGCAGAGAGTATATATAATTATATATGCATTCATGCCAAATTTATATGTACTTGGACCTTGATTTGCACACAGCCCAGCCCATCTCAGCTCTGCGCCTCAGCCCACAATCCGTCTCACGCTCAGACTGTGGCAAAATGTCAATATAGCCTGAATAGGCCGACACTTGTAGGTTGTAGCCACACAGCACCCCCACACAAGGAATTCTACTGGGAGCACCACGCGACAACAGCTCGTTCTTCTCGCGGGTGACGGGCGGGCAACTGCGCAGGGCGGCACCAGGGCACCGCGGCAGAGCGGCATCTGGCAGGGTCGAGCGACGCAGCTCTTGCTTCTCGCGGGAACGCGGGGTCCGGCGGTGTAGGGCTTTTTTTTTTTATGAGAAATCGTAGGGGAGACCCTTACCGTATATATATTACTATATATAAAAAAGAAAATGTTTTAAGTATAGGGGAAAAGGAAAACACAACTCTCTAGGGTAAAGAACGTTAGACAATTATTTCTAGCTAATCAAAGATAAATTGTCTATTGTCTTCTTTGATTCGGTGCATATGTAGCGCGAATTTACTCTTAAAGAGGCTTTTCCAACTAGAAATATTTGGCGTTATGTTCCCAAACACTTTGCCATTCATTTGTTTCCAAATGTGTCATGTTGCGATAATAAAGATTTCCATATAGAACATAGAATTGAAGATTAATCTTCTTCTTTCCACTTTAAGTTGAACATCATTCGTATCATCCCAATTAATGTCAATGATATTTCAACATGTTTGATTGAATTGGTAGCCAAAGAATAAGTGGTGTATGATTTCTTCCTCTCTATATGAACACATGACACAATATTGATCATCCTCGATATTATAATCCCGCATGTGTAGCATGTCTTTTGTTTTCAGTCTGTCCATTAAGACTAGCCATACAAATACCTTAAGTTTCATAACACATTTACTTTTCCAAATCAATTTGAGTGACTGTGATGGTATGAGAGTATTAAAAGTGAACTTATAGTATCTTTGAGATGAATATTGTGCTGAGCCCCATATGTATGTCCAACTATCTTGACAATTATTAATTGGCAGAAAATGCCTAGTGTCTTCCATAAAACATATTATATTCCTCAAAAGCTTCAATAGATAAAGCCAGGTTGAACTATTCTCTTATACTCGGATTTTGAAGTAGATTAGCCACCTAGATTTTTTGTTTTTTTAGCAAAGGTGAATAGCACATGATATTTTTGACAGTAAAGGTTAGAATTCCAAAGATCCAGCCAGAATAACACTGATGTACTAGCACCAATTATTGTCATAGCAATTCCTCGATAAATCGTAATGCCTTTCATAATAAATGTCCACCAAAAAGAGCCTTGATTCCATGTATTGTGAGGAATATTATTTCTGCAATACCTTTCCCAGATCAGTTTCACCCATGGAAGATCATCGTGATGGTAGAACTTGTGTAGATTCTTCGTTAAGAGAGCATCATTTTGCGTTTGTAAATTAAGAACTCTAAGATCCCCTTTGTTTTTTGGTTTGCATACCATATTCCATGCGGTTAGATTTCCACCTTTTGCATTTAAATTTGAGCCCCTCCAAACACAATGCTTTCTAGCCCGATCAATATTATTAATGAACATCACTAGAATCTTGAGTAAACACAAGTAAAATTTTGGAAGGTGGGATAATACCGAGTTGATTATTGTCAAATGACCACCATATGAGAGATAAGCCTCACAACTAGAAAGCATTTTCTCTAATCGATCAACCAGTGGTGAGAAATCTTGAACTCTTGGCCTTGTTGTTCTCAGCGGTAAACCCAAAATAAGTGAAAGAAAGAGTACCAATTTAGCATCCAAAGATATTTACCAGGATAGACTTTTTATCCTCATCAACATTAATTGGCACTATAAAAGACTTGCTGTAGTGTAGGGCTTATTTCGAACTAATGTATCAGTCTTTTGATGTTGTGAAGCTATTGTATAAGACTATGGACTTGTGGGCGGCATATCTCCTGAACATAGCCCATTCTATGCACATATGGACATAAGCCATCCGGGCCATCCATCCAGCAAGCAACAGATGAGATCGCAGTGGGCACACCCCCACTAACCACTTATAAACTTTTGCATTAAGCCCCCCGGGAGCCTAGCTAATTTCCCGAAAACGCCCCCACGCTACCATCTTCCCAGCCCCGTTCCCATTCGATCCCCTCAGACCAAATCGCACCGAGCTAGGGTTTGGGAGAGAGGTGAGTGTGGTGGCGGCGCTGCTCATGTCCACCGCCGATTCGTCCCCCTACGTCACCAGCCCGCTCACCGGTCCTCCATCATCTCGGCGCGCCTCGCCTCCTTCCCTCCCTCCCCTAGGGCCTCGCCCGCCACCCGCCCCCTCAGGCCTCCCCTCACGGAGCCTGCAGAAGCCACCGAGCCGAGGCGAGTCTCCCCTGCGCCTCCTCATGGGAGCCGAGGCGAGTCTCCTCGCGCTTCCGCGCCTCTCTTGCCTCCCTGCCGAGCCTGTTGCACCACCGAGCCGAGGCGAGTCTCCCCCTGCGCCTCCCCCACGCCCTGCGCCGTCGCCGCCTCAGCCTGTGCCACCCCGCATCCGAAGACACCAAGAGAGGCCTATCCACTACTGATTGAGCTCACTCGCCATGGCAAAGATCACCACTTTACAGACCTTGTTCATTGTTCAACATTGTAGTACTGAAGGTTGCATTTTGCTTCGACATTTCCATTTTGCTGAAGTCAAGTATTGAAGCTTGTTTTGTTCTTGAATGTATTAGTCTGGAGTCAAAATTATGTTCTTGAATGTAGTATTCTGGAATCAAAACTGTTTTTGAATGTAGTATTCTGTAATATTGAATGAAAATTCAAGCATTATCATGTGATTGTTGTATGAATGTGAATGGAAGTATGAACTTGTCCATGTATGGATGATTGAAATTGAGATTGTGAAATTGATATTATGAGCATGGCACTCAAATACATGGTTCTTACTCTGGAAATTTTCTTCTTCAACATGGTTCTTACTCTGGAAATTTTCTTCATGAAAGATTGAGGGCCAGAACCTTGTGAAACGTCACCGGATGGTGTATGATCTCTTGACCGATGAGTTGAACTCGGGCCTTCATGCTATCTCCATTGTTGCAAAAACTCCAAAAGAGTCAGGATCCTAAATGTCACAAAAACGTTGACTTGTGCTTGTTTCAAAATAAGTTGATTGTAGCAATAATGCAATATCATGTAACCATGAATCGATTGCTAAAATAATGTTATGATATGTTTCTTTCATGATGAAGACCATGTGTTCGCATTAGATTGAAGTACGGGTTTTTGTTGTTAATGATTGCCTATGGCCATGAAATTTATGGAAATTAGAGTGAGTACCAAATTCACTTCTGGTCATCAGGCCAGGTTTTTTCTTTCTGGTACTTTTGGAATCCTTGGACAAGTTGAACTTTTTTTGTGGTGTCTTGGTGATAGATGCCCCCCACCCCCACCCCCTCTTTTGGTGATTGAAATCACTGCTAAGCAATATCTTTCCTACTTTTGATAGTTGGTTTTGACCCTGATCTTAGTCTAGAGTGCAAAACTAGTATAGCTGAGCCTATTCAGCCATGAATTATCTGTCGAGCAAAAGGATGCCCAACAAGACTCGATCATCGTTCATGAAAAGAATTGTGGACATGAACACGGTACTATTGGTAATTCATGAACTGATACTATTCATCATTGTTTGCAATAGTTTTCTTCTGCGATTTTGAGGTCATCTTTGCCAAAAATTTTTCTTTTTAATCTTGAGGTTTGCTTATATGAGTGTTAGTGTTAAGTCTTGCATTGCTTTTTAGAACCGCACTATCCAGCTTATCATCTTTTTTTTCTTTTGTAAAGCTGTACCTTTGTAATAATTTTTAATTAGATATGAGCTCTGAAGCTAGATATGTATTACCAACTAGATAAGCTTGACAAAATTGGTCTTCTCATCTGTCTGAAACGCATCCTTTAAAGATATTTCATTAAATATCATAATGTCTATTGTCATTACTTTACTAATTTATAGAACATGTTTTACCCGCAATGATATTTTTAGAATCGAGTTATTGTCCTCTCGCAATTTGGAAAAGAAGATGGGTGGCTATCGAGATTCTACTCATGTTTGATTAGGAAGGTACCTGACTAAGTAACTACAATGCTATGCATTGCATGCAAATAAATCATTTCTTTTATGCCCTTTTAGCATGAAAAAGAATATGTAGTGGAAGCAAAATTCAAGGAACTTGAATGAGAATCTTCTGACATTTCATCTTGAATTCGCCAAACACTGAAAAACAACATCGACATTTTGGCTTGCAAAGCTGAATACTACCATCAGAGTGGAGAGTATCAAAAATGTTTTGAACTCACGTCTTATCCCAGAAATCCCATCAAGGAATCCCAAGCAGATTCCAGTTTGAGTTTTCAGTTTGCATTTTGAGTTTTCAGTTTGTATGTCACTGATTCTGGACAGATGTAATGCAGAGTGAGAGGGAATTCAAACTGCATTTCAGCTGGACTGCATTGAATCTGGACTGCATTTCAGATGTAAATTTTGAAATCTTGTCCATAACCTAGCAATGACTTATACTGATCGATGCAGAATCTGGACAACAAATTTTGAAATTTCATTAACCGAAATGCTTCACTAATTACGATGATGTAATGCAGAGTGAGGGGGAATTCAAACTGCATTTCAGCTGGACTACATTTCAGATGTAAATTTTAGAGGGAATTTCAGATAGCATTCACACAGCAAATCCAGAACTACTTCTTTGAACAAAGCACATTACTACTTCTGTCCAGATTCAGACAGCATTCACAGAACAACAGATAGTGCACACTACATTCACAGAACTGAAACCATTCATAGAACTGAAATCATATACACTGCATTTCATCTGGACAAATTCAGATTGCATTTGTACAGGACATACAAAACATTTGAGACAACAAATTTAGATTACATCAATTCAGAATTCCAAGCAGATTACATCAAACAAAAGCAAACAACAATTCAGAATTCCAAGCAGATTACAATTCAGAATTCCAAGCAGGTTACAATTCAGAATTCCAAGTGCATTTAGTCATCTGGTTTGCCTGTCCATAGAAAACAAACAAAATTTTTTAGTTAGTAAGTAATAAGAGGAACCACAACTGATAATTGCTTACAGCTAATAACCCCTTGGCACATCAAAACAAAGATAATTGCAGACACATCAAACATAAGGGCATCAATGCCTAGCGCATTACTGATTCCTAGTAGTGCAGACACATCAAAACGGCGCCCATCAAAACCAAGGGCATCAGATTACTAGTGCATTTTGTAATGCATTACTGATGCTAGCTTGGACACAATCGGGCATCAAAACATGTGTGTGGCGCACTTCATCTGCATCAAAACTCAAAACAAAGAAAAGCTTACTAGAGGGGGCGGCGTAGGGGCGACTCCTGGTGCGAACGCGGGCACTGGAGGGGGTGGCGTAGGGGGGGTGGCTCCTGGTGCGAATGGGGCAAAGGAGCTCTGCAGTGGCGGCGGCGCTGGCTCCTGGTGCGAATGGTGCGAAGGCGCTTCGTAGTGGCGGCGGCGCTGCAGCGCTCCGCAGTGGCGGCGGCGCTCCGAACCCTAGCGAGGTGCTCGCTTGCTCACGGGTGTGAATGAGGTGAAGGCGCTGTGCAGACTCGGTCGACCGGGAGGGGGGAATGCAAAGACGCCTGCCGCGCTTGCTTGCTCGCGGGTGGGATCGCCCGGCGCCGTAGATCTCGCAATGGACAACCCAAATGGCTCATGTCCATATGTTCATGGAATAGGGCATGTCCACCTGATATGTCGCCGGACTTGAGCGCCCATTAGAAATTTTGTAGCTGGTAGAAATATCTAGTGCAGTTCTACACAGGGAAGCAGTGCTATACTGCTACTAGGGACGTGTCAGCGAGTAGTGATGATTGACTAGGGAGTCGTGCGCATGACACCTAATCAATGTCACATTATCTGGGCCACCTCGTACGTCACCAAGTGGCCCGTTATTCACTGATGATGAGATGTCATATGTGGGCTCCTAGTCCCCCTCGGTGCGAATTTTGGACACAGTTGGCCCCTAGACCATCATAATTCCAAATATAGCATCTTTATCACCGAAATTCCATTTACGCTTCGAGCTCAGCAGTTGCTATACCAAGACCGCAAAGAGTCACTTTGCTACCCTCCTAGCCGAGCAACAAGTCTGCGCCCTACCGCCTGCAATGACAGATGACGTCTTGTAGCATTGTAGTGCCAATTTCCTCGAAAATCCATTTATATATTCTTTTTAGAGGAATTTCTAAATATAAAAAAATAGCTAAAAAACTTATGAATTTTTTTGTGGAGCCTCCTGACATAGTGTACTTGATTGTGTATTTTTTTTTTCAAAATTTTATCCATTTTGATTTTTTTTCTCAAAAATTAATTTAAATATACTGTTTGTAGGAATTTTCTACTATAGAAAATGAGGTGCAAACATTATGATTTTTTTTCAGGCTCCTTACACAGTGGACTTAATTGTGTAATTTGTATGGAATTTTATATGCTCTGAAATTGTCTCGAAAATTAAGGGTTTAGGTCACGAAAATTAGGATGAAAGGTTTCAAAAATTAGGGTTTCATGATTTCATGTGACTTGGAATGTGGGAAGTTTAGTACCACATGATTACTCAAGGTAAGAGACACTCACTTCTCCGCACATTTGTCATCCCGTCGCTGTTGTCCCCCCTTGCCCACAGTGCTTGCTTTTATGGCATGCCGAATCTCTAGACCCGACTCTCGATTGATTCGCTCGCGCGCCTCCATTGGCAAGGGTGTTGTATGATGCTTTGTGGCACCACACCGGTGTTAAACCGAATATATTAGGAACTTTTCCCGCAAACATGTTTGGTCCATTTAAATACATATAAATACACACTTCAAGTGCATATAAATACATACTTACTGCATATACAAAAGATACGAATTACTTATGACCCCTTCCTATAAATTATAAGTTATTAACCAAGCACACAATTGGATCGGACATATTAGGAACCCTTTTTTATGGCTAGGCACAAGTTTTAGCAGGTGTCACAACACTATAGGTAAACTCTAAACCGCCAGGCCAAACCTATAAAAAAGTTTATTATAATAAGTAGAAGTTGATCGTTAGCCCCGAGTGCTAACTTCTTATTGACCTCTGCTGTCACGCAGCACAAGGAAATAAATCTTCCAGCGCCTGACCTCACCGTAGTAGAATTTCCACAGTGGATTCTAAACTCATGTATTGAGTAGTAATTCATCAAAATCATGTAAAAAGAAAACATCTCTTCACTTACTCCGTACAACTTAACAAATAAGGTAACAACATAGGGAGGTTTTGTACTAATTCGTATTAAGTTTCTTTTAGTTCACAAGAAATAAATCATTGCATTTTCCTCAACAATCAACCCAAAAGGACATTAACATCAAGGTTCTTGATCGCATTACTACACTATGGTGGAGTTAAACCAGAGTACTTTATGGAGCTTCTACAGAATGTAATTGAAGGGGCTGAGAATGCTCATTGTGATTATGAAGATGCCCTAAAACGTTAGATTGAAATGTTGTTGTTTCATACTCTTTGTGCACTGCAATGCATAGTACAATCTGGCACATATATTTGCCTCTTTATGCTCTAGAACTTGTAGTCTTATGTTACAAGTTGTAATAGTCTGCCATTTTAATTCATTTTTTTCATTCACCTGCTTGTATTTGATCCACCTCTCTTTTTCTTCTGGTCATTACAGTTGCATTTGGCTATGCGGACAAGGAGGATTCGATGTCAGTGCGAATGATTTTTTCTGGGATTCCACTAGAAGAGACATACTTGCAATATAGGCTTGCTTTCGTTGCTCAACAGGAAAGAAAACGAATCAAACAAGGAAAGCTACCAATTGATAACTTTCCTTGGTACCCATCAAATAAAAGCAATCATCAATCGGGGCACGCCTTCGTGCCATTAGGTATGACCATCTTGCTCGCTTGCGTAACATCCTTTTTTGTGGTTTTCACCATGATTACATGCGTAACGTGGACTACCAGGTCTCCGTGGGGGATTTTTAGCTGCACGGTGCACCAGGAGCGACCCAACCGACGCAGGACCCCCCTGTGACACCACGTGCGACCACAACCACGTGAGGGAGTCTTCATCGGGACACCCCACACCACCCTCTTTCTACGCCTTCACTCCCCCACGCCAGCTTTACAGACCGATATGACAACACACTGCGATGCTTATTTTTTAGAGTGACAAAACTAGGTAGCTTTGCGCAGCGACGAGACCCAATGAGTCAGCTTTGGATAGTGACGTGACCCAACGAATCAGCTTTGCATTTTGTATCTTTAACTATGGGATCCCTTGAACTGTTGTTGGGATTGTGATGTGTCCACCGGTGGCAAAAACAAAATTCAATGATCAAGGGCCACCTTTCCCACCGCCCATCCTCCCTCCTCAGCACATCTGTTGCCTCGTCCAAAATTCTCGGTGCTAACGCCGCGGCTCCTCCTTCTCTCGGCTTTAAATACCGAACTCTCACAGTCGCTCTTCGTTCATCTCAATTGCATTTCGCTTCTCGTTCTGACGCTCGTCACTGAGGACTCAAAGAACGTAACATAATTACTTTTTTGGGGAGATTAAGTATTTGTTTTCTTCTCGTCGCTCGGCCTTTTTTGATTGCTGTCCCCAGAAGGGCAGGTAATTTTGTCGGATGTTTTCTCGTCGCCCTAGAGCACTTCATATCCAAGAGGTGAGTTACGTACAATTTGCGTCCTGATTTTCTATTTGCCCTTTCGTTATTCTAACAACATGCAATCATTCAGCCCGTATCGCAGGACATGGGGGACTTCGACACATGACACCGACGTGGGCAGTCCCGAGACAAGGGGAAGGGGAAGGCTCCTATGACAGAGCCCAGCCGCCATAGCTTATCCGGTCGCCCGGGTGCACTCCATATCGACGACGTGAGTTATGCAGAATTTACATCCTTATTACGTTTTTCACTGTATGGTGCACTTACATCATAGAATCGCAGAACATGGATGACTTCGACTTATGACACTAACGTGGGGAGTCCCGTGACAAGGGGAAGGGCTCCTCTGACTGAGACCGGCCGACGTTGTAGCATTTTCGACTGCCCGGGCACTCTCCGTATCGAAGACGTGAGTTATATACAATTTGCATTCTTGTTATATTTGTTATTGTACAATCCACTTACATCATGGAATCGCAGGACATGGACGACTTCAACACTCGCCGCCACCGTGGGCAGCCCGAGTCAAGGGGCAGTGGCTATGGCACCACAGAGACTAGTTGTAGACATCATTGCATAGATGATACATAGGATATTCTTTGTTAATTTATCAGTTCAATGTGGATGACGTTGGTACAATACAGTATTAAAGAATATCATTCACTTTAACACTGTGTTGTACCACATGCTATATAGGCTTGTACATGACCAACTGAGGAAAATACGTGGCATGCAGATCATATAACAACGTACTGTAGCATTCGAAACACACACGAGTTGGAGGCTGCAGTACGTTGTTATATGTTGTGCATGCCACATATTTCCCTCATTTGGTTCATGTACAATCTTATCTAGCCTGTGGTACAATACAATATTAAAGTGGATGATATTTTTTAATACCGTATTGTACCACATGCTACATAAACTTGTATATAAACCAACAAAGGGAAATGCAGGGCATGCAGATCATATAACAACATACCATAGCCTGCAGATTGTTATATCATCTGCATGCCAAACATTTCTCTCAGTTGGTTCATGCACAAGCTTATCTAGTCTGTGGTACAATACAGTATTAAAGAATATCATCCACAATAAACTGATAAATTAACAAAAAGTGTCTCGATTGCAATAAACCCGTGCGTGTATCATGTAACGCTTAAAATATCGTCAATTTTATGTATGAACATGTACACTGCAACTCCAGTGGAAACCCTAATTTTGTTATGAGTACTTTGTGTAGGAATTCATGAAACGCTAATTTCCAAAACCAAAAATTCAAATTTTCGAAACCTAAATCCTTCATTTTGGAGACAGTTTCAGAACACATGAAATTGTCCTAAAAGGTGCCAATACGGCAAAAAATTCAAAAAATGCCACATGAAGAATTAGGTGGTGGGGCCATGGTAAGATGGCAACAAATCTTTGATGCTCTATTATTAATTAAGGATGGTAGTTTTAAAATTTAATGTTTGAACTGGTTTGAACTCGTTGATGACATTGGAATCTACAGTTAATGCATAGTACTCTACCCCTTTAATTGTTAATTTTTTGCACTTCCCAATAGTACACTTGCAGTAGTCATGTGGTACTAAACTTCCCACATTCCAAGTCACATGAAATCATGAAACCCTAATTTTTGAAACCTTTCATCCTAATTTTCGTGACCTAAACCCTTAATTTTCGAGACAATTTCAGAGCATACAAAATTCTGTAAAAATTACACAATCAACTCCATTGTGCAAGGAGCCTGAAAAAAATTTCATAATGTTGGACCTTATTTTCTATATTAGAAAATTCCTATAAACAATGTACTTAACTGAATTTTCAAGAAAAAAATCAGAATGGATAAATTTTAAAAAAAATTACACAATCAATTTCACTGTGTCGGGAGGCTCTACAAAAAAAATTTCATAAATTTTTAGGTAATTTTCTATATTTAGAAATTCCTCCAAAAAAATATTTAAATGGATTTTCGAGGAAATTACGCCACTGATTACAAAGACGTGCGTCATCAGGCTTGTAGGGCAATGGCTTGACTTCTTTATTCTTGCTAGAGAGGGCATGAGCGAGGCTTTGCGGTCTTGAGAACAACAAAGGGCTTAGGAGGCCAGAAATGGAATTTTGGGAGTAAAGGGACTACATTTGAAATTGTGGTGGTCTAAGGGCAATAGTGTCCTAAATTCCATTTCTTTTGCCAACAAGTGACTATTCAGCCAGGCGCCGAATCGTGATCCAACAACAGCTCACATCAATGCCCACGTGACCATCCAAAAATATCCAGAGGCTTCCGACTCACGAGAGACACACCAAACTATACATCAGTGAGCAAACAAAATTGCTTGTTCAAGTTCATGGTCATGGGTATCTAAGCAATGGTGACTTCTTCCAGGTATATAGGCGACAAATATGATAGTTCAACACAAATCACAAACAACAAATCTGAGAGTAAAAAAAAACACACACACAAGCAACAGATACAAGAGTTCAACATAAATCACAAGCAACACATTAGGATTTGGGAGGGGGGGGTTGATGAAAACTGAACCTCTTCCCAGGTAGGCGGCAGCATCTTTGGCGGTCGGGTGGCGTCGCCTACTTATCAAGTGCGGGTGCGTGGTCGGGTGGCGTGGCGACTGCTTCATGCGTGGACGTGCGGCCGAGTGGCTGGAGGGCACAAGGAGGTACCGAGGGACCGAGGGAAGATGAGGAGGGGAGGCGGGAACGGTCGTCCGACTGGGCGGCGGTGGTGAGCTAGTGGTGTCGATCTGTGGATTGGGGATTTGTGGGAGAGCGAGTGCGAGAGACAAGAGTGAGTGGGGATGGTGGTAGCGACTGATGGGGATGGGTGGTCGAGTGAGTCTCTTTGGAGAGAGTTGGAGGAGTGGGTAAGTACCTAGGGTTTCCTCTATGGGCCGACTTACCAATGTGGTTGACGGGTAAACAAGCGCGGCGAGCATGGGTGGAGCTCAGTCGTGCCTGCGCCCGTTTGCCTGTTTAGTAGAGTTTTCCTCCTATGTTTATACCCACGGGCAAAAAGGAGGAACATACACACCTCTATTATGATTTTTGCCCGTGGATACGCTGGTAATTGGGCACAATTACCATCGCTAGCCAGGAGGGGTGGCACGGTGAAAGAGAGGCTACGGAGCATGAGGAAGCGCATGCGATGTAGGAAGGGCGTGTCGTAAAGCAGCTGCTCCAGCACCCACGCCACCAGCATGGTGTACTCCTCCAGTAGCTCCGCCACGATCGCCACCAGGATCATCTCTGAGTCTGAGTTAATGGGAGAGCAAAGCGAGGAGGGTATCACACTATCGCACATGGAACGTGCGGTGTGCTGGGACTTGGGAGGGCGTGATTGGGTGCGTGCGCGAATCCTTAAAAAAGCGGCTAAAATGGATTGGATTCCGGGAGATGGGATGAGGTGGGAATGAATACGAACAACTTTTTGGTCGTTTGGCGCCGCGGTTGGTGGGTTGTGAGTCACCGCTATCATGGTACCCCCAAAGATGCACTAGCAATGATTTTAGAATATTGCTAGGTTCCTCGCACTGTCCCACTGCACGTGGAGTCCAAAGAACCTGTTCATTCAATGAGGGAAGTGCTAGTATAAATTTGTTCGAGCTAGTCCTAAAAAAGAATCTGTCGAGTTGGTCACAACCTCTTGTGGTTTTTTCGCCGGGAATTAGGGGTGCGCTAGCGCTAGCAAATGCTGGTGAATTATCTGTTTTTTAACTAACTAGCAGGTTGTTCATGCGTAGCAACAAACCCCAAAAGAGAGTGATACATATTAGCAGACGGAATCCTAAACTGTATAATAAATATCAATTTTCTTTCACACACATATAAACACAAATATTAAACCCCCTATTGCATCACCTGCTACTACTACAACCCAAAAATTAAAATTTTGAGCTCGTAGATTGTTTACCTTTGAAAGTTGAAGTTGATACCGACTTTCCGCCCCGACGCGCTGCCCATTTCAAGCCATTGTTGGCTAGCAAGGAAGAGGGCTATGCGTTGATGACCACCTTTTTCCACCCTGAATCCAAGTCGCAACTTGGTTCTCATGACCATTGGCCCCTGCAACCCTTGCCATGCACATCGTGATGAGGAGGTGGGAGGCCGGGGGAGGAAGCGATGGCGGTGTCGCGGTGGTAACCGAGGCGGCGACAACGCAAGGGGGATTAGGATGAAGAGGACGAGGTACGATGAACGCGAGATGGCGGCGTGGCAAGGGAAGGACGCCTTCATCTCTGCCTCTTCCTCGCGCGTCGTCGCTACCTCCCCTCTTTTCCCTGGTGTTGCTGCTTCTCCTCCAAGGTACCGCCTCCTCCTGTCCTCCCTGCCCTCTCGGTGTCTTCTCCCATCCCCGACGCCGCCTTCCCTCCCCGTTACCTCCTCCTGTCGCTGGCGCTACCTCCCCACTATCTCCAACTGTCGCCAGTGGTACCACTACCTCGTTGTGCCGCCGCCTCCCACCCTTCCTCCTACATGTCGGATCCCCCGGTCTTCATGCACGCCGCCGTTGCACCTCGCAGACTGAGTGCCGGAGGGGGTAGGGATCTCTGAGGCACGAAGAGAATGCCAGATGGGTGCAGGTGGTGAGTCGTGTGCGCGAGGGGATAGGGCGCGAGATGAGAATGAGTGAGACGACGATGTATTTTGGTGTGTGCATGTGAAGAAGAAGTGGGCGGCGATGGTTGGGGTGGTTGCAGAAGAAGTTTGCAAGTCACGGTGGGATGGCGGGGTGAAACCTTGTCCCTGTCAGGTTGGTGTTACGAACCTCTACTCAGTTCGACAATGTACTATGACAACCAAGAGTGAATCGAATTGGATGGAACAGTAGTAGGAGAAGGATAGAAAAGTAGATGGAAGTTCAGGTATAACTTGCGTATCAAAATTGATGTCTCTCCCTCCCAATTACATTTGCTTATATAGTCTCAATATACTACTTTGCAGATAGAGATGGACTGCCATTTGACCATAGCCCAATACGGCCCACTGCAATTAGACCACATCTTCTTCATCTTGTCTTGCCGTTCCTTCTTTAATATCCCCAGTCATGACATGTCCCCCTTCTGAAGAACCAGCTTGTCCCCAAGCTGGTGCAGCGGGATACCTCTTTTGGAATATACATCGGTCTTCCCAGGTAAGGAATTCATCTGGCATACCTGACTAGTGCACAAGAATTTGCGGCACCACTCGACTGCCTCATTTTACCAAACGAGTATCCTGAAAATTGCATGGAGCAGAACGATCAATCTCTAAGGAATGAAGAGTGCTGTTAGGGCTTACATGATTTTCAGGACGCAATGTTGTTTTCAGTTGAGAAACATGCACCACTAGATGAATTTTCGCAGACTCTGGCAACTGCAAGTGATAAGCAACCTTGCCCACTTGTTTCAGAATTTGATAAGGTCCATAAAACTTGAAGCTTAACTTCTGATTGTCTAGATGACTGAACATAGGGCTGCACCTTGAGATAAACCCAATCACCCACTTGGAAGTGACGTTCAGTTCGATGCTTGTCTGCTTTCATTTTCATTCTATTCTGAGCTCGCTGTAATTGATGTTGCAGGAATTGTGTCATTATTTTGCGCTCCTGCAACCACTGTTGAATATCTAGCGCCCGACACTGTTGAGTATTGAAAATGCCAAAATGCCTAGGTTTTTGTCCATATAAAACCTCAAATGGTGTGGTACCTAGTGCTGAATGATAAGACGTATTATACCAAAATTCTGCTTGAGGTAACCACTCGGACCACTTCTTTGGGTTAGCATGCACAGTGCAACACAAATAGGTTTCTAAACATTGATTAAGTCTCTCCGTTTGGCCATCAGTTTGGGGGTGGTAGGAGGAACTCATGTCGACTGTGGTATCAGTGAACTTAAACAACTCTTTCCACAAGGCACTTGTATATACTCTATCCCTATCAGAGATAATAACTTGAGGAAGGCCATGTAGTTTATATATGTTGTCTACAAATATTTGTGCTACTGTGAGAGCAGTGAAAGGGTGTTTCAATGGAAGGAAATGTCCATATTTCGAAAATTTGTCCACTACTACCAAAATAGTATCATAAGAATGGGATTTTGGCAAACCTTCAATAAAGTCCATGCTTACTGTGCTCCAAGCTTGCTCTGGAATAGGAAGAGGTTGCAATAGACCTGGTAGTTTAGTGTGTTCATTCTTTGCTTGTTGACAAACAACACAATGCTTCACATAATCTTGCACCGTCTTCTTCAAATTTGGCCAAGAGAAAAGGGCCTTGATCTTATGATATGTGGCGAATACTCCCAAATGGCCACCAATACTGCTAGAATGTAAAGCCAATAAGATTGCTTTTTAAGCTTCTGTGTGATCTCCTACCCAAATGTGTCCTTGAAAATGAATGACTCCATCCTTGAGAGTATAACCTTGTTCATTGTGGCCAGTGAGAGCCAGCTCAGTGAGCAGTTGTTTAGATTTTTCATGCTGCACATAACCTTCAGTGATGATCTCCAACCACCTAGGCTTGCTAACCGACAAGGAGGATAGCTCTTCAAGCTCCAATGGCTGGCGAGATAATGCATCAGCAGCCTTGTTAGCCACTCCTTTCTTGTAAAGGATCTTGTATTGAAGGCCCATGAGTTTCAAGAACGCTTTGTGTTGAACACCAGTTGTTAACTTCTGATCACCCAAATGGATAAGGCTTTTTTGACCAGTGCGTATTGTAAACTCCTGATGCTGTAAATAAGACCTCCATTTGTCAATTGCCATAAGTATTGCTAAGCATTCTTTTTCATATGTGGACAGCATCTGATTCTTTGGTCCAAGGGCTTTACTGAGAAATGCAATAGGGTGTTCTTGTTGCATTAACACAAGACCAATACCTTTGTCAAAAGCATCTGTCTCAATGACAAATTGCTTAGAAAAATCTGGGAGGGCTAAAACAGGTGCATGGATCAATGCTTCCTTGATGGCATCAAATGAGTCTTGTTCTGTGATATGCCAATGATATATGGTGTTCTTCTTCAGCAGATCTGTGAAAGGTCTACTAATTATGCCATAGTTCTTAATAAACTTCTTGTAATATCCAGCCAGCCCCAGAAACCCTCTCACCTATTTTGCATTTGTAGGAGTTGGCCAGTCCCGAACTGCTTGAATGTTGTGTTCATCAATAGATACACCATGTCCATTGATTATGTGTCCTAGGTATTCCAGTTGGCGTTGAGCAAAAGAACACTTACTTGCCTTGACAAAGAGCTTATGCTGTTCCAGCATCTCAAATACTTGTTGTAAATGACACAGATGGTCATCCAGGGAGTTACTATAGATGAGAATATCATCTACAAAGACAAGGGCACATTTTCTGAGTAAGGGAGCGAAAATAAGGTTCATTGCTAATTGGAATGTGGTCGGTGCATTAGTAAGGCCGAAAGGCATCACTCGGAATTCAAAATGACCATTATGAGTCTTAAAAGCAGTCTTGGCTTCATCTTTTTCAACCAATCTGATTTGGTGATAACCCGACCTCAAATCCAATTTAGTAAACCAATTTGCTCTCGCCAACTCATCAATCAGCTCATCCACAATGGGCATTGGATATTTGTTCTTGACAGTTATTGTGTTTAATTGTCAGTAGTCCACACAAAATCGCCATGAGCCATCCTTTTTCTTTACCAACAATACTGAAGAGGCAAAAGGGCTAGTGCTATGTTGAATGAGCCTTGATTTTAGCATTTCACAAATTTGCTTTTCTATTTCATCTTTCTGTTGAGGGGAATAACGGTAAGGCCGAATGTTAACTGGTGGGGCACCTGGAACTAAAGCAATCTGATGATCAAATGGTCGACGAGGTGGAAGCTTAGTTGGTTGTTGAAACAATTTGTCATGGTCTTGGATCAATTTCTGTACTTCTGTTGGTAAAGCTTCATTCTGCACAGTTTGGTTAACTGGACATAGTTGTATCACTTGAGCCAAAGCACTCTTTTTCACCAATCCAGAAAACTGAGTTCTTGAGATCATGGCACAAACTGAATCCCTGGTACCCTGTAAGGTAATGTGATTGCCTTTGTGTGTGAATCTGAATTCTTTTCTTCTCCAATGAACCCACATAGGACTGCACTCATCCAACCAATCCATTCCCAGTATAATGTCATAATATCCCAATTTGAGCACTTTCATCTCTGTTAAGAAGGTATGCCCTTGGACCCACCATTCTATGCCCTTGATCATGGAATTACAGAGAATACTTCCTCCATCGGCTATGGTCACCTTAGCAGCCTCACAGGAAATGATAGGATAGCCCAACTTGAGAACCAACTTATCACTTATGAAATTATTGGAGCTCCCTGAATCCACCAAAATAAGCACTTCTTGGTTCTGAATAAGTCCCAGGAGCTGAATGGTTTTTCTGCCTTGAACACCTACCGCAGCACAGTAGGAAAGACTCATCAAAATCTCTTCACTACTTTCACTCTGTTGGTCATTGTCCATGTCTGAAGTGTACTGAAGATGCAAAACTTCTAGCAATTCTTCCATAACATGAAGTTGTATCACCTTTGGGCATTTGTGGCCAGGCCCAAACTTTTCACCACACTTGAAACATTCACCACGTGCCCTGCGCAAAGCCCTCAAGGATTCAAATCTATCTTCCCATTTTGGTTTATCTTCAAACTTTTCCTTCTTGTTAGGTCCAGGCCCAAGAATCCCTTTGCCTTGATAATTCGGCTTGAAGTTCTGTCGATGATGGTCTTTCATGTCATTCTTGTATCGGTTGGGCAGTGACTTCTGCTGCACTTCCTCTAACATTTCCTCCTGCATTAGAGCCAATGAAAGAGCCAGATCAACTGTTCTAGGTTTATGTAATTTGATAGCTGTTTGAATCTCACTTTTAAGACGCTGCACAAACTTAGTGACAAAAAATGTTTCATCATAAGAGTTGTTGTGAATGAGAATTCTATGCATCAGCTCCTCAAACTTACAGTGGTACTCAGCAACAGTCCCAATTTGCTGACTGGTATCTAATTCCTCTAGATGTTGTTGATACTTATCTCTACCAAACTTGGTATGCACTGCTACACATAATTCAGCCCAACTGTCCACATTATGCATTGCTTCATAAGTTTGTAACCACAATGCCGCGTTTCCAGTAAAATGCAAAGTAGCAAAACTAGCCCAGGTATCAATAGGAACTGCATACATATGAAAGTATTTCTCACAGCTAGTTTTCCACCATTTTGGATTATCCCCATTGAATTTAGGGAAATCCGTTTTGGGCATTCTTGCCCCCTCATTATTAGATCTGCTACCACTCCCATACACCCCCTACCAATTGGTTCGCCAAACAACAAAGGGGAATTGGGGTATGACGACTCACCCTTACTCAGAATATGCACTGGAGCGGCGAAGGCTCCGGCGGCGACAGCGGTACCCTGGTGATGTTCTTCCACATGGTTCCCACTCGGCTGAGGCATCTTGATTGGCGGATGTCGTGTCGGTGGTGGTTGTTGTGGTGGTGTGATGACCGGCGTTGTCTGCAGCGTAGCAACCCAGACGCTCACCGACTCCTTTGATTTCCGCAACGCCTCCATCCCATTGCTCACGGTTGGTATCCAGGCCTCAAGCCCCTTCATAGTTCCCAGTATGTCATTGATGCTGGCCGACACGACGGTCACTTGCGCTCTCATGGCTGTCGCCTCTTCCTCCGCTGAATCCATCCTTTGGGTCAGATTCGGCTGCTTCTTCTTTGCCAGATTCGATCACGCTAGGCTCTGATACCAAAATGTTATGAACGTCTACTCAGTTCGACAATGTACTATGACAACCAAGAGTGGATTCATAGAATTTAGTATCATAGAAGGGAGAATTGGATGGAACCGTAGTAGGAGAAGGATAGAAAAGCAGATGGAAGTTCAGGTATAACTTGCGTATCAAAATTGATGTCTCTCCTCCCCAATTACATTTGCTTATATAGTCTCAATATACTAATTTGCAGATAGAGATGGGCTGCCATTCGACCACAGCCCAATACGGCCCACTGCAATTAGACCACATCATCTTCATCTTGTCTTGTCGTTCCTTCTTCAGTATCCCCAGTCATGACAGTTGGGTCCACATGATGGTGTGACTTGACGATAAATTTGAGAGCGTGGGAGAGGCCAACCACACGCATGGGAGAAAGGACGATCATGAATGATCGTTTCGCTACGCAAAAGTAAACTCGAAGTAAACTCATTCTTTTATTAGATATAAGATAAGATTAGATAGGAAACTAAGATACTCCGTCCAACAACTGATGCTGGCCCAGCTCTCACAGTACGTTTTCATGCTTTCGAGCTGTGCCAGAAAAAGAAAGGCTGATACTGGACCGATTGGATAGGGCGGAGTGTACAAACCCACTTCCGATGGGCCAATTTCTGCCCGAGCTACTAGTAGCTATCCCTCCAGGATTTTGATTGCAGGCCGACTTCTATCATCTGGTTACCGGATAGGCCTAGACTTGTTCACTTTTCACAGGTCTAAGAAGTTCGACATGTCGTTCTACCCAAAAGCCCACCACGACTTCAATTGCCCCAACAAGCAGTAGGGCTGGGCAGACATCATCTCGTCTTCATTCCCTAGCGCAGCTGATTTCGAGTTTCTCTTAAAAAAAGTTCATTTTGAGGTCGATGGGTATACAAACTAGGCGACGCTGTCGGCTTCCGGCTGTCCAAAACCACACCGTTTGATGTGTAAGCCAATGCTCGTCTACGACTTTATAATTGCGCCGTACTACGAAACGATTTTGGCGCCAGCCGATAAGGCTACAATGTGTTAAAACTACCTGGCAACACATCAGAATCCATAAAAGAATCTGTGGAAGGTATCTAATTATGTGGACCTGGATTCGCTACAGCCAAGAGGTGTTTGCGCAGTTGCGCACTCTATAGCATCGCGCAGCACCTATCATCTGATCCATTCGATCAAAGATGAAACTCTCTGGTCTTCTCTTGTAACTATAGTAGCTCTAGTACCGCAGTGTAGTTTCCCACTGTAGCACATCAACCCATGCAGATCAACCATAAAGAGACCCTGGAGAGTCTTTGGCTCGGACCCTGTTGGGGAGTCTTTGAATTGACATCCTTTTAATTTGTAATAGCAAAGATAGCTCTCGGTCGCTCGAAATTACAAAAATGGTGTCATGGCAGGTTAGACAGACCACATACCACACTCCCAGTCTGCGAAAACCCACCTACCGTGCTCCTAGTCCCGGGAAACACAACTATCGCGCTTTCAGTCCGCGGTAGCAACCGTTTACCGTGGACTGGAAGTGTGGTAGGTGTGTTTTAGCGGACCAGGAGCACGATAGGTGGGTTTCTGCGGACTGAGAGCACCATGTGGGGACACGTATCGCCTGTCTAGCCTACCACGGTGCTAATTTTGTCATTTCAGAAGGAGGAGGGGCTACATTTGCTATTTCATTTAAAAAAGAAGCTAAATGAGAGAAAAAAAAACTCTCCTATTGGACAGCTCATGAAGAGTACCCAACTACACGACTGTAGCACGGTGCTAATTTTGTCATTTCAAAAGAAGGAGGGGCTACATTTGCTATTTCGTTTAAAAAAGAAGCTAAACAAGAAAAAAAACTCTCGTATTGGACAGCTCATGAATAGTACCCAACTACACGACTGTAGCATGGTGCTAATTTTGTCATTTCAAAAGGAGAGGCTACATTTGCTATTTCGTTTAAAAAAGAAGCTAAACAAGGAAAAAAAACTCTCCTATTGGACAGCTCATGAAGAATACCCGACTGTACGACTGTAGCACGGTCTCCTGGGAATTATAGCCGATCTGCTTCTAGGTAGGCACCACCCCCAATATAATTTATACAATATTCCGCAATAAACAACTAGAGAGTAGTAGTATGTTGGCGTATAGTTCATGTGGATGGAGAACATTATTCCAAAAAGGGGCAAGCAATGAAGCAAGCCTACGCCCCCTTCCCCATCTATCTATCTATTATCTTATTAAAGCAGGGTAAAAAGAAGTCGCTACGTTCGCTCACAATAGTTAGAAATTCTTGAGAAATATCTACACCGTCGACCATGGTGGGTTTAGATTATAACGGTATAGATTAAAAGAAAGAGTCCATGTTAAGTAAAATAAAACTGAAATTAGGAATAAAAAATAAAATCAACAATTTGATTTCCATATGAATTCATAAGTAAAAGCGTCCATATCAAGTACAATAAAACTAAAACTTGAAATAAAAATAAAATAAAATTAGCAATTTGTTTTCCATACTAATTACTAAGTAAAATCCCTAAATAATTATAATTCAAAATTTTAAAATTGGAAATTAGATTTGTATATGAAATCCAACAAAAAATAACTAAAATTCAGAATAAAAATAAAATAAAATTTGCAATTTGATTTCGATATTTAATTCTAATAATTATAATTCAGAATAAAAATTTAAAATAATTGGCAATTATATTTGTATACTAAATACAACCTATAAATAATTGAAATTTGAATAAAATAAATAAAATTAACAATTTGATTTCAAAATGAATTCCAAAGTAAAATCCATAAATAGCTGTAATTTGGAATAAAAATTAAAGAAAAATAGCAATTGGATTCTGACATTTAATCCCAAGAAAAAGAAATGAAATTCGAATAAAAATTAAAAAACTATAGTTTGATTTCCATATGAATTCCAAAATAAAATCCCCAAATAACTAAAATTATGAATAAATTAAATAAATTTAGCAATTTGATTTTTATATGAACTGTAATAAAAATTACTGAAATGTTGAATAAAAATAAGAGTAATAACGAGGATGAAACGTATGGTGTCGGAGGAGGCACAAAATAAGCCAACACGTCCACTCTTAAGGTCACATGTTTCTATTGTTGCTTCCTATGGAATAAAAATAAAAAATAACATAAATTTTGATTAAAAAATACAAGCTATAACGAGAATAGCACGAATGGTGTCGGAGGAGACACTACTACATCCAGTCTCATCACAGATGGTTCGGAACCGTCAGCACAGACGGTTTTTAAACCGTCTGAATTTGTATGTCTGTGATAACATCGGTTATCACAGACGGTTCAAAAACCGTCTGTGAAGGTATGGTACCACAGACGGTTTCTATTAAAACCGTCAGGATATTAGCATATCACGAGCGGTTCTATTTACAAACCATCTGTGATATTCTCAAATATCACAGACGGTTTGTAACTAGAACCGTCTGTGATATGCTACGTACCACAGACGGTTTTTAATGGAAACCGTCTGTGATAGCTCATTACCCTAACTACTTTTTTTTTGATTTTTGGCTAGCCTCAGGAATTGCTAGCCATGCCCTCTGAAAACAAGCATGCAGAAAACAGATACATCATAGATAATAAATTGTTGACAACTCAAAGTGATCATTACTCAAAATAAATTACAAAAGAATTTGTTTAAGTATTCTCGCTATAGTTACCATTGGATTACAATTGAATCAATTGTTTGCACGTGGTTGAGAGGTGTCGACGGGGTGAAACTTTGGCCTTTTTGCAAAGACCACCCTCTTGGTCAAGTCCTCCTCGCTACAGTACCTGGAAGACCTCGCTATAGTACCTCGGAAGACCTCCTCACATAAAGATGCGTGATGAACAAGACTGAAGACCTCCCCACACAAAGATCGATGAACAAGACTTCGGTGCTACAGTACTCGAAAGACCTCCTCGCTACAGTGCCTAAAAGACCTCTTAGGGGAGGTCCTGGAAGGTCCAGATTGCTCCAAGGAGAGGTCTTGGGTGGTCCAGATTAATCCACGATGGTGCTCATGGGGAGGTCCTGAGTGGTCGAGATTGATCCACGTTGGTACTCATGGGAAGGTCCTAAGTGGTCGAGATAGCTCCTAGGGGAGGTCCTGAGTGGTCCTGATGAGTCCACGTGGGTGCTCCTGAGGAGGACCTTGAGTGGTCCTGATGAGTCCATGCGGGTGCTTCTGAGGAGGACCTTGAAGACATCCGGTAAACCTGAAAAGACCTTAAACCAACATCCAAACGGAACAACGAAACCTTCCAACAACTGCAAATTCCAATGCCATCCAAGGGTCAATTATTCAACAGTAAAAACCACGCCCACGCCCTATGGTCCAACAATCTCCCCTTTGATGAATACATTGACAATATTTCAAAAAGAGAGAAGAATTTGCGAAAAGAAGGTTTCAAGACTTCAAAAACTGCAAGGCAAAGAATTCTTGACAGACAATAGTAGCAACAGCAAACTCGAAGCTCCAATCGAGAACTCCCTCTCAACACAAGCACAAATTTCTCCCATCTTTCTCCCCCTTTGGCAATGTACTCAGCAAGTACTTCCGAGAGAGAGAACTTCAGAGAAAAGAGCAAGGAGAATAAAAAACCAGAAGCTGTGGGGATTATTCAAATCAATTTAATAGAGTAACCAAGCCATCTTTTTGAGTAGAGCTAACATGATCATATGAAGTCATATATCATGTAGCAATGTCAAAACAAGTCTGTAGAATGATTAAGCAATTTTAACTCAATGACAAGCATCTCAACAATGACTAAAACGATTATATACACCACAAAGAGATATCACCATGAAAAGTTAAAGCCTAACAGTGAAGCAAACGTTAAATCTAGATGAGCTAGCAGTCTCATGTAACACCCTATTTCTCCACAATCAAATCTTATGTATGTGGTATGCTTGTAGCATACTTCTTTTCAAGGTGGCATGCTTGAAGCATACTTCTTTTCACTGGTGGCATGCTTAAAGCATACTTCTTTTCCTTTGAGCACTGTTGTGTGTGTATATTTTTTTTCTTTTGAATATACATAGATATGTATGGCATGCTTGAAGCATACATCTTTTCTATTTTCTCTTTCTCATCAATTTTTTATATTATAATTTTTTTATAACATGCCAAAATGAGTAAGCATAACAGGATTGCAATGAGAGACATACTTGCTTCAAATCCAAGATTTAAAATAAGACTCACAATCAAGCTAATCCTTTTCGATGAAAATCGCAAAGTGATAACAATAATCAATCTAGTCAAAGTATTTAACCATGTCATGCTTTAGTTCTAACGTAGCAAATTAATTATAACCAGTCAAGATCAAAGCTACACAGCACATGAATAAATATAATAAAGAAAGCTCTGCAACTCATTCGATTTCAATGGCTTGGTCTTGATGATTTATTTGACACGAATCAAAGCTTCTGAACTTTTAAAACCCAAACCCCCCCTCAAAATAAGCCCATTGGATGCAACACACTCAATTCACTTCGCAAAAGTGCAAACAGAGCAGTATCAAACAGTTTTGTGAAAATATCAGCAACTTGAGACTCTGTATCAATAAAAAGCAAAACAACATCTCCTTTTTCCACATAGTCTCTAAGAAAATGATACCGAATATCGATATGTTTGGTTTTTGAATGTTGCACAGGATTTTTAGCAATACAAATAGCGCTAGTGTTATCACAGAAGAGTGGTACACTATCCAATATTAAGCCAAAATCCTTAAGAGTAGAAGTCATCCAAAGCAATTGAGAGCAACAAGAAGCGGTATCTACATATTCAGCCTCAGTTGTGGAGAGGGCAACAAACAATTATTTTCTAGAAGCTCATGACATAAGAGATGTGCCTAAGAAGTGACAAGTGCCAGAAGTACTCTTCCTATCAATTCTACAACCCCCAAAATCAGCATCTGAGTAAGCTCTAAGGGTAAGGCATGATGAAGAAGAATACCATAAGCCAAAATCTAAGGTTGACTGAAGATACCTGAAAATTCGTTTAACTGCTTGACGATGTGAAGCACGTGGGGAAGCTTGAAAACGAGCACAAAGACATACAACAAAGTGAATGTCTGGTCTTGAAGTAGTGAGATACAAAAGTGAACCAATCATGCTTCTGTATTCTTTTTGATCAATAGACTCTTCATCCTCATCAGGGTCTAACACTGCTGTGGATCTCATTGGTGTGGAGACTGGTTTGCTTGTCCCCATGTTAAAGCGACGAAGGAGATCCTTGGTGTATTTGGTTTGATGAACAAAAATACCCTGCTTTGATTGCTTGATCTGAAAACCTAGGAAGAACGTGAGTTCTCCCATCATGCTCATCTCAAATTCTCTGGTCATAGTATCTGAAAACTTTGAAACAAGAGCATGAGAGGAACCATCAAAGATGATATCATCCACATAAATTTGAACAAGTAAAAGATCACTGCCATGCTCGAGTGAAAACAAAGTTTTATCTACCTTGCCCATTTGAAAGTCATTTTTATGCAAATATGATTTAAGCCTATCATACCAAGCTCTCGGCACTTGCTTTAAACCATATAAAGCTTTGGACAGTTTGTAAACATGATTAGGAAATTTTGGATTTTCAAACCCAGGTGATGGTCTTACAAAGACCCCTCTTCCTCAATATAGCCATCAAGGAAGGCACTCTTAACATCCATTTGATACAACCTGAAACCTTTAGAAGCAGCAAAGGCTAAAAGAATTCTAATGGTTTCTAAACGAGCAACAGGTGCAAAAGTTTCACCAAAATCTAGACCTTCCACCTGGGTAAAACCCTAAGCCACAAGTCTTGCCTTATTTCGAACAACAACACCATCCTCACTTTGTTTATTCTTAAAAACCCATTTAGTTCCAATAATATTATGACCAAGAGGAGGTGAGACTAAGGTCTAGACTTTATTGCGCTTAAAATTTTCTCATTCCTCATGCATGACGTTAATCCAAGACTCATCAGATAAAGCGTGACTTACATCTTGTGGTTCAAAAGAGGATACAAAGGCAGCATGAGCATATGAGACATTGGAGTTATACCTGTTTTGAAGAACTCTCTTATCTAACTCACCAATTATTTGTCCAGGGGGATGACGTCGTTGAATATGCAGAGGAGCCTGTGTAGTCATTGGTGACATAGGTGTAGCCGTAGTGACCTCTACTTCATTGGAGGTAGGAGCAGAGCCACTAGGTGTAGACTCCATTGGTGTAGAATGAATTGGGGTAATCATCAGAATCATAGAAGATGTCTTCGGGTTCCTCATTTACTTCTATACCTGCATTGTCGGTTCTAATACCAGGACTAGCCTCATCAAAGGTGACCTCGCAGTTCTCAGCAATTTTGTTAGTTTCTAAATTGAGTACACGATAACCTCGAGTGTGAGCTGGATATCCAAGAAAAATACCATATGAGGATCTATTTTCAAATTTATCAAGATTTCCATGTTTAAGAATAAAACAACGACACCCAAATACCCTCAAATGAGAAATCTTAGGAGAATGACCAAAGGGAAGTTCATAGGAAGTCTTATGCAATTTAGCACGCAAAAATACTCTATTAGAAATATAGCATGCGGTAGAGATAGCTTCAGACCAAGACTTCCTAGATGTAGCATGTTCATTTAACATCATTCTAGCCATCTCAACCAAGGTTCTATTTTTACGTTCTATAACACCATTCTGTTGTGGCACACAAGCTGAAGAGAATTGATGATCTAAACCTTTTTCGACACAAAAAGAAGCAAATGAAGTGTTCTTGAATTTAGTTCCATTATCACTTCTAATTGCTCTGAGTGCTCCTGGGAGTTCAGTGGCAAGTCTAAGGACAAGCTCTCTAAAGTGACCAAAAACTTCGTCCTTAGATGCCATGAGAAAGACCCAAGAGTATCTAGAGTAATCATCAACAATAACAAGAACATACCATTTACCTCCAGCTGACTGAACTCTAGCAGGACCTACTGTGTCCATGTGCAACAATTGGCAAGGTGCATCAGTCATGAAAAGAGAGAGAGGAGGATGAGAGGCAAAAACCATCTTACCGTGACGGCAGGGAGAACAAACAAAATTCATTGATCTTTCAAATTTAAGATTAGGCAATCCTCTAACAAGACTCAAATTACTGATACGAGCAATATGATCAAAACCAATATGACCTAGTCTTCGATGCCAGTGAAACAAATCCTTGGAATCAGATGAGGAAGAATATGCAAAATTGCCTTTAAACAATCGACCAACTCGAGTAATCTTGCATACTAGATCACCAGATGCATCTAAAATGCAGCAAGAATGTTTTTTAAAGCTTACCTCAAGATTGTCATCAATCAACTGTGAGACCGAAAATAGATTATAGCTCAACTTACTGACAAGAGCCACATCTTTTAAAATGAACTTGTCGTTGATGCGCACAGTACCTCTTGCAAGAACTCGTCCTTGCGCATTGTCCCCAAAAGTGATCATCTCATCACCGGTGGCATGAGTGAGGGAGGAGAACCATCGTGAGTCTCCGGTCATATGGCGAGAGCACCTGGAGTCAATGAACCAAATGTTCTCCTTTCGCTTGCGACGAGCCTACAGAGAATGAACAATCGTCCGTATCTTAGTACTGGGGTTAGAGAATAACGATTTAGGTAACCAGTACTGAGATACATGACGAACAGGAGCACTTTTGGTTTCTGGGCACTGCTGGTTATATCGTTGTTGAGAAGCCAATCTGACCTCCTAACGGTATGACCGAGTGTAAGACACCGGTCTTACCGCCCGTCGGTCTGACCGTGAAAAAGATTCTAATCTGCCCGATCTACCCGCAAAAACTCCCAAACCAGCAGACTATTGTTTGGAGGGAGCAAATCGATGATAAGAAGCTTGACCAAGCTCCATTGCCGAATGCGAAATTTTCCTTAACCTGTCTTTCTTTTCTTTCTTTACTTTCCGAAAACAGAATTGAACCAAATGACCCTCTCTACCACAATGAGTACATTGATACTTATCTTGATGAGAAGTTGTAGCTTTTCCCTTTAGCGTACTCACTTTGGTAGATGAGTCCTTTGCAATACCAGTCGATTTAAAAATAATTTGTTTTGGTTCAGATTCTACTTCAAATTTTTCAGGTTCAAGAAACTTAACAATCTTAGGAAGATTATTCTTGGCATGCTCAACACAATTAAATCCTAGACCATGATGTTTAACACTCACTTTTGACTTGTCTAGGATCATATTCAAAATTTTCTTGCCAAAAGAAAATTTCTCTAATGTGTCCTTAAGGTACTCATTTTCTTTAGCTAGATTAGGATAGGCTGTGCATTTGACAGATTCATTCAAGATTTTCTTTGAAGTGCTAGACTGAGCCGCTCTTTCCTTTTCAGCAAAATCAACAAGTTGTCTGGTCAAAGCTTCAATTTCTACTGTGAGTTTAGGACAATTAGAGCAAGAAGCTATCTCATGATAAAGCATCTGTTGAATTGTTTCTTGAGATGAATTAAGTCTAGCTTCTAGCAATCCACAATTAGAGCAAGTTTTAGTTTGGACATTTAACATACTTGACTCTAAACAAGTGGGCGCACTGAAATTAAGCTTTTCAATTTTAGAAGTTAAGCTTTCAACAAGACCATTATTTTCTTTCAGTTTCTTTTTTGTCTTTTTAATTCAATAGCAAGTTTAATCAAACCATCTTCAAGTTCATCATAGGATGGTCTTACCTCATCGGGATCACTGTGATCTTCGTTGTCGTCGTTGTTTCTTGCCATAAAGCACATCCCCGTGAAGTCATTGTTGTCATTATTCTTATCTTTAGGATCATTATTGTTGTGGTAGTCGTCGTCGCAACTCTTATATTTCACATCACTCAAACCAAGTTGCTCAATTGCCGAAAGAACCTTTTCAGGAAATTTTCGACGAAAATTTCCACCCTTAGTGTTGCTGTTCTTGGATGACCGACCATGGTAGTTCTTTTCTTCTTTGATCACCTTCCCTTTGAGCTTGGGACATTTAGCCTTAATGTGACCTGGCTCGCCACATTCATAGCACTTGATCGAACTTGAGAAGCCTCCTCGCTTCTTCATCCTTATGTTGTTGAGAGCCTTGTATGCCTGTAAGGAGATCAACACCAAGTCTTCTTCAGGAAGTTGTTCAAACTGTTCCTCTGAAAAAGAAGACAAGGCCGACACAAGAAAAGAGCTCGAAGAAGCAGCTTGCATGGGGTTAGTCATAAGAGCTAAAGATGAAGATTTATCAATCTTAGATGGCAAAGCTTCCATCTCATAGGTTTTGAATCTAGAGAAAAGATCATCCATGGTTAAAGTATCTAGATCGACAGTCTGATTGATAGTTGTGACAACCATCAACCACTCAGAACCTAAAGATCTCAAAATTTTAGCAGCATTATCTTCATCAGTAGGAATAACATTGTTGTAAGAATAATTCATCTATCATACCGATGGGGCCCGCCTCTCAGAAGACATGCATACAGACCCGAGAAATGCTATTGTGCTCATAAAAGACTGTAGTACCCCTTGCTTGTACTCATAGTATAGCCAACCCCAAGGGGTATTTTGGTCATTTGTACAGGCTTGCGAGCCTATAAATACCTCATGTAACTCTCATTTGAGGGAGAGCTCTCTTGAGCAATAAAGAAGCACATTAAAACTGGTGAGCCCTCGGGGGCTCCCTCCCTGGAGGTAACCCCCCGTTGGCTCACCGACAGGAGTAGGGCGGTCCTCTCGGACCCCCGAACCTGTATAAATCGTCGTGTCATTTTTTACCCTCGTGGACGATGGCCTGTCAGACGGCCAACGTCCACCCCCTCACTCGTGTTTGGTTTTTACGCCTACAACAAACATCAACAACATTAGTAGGAATAACATCAACAACACGTAAACTACTTAGTATCTTCTCAAAGCGAGCAAAAAGATCATCAATAGATTCACCAGATTTCATAACAAAATCAGAATACTCTTTTTGATAAAGATTTTTACGCACTTTCTTGATTTTAGTGGTTCCCTCATGATAATCGCAAAGAGTCTTCCATATTAAGTGAGCAGAATAAATATGAGCTACACGATTAAATTCTTTGCGAGAAATTCCTTGAAACAACAAGTTACGAGCTTGAACATTTAGATCAACATCTATTCTATTCAGATTTGTAACGGTAATAGGAACCTCATAAGGTCTAGACACCTTATTCCAAACATCATTACCTTGCGCTTCAATGTATGCTTGCATACGACACTTGCAAACGCAAAATCAGTACCATCTAGCATGGGAGGACAATTCATATACCTCTCTGATGCCATAGCAACCCGCTCTAATACCACTTGTAGGATCGTATAACACAATCGGAGGGGGGGGGTGAATGATTGTACCGATTTCTTGCTTCCAATTTAACCGTTCTCGCAGTGCGTTGATCTTTTTACGCACAGCTCGAACAAGAACAAACTTGAGACAATGCTCAGATAAACATATCACCGGCGAAGACTATTTGGAATAGATCTAAGTGTATTTCTCAATCTTGTTCTGTCTCTACAAAGCACCCTTCATGGTACCCTTCAAAGCTCTCTTCCGAAAGTTGTCTCTAAAAGCTCCCGCAAAAGCCACAGGAAAACACTTCCCCTCCGCCTCCTTTTGTAGGCAGAGGCTCATCCGTATTCACAACGACACGGATACAACATCCTATCTCTTTCAAGAATCAAGGGACCCGAAACCCTTCCAAACACGGGTTTTCCAATATCTCTAAACCCTCTAGATATGGAATACTTTCCATATCTCATCACACATCGTAAGCCTTCAGGACTACACCACCCGAAGCTTTTCCGTGCATCGTCATCCACTTTTGATCTCCACGTGCTCCAGTGTAAGCCCGACCACCTCGTGACATCCTCGACCACCTGAACTTCAGATTTCTCCATCCTAGTCTGGGTCCTCCTTGTCATCGACCATGATCGTCTTCACGCTCAACCTGCACATGCAAAGACCAAAGAACATATTCCAAGTATAAGTTCTCCAACTTGACCAATATCAGTTCACACACGCATAACACACTCTCAACCATCGATAAACACTATCCAGAGCATCCTCGAAGTCTATGTCCACTTCAACAAGGTCCGCGACCAGTTCCAGTAGGTCTACGACCACCTCCATGACGTCCAAGACGTCTACGACTACTTCCAAGACGTCCACGACCAGTTCCAGTAAATCTACGACCACCTCCAAGATGTCCACGACCAGTTACAGTAAGTCTACGACCACCTCCAAGAGGACTACGCACTGTAGCACTCGAAACCTACGACTACGCACGTAACACTCGAAGCTACATTACCGGTAAAGAACAGTATGAATAGAACACAAGCCACAGGACTCGAAAAGACCTGCTCAGGGGTAGTCCTGGAAGATCTCCTGGGTGGTCCTGGAAGATGTCCTGGGTGGTCCTGGAAGACCTCCTCAAAGACCTCCTGGGTGGTCCTTGAAGATGTCCTGGGAGGTCCTGAAAGACCTCCTGGGTGGTCCTGTGAAGACGTCCTAGGAGGTCCTAGAAGACCTCTTGAAAGAGGTCCTAGGAGGTCCTGGAAGACCTCTTGAAAGAGGTCCTGGGAGGTCCTGGACGACCTCCCTTTTTTGCAAAGACTACCCTCTTGGCCTTTTTGTAAAGACCACTCTCTTGGTCAAGACCTCCTCACATAAAGACTGAAGACCTCGCATAAGACTCGGAAGACCTCCTTGCTACAAGATTTAATGAACAAGACTCGGTGCATAAAGGTTCAGAAGACCTCTTAGGGGAGGTCCTAGACGGTCCAGATAGCTCCAAGGGGAGGTCTTGGCTGGTCCAGATTGATCCACGATGGTGCTCATGGGGAGGTCCTGAGTGGTCGAGATTGATCCACATTGGTGCTTATGGGAAGGTCCTGAGTGGTCGAGATAGCTTTTGGGGGAGGTCCTGAGTGGTCCTGATGAGTCCACGCGGGTGCTCCTGAGGAGGACCTTGAGTGGTCCTGATGAGTCCATGCGGGTGCTTCTGAGGAGGATCTTGAAGACCTCCGGTAAACCTGAAAAGACCTTAAACCAATCTCCCAAACGGAACAACGGAATATTCCAACAACCGCAAATTCTAATTCAATCCAAGGGTCAATTATTCAATAGTAAAAACCATGACCACGCCCCATGCCATAAGTCGGCCCATATGCAATTTCAATTCCCCTCTGTCATCTCGCTTACGTATCGCTATCGTCTGACATCCAGACGCATTCGACGACGTAGGTGACGGCAGTGAAGACGGTGCCTCTGCCATCTCGCTTACTTGCTATCTATATAAGTTACATACGCCCAAAAGATTGTTGCAAGCATTTAAATGACGAAATCAACATATACATATGAAGTATCTCTATGTCATTTAAAATGAATAATATACTCAACATATACCACATGTATATTAAAGAACTCAGCATAAATATCAGAGTATTGATATTAAAGAGTGCTCTTAGTACATCAGTCAATATATCTTCACTAATCAAATTTGACAATCATCAAACAGATCTTGAGCTAAACCTAAAACTTTCTTATTGGATTGTTGTAATATGTGCAATATTAGCAAATAATCATAATTAATTCCAGCATAAATATGAAACAATAAAGCATTAATCCAATAACATTTAAATGACCAAATTAATGTTATCAAATGTAAATCATTTAGGTCATTTAAATTAGCACATGTATATGAATGAAATGAGCACATAGCACAAAAATTTGAAATTAATGTGAGCTCTCATATGGCGAGTTGTACAAGAAACAAACTTGGCCATCTCAGCACTAAGGTCTATTCTCTTCATAAATTGGATAAGAACACTAAAATTCATATTTTGAGCTCTATCCAAAGCTTAACTAGACTGACATAACAATCACATGTATAAGAAGTTCAAAATTATACTATCTGTCAAACATAGATCATCAAGAACCATCAATATCCACTACTGAAGTCCACAGAAGACTGGCCTTTAATGAAGACATAGAAACAGAATAGAATCAAGTAAAACTTTCTTCATTAAAAGGACGGACAACAGATTAAGTGATCGTAAAGCACTATGTATATCGAACTTCTAAATACAATTTGACATTAGTAGGCAAACTGGTGATTACTATGACAGCAGCAAGCAATCTTGTAGAGCTCAAAATTGAACTAGTAATTCTACCAATTTCAGAATTAGACCATTCCAATCGCAGAGCAATATTAAGCTCACAAAATTCACTTTGATATATCTCACGGAGCATGAATCAATAACAGACCCTTCTAACCATGTCCAGGGACCAAACCCTAACCACGCATCTGACTGACCTAGTACAATATCATGAATCCATAGTGGAGGGAGCAGAGGATAGGTTCTCCCCATTCATCTCATATCACACAATAATCTCAAATACAACATTCACAGTCGAGGGTTAACCTTCACAATGCAAGGAGGAGGCTGGTGCAGGGGAGGAGGCCGACACGGGGAGGAGACCGGTAGAGGGAGGCCGGCAGAGGGAGGACGCCGACACGGGAAGGAGGACGGTGCCACGAGGAGAAGGACGACAGAGGCGGCGGCAGCGTCATCGATGTCGGGGGCGGTGGCGTCGAGGTCGGAGGCGGCGGTGTCGGGGCCTACGGGGAGGTGAATTGGCGAGCCCTAGAGGAGGCGAAGGAGCAAGAGCTAAGCAGGCTAAGGGCACTGGGGAGATGAATGGGCGGCACTGGGGAGATGAATGGGCGAGCCCTAGGGTTATAAGGCAGATCACAGACGATTCTATTATGGAACCGTCTGTGATAAGGAATCACAGACGATTCTTATTAAGAACTGTCTGGGATATGTCCACATCACAGACGGTTCGTTAATAGAGCCGTCTGTGATACGTTTCATATCACAGACAGTTCTATTATGGAACTGTAATACCCCAAAAATTAAATCGGGAGATAATAAATAAATCGGGAGAGAATAATTAAATCGGGAGAATGTTTCTTTTAGCAAAGCGATTGAACAGGAGAAAGAGGGGGTTTTACTGTAATACTCCGATTTATTCTACGAAAGAAAGCGTTCAAAAGATAAATTAGACATAAAAGGGGGTTTCGCAGTTTCTGAGAACTTGGGCCTCCTGCCTTGGCCCAGAGGCCCATGAGGGCCGGCCACCAATAAAAGGAAGGGGGAAACCCTAGTCAAGACAAGAGCTACAAGTGTCAGCCGCCATCGTGAGCACGACTCATCGTAGCACATGCCCTCTCCTCCATGGTGGTGCCTCCTTCCTCCGCTTGCTCCCTCGCCACCGATCAAGTGAAGAAAGGAGAGGAGATCACCTTCAAGGGAGAGTGCATCGCCTTCCCGCGATTCTACAAGGGTGGGAGCGTGATCCCAGGGCGCCCTCAAGGCCCCACCGCTCTCGCACTGTTGAGGCAAGTATTCGGGTTGTAGAATAATTATGATTGTTTGTTGAGATTGATTGTATCTTGTTCGTAATAGCCATGCATGGATGTTAATGTGATGAATCACAATATATCTTGGTAAATGCAAGTTATGGTTAAAGCTTCTTGTGTATGATGTTAATGCTTACATGATATTATGTACATGTTGAGTTCATATATTTGGAAGATGATGTCATTGTGCATATGCATGTCAAAGATGATTGAGTCTTGGTCACTTGGTGACCAAGTATGAATCGTTGAGGTCCCCGCCATGTAAATGACGGTTTGAGGTCCCTACATTCGCAGAATGTGGGCAATGAGTAAAGAGGTCCCCATCATGATGGTGATGGGCATAGGTCCCTATACTTGTGGAGTATAGGCTTTGGTCCCTATGCCGTGGTGTATAGGCAAGGGTATACATCGACGATGTATACCTCGACACGTAAAATGCTAAAAGAGACAAAGTTTAAAAGGTGCATTGCATGGATGCATTACATAAGCATGAAGTTTATGATTAGTGAAATGTTTTATTTGGAATATTGATGCTATGACTGTGATTTTAGCTTTAACCTTGTTGATACTTGCTGAGTCTTTGGGCTCACACTTGCTTTGATATGTTTTAGGTACAATTGACAAGAACGGCATGCATGGGAGGGAGTAGATGTTTGGATGCACTCACTACCACTCATCCTTATGACGTCTACCATTTAGTCTTTATTCTAATAATTAGCAAACTGTTTGAGATCCGCGTATGATTGGTTAAATGTTTCAGTTTATTTGTAATAAGGAGAATAGCAAGTTTTGTTTATGATTATTGGATTATCTTGCATGCCTGAATGAACCTGAATATTAAGTTTAGTGTTAATTGCTATGATCAAATGATGGGACCTCGGTATAGCTAATTATACAAAGGAGGTTCTGCCGAAATCGGTAATTGATATTAGTTTAGTTTTGTTTAGTTTAATTTTAGTAGCATTCCAGGCTCAATGTTGAGCTGGGGTGTTACAGGAACCGTCTGTGATTACTTATCCCAGACGGTTCCATAATAGATCCGTCTGTGATATCCCGACAAATCCATATGAACCTGGTGACAAGTATGATGACAATCATGACAAGTTCATATGAACCTGGTGACAAGTATGATGACAAGTCCATAACACAACTCCAAATAAGTCCATAACACAACTCCAAATAATTTGACTGAAAATTAATTTATCCACTGGCATTTCATTTGAGTTCAAAAATTCATATCTAATTCAACTCAACTCCAAATCAAAGTGAAACCAATTTTGATACTTCACATTACAATGAACGTCCACATTGACATCAATATCAAAGATGACAAGTCCATAACACATTAACACATGACAATTCCACGTTGACATCAAAATATATGAGAGATTACAAGTCCATAACACATGATGTTATGGAATAAATTAATTACAATGGAGTAAATTCTTAATTAAAATATAGCCCTTCATGATGATCGACACGCATATAGCTAGCTTCCTTACTGGGTTCTTCCTCGAGCCTAATGCTGTCTCCGAAAGGAGGCAATTTGTCAAATTGATTGTACTCTTCCTCATCCACGACATTCTCAACTCCGAGAATCCTTCTTTTTTTCCATGAAGAACTACGTGGCGGTTCTTATTTGCCGGGTCTATTACATAAAAAACTTGAACAACTTGCTTATCGAGTACGAATGGTTCGTCCTTGTATCCGACACATTTGAGGTCCATAGTGGTGACGCCGTACTTGTCGACCTTCACACCTTGCGGAAGTTTAACCCAATGGCATCGAAATAGGGGGATCTTAAAAACTTGTCGACCTTCACACCTTGCGGAAGTTTAACCCAATGGCATCGAAATAGGGGGATCTTAAAAAGTACGTAGTCGAGCTCCCAAATCTCCTCTACGAACCCATAGTAGGAGTTCAACCCACGTGCCCTAGCGGTATTGAACTGCTCGTGAAACGCATCTATGCGGACACCGCTATTCTCGATCTGCGTTTTCATATCCCGAGTAGCCAGATAAAATGTGTACCCATTTATGTCATATCCTTGCCATGTCACAATTGTAAATTGTGGCCCTTTTGCCAACCATAGCAGCGTATCATCACTTGATGACCTCCCAGTGATTCGCACCTTTAACCATTCGTTGAACCGACGATTGTGCTCTCTCGTGATCCAAACCTCCGACCGGTCTGGATTCTGTTGGCATACCATGTCTTTGTGCTTGTCGATGTTTGAGGACACTTGGGTCATGTGTTGCAAGACCGTGAAATGGGCTTGAGCGTATGTGTACAGATCGGGAGTGATTAATTTCCTTCCGATGGTCCCGATACCATCCAGTCTCCTCTCATGACGAGATAGAGGCACACCTATCGGTTCCACCTGAGCCATGTAGTCGATGCAGAACTCAATGACCTCTTCGGTTGCATAACCTTGATGATGTTTCCCTCCGGTCGAGATCGATTCCGTACGTAGGACTTGAGAATGCCCATGTGCCTCTCGAACGGGTACATATGACGTAGGAACACAAGGCCGCATATCTTTATCTCTTTCACAAAGTGAACAATGAGATGGACCATGATATCAAAAAATGACGGAGGGAAATACATCTCAAGATGACATAGAGTCGTCACCACCTTGGCCTGCAGAGCATCTAGTCCTTGGGGATCGATGACCTTCTGAGCAATTGAGTTAAAAAAAATAACACAGTCTCAAGATTGCCACTTGGACCTTATTAGGCAAGATACTCCTAATTGCAACAGGAAGCATTTGTGTCATCAGCACATGACAATCATGAGACTTCATACCAATTAATCTCAAATCTTTCATAGAAACAAGTTTCTTCATGCTGGCGGAGTAACCGGACGAAACTTCCAGATGTTCTTCTGACGGGTTCTTAATTTATATCCCTTCCCAAGCACAACACTGATATCCTTAACCATATCATAGACCTCTTTCCCTCTAAAAGCCCTTGGAGCTCAATCGTCCACCTTATTTTCGTTGAATTGTTTCTTCATCTTGCGGTAAGGGTGGCTCCTAGGAAGGAACCTACGGTCACGTATATACATAGTTTTGCGCCCACAGTGTCACAAGATCTTCCAGCAATGGTGCTAGGTACACATCAATATCATTTCCAGGTTGCTTCGGCCCTTGGATAAGTAGTGACATCAAAATGTACTTTCGCTTCATACACAGCCAAGGAGGAAGGTTGTACATACATGGATTCACGGGCCGTGTCAGGTTCGGCTACTCATGTTACCTAAAGGATTCATTCCATCCGCACTCAACCCTAACCTTATGTTCCTTGCCCACACCAACTCTTTGAAGCTCCGATCAAGTTTCTCCACCGGGCGTAATCAAGAGGGTGTCTTAGCTTCCATCTTTCTTACGCCTCCGAAAGTGCCAATGCAGCAATCTTGCCTCCTTTGGGTTTGCAACAAACGCTTCAAACGTGGAATCACAGAAAATACCACAACATCTTAGCAGAGGTCCTTGCTTCACCTTAGCAAGATTCTTACGCTTGTATCAGATGCTTTGCACACGGACATACATGCATGTCCGCATACTCTTTACGATAGAGGATACAATCATTCGTACATGCATGTATTCTTTCTACTTCCATTCCCAATGGACAAAGAACCTTCTTTGCTTGGTAGGTGGTGCCGGGCAACACGCTTTCTCCGTATGATGTCCGCTAGAGACTTAACAACACCGTGAAACTTTTATCTGACCAACCATTGCTTGCCTTCAATTTCAGCAGCTCAATCACGCTTGACAACCTTGTGTATTCCTATTGCGCTAGGAATAAAGTTCTCACCGAGTCCTCCATTAAGCCCTCGAATTTACAAAATTCTCTCATTGTAGTTCTCTTACGCATCGCGTAGCATCCGATCCAGATTGTCATCGTATGACCTATCCTCATCAAAAGCACAATCCACATCCGCATATCGCTGACTTCCTACGATGTCGCCATTATTAACTTTCTATATAATCGCTCTTCACCGTGGATCGTCCAACATGTATACCCTTTTTGAAACCCCTTCAATCAAGTGTTCTTCGATCTGCACAAGTTGTTAAACATCTTCGACATCGCAATCAATGCATGGACAATACATAAATTTTATCCCCTTCTTCAACATATCCTACTCAGCGGCTCTTCTAAAAGCAAGCACACCATTAATGTACTCTTCACTCACATGGTTCACACCGTACATCCAGTTTCGGTCCATCAACGCTACGCATGTAACAAATTAGTGTTAAATTAGATTAATAAACTGCAAGTACGTACTCTTCCTTTTTACCGAACATACTTAAATCGATTAATTAGCGATTAATTTATAGCAAACATAAAGGGTTATAGATCGTTACCCTCAGAGCTCACGACGAAAATACCAAATATCTCTTGAGAATCCTCTCCTTCTCCTTCTCCTCCCTTCCTTCTCTCCTTCTCCTTCCTTCCCTTCCTTCTCCTCTCTCGCTTGCACAAGAATGGGGAGGACCCGTATGTGGGGAGGACCCGGTGGCGGCTCAAATGGGAATGGGCAGGGTCCGGTCCAAGTATTTATAGTGCCACCTATCACGTATAGTTCTTATTACGAACCGCTCAGGATACATAATCACGTAGGTTCCATAATAGAACCGCTCAGGATACTGATGATATCACTGCATTTGTTCTATTATGGAACCGTCGTATTGTTAGCACAAACGGTTCCATAATAGAACCATTCGTAATACGCTCCATCGCCATTTTATAGAGATCGCTGCTCGACCGGCCCGATCAAATTGAAGGTCCGATCGGAGGAGACGTTCAGACGGTCCGAACGTCTCCTCCAATCGGGACCGTCTGATTCCTCCGATCGAACGGTCCAAACAGACCTGGGATCTATAAAATAGAAAAAAAAAAATCATAAAATCCTAAAATAATTCAAGGAGGCTCCTAGGATGTGCTAATACTCAAATAAAATTATAATACCAAAATTATAAGCATTTTGTAGTGTAAAAAAATTGGACCTCTATTCAAACTCTATTCAACAACCTAAGCTAGGTTTGAATTTAGTTAAACAAATAACACTTGAAAAGTGAGGTTTCAAATTTTATTTGAGTATTAGCACATCCCAGGAACCTCCTTGAATTATTTCAGGATTTTAGGATTTTTTTTACTATTTTATAGATCCTGGGTCTATTCGGACCGTTCGATCGGAATCGGACAGTCCCGATCGGAGGAGACGTTCCGAACGTCTCCTCAGATCGGGACCGTCCGATTCCTATCGGACCGTCCGAACAGCCCGGGCTCTATAAAATGAGCAATGGAACGTATCACATACAATTCTTTAATAGAACCGTCTGTGATATTTCATAGGCGGTCTTTGTTGAGAACCGTCGGTGATACCATCATTATCACAGACGGTTCGTTAATAGAACCGTCTATGAATTATCACAGGCAGTTCTATTAAAAAACCGTATGTGATAGGTACGTAATACAGACGGTTCTTATTACGAACCGTCCGTGATAGGCTAGCACTACAAATGTCTGGTCCCACCAGACCCAACACAGACGGTTCCTTTTGAATCGTCTGTGATGAGGCGTCTACTATTGCCTATTTTGTAGTAGTGAGACCACAAAAGAGTGCAATGACATCGATCTGTCCTGCAAGAAGGCATTGTTTCATGGGGAAGTGAAGAGCCGAAGCGATGACGACAGAGATGAGGACAATATTATGCTGCTCGTGCGGAGCCATTGAAGACAAAGTCTAGTGTTGAAAGAGCCAATATCCGCGATGACAAGTGGTGAGCGTTGGTGTTGTTGAAGAAGTTAGTGACCAAAGAAGCTCGATGATGGGTAAGACCTGACAGAGAAGAGATGAAGCTTTGCAATGAAGATGAGCTATGTACGATATGGGACCATCAAATAGCTAGGAGCGTGCCATCAGTAGTGAGGAGCACGTTATCGCCAGGGATAGCAAAAATATTCTCCATATCTTTAGATAACGACTAAAACAGAAATGCCAACATTAGTGAAGATGTCGTCACGATTAGTGAGGAAGCCACAACGCTGAGTTGACCAACGTCGAAGAAGAGGAGCGACTAACATGAGAGAAGAGGACATCGAGCATGTATATAATCATGCATGTGTATGTACATGCATGCATCCATACGAATAGAAGCGCGGGCGTATAGAGGCAGAGAAGCAAAAAGCTTGGAGTAGAGATGGTGCAGTCATAGGGCATATGCTCGGGGTCATCGAAGAGAGTGTGACATGTGTTCTCAGCTGGGATCAGCGATGGTTGCATGTGTATGCGTGTTGATATTGCAATGGTTAGCATTAAGCAATAATTGGAGAAAAGTAGAAGATAACTATGTGGTAAAGTATTGCATTGGAAGGTGTAACAACTAAGGGGGGGGGGTCGATCAAGATTTGGGCCTACCATTATATTGGAGGTTGAAGCAAAAAAGCTATGATGACGAGAAGAGATAGAAGAGACATGATTTAGTGGGGCAGCAGCCAGCATGTGAGGGAAAATATGTTCAAGGTATGTTGCCCATGGTGCATTGGTGTATGTGTGAGCAATGTACTCTAATACATTATACTATGTAGATTAATAAGATAATTTGCCACACATATAATCAATATATTGCTTGAGACTAAATAGAAGTACATGTGCATGCATACAATTTGGAAAAAAATAACTAATAGAGTAAGAATAGGGTATGCAATTAACTATATAATATATGCATGATAAAGAATGGTTAGTTCCTAAGAACCCCAACAACTTATTATGATCAATGATTTTCTTCCATCAAAGCACATACTTCAATTACGTTCCTCAGGTTGTAATTTCTTTCAAGCTTCTATTGCCATTTCTAATGTGTGGGATATCTTAAAAGTCTAAATATCCTACAAGATAATAAATATATTATCAAGCATTTATACAAACTTTGAAATAAATTTAGCAACTAAAATACGCAAAACGCGCAGTTTATAAGAGTACATTGTTATAGTAGAGGTCTATAGCTATAGCTAGCTATTCCATAATTCCACTTTTGATTCGTCGGTGTCGCATGCACTTGCAGTATTGCTAGTCGATGGCTGGGTGGGGGGATCACCGGCTTTTGGATATTCTTCTTGCACGACTAGCCGGTGGACTATAGGCGGGCGGCTGGGCGTACCGGCACCCCAAGCCATCTGGCGATTGGGTCGTTGTCACGGATGGGGATATATATCCTCCACGTGCACGTCTCCTTCCCACGGAAGCACATGCGCCAAGGTGGTCGTGGTGGTGGCGAGAGAGAGAGAGGGAAGGGCCGTGTGAAAGCGACGTGACAAGGGGAGATCAACGGTTTGATCAGGACGATCGCGCGAGTAGTGGATGGGAGAACTTTTTTTATATTAATTAACCATTTTTTAAATTTTATTTTAAAGTTAACCCTGCGAACTTTATTTCCAATTCTGACCATTTTGGTCACGCCACCACCCGTGGCGTGACAAAATAATATTGTCATGCCGTATGATAAGTCCGCTAAAAACAACTTTTTTTCACGCCATGGGTGGTAGTGTGACCAAATAACACTGTCACGTCACTGGTGGTGGCATAACAAGAGTTTGACAAAATACGGTCCGCGTGGATAAGAAGATTTTGTCACGCCACGGTGGTGGCGTGACCAAAGGGGTCAGAATTGGAAATAAAGTTCGCGAGGGGTTAACTTTAAAATAAAATTTTAAAAAGGGTTAATTAATAAAAAAAAATTCTAGATGGGATGATCGAGTGCGAGAAATAAACGCGCAGGCAGCAGAGGCAGGCCGATAGGAATTGTTTGGGTTCTCCCGCCTCCCATGCATCATGCAATAATACAGCATGCACCCCACTAGTGGACTCGGATTTCGCAAATCCAAATCCTCTGTGAAAATACTATGATATTCCCTCGATCAGTTGATATCACTCACAGAATACATCACTGAATCAAGTCATACATGATGTAAACTAAACCATTCAATATATTACAAACATCAGAGTCACATAGACCGTGTCGGGTCAAGTTTCACAATAAGGGCCGAATAGGCCAAATTGATTACATCACAAAAGTAGCAAAAACGACAATAAAAGCAAAAGGAGTAGAGCGTATCTCTCCACAAGCAAGCGACTGGGGTAACTCGTGTATGACCGATATTACCAAAGGATTTGGATAATATTGGTTGTACACAAGCATCGACGGAGTTAGCTAGACTAGGGCGAGATCTAGACTAAAAAAACTAAACTACTTTGCATCATCGTCTTGGCCTTCAACTTCTGGATCCTTGTAGTAGGCATAAAGTCCTTGATCCACTGGTTTTGTAGGGTTTGGGGGAAAGAGCGAGGATAAGCACAACTTCCGTGCTCGTGAGCTAACACACAGGATGTAGAATGTACATGCAAGGCTTAAAAAGGATTGGCTCAGGTTCTTTTATTTTCTAAAGCAATATTTTCAATTATCACAATTAGAAATTCCTATCACTTAGCATTTTAACCAAATTGCATTTTATTAAAGAGAGTAATTGTGCAATATTAAATACAGCGAATGTTACCTCCACCTTATGCTTAATTTTAACTGTGGTTACCTCCACATATTAACAACACTGGGTACGACCACCCAGGAAAAATCTCATCCACCAAGGTTTTTGAAATATAACTAACTCTAGTAATGTAATACCCCGAATTTCAATAAGAGAAAATATCATTCGGGAGAGGAAAATTTATTCAATTTCGAATGCATTAAAGTTTAGAGAGGGATTTAAGTTAAAATTCAGGATTTGGGGGGGCTTTTGGACCTGGGGCTTTTGGCCCATTGCAGTAGAGCCCTAGTGGGTCGGCCTTAAGTGGCCCAAGAGGGGGTGGCATCCCTAACCCTAACCGCCACTCCTCTCCACCCTTGCGCTTCCACCCTTCTCACTTCTTCCTCTCCTGGCCGCCACCCATCCCCTTCCTCCCTTGCGCCTCCACCTTCATCCCCTTACCAGGCCGGCCATCTCCATCCTCCCCTTGGGCAGCCTCCACCCCCATTGTTGTTGCCGGCCGAATCAAGGAGGGAGAACCCGGGGTGCCATCATCCAAAGAAGAAGAACGGGGGAAAGTGGGGGAGAGGTGATCCGCGCAAGGATCTCAGCGCTTCACGGGTCTTCGAGGGTAGTTGTTCAATCTTCTCCGCTGTTTAGTTCAATTCGTTCTTGGTAGATGTCGTTTATTGATTCGTCGTTAGTGCTGTATTTAGAAACAGATTGCTGTTCTCTGTTGTACGTTGATATTCGTCTAGATCAAGGCCGAATTAGGATTTGTGATCTCTTAGAGAGGTTTAGATCATTTCGTCAGGTTTCCATAGCCTCTGAGTTCACCTGAATCCGAGTTGTGGTTTGAAAGATACGGCTATTTTTGTACTACTGTCCAGAACATCGATTAATTCTCAGCAGTCACATTGTGTAGCAAGTTGATTATTGTTAAGGTCCGAATCAGGATTTCTCCCTATTATGAGAATTGTATTTTATTGTTTTAGCTTTCCATAGCCACCAAGATCACCTAATTCCGACATACAGATCAAAAGTTATGTTAGTTTCAATCTTGCTGTCCAAAATTCTAACGAGATTAATCTATTGATTTGTCTTTTGAAATATGTTTATGTTAGAGGCAAATTCAGGGTTCCCACCCAACTATAATATTTTAGAAAATTTCATAACCTTTCCAGAATGTTAAAGAATTCCTTAATCGGAGTTGTAGATCAATAGTTGTTTTATTTTCTTTACTGCTGTACGTTTCGTCGGGACATAATCTATCTTTCTTGTTCAGTTGCCTGTTAGTATATTTCTTTGGCCGATTTGGGTTATCTCCCCAACTAGGTTTTCGTAGATTTGTTCGTTAAGTTTTCATAGGGTCTAGGCTTACCTCGCCCGAGTCCCGATCGTTAGATATGAGTGATTCGTCTTTGCTGTCCAAAATCAGTTCCATGATCATGTCGCTGCTTTTAGATTAGATCTAATTAGTTAATTGTGGGTTGTCGGAAGGCGTTGTAGAACGTTATTAGAAGCGTCCTATTATATGTTGTTCTTATTTCGAGTATATATTGTGTAGGCGAAGAGGCATCAGGATTAGGAGCACCACCATTGCCTACTAACGCGTCGCATCATGAAAGGCAAGTACTTTGATGTTCTTATAATTAGAAAATGTTGAATGCCTGATGTTGGTATCCTGATGTTGGTATTGTGTTTCTATGATCCATGTTAATATTTAATGTTCATGTTCATTCCATATGTGTTATCTCCATGATTAGAGAGCATGTCTTTTCAATATTCATATTTCATTCCATGCATCCATTATTCATGTTTCATCCACGGAGTGGATTAAAAGACCCATCAATTCCAAAGATGGGCACGTAAGACCCACCATTCCAACGTGGGCGCTTTGGGACACCCGTATGAAACGTTCTTCATGCGGGACTTGGATCCCCGCATTTTGTTAAATGCGGGCTTAGGTGAACACCGACGGGTGTGTCACTAGCTATACCGGTATATGCATGTGTGTAGTCCCTTCATTTCACCCAATTCATTCATTCCATTCATTCAAATATTCGTTCTGTAATTTATTCATATTTTTCAATGAAGTTGTCATGATCATGGTTGTTGTATGTACCATTTATTTACTGTACTTGCTGAGTCTCGGACTCACTCTTGCGTTGTTTGTTTATTTTAGGTGATCATTGAGGTTGGCTCCATTGGGAGAAAGTAGACATGCACTACTCATTCACTTCACCTTAATCAAGTCCAGGATTACGTTTTAGTTCTATTTTTCATTCGTTAATGATGAACTGTAATAAATAAATTGAGATGGTGAATGATACCTATTACTATGTCATGGTTGATTCAGTAGTACTTGTGATCCTTGATTTCCTTTGATATTTATATTGATTAGAATCGGACTTTATTCATGACAAGGTTCTTTCGAATGTTGATCTCTTTATGTCATTAGTTGAGATATTGTTCTAAGTACTCTGCATTATGGTTGTGTGTTAGACTATTTAGGTGACATCTTGGCTTCAGAATAGCCAGGGTGTTACAAGTAAGTTCCCATGTTCATCTTTGACCGTAGGCACGGCTGTTTAAACAATTTATACTCTGCAGAGACTGTACACTTTACCCATAAGAGATAATCAACTTGTTGTTGCCCCACATGATTCCTTGGTCATGTAGTTGAGAGATCATCACAGTAACTTTTCAAATTATCTCGCCCCTTCCGTTATCTCACCCATATGGGCCGCTCCCACTTGTGGTGGGTCCCATAAGTTGTGCGGGATGTTCACCACAACACTAGTGCAGATGGACTACAACTTTCCACAATGTCTAGCGCAGCTGGCAACTTCACCTTCAGTGTCCCATTCAAGTCGGATCGTATCCCATGCTTGCACTACTTCACTCCTACACTAGCGAGATGACCTTTAGGGTCCGATAAATTTACTAAGCCAAGTTGTACTTTACAAACTTGTGGTTGTACTTGTTTTACGATGGAAGATCATGACAAGATTAAGTCCTTAAAGTCATCTGGGCGGTTCATACCACATTCCACTCATTCTTGTGCTACGTCAGCACGCACCATCATACCATCCGCACAGATGTGGTAATAGCAGTTTAATAGAGTTTTTGGGGAGCAAAAATACATTATCTCAACATTCCAGTCATTTACCCACAATGAATGCCCAAAACCACTTTCATGATTAAAAGATGATGATGAGGGCATTTAATGCCCTGGTACTTAAGTAAGATTAGCATGCCGCTTAAGTACAACCTATAATTAGTAATTTACCATATAGTTACTAGGGTGATATGGAATAATGGATTCAATCATCAAAGGATGGTATAATAATTAACTAATTATCAAATGAGTATTTAACTACATTAAGATTTAACATACATTTGCTTAAAGAATTACATCATGCAATTTTGGTAATGTAAAGGAATATAATTTGCATAAAATGTAGGCTCAAAATGATCAAAGTATTGACTCGCCTGGGTCAATTTACTGTGGCCTTGATCTTACTCAAAACTTTCTCAGTCAGTGGTCTTGAATTCTTGGTCTTTGTCTTTATCCGAATCTTGATCCCGCTCGAGTCGTTGTTTCTTCGAGACTCCGACTTCTAATTATGTGATAAACGATCGAGAAGCCAAATAAATCCAAAGAAGTTAAAAAGTCCAAATAAATTCAATTGCGTTTATTTAAGTTTTGCGATGAACGAGAATATGAGAGAAGATTTAGTGAATAGGGGATGTTTAACAAAGTCAAACGATATTTGAGCAAAAAGGAAAACGGCGGAGAAACTCTGCCGAGAAGGAAAACAAGGAAGGATCAAAGGGGAAGGAACATTTACAGGAATATTCCACTTCGGATTGGGAGGTGGCAAGATATCGCCGATCGGGGAATGTCATGGCTTGATCTTTAAATGCAAGAGCTTCTTTAATTATTGGATATTTATTAAGAGAGTTCTATGAGTTGGATTAGACTTATTATAGATGTGGGTCTAAAAGAGCACTGGGCATTATTTGATGAGGGTTAACCATTAGAGATTTGGGTGTGAGTTCAACATGTGAAGAGTATAATTTTACTTCGTCGATTTAATCTTGGAATCCATACATTACCATAGTTTTCTCTCAAGGTTGTGCTTTGAATTGTTGATACATTAATTATTTCTTAAATACCATTGGTGATTTAAATCTAGAGATAAAGATAGGACGACTGATATTTGGGCAAGGTTATAATTTTTAGCAGGACTTCAAATTTAAGTTTGCATTTTAAATTAGATGGCAAAGGCACATTGGTTAATTACTTCATTTTTGACTTAATTGCCATTTACACAAGGATGTAGATATGTCCATAAATATGTTATGGCCGAGATAGATATTAAGGACTTAAGATTTAAATGATTCTTTTTTCCTTAATTATTAAATCACCATTTTAAAGGCCTTCATGATTTTTGGGGTATGGGGGATGATACTAGTTGATGAACCACAGAGGTACTGATTTGGCCCGATCTTTCGATGAGAAGATAAATTCGGTAGTAGTCGCTCAACTCTCACGATCTTGGCTACGAACTCGCAAGGCCCAAAACCATGCAATCGCTGAACTGCTCGACAAGTCGTTATCAACCGTGCACGAATACTCGGATGACTTGATTATGAAGATAAATTCCTACATACACCGAAGAAGCATGCAAGAACGAGATAAATAGCAATCCGAAATTGCAAATAGGATTGAAATATTTGATTTAAGTTGGGATTTTGAAGCGGTATTATGGTTGGTCTAGTCGACACAAGCCAATACACGAAGTTGCAATGAAGCTAACTTTTAACTAAACAAAATCCAAGAAAACTAGAGGGGTGTAGCCTCCTTAAATAGGAGAGGGGGAGCCGCACATAGCAAAGAAAATAGGGGTGGTACTATTTATGGCACTGTTCATGCGTGAATAGTGACATGTGAACAGTATGGGCCGCCTAGGGTGGTGCCTTCCCTTGGGCCCATCATTACAAAGCCCAATTTGGTCCAAACAGGTGATACAACACCTTCTTTTGATGATTGCGGTGTGCACAGAAGGAATTTGGAGGTGATGCTAGATCTGTTAGAAAGAGGACGAGATAAGCTTTCCATCAAGTACCCGTGGACCTCAAACGGACTCCGTATGTGAAAGTTATGCATATTTGAAGTTGGTGCTGTCTCCGGAGGCCGAATTGGATTTCAAAATTGGTCCAGCTCGAACTCTTGCAAATCAACCACTCTCTATCTTTTATTCTTGAAAATAACAACATATTTATTAGGAAATATCATATAGTTTATGTAATATAAAGGCACTCCTAAAAACGAGCTCACCTCATAATTTAAGTGAAGCGTACGAGCTCTTGTAATTGGAACAATAAGCATAGCAAATATGGTTGTATCCATAGGGGTCATGTCCTCATCACTTGTTACTTTTGCCGAGCTTATTCTTTACACTAATTATTTTTAATTATCAAAGATAAATTTTAGATCTGGGGATACAGATGTGATAGTTATTATTTGGACCATATACTATTTGATAGGATTTGCAATTCAAATTCAAGTTTCACTACAAGATGAACACCCCTTTACCAACGCATATATGTGTTGGTAAAGGTCCAAATAAGTGTTGGTGCAGTCTATACCAACACATTTTCAATGCGTTGCCATTGAAGCCGTTGCGAGAGTTTATTACAACAGATAAACAAGCGCTCACTACTACAAAAGGCTAATATCGACGCCTCATCACGACGGTTGACCGAAACCGCTTCAGATACATTCAATCACGACGGTTTTGGTTTAGAGACGCTCAGGCATCGGGTCGCGCTAAAAACCGCTCGTGAAGAGGCAATATCACGCACGGTTCATGTTGAAGACCGTCGGAAGTATCACGCACGGTTCTTGTTCGTAACCGCTCGTGATATTAATCGATATCCGAGCGGTTTTAAAACACAACCGTCAGGACGATCACGAGCGGTTCAACACGAACCGCTCTGTGATATTAATTAGTATCGCTGCACGGTTCTTAACAATAATCGCTCAGGATAATATCGCCCAGCGTGAGTTTCTTCATCGCCGGCGCGCTCGTTCGCCGCCAATCCGCCCGGCTCTCGATCGTCTCTTCATCGCATCGATCCGCTTCGCCTCGATCGTCTCTTCGCCTCACGCCCGAATTTATTCCTTGTTTTATAAAAGGATCATCCGCCATCCAAGATGATCATCCCCACATACTTATAAAATAAATGAAATGGTCGCCTCTTCCTTGTCGCCGCGATGGCCTTCCCGGCCGCCTTGACAGAGCATCTCTCTCGGTGTCGTTGAACCGTCTTTGCGAAGAACACCGCTTGATCAACGGTGTCTTCACTCTCTCTGCCGGCGGAGAATTTGCGGAGCAGTGACGCCACCTTCCGCCGTCTTGACATCCTCCTCCGCCGTGTCTTCCGGTGATCTCGCACTTTCGGCGAAGTTTACTGACGTCATCGTCGTAGTCCTCCAAAACGACGCTGCACGCCTCCGTGAGGCTTGCCGTCACTTGACTGTGAAATCGAGGCGGCAGCGCATCGAAGTCGACGGCCGAGACCCTCAAGCAGGGAAGAGAGCCTATGGGCTCAATTCTTCTTGGTTCAACGACCGAGGGTCTTGGGAGACACTTTCGAGCAGCGTCACAACGGTGGACGATTTCGAGCTTCGTCACGATGATCGTGAATCGTCCGATGCCGACATCGCCGCTTATGAAGTATTGCGATGGAGATAGCACCTACCTTCGCCACTAGAAAAACCTTGTTTAATTATAGGTTTCGCTTTTTAATATAAACATGTAATTTCTTCATGTCATGTAAGTGTATATATATACTTGAGAAAAACCATTTCACGCATAGTTCCATTATGGAACCGCTCGTGATATGGGATATATCATGGACGGTTCCATAATGGAACCGCTCGTGATATGTCCCATATCACTGACGGCTCTATTATGGAACCGTCGTGATATGTCCCATATCACGACGGCTCTATTATGGAACCGCTCGTGATATTCCCATATCACCGACGGTTCTATTATGGAACCGTCGTGATATTATCACCGACGGTTCCATAATAGAACCGCTCGATAAGTCTCTTTATAAGTAGGAGCTAGCCCACTTGCCGCTAGGGTTTGCGCCCAACTCGCCACTCCCCAGCCGCCTTACTCTCGTCCGTTCCTCCCGTCCGCCGCCGACGCCGCCATTCTTCCTGTTGCCGACGGTTGTAGATCTGGTGACCGCAAAAGACACTCAGACGATAAGAGTGTCTTTTGCGGCGTCACCAAGCAGCCACAACCACGGTGACGCCCAAACTCGTCACTCCCGGCTCTGCTAGGGTTTGCGCCCGCCTAACTCCGCTCCTCCCCACCTCGACGCCGCCGCCGACTGCCGCCGACGCCGCCTGACCCCCCGTGCGCCTGCTAGGGCCCCGGCCGGCTTTGCTTTCCCATCCTCCTCTATTCTCCTCTAGATCTGTTAGCTTAATGTCTTTTGTTGAGTTTGATTTTTATGCATGAACCTTAAGTTGTGTCCCGATGTTTGTGTGATTTATGCAAGGTAAAGGAAATGGATGAGGGTTGTGCTTTGGTGGTGGGGTCGCCACCGTGGTTGCGCTTGCACTAAGGTCCATCTCTGCCTCTACCCCCTTGCTCTGTGATGAAAATGGCTAGCTAGTGCTCTGCGATGGATGCCGAGGGCTACTACTTGTGTGGTGGGTTTGGACACCCTTGGTCTTGTTCTCTTCCGATGAACCGCTCAATGATGTTAATAGTCTTATGCTGAAATTGAATTGATAATTAGTTCATATTAATAGTCCTCTTGCTCGTGATGTAATGATGTAAATAGTCTTATGCTGAAATTGAATTGATAATTAGTTCATATTAATAGTCCTCTTGTCAGTGATGTAATGATGTCAATAGTCTTATGCTGAAATTGAATTGATAATTAGTTCATATTAATAGTCCCTTGCTCGTGATGTAATGATGTAAATAGTCCTATGCTGAAATTGAATTGATAATTAGTTCATATTAATAGTCCTCTTGTTGTGTGATGTAATGATGTCAATAGTCTTATGCTGAAATTGAATTGATAATTAGTTCATATTAATAGTCCCTTGCTCGTGATGTAATGGTGTCAATAGTCTTATGCTGAAATTGAATTGATAATTAGTTCATATTAATAGTCCTCTTCTTTGTGTGATGTAATGATGTCAATAGTCTTATGCTGAAATTGAATTGATAATTAGTTCATATTAATAGTCCCTTGCTCGTGATGTAATGGTGTCAATAGTCTTATGCTGAAATTGAATTGATAATTAGTTCATATTAATAGTCCCTTGTTCATGCCGGTCAAGTTCTCCTACCTCTTGCGTGCACTGTGCACGCCCTACCATTCCATTCATAATCTCTTCTCTATAAAGTTTCCAGCGTTGGTACTTGTGCCATTAAAACGGCATCATATATATATATTATATATATATTATTAAATGATCCTCGACCACTTTAGGAAATTAGTCCATGACATGAGAAAAATGAGGCAGTATCCACGGGCAATCTCATTGAGCCCTTGTAAGTTTAAAAGTATGGATACAAAGAAGCGGTCGGACATCCAATTACGGATTGGGCGTCGCTATGTTCGAAAAGTGGCGTTGATCTTAACTTCTCCGTTGGAAGTGGCATCATGTATTAGCAACCAACAATTCTTGAGCATGTAATTGTCTTTAAAGCCAACAAGAACACCAAGCAACAAGTTGAGAATTCTTTTGAAATATGAGAATGGTTGCTTAGTGTTCTTGTTGGGTTTAAAGACGATTACATACTCAAGAATGGATAGTTGCTAATATATGATGCCACTTCCCACCGGAGTACTCAAGATCAACGACACTTTTCAACATAGCGACGCCCAATCCGTAATTGATGTCCTAACGCCTCCTTGCATCCATACTTTTTGAATTTGCATGGGCTCAATGAGGTTGCCCGTAGCTACCGCCTCATCCTTCTCATGTCGCGGGACGATCCCCAAAGTGGCCGAGAGATCACGTAACAATATATATGTAATATATATATGATGCCGATTTAATGGTACAAGCACCAACGCTGGGCCTTTATAGAGAAAAGTCATCACAGACGGTTCCAAATGCACAAACCGCTCGTGATATGTGCTTATCGCAGATGGTTTGTGGATGAAACCGCTCGTGATATGTGCTTATCACGCACGGTTTGTGGATGAAACCGCTCGTGATATGTGCTTATCACGCACGGTTTGTGGTCGAACCGCTCAGTGATATGTGCTATCACGAGCGGTTTGTGGATGAAACCGTCGTGATATTATTATCGCAGACGGTTTGAACCACAAACCGCTCAGGAAAGTATACATCACGACGGTTCAAAACCGCTCGTGATGACCTCATGTCATCATCGACCCATAAACTCGGGCGGCTCACGAAACCGCTGTGATGACGTTTTTGAACCGTCTGTGAAAGCCTTTTCTGTAGTAGTGGTTGGTAATAGATATGAAGAGGCGTTGCGAAGTGGCAACAGATATAGTCATGTTGTAACTACACTTGTATGTGTTGGTACTTACCGTGCATAGATGACTTTTACTATTTTAACAATGGATATAATTATATTGTCACAACGCATAGAAGCGTTGGTACTTGCCATATAAATAAGTTTTGCTATTTTGGCAATGGATATAATTAGGTTGCCGCAACGATTATAAGTGTGTAGAAGTCGAAGTAATAAAAAATCATTATTGGTCATAGCATGGTAAAAAATAACACTCATATATTAAAAAGAAATCGTTGCATTACATAGATAACCATCCACATAAAACATGATATAAATATTTTGCTTGAACATCATTTCCTAACATAATGAAATCTAAACATAATGAAAATCATCTGCCTATATCACCATTTTCCACCTTCATTCAACATATCATCCATAGCATCATCTATTTATCTTATCAACCTACAATGAATAATTGGAGTCCATTAATGCCATTACAAGATGATCTGCATGGGGCAGACAAAGTTGCTCTCTTGCCATTAAATTTTCAATGGTGACCAGTGTGATGTTCAATTCACAATTAAAATTGCAAGCGACTTTACAAAAGAATTACCTCAGGCATAAAAATAACACATGGGGTCTTGGCATTGGGATCAAAATTTGTGTTGTTCGCATCAGAGAGATTCATGGCATGCCAAGCAAAATCTATGACAGCAATCTGCATTCTAAGACTATGTTGGACCAGCTTAGTTTTCTACAAGAGAAAATAACAAACGTAGAATAAATATTAGGTAAATTGAACTAAATAGATTATCCAAATAATGCCATGGAAACGAAATAATAAGTTAATTTACAGTGGAACATAGTAAATGAATCAACCAAACAGTCCAGCTGCCTGTTCACCAACAACATTAGACGTATATCAAGACTTAAGAGTAACTCTAACAAAATTGAAATTCAAGTTAGACAAGTCTGTTTCCTTCTATCTTAATCGAAGTTTGCACAGTTATGTGTGCTGAATCAACTGCTGACAATATGCTTGAGGCGGAAGCAGATATCATGAAAATGCAGTACTCATGATATCAATACTGTAGAGATTAGAAATCGCTTTGTTAAAATCAAATTCGAGACAATACACAGTGGGAGCATGAGGCATTTTGGACGAAATTGTTTATTGAATCCATAGAATCGTACCCATCCATCTCTGGCATCTGAACATCCATAAAACACGCATCGAAGCAATGTGGTGGTTGAAGTAGGGAGATAGCATCCTTGCCACTTTCAACACAATGAACCTTGGCACCATACTTCTTGAGTGCGGCTGCACCAACTCGGAGATTAACTTTATTATCATCTACAACCAATATATTCTTCCCAACTAGCAAGCTACGAAGAAATGAGGGCCTAGTATGATTTTATTTCCTTGCAGGCATCTCGACTTTTAGCAACTGTTGAAGACAAGAAGCAATTGTGCTTGCTCTTATAGGTTTACACATCACAATATCAAATGTGGATCCATATTTGTCCTTGTCAGCTTCAGATGTGACCAAAAGAATTAACTTGGGCAACTCATGTACCCGACCATTCTTTTTGGGCTAATGTAGATGATTCAAAAACTGAATATCTGTCTCAGGCCTCTAGATGTCATTCTCAATAAACAGCATGGACATTTTTTCTCTACAAGAACATAAGGTAGATAGAGAAAGGAGAATCAGTAGGTAGTCAAGAAGAATGTGCAGTACAAGAATGTAAAGTATTTAGTTATTATTGAGGCATCTATTGTGGTCCATTACAGTCTTATGTTTTCTTGAAAAAAAATTACTAATGACTTGCAATATGGTCCTGGTCCTTTCATTAACTGCAATCATTTTTTGTCCTTTGTTTCTAACTTTGGTCTCTCTTGTATCAGAGGACTGGTTGATGATATAGTTGGTGTTTCAAAGGTCACAGTGACAAGTTCTGTTAGAAATTGAAAATGACTTAACAGAAGACTCACCTGGGCTCTGTTGCACCATTTTCTCTAGAAAAGGCTTTAAATCCCATACTGATATTATTCACAACTTGAACAATTATTCCCAACCTGTTAAGGTGATATCTTGTGACAGCACTACGTACAGGTCTCCCATCTACTAAAATGGCCTTCATTCCCTTAAAGGCAGTTTGGTAGTGCCTCGGACAAGCTCCTCTTTGGATCACTTGAAGTATCTTTGTATGCACGTTTCAGGACAGCTGAGAATGTAAATGTACTCCCGATGAAAGGACGGCTAGTGAAACTTATTTGCCCATCCATAAGTCCAGCTAAACATTTACTGATGCTTAAACCAATGCCAGTTCCACCATAGTTCCTTGAAGTGGAACTATCGGCCTGCATAAAAGGCGTAAAAACACGATCTTGTGCATCAAGTTAAAGAAAACTAGGAAAACAAACTCAAGAGGCCAAACATAAAGGAAATATATTTTGCATCTTCCTAAAGTGTTTTTTTTTTTGCATTTCAAACACATTTCTAACTATATGCTCAAAACAGAATACCAGCATACATTTTTCATATACGCACTTCCAATTACTATTGAGTATAATTTAACACCAGATGCCCCCAGTGTCATGGACTATAGTTTTAAACTCTAAATCTAGTTGATATTCGGCACATGCGAGCGTTAAATTGTGTATTTGTAACATCCCAAATGTATAATTAGGGTTTGTTCAAGTATAATTATATGTGTAGAAATTAAAACTTTTTCTCACATCTTGAAAACCCCTAAACACTCATGTAATTCTTGTCCAAGAGTTGTGTAATCCAAAAACACAAAGCTCTTGTTGACCATCAGTCAAACTCCTTTTTCCAATTACCTTAAATCTTGTGCCAAACATTTGGAAAATATTTTCCTTGGTCCCAAATCTGATGTGGGACCCCTCTGAAAAATATCATGAGTTATAACACTTGTTGATAAATTTTGGAGGCAAAACAAATCCTTGAACAACCTTCATGAATTTCCTGAGAAAAATGCATTGCATAATAACCTCTGGAAATTTTATGCAAGGTTAATCTCATGGTCAGCAAGCTCCAGTTAAAATTTCATGAATTTTGGAGTTCATTTGCTACCTCAAACAATTCTGCTAAGTCTCAGAGTTGAAAACTAAACTTAAAAGCTTACATTTGCTCCTTGGCTAGCCACTTTGCAAAGTGGGGTCCAGCCCAACCTCGCTCTGCACTTCAAGAGACCTCCTCTCCACCTTGGTCAAATCGCACTGCTGGATTAACATCCAACCGCCACGACCTCCTCCGCGTTAACACCGCCAGACCTCCCACCTCATTAGGTCTTGGCCGCTGGATCAAATCCTACGACTCTGACCTCCCCTTGTTATCAAACCTCAAAGTCCACATCCCACCTACATGAGGTCACAGCCATTGATAAAAATCCATGGTCGCGACCTCCTCCTCTCAACCTAATTACTGACCTCCCTTTGTGCGCGGTTGAGGTCGTGTCCGTTGGATTCAGATCCAAAGGCCACGACCTCCGCCGCAAATCATCGCACTCAGACCTCCCGCTTTAATTGTTGTGCGCCATTGATTTACATCCAACGACCCACAACCTCCTGCGTTTTAAGCGCCACAACCTCCCCATCTCGTGTTGTGCACCGTTAGATTAAAATCTACGGTCACGACCTCCTCCTTTCTCGTGTGCATCCGACCTCACAAGACGTGAGGTCGTAGAGTCTTGGATTTAAATCCAAAGGCCATGACCTCCCCTCATGTTCTTAAGTTCATGTGCGGTTAAGACCTCACAGAGGTCCGTCGACTGCTGGATTGAGATCCAACGCCTTGGACCTCCTAATCCTATTTTTCCCACGCGTGCGTATCGCATTAAGGAAATCGTGAGGCCATGACCTCCCATCCTTGATCGTGTGGCTGGACCTCCTCCCGACCATTTAGGCGTAACGGTTCAAAAACCACATCGGAGGGCCAGACCTCCCGTGGGCTTATCCAACGGTCAACATGACCTCCTGTTCTTCTCCTTCCTTGGTCACGCATGCGGCCCCGAGCAAGTGATTTAATGCGAAGGCATCCCATCGTGTACTTGAAACAACTCTTTGTCGACCGCATTAAATGCGGTCGACCTTCCGCCTCTCTCGTCAAGACAGACCGCCATCGTGTCAACCTCGCGTCTTGTCAACCCCATGGACCGTGCCTTGGGCCAAGCTCACCGTGAGCCTAACCCGGGGTCCATGACCTCCTGTGCCCTAAGTATAAAACCCCCCTTGGGTTCCTCCCTTAGCTTCTTTGGCACACTTCAAGCCTTAGCTTGCACCGTGTCATTTGAGCTTTCCTCTCCTCGGCTCTCCTTGGCGCCATTGTTTGGAGCTTGAAGCTCCTCGGTGGACAAGGGTCCTGAGAGTTTTCCTCCTTTTCCTTTGCTTCCATTTGTGCCCTACCCTCCGGGACCAAGTCCTAACTTGATTTGTTGGGCATTTGCAGAGGGGACAAAGTGGAGCTTGAGTCAAGCTTTGGCCGTGGAGCACCTTTCCTCCCGGACCGGTCCTTCCATCCTCGACTTCCTCGACCGCGGACCTCCTGTAAACCTCCCGATAGTCCCAGAGTCTGCTGGCACCCGCATGTATGCTGCTGCGGAGCTTTCATTGAGCGCACGCTTGAATGTCGCGCGGAGCTTCCTTTTGCATTTTGGATTTTGGCCGTGCTTGCCTTCGTTGTCCTCTCCGGCTCGCCGGCGTTCAAGGCCGCCGCCGTTGAGAGGAGGTCCATTGCGCGCATGGTTATTGCAGACCAACGGTACCATTGATGTCGCCGGCGAGGTCTCAGACGCCGGCGATGACCACATTTTTGAGCTCGGATCTTGTCGGACAAGAATCGCGCGCTATTGCCGTTTTTGGACCAAGATCCGGCGGGTTAATGCGCTAATCATTTGCTCAACCTCGCAATCATTGGGCGTCTTAAACCGCATTTAATCCTCCCTTGCGCCGCAATTAAGACCTCCGTAGCGCTGACCTCCTCGTTGTCCCGCCGCATTAATCTCTTGTCCAAGCGTGCGTCGCGCAAAGCACGTGGTCGTGAGCTCTGGGGCGTCCATGACCTCCTCTCGAGGAGATCTTGAGCGCCCAAGACCTCCCCTTGCGCTTATCGTGGCCTCCACCTCCTGGAGGTCTGTGACATTAGGACCGCCCTTAGGACCTCCCTAGGTCATCTCACTGCTCATGACCTCCCGGGTAGATCTTGACCGTCAAGGTCCTCCTCGACGATCCGAACCATCAAGGACCTCCTTGGAACATCTGGACCGTCCCAGACCTCCTCTGTGAGGTCTGGACGATGTAGATCTTCCTCGGGGAGATCTTGATAGTTTAGATCTTCCTTTGGAAGATCTCAACCGCTGAGGACCTCCCCATCGTTGGTCCGCTGGATTCCCCATCTACGGCCACGACCTCCCCTCACCTCGGGCATGTGCGTTGATAGGAGGTCCATGACCTCTGGACCTCGAGTGCACGGGTGCATTGTTCTCCTGGGAGGTCTTGAGCCGTTAGATCTGAGATCTGTGGCTCACGTCCTCCCATGTCCTTGTGGGTTTTAGAAATTCCAGTGAACTCTTAAGTATAAACTACAATAAGGTATAAACTTTAGAATTCCATATCTTTTTCATTTTAAATCCAATTGAGGTCATTCAAATTGTGATCGCTCTGTCTTGGACTTGACTTTAATCTAAAAATGATTGTAAGTTGAGTTCAGCTCCAGAGCACAGTTTTGCCTTTAGGTTTTAAAACTAACTTTAAAAGTACACTCAAAATAATGTCTAACTTGTAAAATACATAACTAATGCTCTGTAGATTATTTTTGAGTGAATCCAACTTTGTTGGCTTCCTCTATTAGCGAACTTACTGTGAAAATTAGCTTTGATCTTGTTGCTGTTGTAGAAAAGAGTTCTTGTGCATTATAATTTTGTTCAAGTTCTTATTTTTGAAAAATGGTAGAAAGTGCAATCTAGCTCCAAATGAGATGAACTCAATTGTGTTATTCATCTCATGAGGTGCTGGTTTTGCTGTAAAAATTTCAGTGTCACCACTATTCTAGAAAATGTTGCCTCATAATTAAATTAGTGAATAGTGCAGTTTGGTATTTTTAGGGCTGAGCAGGTTTGTTTTGCTCATAACTTTTGCATTAAGAATCCAAATCAATTGGTTCTTATTGCTAAATTCCCTAAAAATCACCCTCTTTCTTCTGTAGAAAATTCAGAGTGTTTGGAGTTCGTTTGCTGTGCTGTCTTTGTCGTTTAAATCGTTCTTATCGTTTGTTTTCGTCTTTTCCGTTAGGCTTCGACATTTGTGGTGATCCCGTGAGCGATCCTCAGCAACAATTTGACCAGCAACAGCAAGGCAAGCAGTTTGATCATTTCCATCATTGTCCCATTACTTTAAAGCTTAATATTTTGTTTCACTTATATGTATGCATGCTACTTTGTGTTAAAATATCGCTAGCAAGCCTATAGTTGCATAACCTGTAGGAATTGTTTATCCTCTACTACCATGAGCCTAGGTTATTTGTCTGTGGTGGGAGCTCGTTGGATGAGCTCTTATCACTTAGTAGTTTCGATTTAAATGGCTTAGACATGCTTAGATTTCGGTAGTTATGGGCGATCATCGACTTAGTCGATGGTCTTGATCACTCAAAACTGATTATTACTCCTATATGTCCAGCACTTGTGCTTTGATTAATTTGTAAAATCAAAACTGAAAATAAAAGATTGATTTAGACTTGGGCATATTGGATGGATGGTGTGGTTTTTGGATGTGGTGGTATGCCCGAGTCAACAAGGACCTAATTCTTGCGCCATTGATCCAAGCAATTATGCGTGCTAACCACACGAGGGGATATGGGACCTCTCTTGACTAAGTACTTTGGGCGGTGCTAATTGGGGTCGCTCGGTTGGTGTGTTTTAAAGATAAAATGTGTGTGTGTGTGGTGTGGGAATGGAGCAAAGGCGGGCACGGTTAGGTCATCCATTGGGTCCTTATCCCGTGGGTTGTCTTGGTCAAAATTAGCATCGCCCATTGGAAATGTCTCGTAGGACTTAGCCGTGCAAGCATACCAAAGGTAGTGTGCTTAAAGGAAAGGCGGTCGGCGTGTGGGTACATTGGTACACCCTGCAGGATAAAACTATTCAATAGCCTCGCCCTAGGTTATGGACACGCTTGGTTATTTCCGTGAGAATTAGACTACAACCTTTAATTAAAACTTGACATGGTTGGTATGAACGGGGAGTTCATGCTATTGTTGTGGTGACTTGGGTTAGTCACTTCCAGGTTGATCTTGTTATTTTTACTATGTTATTATCTCGTTGTTATTCCAACAATTAAAGTGCTTTGCCAAATTGCCTTCAATCTATTATGTTATTGCAAATGAAACTTGCTTTATGCTAAAATGAGTCCAAAGCCTCATCCACTTAAATAAAGCTTGCATGTAGCTATTTATAGTTCTGTTATCTCACACGTAAGTCTTGCGGAGTACTTTATGTACTCATCTGCCCGTGGTTGTGGCATTTTTTGTGGCTTTTGTTGCAGAGGAAGAAGGTGAGCTCCAAGAGCCTCACTTTTGTGCTATGTGTTGCAGCTTCTTCGACGACTAGCTTGGAGGTCCCACAAATGCCTAGGGTTAAGGCACACCGATTGGCTTTGTGTTATAGCCATCTTTATGGCACTTTTGCTTCCTCTGTTATCTTAGTAGTACTTGTTGTTATTTGGCCAGAAGGCCCCTCTTTTGTAATAACCTATTCCTTATTAATACTAACTTCTGGTTTGTTGCTTATGTACTATGTGTTGTATGGAATTGATACATTCTTTTGTTGTGAGGTATGTATACCGCATTCGGGAGTATACATCTCTCGAGACTGGTTTATTTGGTTGATAATACTAGGGTCAATTGGATGACTAAGTATTATGAGCTTAATAAATCCGGTGCTCACAAAAGTTGGTATCGAGCCGCTTCGACCGTAGTAACGCAAGCTTGGTCGTCTTTAGGATATTTTGAAAACCTAATTTCAAAGTGTCAAATGAGTTTTGAAAGCTTAAGAAAATTCTCGATTTTACTCCTCATCTATCTTAGCTTTCTTCTCATCTCACTCTAATTTGAGTTTTAAAAGTTGTTTTCCTCTCTTCCCTTCTGCAAAATAGTTGTTATCGATTAATTGAGTTTTGGATAACTTATGAGAGTCCTAAATTTGAAATCTTGGCTGCCTCTTGGTGAAGAATAGAAGTGTTTGGAGTCGAAATACAGATCTGGAATTTTTGGACAGCCAACAAGTATTTCAGGGCAGCAAGCACAAGTCAGGAATTAGGGTAGAAAATGAGAGGTTAAATCAACTAAAATTTGTGGGAATAAAAGGGTAAGATGTGATACTAGTTAGCTAAGTATCTAACACTTATTTCGCTGCATTAACCTTGCTCTCTAATAGTTTTAGATCTCATCTTACAATCTGATCTTAATCTTCTCGATCAATTACTCGTTCATTCAATACGGGTTAGTTGAGTTGAGAAGTTGAGCCTTGCTTTTGGTGTTTCTTGGCTGTTTTAGAGTCTTTTAGAAGCTTCTAAAGTTGATTTACTCGCTGTTTTGGCTTTCGCTTAGGGTGATATTCCATTCCCTAGTCGATCGCTTTTGCTTCTTTTAAAGGCTTTGTTTTTCGAGTCTAGTTGCTAACCGAAATTTCTTGTAACAGATGGACGGACGACTTCGTAGCGGCCAAGGCCACCGGTCCGGTCGAGGAGCTTCCTCCTCCTCCGACCATGGCCGAGGTTCTTCTTGAGATCGAAGCAACCGCGCGGATGTGAGAGAGTTCTCTTGGACGCCATCGCGCAACACCACCGCACTTTCCGGAGCTTCGTGATCCGGGCAAGGAACGCCCATCACCGCGTGGAGGACTCGCGGAGTTTCTTCGTACTCGGCCCCTACCTTTTCGGTCGAGGACCGCCGATGCAAACGATTGGCCGTTTGGTTGAGCGGAGCTCAAGATCGCGCAAAGGTCGAGACACGAGAAGGCGCTGTTTGCATCACACCACTTGAGGGTGCGGCTTTGTCATGGTGGGAGAATTTTCTCGCCATGCAGCCCGCACCACACCGTTTCTTGGGAGGAGTTTTGTACCGCCTTCCGTCGGGCTCACATCCTGCCGGCTTGATGGAGATCAAGAAGGTGAGTTTCTTGCGCCAAGCAAGGCGAGCTCACCATGGAGTATGTCTACGAGTTCAACCATCTAGCTCGTTATGCTCCTAAGGATGTGGCCACCGATATGGCTAAGGTGCCAAGTTCAGCGTGGCTTGTCCGAGGAGTGAAGGACAAGCTATCCATTGTCGACTTTCTGATTTCCGCACCTTGGTCGACAAGGCCATCGTCGTGAAAGCATGCGGCTCGAGAGCTTATGGACTCCATAAGCGCAAGTGGGAGGCCCATAAGTCATCCAGGCGCCTCCTCCGTCCCGCTTGGGCGATCTCGGGGTACCGGTCGCCTTGGCACCCCGAGGTTACTCGCCTGTTCTCGTTCATCGCAGCCGTGTCTCGACCGCACACTGCGAGTCAAGAGCGGCCCCGCAACCCAGTGCCGGGTCACATGCTTCTCTTGCAACGAAGGGCATTATGCGAACCAATGCCCTAAGAAGACAGAGCAACCCCTCGCCCTAATGGAGGACGCGGCCGAGGAGGTGGTGCATCTCGGGACCGAAGATCGTCCGGCTACCCAAGGCGTGGGTAGTGGTCGCGTCAACGCCGTCACCGCAGAGGAGGCTCAGAGGCACCCGACGCCGTGCTAGGTACACTTTCGTTAACTCTCACCTGCCATCGTCTTGTTTGATTCAGGGCATCTCATTCCTTTGTTTCGAGTCTTTTCTTTCTGTTGGAGAGCTTCTTTTCTCCCCATTATCGGTCCCGCTTACTCATTCGCTCTCTGGTTCGGAGTTGAGAGTCAATCTGAGTGTAGGGATGTTCCTATCGAGATCGAAGGGTAGGGTTCTTAGCAAACCTTATCCTTCTCCATTCAATGAGTCTTGATGTGATTCTTGGCATGGATTGGTTGTCCCAAAGACATGGGGCAAATCGATTGCGCCAGAAGCTCATCTCTCTATCTAGTCCCTCCCATGCGGGTTAAGTTCGCCACCGGTCGCTAGGTCCTCATCTCTTCGCACTTGAGGCGAAGCCCGCTTTAGATATTAGCGAAGTCCCAACGGTTTGTGACTTTGTTGATGTCTTTCCCGCAGATCTTCCAGGGATGCCACCCGTTCGAGACCTCGAGTTTGTCATTGAGTTGGCTCCCGGTACCGCCCCTATCTCAAAGAGGCCTTATCGGATGCCACCGAACAAGTTGGTGGTGTTGAAGAAGCAGTTAAGTGAGCTGCAAGAGAAGGGTTTCATCTGCCCTAACTCATCTCCTTGGGGTTGTCCAGCAATCTTCGTAAAGAAGAAGGACGGTACTTTTATGCGTGTCGTCCGATTACGCCCACTTAATGAAGTGATGATGAGAACAAGTATCCATTGCCCCGCATCGACGATCTCTTCGATCAATTAACTGGAGCTCGAGTTTTCTCCAAGATTGATTTGAGAGTGGGATATCATCAGGTTCGGATTCGACCTGAGGATATTCCAAAGACAGCATTCTCTACTTGCTACGGTTTGTACGAGTACACTGTCATGTCGTTCGGCTTAACCAATGCTCCTGCCTTGTTCATGAACCTCATGAATTCGGTATTCATGGAGTATTTGGAGAAGTTTGTCGTGGTCTTCATCGATGATATCCTGATCTATTCCAAGACCGATGAGGAACACGCCGAGCATCTGAAGCTTGTGTTGAGCAAGCTGCGTGAGCACCACCAGACGCTGAAGTTCAAAGTGTGCATTCTAGTTGAAGGAAATGTCTTTCTTAGGCCACGCTTCTTTCAAATAGAGGCGAGCTGCTGACCCTAGCAAGGTCAGCGATGTTCTTTCATGGAGTCACCGCTTGGTCACCGATGTACTGAGTTTTCTCGGTTTAGCGGGATATTATCGTCGCTTTATCGAGAACTTCTCCAAGATCGCTGGCCGATGATGGAGTTGCTCAAGAAGGACAAGAAGTTCGTGTGGTCGCGCTGAGTGTGAGGAAAGTTTCCAAATACTCAAAAGTGTTTGACCACCGCTCCGTTCTTGTTCTTCCCGATATCCATCGAAGCTTCGATATCTTTTGCGATGCTTCTCGTCGAGGCCTCGGTTGTGTCTTTATGCAAGAAGGCAAGGTAGTGGCCTATGCATCAAGGCAATTGAGACCTCATGAACTCAACTACCCTACTCATGACTTGGAGTTAGTCTGCTGTGATTCATGCACTTAAGATCTGGCGACATTACCTAATCGGTGTCGCTAGAAGTGTATTTGGATCACAAAAGCTTAAAGTACTTGTTCACACACCGACCTGAACCTCGTGCAAAGGAGATGGTTGGAGTTGATCAAGGACTATGATATGGGTATTCACTACCATCCGGCAAGGCTAATGTCGCTTCTTATGCGCTTAGTCGCAGCGCATTGCAATGCCTTGTTGTCCAGGAGCTTCACCGCTCTTACGGAAGAATTTCAGCGTCTCAACTTGAGTTTAGTTGAGCATGGCTCTCTCGCTGCCTTGGTTGTGCAACCAACCTTGGTGGATCGGATCAAGTCCGCTCAGCAGTCGGATGTTGGAGTGAGCCACATTAAGGCAAATGTTAAGAACGGAACAACCAAGTGCTTTTCTAAGGATGAGCATGGTGTTGTGAGGTTCGGGCAACGCCTTGTGGTTCCAAAGGACATGGAATTGCGGAATTTAATCCTCCGCGAAGCCCATGATTCGCCTTTGTCTATTCATCCCGGGGCCACAAAGATGTATCAAGATCTCCGCCAGAGATTTTGGTGGACCCGAATGAAGAGGGAGATCGCGAGTTCGTTGTCGAGTCGACGATGTCATCGTGTCAAGGCCGAACATCGGCGTCAAAGGATCGCTTCAGACCTCTGCCTATTCGGAGTGGAAGTGGGATTCGATCGAATGGATTTTATCACCGCCTACCCAGTCGCCAAGGAAATGATGCCATTTGGGTGATCATTGATCGGTTGACTAAAGTGGCTCATTTTCTTCGAGTCAAGACCAAGATTCGTACCGATCGCCTAGCCGAGCTCTATGTCTCTAGGATTGTGAGCTTACATGGCGTACCTAAGACGATCGTTTCTGATCGTGGCTCCATCTTCACTTCCCATTTCTGGCATAGCCTGCAAAAGGCTATGGGAACCCGTTTACCTTTAGCACAAAGATTTCACCCCAAACCGATGGTCGACCGAGAGGGTCAACCAAGTTTTGGAAGACATGCTTCGTGCTTGTGTCCTTTCCTATGGGAAGCATTGGGAGAAATGCTTGCCATTCGCCGAGTTTTCTTATAACAACAGCTTTTAGGCCAGTCTCGGCATGGCACCTTTCGAGGCCTTGTACGGGAGAAAGTGTAGAACCCCGTTGAACTGGTCAGAGACCGGTGAGAGACCTCTCTTTGGCCCGGACTCAATCAATGAGGCCGAGCGCCAAGTCCAAATTTTATTCGTGGCGTTGCGCATGCATACTCAATCGAGCAAAAGAGCTATGCGGATCGCCGTCGACGTGAGTTGCGTTTTGAGCCTAATGACTTTGTTTATCTCAAAGTCTCTCCTTTGAAGGGCCATCAACGTTTCGGCGTCAAGGGCAAGTTGGCTCCTCGATATGTCGGTCCCTACCGCGTTATCGAGAAGAAGGAGCTGTTGCCTATAAGTTGGAGTTGCCACCGCACTTGAGGGGTACATGATGTTTTCCATGTGTCCCAGCTTAAGAAGTGCCTCCGTGTTCCAATTGAGGAAGCTCCGTTGGAAACTCTCGATGTCCAGGAAGATTTGACCTATCGCGAGCACCATGTTCGCATACTCGATGAGTCTGAACGAAGGACAAGGAATAGGACCATCAAGTTCCTTAAAGTTCAGTGGTCGAACCATTCTGAGGATGAGGCTACTTGGGAAAGAGAAGATCGTCTGCGTGCGGACTATCCATCTTTCTTTACCGAGTGAGCCAAATCTCGGGACGAGATTTTTGTAAGGGGGGGAGATTTTGTAACATCCCAAATGTATAATTAGGGTTTGTTCAAGTATAATTATATGTGTAGAAATTAAAACTTTTTCTCACATCTTGAAAACCCCTAAACACTCATGTAATTCTTGTCCAAGAGTTGTGTAATCCAAAAACACAAAGCTCTTGTTGACCATCAGTCAAACTCTTTTTTCCAATTACCTTAAATCTTGTGCCAAACATTTGGAAAATATTTTCCTTGGTCCCAAATCTGATGTGGGACCCCTCTGAAAAATATCATGAGTTATAACACTTGTTGATAAATTTTGGAGGCAAAACAAATCCTTGAACAACCTTCATGAATTTCCTGAGAAAAATGCATTGCATAATAACCTCTGGAAATTTTATGCAAGGTTAATCTCATGGTCAGCAAGCTCCAGTTAAAATTTCATGAATTTTGGAGTTCATTTGCTACCTCAAACAATTCTGCTAAGTCTCAGTAGTTGAAAACTAAACTTAAAAGCTTACACTGTTCCTTGGGCTAGCCACTTTGCAAAGTGGTCCAGCCCAAACCTCGTCTGCACTTCAGCAGACCTCCTCTCCACCTTGGTCGTCGCGGCCTGCTGGATTAACATCCAACCGCCACGACCTCCTCATGATTAACACCGCCAGACCTCCCACCTCATTAGGTCTTGGCATTTGGATCAAATCCTACCGCTCGACCTCCCTTGTTATCAAACCTCAAAGTCCACATCCCACCTACATGAGGTCACAACCATTGGATCAAAATCCATGGTCGCGACCTCCTCCTCTCAACCTAACTACCAGACCTCCTTTGTGCATCGCGGTTGAGGTCGTGGCCGTTGATTCAGATCCAAAGGCCACGACCTTCGCTGCAAATCATCGCAGCTCAGGACCTCCCCGCTTTAATTGTTGTGCGCCATTGGATTTACATCCAACAGCCCACAACCTCCTGCGTTTTAAGCGCCACAACCTCCCCATCTCGTGTTGTGCACCGTTAGATTAAAATCTACGGTCACGACCTCCTCCTTTCCTCGTCGCATCCGACCTCCCGCAAGACGTGAGGTCGAGCCCTTGGATTTAAATCCAAAGGCCATGACCTCCCCCTCATGTTCTTAAGTTCATGTGCGGTTAAGACCTCACAGGAGGTCCACACCGTTGGATTGAGATCCAAAGCCTTGGACCTCCTAATCCTATTTTTCCCACGTGCGTATACGCATTAAGGAAATCGTGAGGCCATGACCTCCCCATCCTTGATCGTGTGGCTGGGATCTCCTCCCAGTCATTTAGGCGTAACGGTTCAAAAACCACATCGGAGGGCCAGGACCTCCCCGTGGGCTTATCCAACGGTCAACATGACCTCCCCTGTTCTTCTCCTTCCTTGGTCACGCATGCGTGGCCCTGAGCAAGTGATTTAATGCGAAGGCTGTCCACTGTGTACTTGAAACAACTCTTTCTCGACCAGATTAAATGCAGTGTCACCTTCCGCTCTCAGTCAAGACAGACCGCCATCGTGTGTCAACCTCACGTCTTGTCAACCCCATGGACCATGCCTTGGGCCAAGCTCACCGTGAGCCTAACCCGGGGTCCATGACCTCCTATGCCCTAAGTATAAAACCCCCCTTGGGTTCCTCCTTTAGCTTCTTTGGCACACTTCCAAGCCTTAGCTTGCACCGTGTCATTTGAGCTTTCCTCTCCTCAGCTCTCCTTGGCCGCCATTGCTGGAGCTTGAAGCTCCTCGGTGGACAAGGGTCCCTGGAGTTTTCCTCCTTTTCCCTTTGCTTCCATTTGTGCCCTACCCTCTGGGACCAAGTCCTAACTTGATTTGTTGGGCATTTGCAGAGGGGGACAAAGTGGAGCTTGAGTCAAGCTTTGGCCGTGGAGCACCTTTCCTCCCGGACCGGTCCTTCCATCCTCGACTTCCTCGACCAAGGACCTCCAGTAAACCTCTTGATAGTCCCAGAGGCTGCTGGCACCCGCATGTATCTTCTGCCATGAGCTTTCATTGAGCGCACGCTGAATGTCGCGCTGAGCTTCCTTTTGCATTTTGGATTTTGGCGTGCTTGCCTTCGTTGTCCTCTCCGGCTCGCGGCGTTCAAAACCGTCGCCGCCGTTGAGAGGAGGTCCATTGCGTGCGCATGGTTATTGCGGACCCAACGGTACCATTGGATGTCGCCATGAGAGTCTCAGACGCGGCGATGACCACATTTTGAGCTCGGATCTTGTCGGACAAGAATCTGCGCGCTATTGCCGTTTTGGACCAAGATCCGCCGGGTTAATGCGCTAATCATTTGCTCAACCTCGCAATCATTGGGCGTCTTAAACGCATTTAATCCTCCCTTGCGCGCGCAATTAAGACCTCCGCCATGACCTCCTCGTTGTCCCGCCGCATTAATCTCTTGTCCAAGCACGCGTGCGCGCAAGCACGTGGTCGTGAGCTCGGGGCGTCCATGACCTCCTCTCGAGGAGATCTTGAGCGTCCAAGACCTCCCCTTGCGCTTATCGTGGCCATCCGACCTCCTGGAGGTGCTGTGACATTAGGACCTCCCTTAGGACCTCCCTAGGTCATCTCGGCCGCTCATGACCTCCCCGGGTAGATCTTGACCGTCAAGGTCCTCCCTCGACGATCTCGAACCATCAAGGACCTCCTTGGAACATCTGGATATCCCAGACCTCCCTATGAGGTCCTCGACGATGTAGATCTTCCTCGGGAGATCTTGATAGTTTAGATCTTCCTTGGAAGATCTCAACCGTTGAGGACCTCCCCATCGTTGTGGTCCGTTGGATTCCCCATCTACGGCCACGACCTCCCTCACCTCGCGCATGTGCGTTGCTAGGAGGTCCAGACCTCTGGACCTCGAGTCTTGTGAGTGCGTTGTTCTCTGGGAGGTCTTGAGCCGTTAGATCTGAGATCTGTGGCTCACGTCCTCCCATGTCCTTGTGGGTTTTAGAAATTCCAAAGGAACTCTTAAGTATAAACTGCAATAAGGTATAAACTTTAGAATTCCATATCTTTTTCATTTTAAATCCAATTGAGGTCATTCAAATTGTGATCGCTCTGTCTTGGACTTGACTTTAATCTAAAAATGATTGTAAGTTGAGTTCAGCTCCAGAGCACAGTTTTGCCTTTAGGTTTTAAAACTAACTTTAAAAGTACACTCAAAATAATGTCTAACTTGTAAAATACATAACTAATGCTCTGTAGATTATTTTTGAGTGAATCCAACTTTGTTGGCTTCCTCTATTAGCGAACTTACTGTGAAAATTAGCTTTGATCTTGTTGCTGTTGTAGAAAAGAGTTCTTGTGCATTATAATTTTGTTCAAGTTCTTATTTTTGAAAAATGGTAGAAAGTGCAATCTAGCTCCAAATGAGATGAACTCAATTGTGTTATTCATCTCATGAGGTGCTGGTTTTGCTGTAAAAATTTCAGTGTCACCACTGTTCTAGAAAATGTTGCCTCATAATTAAATTAGTGAATAGTGCAGTTTGGTATTTTTAGGGCTGAGCAGGTTTGTTTTGCTCATAACTTTTGCATTAAGAATCCAAATCAATTGGTTCTTATTGCTAAATTCCCTAAAAATCACCCTCTTTCTGCTGTAGAAAATTCAGAGTGTTTGGAGTTCGTTTGCTGTGCTGTCTTTGTCGTTTCGTCGTTCTTATCGTTTGTTTTCGTCTTTTCCGTTAGGCTTCGACATTTGTGGTGATCCCGTGAGCGATCCTCAGCAACAATTTGACCAGCAACAGCAAGGCAAGCAGTTTGATCATTTCCATCATTGTCCCATTACTTTAAAGCTTAATATTTTGTTTCACTTATATGTATGCATGCTACTTTGTGTTAAAATATCGCTAGCAAGCCTATAGTTGCATAACCTGTAGGAATTGTTTATCCTCTACTACCATGAGCCTAGGTTATTTGCTGTGGTGGGAGCTCGTTGGATGAGCTCTTATCACTTAGTAGTTTCGATTTAAATGGCTTAGACATGCTTAGATTTCGGTAGTTATGGGCGATCATCGACTTAGTCGATGGTCTTGATCACTCAAAACTGATTATTACTCCTATATGTCCAGCACTTGTGCTTTGATTAATTTGTAAAATCAAAACTGAAAATAAAAGATTGATTTAGACTTGGGCATATTGGATGGATGGTGTGGTTTTTGGATGTGGTGGTATGCCCGAGTCAACAAGGACCTAATTCTTGCGCCATTGATCCAAGCAATTATGCGTGCTAACCACACGAGGGGATATGGGACCTCTCTTGACTAAGTACTTTGGGCGGTGCTAATGGGTCGCTTTCGGTTGGTGTGTTTAAAGATAAAATGTGTGTGTGTGTGGTGTGGGAATGGAGCAATGGCGGATCGGTTAGGTCTGTCCATTGGGTCCTTATCCCGTGGGTTGTGCGGGTCAAAATTAGCATCGCCCATTGGAAATGTCTCAGAGGACTTAGCTGTGCAAGATACCAAAGGTAGTGTGCTTAAAGGAAAGGCGGTCCGACGTGTGGGTACATTGGTACACCCTGCGCAGGATAAAACTATTCAATAGCCTCGTCCCTAGGTTATGGACACGCTTGGTTATTTCCCGTGAGAATTAGACTACAACCTTTAATTAAAACTTGACATGGTTGGTATGAACGGGGAGTTCATGCTATTGTTGTGGTGACTTGGGTTAGTCACTTCCAGGTTGATCTTGTTGTTGTTACTATGTTATTATCTCGTTGTTATTCCAACAATTAAAGTGCTTTGCCAAATTGCCTTCAATCTATTATGTTATTGCAAATGAAACTTGCTTTATGCTAAAAATGAGTCCAAAGCCTCATCCACTTAAATAAAGCTTGCATGTAGCTATTTATAGTTTTGTTATCTCACACGTAAGTCTTGCGGAGTACTTTATGTACTCATCTGCCCGTGGTTGTGGCATTTTTTGTGGCTTTTGTTGCAGAGGAAGAAGGTGAGCTCCAAGAGCCTCACTTTTGTGCTATGTGTTGCAGTTTCTTCAACGACTAGCTTGGCGGTCCGGTCAGATGCCTAGGGGTTAAGGCACACTGATTGGCTTTGTGTTATAGCCATCTTTATGGCACTTTTGCTTCCGCTGTTATCTTAGTAGTACTTGTTGTTATTTGGCCAGAAGGCCCCTCTTTTGTAATAACCTATTCCTTATTAATATTAACTTCTGGTTTGTTGCTTATGTACTATGTGTTGTATGGAATTGATACATTCTTTTGTTGTGAGGTATGTATACTGCATTCTAGGGAGTATACATCTCTCGAGACTGGGTTTATTTGGTTGATAATACTAGGGTCAATTGGATGACTAAGTATTATGAGCTTAATAAATCCGGGTGCTCACAGTATTCCTAAAGAGCAGGCAGCACTATACCAAATCTCGTTAGTATAGGTTATAGAGCGATGCTCCCATCCACTGCAGCAGCTCTAGCAACACTACTTGAACAAAAAATGGAGAGGAAGAGAACTAGCTATCAACACCACACCACTGCCAACTAGAAATCAAAACTAGCACATATGACAGATGTATCGTGTGCAAGGTAGATCATGAGTCATCACGACATAGTAAGTATTCTACCAAGCCATACTCTGCAGACCATCTTGAGCTCAGTAAAATCCGCAGCTACCTCCCAATTTTACCGCCCAGAAACATCAGCGCCTCCCCAAACATGCAACTTTTTTCACCGCACACCAAATAGCACAAGCAATTCCATCTCTGCAAGCGAGAAAAACCACTCCATTCCACATACGATTCATCCCATGCTCGTGTAATTAGCCGACTTAACCCTAAATAGCATAATTAAATCACCAACCAAATTCAACAACCAATTACGTGTGGTCAAACAAATAGTCATTGCTGTCATGGCGGTGGTGCGCACCTTGGTAGCCGTGACTTGCAGAGCGCAATATGGAGATGATGTGGCACGTGAGTCATCGCCCTCGAAGCAAAGACACCGTCATGCATCCTCGGTAGCATCCGCGTCTCCCTACTTAAATTAGGAACACAAAGCAAGCGCTGGGTTGGGATTTGTCGTTGTTACCTTGCGGTATAGGAACTTGCGGAGGTCGAGGGGCACGGCGTGGAAGCGGCCATACACGGGGCCAACGATGGCCTTGATGGTGCCCTCAACGTGGTCGACACCGAGGTGAAGCAGCCCCGCACCCTGCTTGGTGTACGCGTACGCTGCCGCCGTTAGCACCGTCGCCGTCAGAGCGAATGTTGCTGCTCCTCGAGTCGAGGGCCTCCTGTTGCTCGGGGCGACAGCGGAGGCAGTGGGAAGGGGAGGGTGCGGGTGCGGAGCAAGATAGCGGCGTGGCAGAGCGGGCAGGATAGGGTGGTGCGGACTGCGGAGCCAGCCAGCCAGGTGTCGACGCAGCGGCGTGGAACGCGTGGTGGCACACCGGGAGGCGGGAACAGCCGTAGCTCGGTGTCAGGCGCGAATGGCGAGAGGCGGACGGCGCAGTCGAGGAACCCTAGACAAAGGGGAAAGGGATTTTTTGAGAGGAAGATGAATCGGAAGGACCACGGGAGGAAGCAAAGATGAGTCAGATAAGAGGTTTAGATGGGAGCAGTTTTAATTGGAGGTGGGAGGTGGTGGGCTGGGCAGCTTCATGCGTAGTGAATAAGTTGGCCTTACAACGTACATGTTTTCTGTTGCGAGTCATGCGTTGTTGTATGTGTGTTCTTCTTGTAGTGTTTCTAGAGCAAGATATTGAGATCATCATAAATATCCTTGAGTAGCTTTAAGTTCTATTTCCAGAAATTTGTAATTTAAAATTCTTGCATCTCACAGTTTTTAAACATCAGTGGAAAGATTATTTAAATTAATATTATCAAGGAAAAAGTCCGGTTTACTCCCCTGAACTATCAGAAAAGTCTGGTTTACCCCCTGAACTACAAAACCGGTTATTTAACCCCCTGAATTTGTCAAATCCGGTCAAATAACCCCTCAGAGCGGTTTCAAGTGACGGTTTTGCTGATGTGGCACATATTTGTCTACGTGGACATCCACCTCACCCTCTCTCTTCACTCCACCTCTCCCCTTTCTCTTGTCTTCTTTTTTCTCCACTTCCCCCACCCAGGTCATCCGCCGGTCTTTTCCCCAGATCCACCCATCACGATGGCGTCCTCACCCCACCACCCCTCCTCCTCGCTTGCAGCCACGGCCGCCTCATTGGTGCGGATGACTGGTCATGAGCTCCAGTCCTTCGCTCCTTCTCCCCTCCAGCGTAATCCACCTCACCGACGCCTCCGTCACTGCTTCCTCTCCGCTCCAACCCCGCGCCTCTACTCCGTCCTTGTCTTCTTGACGCCACCTCGCTCCACTCCAAGTCCGACCTACACCTCCCCAGCCAAGCTTGAGTTCGCGCTCCTCTCGCCTCCTTCCTCGCCCACAACCCCGCCTCCGTCAACCCAACACCGCTCTCCTTGCGCGCTAGGCCGAGCGGAGAGGTGTGGCAGGGCGGCACGGTGGAGGAGGCGGCGAGCACCGAGAATCGAGCGGCGGCGAGGCTGCCAGGAGCCAAGGCGGGAGAGGAGCGCACGGAGGGCCACCATGGAGCTCCCCACCGCCATCGCGGGGGCGGAAGAGATCCGTGCACCTGTTCTCGTGGCAGCCCATTCGTCCTCCTCGGCTCCCTGCATCGATTTCGATCCCCCACAACCGAAGCTCCAGAGCTCAACCCAGAATTTTGCATGCTTTCCAGAGCAAAGTTTCGGCGGTCGTCCTCCAATCCAAGCATCGATTTCTGTTAGCCTGGTCCCCGATGCCGACGAACTAATCAGGATCATTGGAAGGACGGAGCGCATTCATGGACGCCGACGCTGCCGGCATAGGGGCTAACGAAGGAGAGCGGCGCAGTGCCTCGCGGTTGACGCCGTACCAGCGAGGCGATGGTGCGGAAGAGCATTGCGAGCATGTGTCTGGCCCAGACGAGCATGCCGCGTCGCTTCGACACCGAGTACCGATCGCGGAACATGTAGAGGTTGGTGCAGTCCTCGGCGTCGTAGGCGAGCTCACGCAGTTGCTTCATCCACTCCCGGACGAAGTGGTCGACCGCACCGTCGCCGACAGATCGCATGCGGAGGGCGTTCATGGTGGCTAACTCATCCTCACCGAGCGACCTCATTGCACCCCGAGCTGCCAAACTCCTCACCCACAAGCTTCCCAAGATTACCGACAAGGGTCTCATGCCTGCCACACAACATAGCTCACTATCTCCATTCTCTCTCTCTCAGTTCTCCTAATGCAGAGTTTGGTTTGGGGATCACGATTCGCAACGCTCTATTTTTTATTATTAATCGTTGGTGGTAGTTTATGAAGTATGCACCCTCTCAATTTTTCTTTAAGGAAACAGCTCTCAATTTCAGTCTCTCTCTCTCTCCCAGTCAGCAAAACCACTGCCACGTGTGCAAAACCAGCGCTCCAAACCGCTACAGGGGGTTATTTGACCGGATTTGACAAATTCAGGGGGTTAAATAACCGGTTTTGTAGTTCAGGGGGTAAACCAGACTTTTCTGATAGTTCAGGGGAGTAAACCGGACTTTTTCCTATTATCAATAACTGATCATTATTTACAGAGAGGTTATAGATATTTGAAAGTTATCAAATGATCTTTAAATTGACAGATCAATTAGACTACTGACTGCTAGCACTTGACTCAAAAGGGAGAGGGCCCACTGGCCATTGAGAGAGAGAGAGGCAGAGAGCTAGAGAGGGAGAGGCTCAGCACATGGGAGGAAAGCAGGGGAGCCAGGGGGGTGCACGGCTGTAGGCTGGCCAGCGACGAGCGGAGGCTGGGGAGGTGGCAAGGACCGGTGAAATGGGACGCCGAGGAGAGAAGGAGACCCAGGGCAGTGACATCGCGGCCAGGGCAGCGTCGGGGAGGAGCTAGCGGTGGTGAAAGCGGCCGGGCATGGGGGCCAACGGAGGCGATGGTGGCCGGAGGGAGGGGAGAGGACGGGGAGGTGAGCACGGGCTCGAGGGAGGGGAGAGGAAGCTCACCGTGCAATTCATGGAGGTGGAGGAGCACTGGGCGAGCTGGCGACGAGTGGCCAGGACGGCGCGGGGAGGTCGACGGTGCCGACGGCCTAGGGTGGTAGGGGGTCTTGGCCGGTGGTTGGGGAATCCAGGGGGTGTCGAGGTGGAGCTCCTGCAGCGAGGAATCAACCTGAGGGGCGCCGAAGAGGAGATGGCGGCGATGGAGCTCGAATCGGCCGGATTTGGGGGAGAAAGGTGTTCCGGTGAGCCCTGCGGTTCAAGAGAGAAATTAGGGGGGGAGGGGTCCTTGGGTCTTGGGACACCCGGTGATGGTGGTGGCGCGGGGAGAGCTTCGCCGGAGCGGCTAGACGACGTCGGGGGCGCAGTGGCCAAAGGGGGGCTACGGCCGTCTCTCGGTCTTGCGCTCGGGGAGGAGGGAAACATGGTGTTGGTAGGGGAAGGGAGGTAGAGGGGAGGCTCAAGGCTTCTTATAGACAGGGGAAAGGAGGAGCCGTTGAGGCGCGGCTGGCTGAGCGAAGCTGGCGGCATGGACGACAGCATGGGCGAAGGCGCACCAGCGCGTAGGAGTGACGGACGCACGGGATGGGCACTAGCAAGGTGCGACTTTGAGGCCCAGAGCAGGTGGTAGAGCGACTGGGAGGTGATAGGGCGACGCTGGTGACGCGCCGCAGGCGTGTACGGCGCGCGGCAGAGCGGGTGGAGCGTGGCCTGGGAGTCCTGGGCGGCATGGGCAAGAGGCTAGGGTGGCAGGGGCCGACTAGGGGGAGGAAGATGTCAGGGAGAGGTTTGGGCTGGGCAGGGCTGAGGCTAGGGAAAGATTTGAACACTTGAATTCAAAATCGAACTTTGAAACTTTTGGAGATTTTGATATTTGAACCTTTTGGGAAAATTTTGAATTAAGGTTTTGAACCAAAATGACAAGCTGAAAATGTTGTTCACAAACTAAAAATGGGCTGTTACAACTAGCTACTCTACTCTACTGATCGCTAGTACTGTGATCACTCCCACATCTTTATTTTGTTTCTTTGGACGGGAGGGAGAGATCGGTCGAGAGAATCGGCCAGATCGATTGCTTTATCCCTCTTCTTTCTCTCCCCTATTGTGATGCTACACAAAGCCCAGACCATATGAATCTAGCTCCCTAGCTCTCTCTCAAAAACAAACATGCCTCTCTCTCTCCCAAAAACAAACATGCCTCTCTCTCTCTCTCTCTCTCTCTCTCTCGTCTTGCAGGTTTGCACTATCTGAGCGTGCCTTAATGCAGCTTGTTGGGTTCTGGTTGGATGGTTCCATCTCACATGCGTTAAGCTCGCAGGGGCCGGGTGAATCGAGTGTTGGGCTGCAGGCGTACACGCTGCCATGGTAACTACTTGGCCAGGGCGTGGTAACACGACAAATTTTTAGGATTTTCACGGGCTTTCAATGGGGACAGGGTAGGATATATGCAAGGATTCTGTGCGCTTACCATATTAGGATTGATGCATCCATCAATGTGTGTGCTTACTTATCAGGAAACTATGCCTCAAAGTATGGCGCTAGCTTTGTTTTAAGGCAAAATTGGATCTATGCCACTTCAAAAGGTGACAATTTGGGAAATGTCACTCCAAAACATGAAACTAGATATTTGCCACACCAAAACATGGTCTTTGGTTTGGTGCTACTCTTGGACACTTTTGCCCTTCTCCTCCATTCTTCCTCAGGGCCGGCCGTCGCCTCTGCTGCTCCAACGAACTCTAGCCGCATAGTCGCCTCTATTGCTCCAACTCCAGCCACATTGTGCCCTCGCCTCTGCTTCTCACGGCGAGTTCCCCTACTCCTACGCTGCTCTAGCTGAGCTTCGGCGAGCAAAGTGGCGCCAAAGCCTTGTGAGTGAGAGAGGTTGACGACACAAAGGGTGGGAGGCGAGAGTCACACCAAGGAGGTGGAAGGGTAGTGTCCGACGATGGTGGGAAGACATGGAATGGGCGCAGGAGGAGGAACGGTGGCAATGGGCTTCGGGGTTTCGGCGGCTTTGCTCGTTAGAGCTCGGCTAGAGCAGCGGAGGCAAGGGCACAACACGGCTAGAGCTCGCCAGAGCAGCGGAGGTAGCGTATGGCTGGGAGGAAGATGGGAGAAGGGCGAAAGTGTCCAAGAGTTGCAAAAAAAACCCAAAGAACTATGGTTTGGAGTCGCAAATACCCAATTTCATGTTTTTAGTAGCATTTATCAAATTGCCACCTTTTGAAGTGGCATAGATCCAATTTTTCCTGGTTTTTAACGTGTGTGATCCAGCTTGTTGGAGTAAGCTTAACTAATCCAAGTTAATTACAAACAAACTTACATAACACAAAAAATTAATTACTTGGAGAAAAGTGCATCCTAATATATTCATGAAACTTATAAACTACTTACCTTCATTCTCGTTGTTGAACAGTAGGCACTACTACAGAAAAGGTAATCACAGACGGTTCAAAATCGTCATCACAAACGGTTTTCTGAACCGTCTAACTTTATGGGTTAGTAATGACATGAGGTCATCACAGACGGTTTTTGAACCGTCTGTGAAAAAAGCTATCACAGACGGTTTTGAACAAGAACCGTCTGTGAAAATAGACTATCACAGACGGGTTTTTAGTAAAAACCGTCTGTGATAGTTTTTTCTGTTGCAAATTTTTTTTCGAATTCTGAGCCAAACCAATCAATTACTGGACAGTTGGACCCGAGTATCTGCATATGGTTGATTACACAATCTGGAATGAAAGAAAACTCAAACTGGACGACGAACGAACGGCGAAAACGGGTGCTGAAATTTCGGAGGTCGTTTTGAGGCCCTAAACGATATTTTTTGCGGTTTTCACTTTTTTGGGGCCTCGCGAAGAGAATTTGACCTCAACTTATGGATTTTCGGATTGAACTTTTCGTTAGATTTCCAATGAGCCAAAGAACATCGCAATCCGGGTTCGTATGCAAAAGTTATGGTTGTTTTACCGAACAGTGTGCGAAAACGAGTCCGAGACGAAGAGACGGATGATGGCCTGGTACTCAGGGTCAGGGATGCCGAGGTGCTCGCTGTTGATGTCCGTAATCTTATCTTGATCTATTCATTCACAAGAAAACTATGGTCACCACTGAGAGTCACAAAAGGTTCTTTTTCAGAATCGTCTGTGACACTTCATAAATGGTTTTCAACATGAACCGTCTGTGATATTTAGTAGTATCTTCAGAATCGTCTGTGATACTTCACAAGTGGTTTTCAACATGAACCGTTTGTGATATTACCTCTTTACAGACAGTTTTTAGCGCAACCAATAACACAAACGATCGCTAAACCAAAACTGTCTGTGATTGTATTTAATACTGACGGTTTTGATCAACTGTCTGTGATGAGACGTCTAGTATTAACCTTTTTATAGTAGTGAAGCTTGCCAAAATAAAATTGTTTGATTCACTCGATTGATACTCATTATTTTTCATAATATAACGCTTAGGGCATCTCCAATAGTTAGAGATAACCTTGTCTCTAACATATGCTAAATCATCTTTAGAGACAATATCTCCAATAGATAGTCTTTAGCACACTCTCCAACATTTATATTTTATAATTTTTCTTTGAAACGGGTCTACATGTCAACTAGAGTAGATTAATGTATCATATCTTGTTTCGCGTGCACGACTGTCTCTTCAAGAAGAGACGACATGTGCTCTCCTCCCCCTCTCTCCTCCACGTAGGATTTTGTTGATGTTGCATAGCTAAGAGACGACAATAAATATACTATTGGAGATGCCCTTAGATAGTGACAAAGGAAACTAACCAGAAACTACAGAAAACCAGGCCTAGCTTTGAGGGCATCTCCAATAGTTAAAGATAACCTTGTCTCTAACATATGCTACATCATCTTTAGAGATAATATCTCCAATAGATAGTCTCTAGTATACTCTCCAATATTTATATTTTATAATTTTTCTTTGAAACGGGCCTACATGTCAACTAGAGTGGATTAATATATATCATGTTTTATTTCGCGTGCATGATAGTCTCTTCAGGAAGATACGACATGTGCTCTCTCTCCTCCCCCTCTCTCCTCTATGTAGGATTTTATTGACATGTCATAGCTAAGAGATGACAATAAATACACTAAGAACTTCACATTGATTGGGGGACTTTTCTATTTCCTACAAAATTCTAAGCATGCCCTAAAGATTTGAACCAGCACGATTTTCAAAAGCTCCTGCAATAATACCATTTTATCTTGAAGATATGTAATTCAACTTCAATTATTGCACCATCACAAGCAATATAGATGAGTGGGCAACAGGATATGGGTATAACGGTGTGTGAGGTTACGAGGATAAATATATTGAGGAGTGTCATTTAGTTAGGTACAGTGTAAGCAATGTTGGTGTTGTTTGGATGGTCGCACAGCTTTATTGCAAGATCAATAATCTCAAAACAAACCATCTAAACATCACAAAACAATGATATATGCCACAATTTTTAAGAAACTTCACAAACAAACTCCTCACATTAAGGCAGACAATGTAAGTATGGAATTGCCTGCGCTACCGCCTGCCAGCCGATTATTTGTTTTTTTAGATGATATATGCCAGTTTTTTTAGATGGTTGGGCCACTGATTCCAATTATGGCTGATAAAGTCCCGAGCCCTCGCATTAACGAGATGGCTTGGAAGCAAGCTCCCCTGTACCCAATCAGGCCTGCCCGACCTGATCTGGCCGTTGGCCGGAGGAGTCGTAGTACGCACTGTTCACTTGTTCAGGAGGGGAGGGGCAGCATGTCATGTGCGTGTCTTACTTGGTGAGCACCGAGGCGTGGGTCTCACACCCCACACCCGCATGCAGGTGGCATGCGGGGGGGCGCTGCTGCTGGTGCATGTTCACCTTTGTGTTGTCCATGCTGCGCTGCATGCACTCATCTGCTCGTCTGCTGGTGAGTGAGTGAGTGAGTGTGTGTGTGTGTTGAGAGAGAGAGAGAGAGTCAGATGTCCAGCGTGCAGCTAACTCTTGCATGCATGCCATTGCGCACCTCTCTAAGCTGCAGCAAAGCATGCATGCATGTGAACGGGTGTCCGGCCGGGTGGCGTGGTACCCTGGTTAATTTTGCTGCTCACAGTACGTACCTGATCATTGATACGTAGAGGTCGAGGGCGTCGTCTCGATCGATGCACAGCATTCGCCTCATTAACAGCACCACGACCTTTTTGCTGCTTGGCAGGTTCATTTACTCGCTCTTTAGTCTTTTCGTTTAGATGTAGTACAAGTAGTGATCGCCGTGCATTAACCTACATGTCGCTCGCGCGCTGTACAAACCCAAAAGGTACATTGTTACTTTATTAGTTGATCTAGCTTGTAGGAGTGCTTACCTTTCTTTCTGAAAAATCAATCAAGACTATTGACAAGTCCATGTGCCATTAATTACTGCAATGGTTTGTGCTGGTGATCGATCTCATAGTACATGCACTGCAAATGCCAATAGATCCGCGAGCATATTTGCAGCCAGCTAGCTAGCTACCTCTAGTGCTAGCTCCAATAAATATTTTAGCTAGCCAGGGGCAATACGGTTTGCAGCATAAGCATTATTAAGCAGTGATGGCCGCAGCCCTTATGTGAGTGATGCGATGAGTGGTTGGGGGATGCATGCATGATCTATTCTAATGAAAGGTGGGGAGATAAAAAAGGGTAGGACCATGCAAGAAGGTAGGAGCTGATGGAGGGAGGAGAGGAAGAGGGGAGAGTTTTTTGTGCTGCGTGGAAATGGAAAGCGCCCTGCCTATCTTCTGTCGCTCTGAAAAAGAAGGGGCCTTTTGTTTGCATGTTCTATGATAACAAAAGGCTGCCCATGCTGGCCTTCTCTTTGGCCTCCATCAGGTTTAGCTTCCTTTCTGCCACTGCCCATACTCTTCTCCCACCCTCCATCTCTCTGTGTGCGCTTGCTTAATTGCTTGCAGTTGCAGGTCCTATCTTTAGTCCTAGCTAGCTCTACCGCCCAACAGTGCGAAGTGGAAAAGATTAAACGTCATGATGCATGTGTCAGGTGTGGAATTAGAAGCCTCTGCAGATCTGAAAGATGCCATGCACCGTGCTGCTGCTTACTACCATATTCATGGCGCCCATAAATGCGAGCTTCTACCTGTACTGACGATACGCGCGCACCACCAGTAGATCGCCAGTTATATATATCCATCGCCGGTACGTACACCGTGGTATAAATTAATGGCTCAGAATATATGAGTAATACCCGTACGTATTCATAACACCAACTACGACGTACGTGTACGGTGCCAAACTATACCGATGCATGCATGAGGCGATCGGGTTACATCGAATTAATAGTGCGTGCGAGTACTGTAGGACTGTACTATCGCCGTGTTGATTTGGGCTAAAAGTAACTACTACTACTACTACCGCTTGAACAGAACGTACGCATTGATCTGTGTGTCGACATGAATGTGAGCAGTGCCATGCCATGCACCCAGCCCACCGTCACTGATACCTCTTTCTTCCTTGGACCACCCGGCCGGCCATCTTGATCTCTCTCTGGGCGTGATGCAAGCTATTGTCATGTACTAGCTAGTGAAATATAACTTAGCTATCTTGTGGTTCTTGTAAACATTAGGCTGACAGGTGGGCCTAGGAGGGTGTGTGTGTGTGAGTTAGATAGCGATATAAAGGCGCAGATGTACAGATGTATCAGGATAAGCAACGCCCGGGGGGGGGGGGGACCAGAGGCCTGGCCCTCCCCAAAGAATTTGCGAACCTCCAGCTAGGATGCAATGTTTAGTACACAGCTCAACAAAGCCCAAAACCCTTACATACAACTAATGATTGACCGGCTGCCCTTGATGCAACACACGACTCTACAGTTCTCATTTCATCTATATATCTCCTATATTCCATTACCATCTAGATCTTGGGGTCTTGCGTTATTGGTAATTGGCTACGATCCAAGAAGTTTTCAATTTCTAACATCGTCATGTCGACGTGGCAGCCACCCGGCGAGCAGCAAGCAGCGTAGGATGATAATATTTACAAGTTTTTTTTTGTGTAAACAATGAATCTGACAAGTCTTATATAAATTGAAGGTATGTTGATGTGACTAAATCTCACAACAAGCATGATAATACTGGCACTCATCACCATTATAAATGGATGTCTTCAATATCGCAATAGATCAACAGTTGCACGAGTTGAATGAAAGATTTGGTGTACAATTAATAGAGCTTTTGGCACTAAGTGTATCCTTGGATCCAAGAGTTCCCTCTTTCAACATGTCAGATATACGTACTCTAGTGGAGAAGTTCTATCTTACAGATTTTTCTAGCCAAGAGAGAGCTCAGTTGGAGTGTCAACTACCACATTACCAGCTTGATGTATGTAGCCATCTTGATCTAAAGAGTTTGTCCTCGCTTGCCGATTTGACAAATGGATTAGTTAGGACTCGTAAAGAATATGTTTATCCAATGGTTGATAGATTGCTAAGGTTAGTGCTAACTCTTCTTGTGTCAACTGCAACTACTGAGCGAGCATTTTCAGCTATGAAACTCATCAAGACCCGTCTTCAAAATAAAATGGGACATGACTTCCTTCGAGATTCCATGGTGGTCTATATCGAGAAAGAAATTGCACAGAAGTTCAATTCTGATGAAATTATTAATATATGATCTTCTCGGTGGCCGCAGGGCTAAATTTAAGTTAATAGAGATGTAATTTATTTTGTATTCGGCAAACAAGAAAACACAATACTATATTTGTTAGTCACGATAGTCACGTTGGAGTCTAAAGATATTGTTATGTACACTTTATTTTTCTAATTACTTGGCCCTTCCTATTTGCAATTCCTGGTTCTGCCCACTGAGGATAAGGTGAACGGAATAGAACTATCTGAACCCATTCCCCAGCTGTCCTCTCTGATCCCCAACTCACCGTCGACTCTACCCCAAGTTCTCTGTTGTTCTTGCCCAATTTCTCTTCCTTCCTCAACAACTTCTGATCTATACCGGCAGAAACGTAACAAATGGTATCAGAGCAAAATCTTTGATGTTATCTTCAAGAACAGCATGCTATTGTTTGAAATCCCTGAAAGCATTTCTAAATTGGAAGTTGGTGAGTCTACATGCAGCACGACGTCTAACAGTCACAAGTTATTCCTTATGTTGTTCATGCAGAATTTGGAGAACAGAATAGTTGTGTTCCTGTTCTTGGCACGTCGTAAGATCATAAAATATAAGGGAGATATTTGTTGCAACCTTGAAGCGTATGGTGGTGGTGCCGGATTGACAGTTTGTATGTCGCTGCTTGTCACCGAGAAAGAAGTACAATTGCCATTTGATCCATCCTCCTTCAGTTTGCAGGTTATGAAAGTCCAAGGATCTGTGCATATCTGCAAGAAGTTCAACACTGCTACATCACTGAGACTTCTTCAATTCTATGATCTAGTTGTTCAAGACCCTTGAGGGCAAGGGTATCAAAAGGGAGGAGTAATGTCATGTACTAGTGCAATATAACTTAGCTATCTTGTGGCTCTTGTAAACATTAGGCTGACAGGTGGGCCTAGGAGGGGTGTGTGTGAGTTGGGTGGCAATATAAAGCCATAGACTGTATCAGGATAAGGTGAACGGAATAGAAGTACTATCTGAACCCATTCCCCAACTGCGCTCTCCAATCCCCAACTCTGCTGATTCTACCAAAGTTCTCTGCTGTTCTTCCCCAAATTCTCTTCCTTCCTCTCCCGCTTCTGATCTATACCGCCAGGAACGTAACAGCTATATATGCGTCAACATGAGATTAGCTAGGGAGGAGGCGGAGTTGTACTTGCAAAATAGCCCGGCCGGCCGGCAACCAAAATTTGGGTCTTTAAAGTCATGTGTTCCCTGCTGCAAAAGACGTGTAAACTTCAGATTTGCCCATGCAAAAAGTTCAAATGATAGTACTAGTCCATGCATATATACATGTATATGCGTGTCTGCCCAAAGGCGAAGAATTTGTACCGTGTGAGTGCGTGCCTGCTTGCACGCGCACGCGCTCGATTGCTTTCTTGACAATAAGGAGTACTACTCCTACCATGCATGCACCGGCCGGGAAGCTTTTAACTACGTACGAATGTTCTATGATGTGCATATATACATGGCCGGCCGTACTCCTGTTATATATGCAACTAGGCATTTGAAGTTTCCATGTTAATTTCTTCTCTTATATGCATGCGTGTAAAACGAGCTCTGGTGCTGACTGTTGAGTACTGTCGATGATGCTGAATTAAACTCTAATTGTCTCCATCACTTGACATGCTAGAGTCAAGTGGGCGGTGTTCTTGTGATCGTTACTTGGATGGTGAAATCCAATAGGTTTAGAACCTTGAAGCTAGCTAGGTTCAGTTGAACCATTAATTCTGCCGTGTTCAGATGCCTAACCCTGTGAACTGAGAGTTTGATTTTGCCTTTTACTATTCAACGGTTACCAGATCATTCGAGCAAATGTTTGAATTTTCTCCACTGTTTCCTTTTGGTCCGATACTCTGATCGCGCCTGGTAGCACTGCTCATGTGTGCTATCTTTTACTAGCAAACCCGTGCATCCCCGTAGTGGTCCTTAGCTTCACTTTCGAGCGATGCATATGACAATTTATGAGCATTGTTGCCGTTTCGTTGGACAGCTTAGAGTTTTTATTACCGGGGAAGTACAGCCTAAAAGAATCCTAGCTTGTACTACAATATTTGCAGGGATAGTCGAGCATACAGAGAAGAATCTCTGCCAGTGGTTTAGTGCGCAACAAGCGGCCTATCGATATATCCTTTGGCTTAGCTATGTCCCGGCCCTATGGATGCCTCAATTTAACATCACCTCACCAGGATGTGGTTCATCTCAGTTGTGGGAGTCCCAACCATTTGGCCTGGATTCAAATCCTGGTCAAGCAAGGGTAAATAACCCTCTTCGATAAAACACCCCCTCAATTTCGATGTAGCGCCGATAGAGTTACTCATTGTATCGATGAGTACTCGCTAGCATCCATCCAGTCAAGTTCACTCTGGTAGAAGCGCAGTCAACTTCGACTGTTAATATATGCAAAAATTTCTATACTAGCTGGCTCTATACCCATGGGCTCATTCTCAAACATATACTCTCTTAATATCATAGTTTTGTAATTTTTCACAAACACATTATCACAAAATTTAACTATCCCCGTTATATGTTGGAGATTGTGCCAATGTGAACGAAATTTACTAATTCGTGAAAGTTTAACGCCCCCCGGTCCTGGGCATTGCCATCGCCGGCGACCGCCGTGTTTACGATTGAAAGGGAGTGAGTTGATATGGTTCGGGGAATTTTAGTCGAAAGCTTGAATTCACGACTTGAAAGTTCGATCTTTTTTTAGTTGAAAGCCTTTGGGGTTTCATGTTGAAAGTTCGAATTCATGAGTTGAATGTCCGATCTGCGTTTCAATTCAAGAGTTGAAAGGAAGCCGTTTGCTACAAACCAAAGCGGGCGCAGGCGCAGGCGCGACTTGCGGACGAAGCGCGCGGATGTGTGATAGAAGCACCCCAATGTGAATACAGGGTGTTTTTTTTTGCTAGGTTGGGGTCCCCTAGAGTACCTTATGGTGGAGATTACATCAAGTTGATACCATTTCGCACACCGCGCGACCACCAAATTCTGTTTTTAAAATTAAGGGTAATACTGGAATGCATATAATTAATTAATGTACTTGCAGGATTGAACTCTACTCGATTAACTTGCCTCCATTAACTTCATGGGATTCGAATCCCGGTCTGTTATCCCCACACTAGCTAGCTACTAGTACTAGTGAAATTTTTACAATTTTATCAGCTCTTGCTTTCTTCTGTACCACAAAATTTATATGCTCCCAATGCCATCGTTCGCTGTAACCATATATATGTAAATCGAGATGTTTGTCGTTAATACATACCAACCAATTGAATTGCATGTACCATTGAAACAGAGAAGCAGCAGCCAGAGTCGTTATCTGCCGAAGTCTCAACTGAGCTAGAGAAGCTACTATATACGTGTACTGGCCGGCCAATCCATGGGACTGCATCGATCCATGAATGGTGCAGAAACGAAATGCATGCACTGACGTACCTGTTAAAGAGCTAATACGCTTTATCGTCTGCAAAAGCAAACCACATGATCACCATTTAAGAATTTGCTGTAGTTGTAAAAGAGAGACTTGTATCTTTAGATCTCATCATCTAACCTGCAGATCGGCCGGCCATGCATGCATTCAGTCAGTGTTGGAATTTTGAGATGGAAGTTGGAATATAAGATAAGAAAGTATTCTAGCTGTTTGAGGGTGCAAATGGTGACAAACTAGTTTGTGTAACTAGGTTGAACATTATTACTAGTAGTTTTGTTTGTTTTTTTTTATTAAAAAAATCAGTGACTCAACTGAACCCCGTGACTCTGTGATATGCAAGTCTGCCCCTGTCGGCATGAATGGGCAATGCTACTTATCTCAAATTTTCAATATGGAGTATAGATGCAAACCAACTTTCTACGCACGCAGTCTTATGTGTAAACCACAAAATTAAACAACGTATCAAGTGCAATTAATACATATGTATGATCGGCAACTTTATGTAAACAATCAATTGTGTGGCGCGTTTTGTAACGACTAAACACAGCAGTATACGATAGGTCATGGATCGATGTGATTACCGTAATGGCAACAAGCACAATCTTGCTGATCGGATTCCGGTGTTAGAATGGATCCGGGACAGTTGCCAACTGCCACTCTGCTCTTTGTGTCTATGCAAGCCTTCTGCCGTGGAGGAGGAGGCGAACTGGCGAAGTTGGATCTGATTATTCAGATCGCCGCGACCAGCCAGCGACCTTGCACTCTCTATCAAGCTCCAACCACAATTAAATCAGGGCTTGATCATGCCACCCAAACTAATATTTGATCCCTCTAAAAAATAATCTCTAGAAAAGCTAATCTTCGATTAAAATAGTTGTAGTTTTCCAAAAAGGTAATGTCACGTACTGTCAAAAATACTGTTAAAATAATCTCTAGAAAAGCTTATCTTCGATTAAAATAGTTGTAGTTTTCCACGTACTGTTAAAATAATCTCTAGAAAAGCTTATCTTCGATTAAGATAGTTGTAGTTTTCCAAAAAAGGTGACGTCACGTACTGTTAAAATTGGTTGGTGACACCAGATTGGGGTTATAGACTTACTAGTCATCAACTCGTGCTCTGCACGGTCTATTTATTAAGCGGAATACATTGTCTACATACGTGTATACATATGTAATCTTTAAATATATATATATATTTTTTATAATTTTCACTCCAAATTTAAAATAATGTTAATTTTGCAATCTTGGTTTAGACTGTTAAGTTCCCACATATTTAGATTTATATTTTTCTAATTTGGAATCTCAATTTACCTATATTTGGATACCTGAGTTTGGAGCCTAGGAATTCTACATGAATAGAAAATTGCTACACTCAAATGGGGAGCCTGTACGAAAGATGATCAATGTAAGATAAATCGTGGCAACTTTCACCTAGATAACGCAACATTTGTTCTATAAGCATGATAACACATATTTTAAATAATTTTTTTGAGATATTTAATAGTTAATACTTTGACAAAAAAATCATACTGGGAGAAGGAAAATCTGCTTGCTTGATTTTTTTTCACAATTATAAATCATGAGCAATTAGGAATTGAAAAGGATACATGTAGTTATCTACTCTAGGCATTAACACGCGTTGAGAAGTAAAATATATTAAAAATCTGATTCTTAAAAAATTAATAAGCTAATCTATACTTATCTACTCCGTATTAATTGTTCTGCATGACTAGGCATGACTTTACATGTGAATTGATGTGTTGAGCTCCTGGCTTTTTTCTTCCAATCTATATTTTTCTTCTTTGATTCCTGGGTATATACGTATAGGCTCCTTGCTATGGTTTGAATTCGAGTCCTTAACAAACTTTGCTAGCTATTATGCTGTGCTTCTTTGTTTTAGACTCGGCTAGCGGCAGCTATATACATCAGCATATATAGGTGTATTATGATATCACAATCAAACTCTCCCTTTCCATCTGAAGGCATTGAGTACATGTAATCCAAGCTGTACATTTAAGTAGTCAGAAAGATTAGATGATCAAGATGTTTTCTTTTTCAGATTAATGTGGGAATTTCTAGGTTTTTTCTATTTCTTCGATTAACGTGGTAATTTCTATCTTTTTCACATCTTAGGATTAACGTGGAGGCTTCTAAGAGAGCATCCAATTAGTATAGATATAGAGAGATAGATAGCACAACAAGATTACAAATCTGGTATGGTGGAGAGTACATGGTTCTTAAAAAAAAACATTTCCCCTCTAGATGATGCTTAATTAAGGATTTGTGCATCGCCTTGTCTTGTTCTCCATCTCCTGCAAAGCCCGTTAATCGACGCCACCATCGGTGAAGCCAACTTGCCACCGTCGAAGACGAATGTGCCCTACGTAGAACGCCCCTTTCGACGAGTGCACGCTCCACCGTATGTCCCCTATTCTCTTCTTTATATTCATGAAACTCGCTGGCGACTGCCTTGTTGTTGGGGAGGACACCGGAGATGAAAAAGATTTGGGGGAGGACACCAGAGACGACGGAGACAGGGAAGAGCAGGAATGGGCAGCAGTGGCAGACAGGGGGAAGGTTTGGGAAAGACGTAAGGGGAGGAGGTGGCGCCGGAGCTCTGGTGGACCTCACCGGTGTCAGCCGAATGGGTGCATGAGCAAAATCGGGAGACAGGGGCCATGGATGGAAATAAATTTTATGAGGCCTAGCCTGCGTGAGGCCCCTCGCATCTTGCCGTCCATGTGCACTGTAGCAAGGCTAGGGGGAGGGGGGGATCGAACAGTGCTGGGGGGAGGGCCTCACGGAGGACCTCCCCCAGAAAATTTATTTCTGCCATGGATGGGTGTATCGGGAGGATTGGGTTGGAGGGGTGGAGAGGATGGTATATATTTAGATGGTTGGATCTGCATCTGACAATCCAAAATTCGACATAAATTTTTGGAGAAATTAGTTACGTGATACATAGACAATCCCATAAATTTATGTGAAAATGTCAAAAAAATTTGTAGCCCTGCATGTCCAAATGTATATCCTTCTACTTTTCGTATGTGCTGTTCTTTTAGGGGATTATCCAATATAAATACTTGTTTAGATGGTCATGAAAAGTGGATTTGAGTAAAAATGTAGGTTGAATTTGGTTGGCTCTAAGTCTAGAGCCGCGCAATGTGTATGCATTTTAGGATTGAGAGCTAAGTGTATTAAGTTCGCTCTAACTATGGTTTAACCTGGTTTTATCTTAGCACATCAAGTGCTCAGTGTTGCTACCTTGATTTCGTGTGTAGATAGTACAGTCAATGTGTTCCCATCCCACTACTATAAAATAGGCTATATTGGACGCCTCATCATAGAAGGTTCACATGGAACCGTCTGTGTTGTAATTATCGTAGACGGTTTTTAATAAGAACTGTCTGTACTATGTAACGATGGCTAGAACCTGTTAGAACTATCTGTGATATATAATTATCACAGACGGTTTTTAATTAGAACCTTCTGTGTTAGAAGAACCGTCTGTGATAATTGCAGACTTCACAGACAGTGTTTAATTAGAACCGTCTGTGATAATTGCAAACGTCACAAACGGTGTTTAATTAGAACCGTCTGTGATATGTTCAACGCCGCCGCTTCGGCTACGGCGTGATGAGTCTCTTCGTCTTGCGCACCGACGTTACGTATGATGCGTTTTTTCGTCTCGTGCGCCGATGGTTTTATAAGAATGATCATCCGCCATCGAAGATGAATCCCCACATTGCTCCATTCTCTTTCGTACCCTCCATCAACAACTAGTAGAGTTAAAAAAACAATGGCTCCCCGGTACTCTTCTTCCCTGACGCCGGCGTTGATGGCCAACTTAGCCATTTTGTACGAGCATGTCGCCAGCCGTACGCTGGCGGATGCTGCGGAAGGACACTATGCAAACTATATTGTCCTCCCTCCTCCGGTGGAGGTTATGCCAGAGCATGTGATGGCTACCTTCCGCTGCCTTCACATCCTCCTCTACAACATCTTCCAGGTGGTCTCCCTCTTCTGGCGAGCTAACCTTGCCATCAACGTAGTCCTCGAGGAAGACGTTGCACATCTCCAGGAGGATTACCATCACTTGGACTTCGACATCGAGATGACGGCCGATCGGGTAGACCATCCCGAGACACCTGAAGCGAGGGAATTGAGCCTCTGGGCGCATTTCCACTTGGTGCTTCAGTCGGAGCGTGTTTGGGCAGCTCTCCAATGAGCGCGTCAACGGGTGCACGTGTTTTGGGGAACCTCCGCTGACCACGAACCCTCCGATGTCGACCACGTCACCTACAAAGAATTGAAGACATAGATAGCGGTCTACCTGGGCCATAGGAAATAAGTTGAAATTTCTACTTTTTTAAGAAATTCTTTTGTCAAAAGCGACTGGCCCCACTGTTTGGCCATATGTAAATACAAAAAATGATTAAAAAATCTAGTTTGAAGTTAAGTTACTGTCTATGGTTTTAGTAGCCGAAAACAAAACATTTTTTAACAAGAACCGTATGTGATATATACCTATCATAGATTGGTTTTAAATATAACCGTCTATGATATGTATCACAGACTGTTTGTGGTTGGAACCATATGTGATATGTTCAAGCCGCTTCGGCTCCCGCGCAATGCGTCTCTTCGTCTCGTGCGCCGACGTTACGATGTGTCTCTTCATCTCGGTTTGTGATACGCTTTAAAAGAATGATCATGTCTTTCGCACCCTCTATCAACAACTAGTAGAGTCAAAAAAACTCGATCATTATAGTATTGAAAACTCACAGACTGTACGTCGTGCACCATCGTGAGCACACAGAGCATGACGGCGAGGACCAAGAAGAGGAGGTCGGCGATCGCCGTCGCTCTTTCTCACGATGTTGTTGTTAACATCGTCGGCCTCGTGGCCGTGAGCTCTCCTCAGCCCATGGCTGACCTCTGCAGCCTATGAGCCACATACGTATTTATATACCTACAAAAATACATACTACTATTTGAGGCAGCAACCAATCCATGCATGCATACATGTTAACCTTTTAATTTGACTAGAGAAACATGTCACTAATCTGACTAGCAATAAAACCCTTAATTTGGCTTTTAAAATTTCTCTTACGGAGTAATTCTGACGTCTTGAATTGTGTACATATATTGGAGTTGCAAGGCCATGTACAAGACATCCAAGGAGCGTGCCGTGGGGAGGTACGTGGTGCTGGAGTAGGAGGAGGCGATGAAGTGGCTAGACAACGAGCGCTACCTCATTGTCGTCAACCACCTAGCCGGCGCAGCAACCCGGAGGCCTGCTTCATCGTCGACCTCACGCTCGTCTTCGCCCACCAGGACATACAACATGGCCTCGTGTTCCTCGAACGGGGGGCCGTCACCGACCACAAGGTTGCAGCCTACGTGCTCGGTCTCCTCCTCCTCCGTGATGTTTGGAAGCAATACATCAGCCAGGTCGAGGGCGAGACGGCCAAGAGGACCAACCGGGAGAGCAAGCGGTACCGAAGGCTCACTGCGGACGAAGTCTAGGTGGCGATGTGGAAGACGGCTGGGCCGTCGGGCCGGGTGTGGGCGCTGTCAAAGGACGGCCACCGATACACGAGCACCGGTTGCGGCGTGACGGGAGGGTGGGATGACTACGTCGTCTTCTGCAGTGACGACCGTAGGATTAGGCATGAGTACGCCAAGTTTTTTTTGCACTGGAGTTGAACTACATGTGATTGTAAAATTAGCGGTTTTAGCATAGTTTTAGTAAATATTCAGATATAATTCTTTTCTAATATGTGAATGTGTCATATGTTCTGAATTTGCATTTATTTCTTTTTTAAAAAATCTTTTGTAAGAAGTGACTGGCCACGCTGTTAATTTGGCCAAATGTAAATACAAAAAATGATTAAAAAAATTAGTTTGAAGTTAAGTTCTTGTCTATGTTGAACACATTTACTAAGTAACATGTTTATCTTACTGTCTTTTATGTCTATGGTGAAAAACAAGTCAGACACATATTTATTACTGATGCTAGCCGAAAAATAGAATATTTTTTTAGCTATAGAAAACTATCACGGGTGGTTTATTATGAGGATTGTTGACTAGTCAATAATCTGGGTATATCTTTATTTGCTTATTGATAGATAAGCCAGATTTTTACTGGGCCTGAGTTAGTTTTCTGGGCCCAAGATTAATTAAGCATTCAAAAGGTGGGCCTAAAAAGTCTTTTCTTTGACCGTTCCCGAAACCTCTTCCGGAGGCCCAGTTGGACCTCCTCTATGGGTTCCTCCAGAACCACTCCAGGACCTCTCCAGGTCCTCTCCTCGCAGAGGAGGTTCTAGAAAGCGGTTACCCATGTGTGGTTAATAACAACTACACGTAGAGCTATCGGCGATAACGGTCATCACGAAGAGACGCGACTGTTGGCTCAAAGAGGCGTAACCCTTGGGCGAAGAGGCGCCACTGTGACAAACTAGCGACACTTGTAAAACTATAAATAGTCCAGCCTATGTGCCCTTGTAACATAGATTCACATCCAAACCCTAATCCACGTATATTAGCAGTCACTTTCCCTGTAATCAGAGCATACTCTTTGCAATACACATTCACCATTTTGAGTCCTTTGGTGAATAGATAGTAATCTCTATTTTTCCTTTATATTCTTGTTTTGTCCATTCTGTGACAAGAGTCCCAGACGCCGATAGCTGGTGCTGTCTGTGGGGAGCGCTGTCATCATCTTCGCCTACTCAATTCTGGTAATGTGTCGCGCGCTTTGCTGATGAACCATAATTTTCCTACTTGGAGAGAAGAAAGCATCTTTGACATTTTCGACTACGATGATGACATGGAGGAAAACTTCTTCCTTGTATCCGGCAACACCCATGGTTCCTTCGGGGCCTATGCTAAGGCATCGTCGCCCACCGAGTCCTCATCCACTGGCTCCTCGTCAGCCATGCCTTCGTCCACAAGTGCCGCTGTAGACGAGTACTATCTAGAGCCTGTCTCCCTTGGAGGAGGAGATTCAAAAGGTCCTTGGAGCCCAGCAAACCATGATGATCTCGCTAGCAGCCTCCACACTGAAGGCCTGGAGAGAACATTTGGGGAGAATCTTCTATTCACCCTACAATACAACTCGTCCTCTTCCTCAGAGGACGATGGCATGTTCACCCCTTCTGCCTGTTCCAGCGGTCATCAGGTCGCCGCCGTTGGTGACAATCGACCCAATCCCGACGATAATCCTGAAGCATCAGGGCAATGCCAGGAGCGGGAGGAATGGGAACGCCTCCAACGAGAGGAAGAGGCCCGACAAGCCGAGATACGTGCCGCCACACAAGCACACATCTCGCAGGTTCACAACCACTACTACCGAGACGCCCCTAGCTCCTCAACAAGGGTGCCACCACCGGCGATGCATACGCCACCGCCGTGGGCAATGATGGTAAGACATCCAAATACCTTACCAACCCCCATGTAGGAGGATTCTCCTGCAGAGCGCATTCGCTACTTAGCAAGCGCCATTGCAGGTCCTCTAGAAGGATTAACTCCGGAGTAAGGAGTGCAAGTAATACATGCAATTGCACAAGAGCTACAGGATGCAGTGGAGAACATTTCTACCCGATTGCCTACTGTGCTTTCCCAAACGGATTCACACCTAGAAGGGTCCTCGATTGGACGCCGAAGGCAAAACCGGAATTATGGTGCTCCTGGCCGTCACATTCAAGGCCAAGGTGAGCATGACACCCATTTTTCGGGACGTAGTAGACGTCCCAGATCTCCTGCTAGTCATGATAATCATCGTAATACACAACAATGTGTTGGATCTTATGCAGGTTGCAAAGCTTTTTCTTCCGGACTGAGAAATGTTACTTGGCCAGAGAAGTTCAAGCCAAGGAGTATGGAGACTTTTGACGGGACGCAAAATCCATCAGAATTCTCCAAGTCTACACTACCGCCATTCAGGCTGCTGGAGGCGATGAAAAGGTAATGGCTAATTATATGCCCATAGTTTTAAAGGGTTCTGCTAGGACCTGGTTATTCAACCAACCTGAGGGATCCATATATAACTGCATATGCTTTGTAATGCATTACAAAACAACTTCAAAAGTTGTTATGGAAAGCCGGGGAAGGAGGATGATTTGTATCGACTCCGCTAAACCCGCGAGGAAAATTTATGGCAATTTATAAAACATTTCATAGAAGTCCGTAACACTATTCCAAATGTTTCTGATGACTCTGTGATTCGAGCTTTTAAACAGGCGGTGAGATATTGAAGGTTCACAGAAGACCACAATATCAATCCGTCCAGGTCTGTGTCAGAACTCTTCAACATGGTTGATCAGTACTCTGATGCCCATGAGACAGTAGAGTGGAACTGAATGGTGGATAAGGGAACCACCCCTCCTCAGACAGGCCTCTAGGGTGTCAAAGAAAAGAAATCCAAGAGGTCTGAAGGCTCCACGAGCAGTAGAGGAAAACCTAAGAATAATGAGAACGGGAGGTCGAAGCAGTCCACCAGGGAGGTCACAGCAGTTGGCCAACAAGCACCCTACGACAAGAACAAAGGTCCTTGGACCAAAAGGAGGCTAGGAGGTCATTCAAACGACCAAACTACCCCATGATCTGTGAGTACGTCCAGGAGCAATGAGCACTAGTGCCCATTGCATAAAGTTCCTGGTCATGACACTACTACAAAACAGGGTATAGAAGACGCCTCATCATAGACAGATCATTTGGAACCGTCTGTGTTATTATTATCACAGACGGTTCCAAAGAAACCGTCTGTGATACGTACCTATCACAGACAGTTTATCACTGGAACCGTCTGTGATAAGTCACACACGGTTCTTATTACGAACCGTCTGTGATATGCTAGACTATCACAGACGGTTTATCACTGGAACCATCTGTGATAAGTCACACACGGTTCTCATTACGAACCGTGTGTGATATGCTAGACAATCACAGACGGTTTATAACTGGAACCGTCTGTCATAAGTCACACACAGTTCTTGTTACGAATTGTGTGTGATATGCTAGACTATCACAGACAGTTCGTAATAGAAACCATCTATGATTTATCACAGACGGTTCCAGTTATAAACCATCTGTGATATGGAATGTTTCACGAGCGGTTACGTTATGGAACCGTCAGGATAATATCCACAGATGGTTACAATGTAACCATCTGTGATATGCCTTTATAAGAACCACTAGGGCTCGCCCGTTCTTCTCTCCAGTGCACTTAGCCCTTAAGCTCTCGCGTGCTCGCTTCGCCTCCTCTAGGGCTCCCTCGTTCACCGACCCTTAAGCTACGACACCGCCGCCTCCGACCTCGATGCTGCCGCCCCCAACATCGGCGACGCTGCGCCGCCTCGACGCATGGCCTCCTCCCCGTGTCGGCGTCCTCCCTCTGCACCAGCCTTGTCCCTGTGCTGTCCTCCTCTCCTGCACCAGCCTCCTCCCCGTGGCCCCCTCCCCTGCACCGGCCTCCTCCCCCGCGCCTCCCTCCTCCCTACGTCGGCCTCCTCCCCTGCACCGGCCTCCTCCTTGCACCGTGAGTTCTTGTGCGGTATCCTTTCTGTGAGTATTCCTATATTACGTTTGTGCATCACTTTGGCTATATACTTATGTGCTGGATTGGCTTCAAATTCTATATTAGATTGTGCACTGAGAGATAGCAAAGTGGTTATGTGGGCTCGGTTGATTAGCTCTGTGATGAATGTCAAATCTGAAATCAATTTGATAATTGGAAACAATCTTGAGCTAAAACTATTGCTTTCTGTTGTCAGATTATCCTTGTATGAGCTAGTTGATCTTTGTGAGATACTTACATAGTTATCCTCAATCTGTGGATAAGGCTTATTGCTGAAATGATATTGTGATTATCTTAATATCATTGCTCTGTTCTGTTTTTCATAACAGATTGCCTTCTGTTGTCTCGGTGGATATATTGACTCTGATAGTCTTTGATAATCTGTGAACTGAAAGTTTATTTTGCTACCGTGAGATAAATTTGACATTCAATAGGAAAGTTTTAGGTTTAGCTCAAGATCTGTTTGATAATTGTTAAATTTGATTAGTGAAGATATATTGACTGATGTACTGAGATTACGAAGGTTAAATCCTTTGCATCCAGCATACTGAGAGCACTCTTTAACATCAATACTCTGAGCTTTTTGTATGACATGGAGATACTTCATATGTATATGTTGATTTGGTCATTTAAATGCTTGCAACAATCCTATGTTGATTTGGTCATTTAAATGCTTATATAGTTTTGTTAAAGTTAATTAGTGAAGAGTATAGACTGGTTGAGATGGCAGAGGCGCTGTCTTCGCTGCCGCCACCGACGCCGCCTAATGCGTCTGGATTTCCGTCGACGATAATGATACGTAAGAAAGATGGTAGAGGAAAATCGAAATTGCCTTCGGGCCGACTGATCATCACGGAGGTTAGTGACGTTGGGATCCCTCTGAGTCCCTAGAGATCAGCGGCGAGATTCCTGACCATCTGCGGGATACTTGCAAGGGAACGGGTCCCCATCACCACACCAAGCTGGAAGTCTCTGACGAAAGAACAGAGAGGTGAGCTGTGGATAGAACTTTCAAGCAAGTTCACTATCCCAGAAGCGGACATGGCACGTGTGGAACGGCATGCATTGCTCTCGATGGATAACGCGTGGAGGACCTTCAAGAGCATTCTTGTCACGAAGTACGTGAACACGGGTGAGACAACCTTCACGAAGTATGGATTCTTGACGCGGGAAACATGGGATGTCTTTGTGACTATGAAGATGACGACCGAATTTAAGGAGCAAAGTGCGGCGCACAAAGCTCTTCAGACATAAAACACTCACCCCCACAGACTCGTCACTGCTGGTACGTGGCTAAATCCATGCAATGGGCGGCGGAGGAGGAGAACGCAACCGAGCCATTTCATGAGATCACAGACCCGCGTTCCCTAAGCTGGTTAAAAGCGAGTGCAAAAGTCTCGTCTTCGGGCAGCATCTCTTTCACAAACCCGGCAGACTAGGAAGTGTCCCAATGTGTGGTAAATATATCGAACTACCTAGTTGTTAATAAATCCATAACTTCATAGTGTCTATAATAACATGATGACCTCTTGCAGCATGAATTGACTACCCAAACTTCCCAAGGTTCCTTCCAAGCAAATAGGGAGAAGGACGTGCTATCTATGGCCCTGGGAAACAAGGAGTACCCGGGTCGCACGCGAGGCCTTGGGGTTACTGTACCTTGGAGTTATGGATTCTGAGGCGACTACGACACGTATAGGAGTAGGAAGAGATCCAAGGCCAAGCACGAGGACCGATTAGTGCAGATGCTTCTCGCAAAATTTGAAGGATGATAACACAATTGTAGGATCAATCAATCAACTCTGAACGATGCATAAGCCACCCGTTATTTTGGGAGCGATGGCGTCGGCGTCCGCATAATTACGAATATGATGACGTCCAATTACCTATTGACGACATCAAGGTAATGTACATCTCTGGAATACTCCAAAGATATACCTATAGGACGTCTTAGCTAATTGTGTATCATTTTGTAGGAGCCGACACCCTACAAGCTCCAAGTGAGGATGGTTGGGTCTATTTCTATTGAGGCTAGGCGGGGGCTGGCGTATCTATGCTAGGAAGGGACAGTGCAGCACGGTGCCTAGCTGGCGTAGGGTTACGCCAGGGTCCAGGTGGACATGGTACATGACAATTTCATGGCCGTCCCGCTGGAGATTCGCCCGAACGAAGACATCAGAACATAGGGGATGCCATGCACACTTTTGTCCAGTGGCCCAAGAAGGACATTGCCCAGGACCCAGCAGTGCCGCGATCTTGACACGACCATTTTTCTCCAACAGGACCCTTGATGACTCCACCTCATCATCCTTCGCCCCAGAAGGCCACCTCATCGGTTCCCATAGAGAAGACACCGAAGGAACAAAAAAAGCATATCGCCGTATCGGTTCCCATAGAGAAGACGCCGAAGGAACAAGAAAAGCATGCCACTGTATCGGTTCCTGTAGAGAAGACGCTGAAGGAACAAGAAAAGCATGCTGCCATATTGGTTCCCGAGTCGTCTCGTGGGAAGACGCTGCTAATCGTTAAGGCCAAATCGAAATCGATGAACATTAATGCACCTCCCAACTCCGGGAAGTACTCCATCAAAAAACCATTGTGCTCCAACGTAGAATTACTCCGTAGTGGACTATCTTGTCAGGCTTTGCATGCCTGGCACATGCGGAAGACCAAAGAGAAGGGGTGTGATACTAAAATCATCGCTAGGTACAAGAATAAGCATTTCTTCAACGGGCCGGGCCACTTCGTCGTGGGCTTCAATGACTTGTACGACCTATTCAACCTCGTTGCCCTCGACGCCTCGCTTCTACGATGTCAGACACTGTAAGTGTGTGTACAATTAAGTTCTGCATTCACGTAATACCGATAAATATCACAACTCATTGCTTATGTATAGATACATGATGAAAAAAGCCGGGAATGTTCCGAACCGATGGGTTTCCTCGGCCCACATGTGGTATGCAAACCATCGAAGCAAACACATCCTTCATCGAGAACTACATAACGGTGAGATTGCTTCGTCAGGACAACAAGGACTACATAGTGGTGCCCTACAACCAGGGGTAAGTGCTTCACTACTTGCTATATAAATTTCATTTGTACTTTATACGCAGCACGAACTTAGGTTTAATGACTATAACGATATACATGAGTAGGAACCACTGGATCCTTTTAGTCATTATACCAAAGAGGAACAATGTAATATACCTTGATTCCCTAATCAGCAACGAGCACGACTTTAGCATTCTGATAGGAATACTCAACATGTATGCTTATTTCCTCCATACATAACTCTATTGTAGTCTCCTTCGTTTGAAATGGCCGAGGATAACTTTTTGGAATCATGTAGGTCGTTCAAAGCCTATGTTTGTGACGAAGGACTATACAAGGGGGGATCGAACGACACACTGACACACAGGACGCGATTTTTGGTACGCGCTACAACACAAGAATGCTATATCATACTTCGTAATAATGCGTCTCTAACTGAATATACCTATATATGTAATTCTATTTTTGCAGTGCCGATAGTAAAAAACTGATGAGCTATGTGCATTCTACGTTTGCCATCATATGTGGCAAATCATTAATGCTAAGACGAAGGATCCCCAGGTTTGTCAATCTCGAAATAATTATTTCAGAATTATAAATTTAAATATATATGCTTACCACTTTACTCTTACTAGCGACAGGGCTTGATGATAGAATCAGATGCACTCGTTGCGAGCAAGATCGTGGACGTTCGAGGGAAGTTCTGCGACTTCATCAAGACATATATCATTAGCCCCAACGGAGACTTTCACTCCATCGCCGACGCAGAGTTTCACCCCGTTGGCACCTCTCAACCATGTGCAAACAAATGATTCAATTGTAATCCAATTGTAACTATAGCAAGAATACTTGAACAAATTCTTTTGAAATTTATTTTGAGTAATGATCGCTTTGAGTTGTCAACAATTGATTATCTGTGATGTATCTGTTTTGTGCATGCTTGTTTTCAGAGGGCATGGCTAGCAATTCCTGAGGCTAGCCAAAAATAAAAAAAAAAGTGGTTAGGGTAATGACTATCACAGACGGTTTTTTGTTAAAAACCGTCTGTGAAGGTCACATACAGTTTTAACAAAAAACCGTCTGTGTTACTCGTATCATAGACAATTTTTGAACACTCTGTGATAATCACCTGTTATCACAGACATACAAATACAGACGGTTCGGAAACCGTCTGTGATGATGGTTCCGAACCGTCTGTGATGAGGCTTCCTGTAGTAGTGTGACCTTTGCAACTGACATACTTGGCAAAAAGCAAATGGAGGATTATTATGATGGGAAAGGTCCAATGCCAGTCCCACCAGAAGATAGTGGACTACCCAGAAAAAAAGAACCACTTAGAATAGCCAAACAGATTATATTTGTCGAGAAATGCAAAATGATATGGAGATGATCCTCATTATCTATTTTGACCAATTGTATTATTTCCTTGTGTATTCCTATAGGAGGTTTTTGTACATGTGTCTTCGGTTTCTCTTTCGGTGGTCCAAAGCAATGACAAAAACACTAAAAATGCCATTTCAAAGGATGGATCACCACGTCAATGACATTTATGGGGGTTCAGCCGCCTGCACCTCCAAGCGGCAGTACAAGATGGCATGGAGGGATGTCAACAACGTTGAAATCCCACCAGGTCGTCCGGAATACCCCAAGTGGTCAGAGACCTCCCTGACCTTCACTAAGGAGGACGTCCCTAAAGGTATATCTGCTTCTCGTAAATTACCATTAGTAGTTTCCCCTACCATAAGTAATTGTAGAGTAGGGAGAATATTAATAGACAGCGGTAGTTCTTTAGACCTGTTATTTATTAACACCTTAGATGAGATGCAAATTCCTCGTTCTAAGATTAAACCAATGACAAGTTCCTTCTATGGGATAGTCCCAGGTATGTCTGTTACACCAATAGGGCAAGTAGTTTTACCAGTAACCTTCGGTACGGCTACTAATTTTCGAACTAAGTTAATCACTTTCGAATGGTTGATTTTGAGTCTACCTATAATACTATTTTGGGAAGACCGTCTCTAACAAGGTTCATGGCAGCTACACACTACGCCTACCAGAAGATCAAAATTCCTGGGCCAAAAGGCGTGATTGTGGTGCAAGGTGACCAGGCTATCGTGCTTTCATGTGATCGTAAGTCGTTAGAACTTGTCAATCAATTACCTCTGAAAGATCTTACTTTAAGGGATACAACAGGGAAAGCCACAAAGATCAAAGCCACTCCTCAGCCCAGTGAGGAAGTAAAGGTAGTACTGCTTAGCCCCGATGACCAATCCAAGACAGTCCGGATTGGCGCAGGATTAAGTGAGAAATAGGAAGACGAGCTCATCACCTTCCTTCGGGCGAACTCAGATGTCTTTACGTGGAAACCATCTGACATGCCCGGTGTCCCAAGGGAGGTGATTGAGCACAGGCTAGCTATTCAGCTTGAGAAAAAACCAGTCAAACAAAGACTGAGATGTTTCGCCCTGGATCGTCAAGAAGCCATCAGAGCAGAGCTCGATAAGCTCCTTAAAGCTGGCTTCATTCGGGAGGTTGATCACCCCGAATGGCTTGCGAATCCGGTCCTGGTCAAGAAATCTAACGGTAAGTGGCGCAGGTGCGTATATTTTACCAGTTTAAATATTACTTGCCCAAAGGATGACTTCCCTTTGCCTCGCATTGATCAATTAGTTGATTCTACTACGGGTTGCGAACTGATGAGTTTTCTTGATGTTTATTCCGGATACCATTAGATCAGCATGGCGAAAGAAGATGAAGAAAAGACTACCTTCATCACACCCTTCGGTGTTTACAGCTATGTCAAGATGCCGTTCGGGTTAAAGAACGCTGGATCCACGTACCAGTATTTGATGCATAAAACCTTCAGTAGTCAACTGGAGTGTAATTTAGAGGCCTATGTAGATGACCTCATTGTGAAAAGTAGCACCAAATATGACCATTTGAAGGATCTCACGGAGACTTTTGAAATGTAAATAAACATGGAATAATGTTTAATCCTGAAAAGTGTACTTTTGGGGTTAATTCTGGCAAGTTGCTTGGTTTCCTTTTTTGTTCTTGTGGGATTGAAGTTAATCCCGAGAAAATTCGAGCCATTGAACAATTGCGACCACCTTCTACTGTGAAGGAGGTCCAAGCCTTAATTGGTCGAATTGCGGCTCTTAGTTGTTTTATTTCTCAATTAGGAGAATGTGGTTTACCTTTCTTTAAGGTGATCCGCAAGAGTAATAAAGAGTTCCAATGGTCCGAAGAAGCTGACAGAGTCTTCGAAGGCTTAAAGGCTTATCTTTCAAACCCTCCAGTATTGGTTTCACCTTTAGAGGAGGAATCTTTACTAGTTTACTTGGCAGCAACGCCAAATGTGGTTAGTACAGTACTTATCATAGAAAGGAAAGGGTCTCAATGACCCATCTACTTTGTGAGATCTTACACGGGCCGAAGGAAAGATATCCTGAGGTCCAAAAACTAATTTATGCTCTTCTGATGAATTCCAGAAAACTGAGACATTATTTTCAACCTCATAAAATCATAGTGCCCTCATCCTTTCCTCTTGGAAATATACTTCATAACCAGGAAGTAACAGGTCGCATAGCCAAATGGGCAGTAAAACTTGGAGAATTTGATCTCCATTTTACTGCCCGAATAGCCATAAAAAGCCAAGTCTTGGCTGACTTTGTGGCTGAATGGATGACCACCGAGGATCAACCTCAAGAAAGTCCAGGGCCAGATGATCATTGGATACTATATTTTGATGGCTCCCGCGAGCTTAAAGGCTTGTGGGCTGAGATTTTATTGATAACACCACATGGTGATCAACTTCAGTATGTCATACAGTTTCTGTTCCCTGCCACTAACAATGTGGCAGAGTATGAAGGACTTCTAGCTGGGCTTCGACCAGCCAAATCCCTCGGTGTCCGTCGGCTTTTACCAAAGGGAGATTCGCAATTAGTCGTAAACCAGGTATCAAAGGAATACAGTTGTTCCGATGAGATAATGGCTCAATACCTTGGTGAAGTGAGGAAGTTGGAAAAACACTTCAAGGACTTCGAAGTCCAACATATACCGCGCAAGGAAAACTCCTTAGTGGACCATTTATCGAAATTGGGTTCTTCACGAACGCGTGTTCCAATAGGTGTTTTTTTCGAATATCTTACAAAACCTTCAATAGAAATGGGTTCGACCACCTCAGAGGTCGGGTTATCAAACAAGATGCGGAGTGGATACAACCATTGACCACCTATCTTGCATCAAGGACATTGCCCAATGTTCCTCAACAGAAGGATAGGTTAATTCAAAGAGCACGCATGTACAAGCTGGTCGAGGGATCATTATATAGGAAGGGAGCACATGGTGTTCTTATGCGTTGCATATCCCAAGACTTCGAGATAAAGTTACTAAAAGAAATCCACGGGGGCTTGTGTGGTACACATGCATCCTATAGAACATTGGTTGGCAAAGCTTTTTGGCAAGGCTATTACTGGCCCACCACTCTACAAGATGCACCTGATTAAGATCTGTGAGCGGTGTCAGTTCCATGCCAAGCAAGTGCACCAACCATCTTATCAATTACAGACCATTCCCTTGTCATGACCTTTTTCGACTTAGAGCATTGATATAGTTGGAGCACTACCTCAAGCACCTAATGGGTATAAATTCTTGTTTGTGGCCATCGATACATTCGCTAAGTAAATAGAAGCTGAGCCAGTCGTTCGTATAACGGTTGCAGTAGCAAAGAAATTCCTTGTGCGAAACATTGTTACAAGATTTGGAGTACCCAGTCGTCTTATTACATACAATGGGAGTCAATTTATTAGTGACATGTTTTAAGATTATTGCGATGAAATTGGCACTAAAATCTGCTTTGCTTCCATGGCACATCCACAGAGCAATGTAGCAGTAGAAAGGGCCAATGGTCAGATTATGCAAGGTATTAAAAAGAGAGTTTTTAATTGCCTTAAGGCATGCAAAAAGAGTTGGATGGAAGAGCTTTTCTCTATCCCATAGGCATTGCGTACTACTACCAGTAGAGCAACGGGTGAAACACCATTCGCACCAGTCTACGGTGTAGAAGCAATGCTACCTAGTGAGATTCAGCTAGGTTCCACGCGTATAGACCTCCTAGATCAAATAAATCAGGGATATTTGCGAGAAGATGACGTCAATATGCTAGAAGAAAGACGTGATCGCGAACTATCACTACTACAAAATAGGCTATAGTAGACGCCCCATCACAGACGGTTCCTTTGGAACCTTCTGTGTTGGGTCAGTCCGGACATGCGGGTGGCGGCGGGCGACTATCACGAGCGGTATTTTTAGAACCGCTGCGTGATAGTCATCTATCACGAGCGGTTGATAATAGGCGACTGCGTCAGGATTATCCTGAGCGGTTCTATTAACAAACCGTGCGTGATAATCTAATCACGAGCGGTTTTAGGTTACAACCGTCATGTACTATCACGAGCGGTTCTTATGTAGAACCGTCAGCGATAATTGAATTATCACGAGCGGTTCTTATTAAGAACCGCTCGTGATATCTAGCTCCATATAAATTGAGCTCGACACATCCCTCTGCCAGACCGCCTGCTGTGTTCATCGCCGCATTGCCGCCAGTGTTCATCGCGCTTCAAGACCGCCGCGCCTCGCCGCTTTGGAGCAACCCAGCCCCCTGCCGCTGGCTCCACTTAGATCTGCTCCAACATACTGCTGCTCCTCCCAGCGCCACACTTCAAGATCTGGATGGGATGAGGAGCTCCTACTATGGGCAAATAGATATAGTAACTTCACCTCCAAACTTTTTTTTTCATTTTGGAATTTTCATATATATAGCCAAACAACATGGCCAAAACACAAAAAGATTAAAAACTAGAAACCTATCTAGTGGCGGAGGTAGGTCGCTATCTCCGCCTTCAATACTTCGAGGCGGCGGTGTCGAGGCGGACGGTTCATGATCGAATGAAGCTCGAAATGCATCCACCACGACACGCTCGTCGAGTATCTCCAAGACCCTCGGATCGTTGAACTAAGAAGAATTGAGCCCATAGGCTCTCTTCTCTTCTTGAGGGTCTCGGCTTTGGTTGACTCGATCGCTGTTGCCTCGATTAAGTAGTCAAGTGACGGCAAGCCTCCCGAGACGTGCAACGTCGTTTTGGAGGACCACGCCGACGACGCGTAAACTCGCCGAAGTGGGAGATCACCGGAAGACACGGTGGAGGAGGATGTCAAGGCGGCGGAAGGTGGCCGTCACCGCTCGGCAAATTCTCGGACAGAGGAGTGAAGACATTGTTGAAATAGTGTTCTTCCGAAGACGATTCAACGTCTGTGAGAGAGGTGCGTGTACTGAAGAGGAGGCAGCCATTTACTTTTTTGTGGAGAAAGGGGATCAAGGAGGTTGTGTGAAATACATTGTAGAAGGGACACATCTATATATAGAACAATTTCTAAAGTCGGAACGGGAGACGAAGAGATATTTGGGGAGTTGTAGCGATGTTGGAAAATGAAGAGATGAAGCCGCCGTGTGATCGTGAGACGAAGAGACACATGCGGAAAATGAAGACGAAGAGACACGCTGAATATGAAGAGAGTTATCACGAGCGGTTCCATAGTAGAACCGCTTGTGAAGAAATCCTGACGGTTCTATTTAAAACCGCTCGTGATACGTTTATATCACGAGCGGTTCTATTATAGAACCGTCGTGATAATATATCACTGAGCGGTTCTCATCGAAGCAACCGCTCTGTGATATACTTTTATAAGGCGGAACGCTAGGGTTTTGCTCTCACTTATCACTTCCTCTCCCGCGCCAGGCTCTCGCTCGTTACGCCTCCTCTAGGGTTTAGGGCTGCTTGGTAGTTCACCGGCCGACTACGACCTCGGCGCGCCGCCGACATTGGTGCCCCGACCTCGGTGCCGCCCGCCCGACATTGGCGCCCCGACCTCGGCGCCTTCAACCTCGGTGCCGCCGCCCCGACCTCGGCGCCTTCGACCTCGGTCTTTGCCGCCCGACCTCGGCGCCCAGACCTCGGCGCCTGTTCACCTCCCCGTAGAAGCCCGGCGTCGCCGCCTCCAGACCTCGACGCCACCGTCCTCCTCCCGTGTCGGCCTCCTCCCTCTGCCGACCGCCTTCTCCCGCCTCCTCCTCCCTCTCTGACTGCCTTCTCCCCGCGCCGTCCTCCTCCCCGTGTCGGCCTCCTCCTTGCACCGTGAGTTCTTGTGCGGCATCCTCTCTGTGAGTATTGCTCCTCTGTGGCAGTTCGGCTTTGTTGATTAGTGGGCTTTGTTGACATGCTCTGTGATGAACTCTGTCTTATACTGAGATTGAATGTGATAGTTAGTTCATACTTGAGCTCTATTGTATTACTTGCTACTGTCAATATGATCTACTATTAATTGGTTACTTTCGGTTGAGCTCATCGTTCTGTTGCAAATTGATCAATAGGCTTTGTTGACATGCTCTGTGATGAACTCATCTTATATCGAGATTGAATGTGATAGTTAGTTCATACTTGAGCTCTATTGTATTACTTGCTACCGCCAATATGATCTACTATTAATTGATTACTTTCGGTTGAGCTCATCGCTCATTGTAAATTGATCGGTGGGCTTTGTTGACATGCTCGTGATGAACTCGCCTTATAACGAGATTGAATGTGATAGTTAGTTCATACTTGAGCTCTATTGTATTACTTGCTACTTGTCAATATGATGTATCGTTAATTGGTTACTTTCGCTGAAAGCTAGTTATTACGATTCTTCATGTTCGTTCTATTGAGAGTATTCAGCTGCTGGTAATCTAATGACTAGTTTGTGATTCTTCTAGTAGTCTGTATGAGCTCATTCAACTTTTCATTTGCCATCTTGATCTCTATAGTCAACCTCTGTTTGATCGAAGTTTAATCTGTTTTATCAGCTTGAGACTTGTTGCAAACCATCCAACAAGACTCGCCCTTCGCCGAGAAATACATAACGAGGTCATTGCTTCGTCGTGATTTAACATGAAGTACATAGTGGTGCCCTACAACTAGGGGTAAGTGTCACTACTTGCTATACAAATTTCATTTGTACTTTATACGTGTACGAACTTAGGTTTAATGACTATAGCGACATACATGAGTAGGTACCATCGATCCTTTTAGTTATTATACCCAAGAGGAACCATGTGATATACCTTGATTCCCTAAACCGCAACAAGCACGACTTCAAAGATTCTAAGAGGAATACTTGAGAGGTATGCTCATTTCTCCTTACATAACTCTATTGTAGTCTTCATTCGCTTGAAATGGCCGAGGATAACTTTTTCGAATCATGTAGGTCGTTCATCAATTATGTTGCCAACAAAGGAATATACAATGGAAAGAGCACCCAACTAACACACAGGATGGATTTTTCGCTACGCGCTACAACACGATAATCCTATATCATACTTCATAATAACGCGTCTCGAACTGACTATACCTATATATGTAATTCTATTTTTGCAAAGGTCAGCCAAAGAAAAGATGATGAGTTATGTGCAATCTACGCTCGCTATCATATGCGCACTAATCCTTAGAGCTAGGAAGAAGGATCCCGAGGTTTGTCAATCTCAAATAATTATTTCCTAATTATAAATTTAAATATATATAGCTTACCACTTTACTCTTAATTGGTAGCGGCAGTGTCTTAGATTTACAATGTGATTCACTCGTTATGGAAGAGATCAAGGACATTCGAGGAAGCTCGCACCTTTATCAACACAAAAATCATTAACGATAATGGAGAGTTTCACTCACGCCAACCGAGAGCATCACCCGCCGACACCTCTCAACGTAAACAATTGTAATCCAGTTGTAACTATAGCGACAATACTTGAACAAATGCGATCTTTTGTAATTATTTTGAGTAATGATCACTTTGAGTTGTCAACAATTGATTATCTCTAATGAATCTGTTTTTGTGCATGCTTCAATCTGTTTTGTGCATGCTTGTTTTCAGAGGGCATGGCTAGCAATTCCTGAGGCTAGCCAGGAAAACAGCAAAATTGTGGTCAGGGGTATGAGCTATCACAGACGGTTTTTTTGTTAAAACCGTCTGTGAAGGCAAGTATCACAGACGGTTTCAACTGAAAACCGTCTGTGATACGAGAATATCACAGACGGTTATCAAAACAAACCGTCTATGATCCGAGAATATCACAGACGGTTCTAAACAAAAGCCGCTCGTGATATTCACAAATCACGACGGTTTTATTTAGAACCGCTCGTGATATTCTCGGATCACAAACGGTTTTAGTTCAAACCGCTCGTGATACTAGCCTTCACAAATGGTTTTTAGTAAAACCGCTCGTGATATTTCGTATCACGACGGTTTTTATCGCTCGTGATAATATCCTGTTATCACGCATCAACAAACATAGACGGTTCGGAAAATGTTCGTGATGACGGTTCTGAACCGTCTGTGATGTGGCTTCCTGTAGTAGTGTATTAAAATCAGCTACCTATCTGCAAGGGCTAAGATGCTACTATAATAGAAGGGTTCATCCAAGAACCCTTCATGTGGGTGACCTGGTCCTGAGACGCATCCAGAACCAAGCCAAGTTGAGTAAGTTGTCCTCCAGATGGGAGGGTCCATATACTGTAGTTTCTATCACTAGGCCAGGATCAGTTAGATTAGTTATGGAGGATGGTCGTGTTTTATCTAACACATGGAATACTGAACATCTTCGAAAATTCTATGAATAAGTATCTTTTTTCTATATTATATAAGTTCAGTTGCTATTTTATTATCAGTATTATATTATTTTTTTGGTATAAGTTTTTTTTGTATCATTTCGCATACATGATCACCATCTTTTGTAAGTGTCTACGGTTGATCAATTTCACTCTTGGGTTATAGTGTCTTTACTTATCAAAGGACCATCAGTATACATTTGGGAAATGACAACTGTTTGGGACCTCTTCTATAAGCCAATTCTCATTGCATAAGAGCCCAACAGTCTAACTTCATCTTCCTGAATACACACTAGTCCAGATCATTGGTTTTGTAATAGATATACTGATCCTATCACAGTTGTTCGCCTGAAACACTTCTTTCATTGCCGGACACAGTGTTCTAGGCGGGGGGCTACACATAATGAAATATATGACTTTCAATTTGCAAAAATTTAATTTGCAAGACATAGTGAGTCAACTTTCGATGAACAATCATAATTATCATACAAAAAATCTTTTCATTATCCCATATAGTTTAAAACAAAACATCTGTATCATTACAATGTCATTTTTGAACACTTGAGCCAGGAGCACTTGAGGGAAGGGTAGGAGCTCTAGCTTCAATATTCCTGATGATCTCCGCCACCACTGGTGTGATCTTAGCTTGGGCCGCAATACCTGTTTCTTTTATCTTGAACTTGGGTGCAGGGACAAGCTTCTGAAGATCAACAGAATCTCCATAAAGGAGATATATCTTCAACAAGACTCGGTTTAAAGCTTGACTCATTGCTCTCGTCAAAGATTGATATATGGTAGTCTTCATAGCAGGTATGTGTTTTTGAATATATGTAATTTGAGTATAAATGTCATTTCTAAGGTCGTCCAAGGTCATATTGGTTGCGAGAGGAGTCACCGGAGCCTTCAGTTGTTCTACGATTTCTTGTAGAGAAGTCAAGATCCGAGAAAAGCTATTTCCCGTAACCGTAGTAATTTCCTTGCCAGCCTTCGTCAAGGTATCCACCGTCTTTTCAAGTTCTTGTACGGCAATACGACTCCGTTTCTCCACTTCCTTCAAGTCTTGAATCTGAAGATCCTTGTTAGAAGAGGTCTTCTGAAGATCCTCTTTTGCCTTTTCTAGTTCTAAGAAAGAACGAAAAAAGAGAATAAAATTTATGCATTGCAAATAATAGGTCAAAAGCTCTGTAAGAAATAAAGAGAGGTTCTTTACCTTCTTTCTCCTTAATGAGCATCTTGTTCCGTTCAAAGAGATCATGACTTTCTTTAGATTGTCTGCTTAGGATCTCTTGTAACTTTTCATTCTTCTGTGTCAAGAGGTGGATCTCTTCGGTCTTCTCTGCCATGACCACCACACTCGTCTCAGATCTTTTCTTCGCCTCAAATAATTTTAATCTGAGAGCATGAAGTGCAGATTTAACACTTTCTTGTCCAGCTTTCGCTAGTAAGCACTCCCTTTAAAGTAAACAGAGGGATAAGTTAATTATTTAGTTAGAATCTTACGATTGAATAAAAACTTCCTATACTTACTTCTCTTTCTCCTCTACAAAAGTCTTAATCTTCTCTACCATGTCAATGTTGACCCTCCAACACCTTTTGACAGATGTCATGAGGTCCTGGAGGTCCTTCTTTTCGATTATGAAAGGACAACTTCCCAGAGGAATTTCATTTTCAGGTTGATCCAATTGAACCAGATGAAAAACTCCTTTGGTTGGATCATACTGGTATTTTGCGACTCCTAAGACATCCTATGAGTCATATTTATACTAATAAATTCAAAGAACAATTGTCAAGATAAAAAGCTTACCAAGGTATCACTACTACAGGAAGCCTCATCACAGACGGTTTGGAACCGTCATCACAGACGGTTTCCGAACCGTCTATATTTGTTGGTCTGTGATAACAGGCAGTTATCACAGACGGTTCAAAACCGTTTGTGATACGCACTATCACAGACGGTTTTTTGTTGAAACCGTCTTTGAAGGCTATTATCACATACGGTTTTCATCAAAAACCGTCTGTGATCCGAGAATATCACAGACGGTTTTCATTAAAAACCATCTGTGAAGGCTATTATCACAGACGGTTCTTGTTCGTAACCGCCTATGATGAGTTTTCCGACGGTTCTTGTTTAGAACCGCTCGTGATAGCCTTTTTCAAGGCAAAAAACCAAAACGGCCAAGCTAAAACTCGGAGGCCGCTTAGAGGCCCTAAACAACCTTTTTGGGGTTTTCACTTTTTCGAGACCTCGCGAAGAGAATTTTACCTTGGCTTATGGATTTTCGGATTGAGCTTTTCGTTAGCTTTCCAACAAGCCAAAGAACGTCGCAATCGGAGTTCAGTATCACGAAAGTTATGATGATTTTACCTAAGCGGTCGCGATCTACCATCCATATTTTTGCCCAAACCAAACAACTCAACATGAACTACACACATCACAAGAGCATCACCCACATCACAAGAGCATCAACTCAAGAATCCACATCACAAAGCAAAGGGAGTAGAGAGAGTAAGGTCGGGAGGCCGGGCGAAGTGGAGGAGGCCGGGCGACGAGGTCGTGGAGGCCGGTGACGACGAGGTCGGGCGAGGTGGAGGAGGCCGGGTGATGGTTGGGATGAGGCCGGTGACGATGAGGCCGGACAAGTTGGAGGAGGCATGGCGACAAGCTCGGCGGAGGTCATGCAAGACAAGCTTGGCGGAGGCTGGGCGCAAGGTGTGAGGAGAAGAAATGGCAAAGGAGGAGAAATGGCAGAGGAGGAGATGGAGGAGGAGAGACCGCAGAGGAGGAGATGGAGGTTATATAAAGCGAGTTTCAGCAAAACCGCCCATTATGTTCAAATTTTCGTTTCCTAACAATCGAGACGGTTCTTGTTAAGAACCGTCTATGATAGACCTATCATCAGACGGTTTTTAATAGAACCGTCAGGATCATTCACGCACAGTTCTATTAAAGAACCGCCTGCGTGACACAGGCCTCGAGAGCGGCAAGGCGCGTATGTGGCGCAAGGCGCAGAGAAAGCGAGATATCACAAACGGTTCTTAGTAGAACCGCTCGTGATAATTATCCTCAGCGGTTCTTATTCGTAACCGCTCGTGATTGGCCGGATTATCACGAGCGGTTTGTGAATAGAACCGTCGTGATAGTTCACTGACGGTTCTATTAATGAACCGCTCGTGATAGGCCTCGAGCGGCGAAGCTTGGGCGGCCGCCCACAAGAAGTTCAGACAGATTTAATACGCATTTGGTTCCAAAGGAACCGCCTGTGATGGGGCGTCTACTATAGCCTGTTTTGTAGTAGTGTATGATCATCTTTATCTTGAGTTTCGATGGTCTCATGGACCACCTCCTCTGAACGGGTAGTCTCATGGACCACCTCTTCCATCCGATCCTCTAAGGAGGTCCTCTCCGTTTGGACCTCCATGTCCAGCTGTGTACCTTTGGACGTCCCAGTAGCCATTGCCAGGACGTTTTGGACCACTTCCTTAGTGGTCCTAGGAGGTCCTTCCATTGGCGGAATTTCCTCTGCTAGGGATTCCTCTGTTGCCAATACAATTGGTGGCAAAAATTGTTCTTGAGCAGTCAGTTGTCCCCATTTTGGGTCTGATGGCAAAGAAAGGCTAAAGAGAAAAGAGAGGATTATTCATTTTTAAGCCAAAATTATAAAATTATAATCGAAGAACTTACTCGATCTCGAAGCTACTTTCGCTAAAAAAGCGATGTAAAGTCCTCATTGACAGTGAAAGTAGGTTCTCTCCTTTGCTCTGACGAGAAGGGAACCAAGGCCAATGAGGTCCTTGGCCTTGGAACCCTCTGAAGAGGGATCTCCTCTTCGGACTCTTCTGACGATCCTTCACCCTGTACCACCCTAGCTAAGAAAGTTGATATAGAAGACATTGGCTGGGGGTTAGAGACATATCAGGAAATAGAAGTCTTAACTTTTGTTTTTAATACCTCGTGGGTAGAAGGTCTCAAAGAAGTTCGGATTAAAGCAAGAGGTCTTGTGGAAACTGAGGCTAAAGCCGATGTAGGTTTAGTCTTCTTTGGCACAATAGGAGGTCTGGAAGTAATCCTTGCACTCTTTGCCAAAGAAGGAGAAGAGCTAGCACAGACATATGAGATGGGACGTTTCTTTGATGTCTTCTGTTCAGAAATATACAAATTAGGTATCAGAAAATTTACTTCTTATGTCTAATTAATTTCTATGAATACTTACCACTTGGGGGGATCAGGATCTTGCCTAAGTGATAAAGTCGCCCCAATCAAGCTTGGGGGCTACATCTCTATATCGATCGATTTCTTTTCTGGAACCCGATCCTTTAATAGGACTGAGGTCCTAGCTAGGACCTCATCATTTGAGAGAGCTGCAGTATAATGAAAAAATACTGTACTTTAACTATGAAAATTCATTTTGAGTAAAAAGATGAGTAAGATGTTACCATTTTCAGGGACATCATGATTACATGATATTATTTTCCTCTTCTAGAGAGGGAAGATCTTGTTCTTAAGGAAGTCATGGACAATCTTTTGTCCAGTTAGACCTCTCTCTACCAGGTTGCTGATCACTAGGACCACTCTCTTCTTATCATCTAAGAGTTTGATCTCCTTGTCGGCAGCCCAACTTTTTGAGGACCACTCCGGTGGTGCATTACGATTGTAAGTAATTCTACTCTCTTTCAGAACTTCGGAATAAAACCATTCCTTACTCCATGTTTGGCTAGCATCTTTGGTAGCCAAGAAGGAAAACATTCTCTTGCTGGCATCTTGAAATTTGAAATAAAAAGAGCCCAAAGCACCAGCACCTTTCTTGTTGCGGATGATTTGGTAATAAAACCTAAACAAACGCATACTAGGGGCTATCCCTAAAAATGCCTCAAACATGTGGGCGAAAACGCTAAGTACCAGAATTGAATTCGATACAAGATGAACCAACTCAATTCCATAATGATTAAGAACTTCGATCAAGAAATCACTCTCGGGCAAGCGGAGGCATGTCCAGAGGTAGGGCATGAAGAGTATCGTGAAACCAGCCAAAGGGTTTGGTTCAATCTCTCTTCCTAGTGAATGCCACTCGATGAGAGCCTTCTCTGGTATATGCCTGTCCTACTCCAGTCCTTTGAGCTCCTCCGCGGATAGCATTGACGATTTCCATCTTGCCATTGTTTTGGTTCAATGGCGGACTAAGGGATCCTTCCCTTCGAAGGTTCATGGAGGACAAAAGGTACTCAGTGAAAGGGGGAAAGTGAAAATGACTAGGGTAAAAACGTGCCTAAGGAGGGGTAAAAGATCCATATATATACCCTTGGTGCATTTAAAACCCATTACCTCAAGGCTGTAACAACTGCGTCTCGATTAGCGGTGACACGACAACTCACATTCGGTCAAGGAGGTTGTTTCACGCGTCAGAGATGTGTAAGAAAAAGTAGTTGCAAAGTTTTTTGTTTTCTCAAAGTTATCTTCATCCCTTATCCATCGTGGGTGGAAAGGTACAAAACTGCTTAACATAGAGGTTACCTCGATATACGTCTCGAAATAAGATCACCTGATCATCGAGATTTCCTTCTATCAATCCCTTAAAGACTTTAATCCATAAAGCAAACTGACTGTCCGACCACCTTAAACAAAGGTGGTCGAAAAGTCAATTTGGTCTGTGGATGTTGTCTATTGTATGTTCCAACCATAGGAAGAGAAATGCCAAAGCAATATAAGTTCTTATTCATGAGAAGCTTTGAGGATAGAGATTTGATGAAAGTCTCTAAAGGAATGTTTCTTCTTCTTGCCCTTCTGGTGGTTATTTATAAGACTAGTAATCTACGGTAAAATTAAATAAACCAGACAGAAGTTTAACATATGAGATTTTATTAGAGTTTGTTCCTAATAAATCGCGAAAGACTAAAACGTATCTGTCCCTTAGAGAATTGCTTTCATAAATATATAGTTGACGCTCCTTCTTCTTAAAGGAAATAATTATTTGCAACTCAAGTAAAACTATTTTCTTGACCAAGTCTAGTTCTGGTCAAAAACCTCTTCAAGTAAGTTATTTTCACTTGAAGTTGAGGGGCTAGCTGACGAGGATTGTTGACTAGTCAATAATCCAGGTATATCTTTATTTGCTTATTGATATATAAGCCAGATTTTTACTGGGCCTGAGTTAGTTTTCTGGGCCCAAGATCAATTAAGCAGTCAGAAGGTGGGCCTAAAAAGTCTTTTCTTTGACCGTTCCGGAAACCTCTTCCGGAGGCCCAGTTGGACCTCCTCTATGGGTTCCTCTAGGACCACTCTAGGACCTCTCTAGGACCACTCCAGGACCTCTCTCCCACAGAGGAGGTCCTAGAAAATGGTTACCCACGTGTGGTTAATAACAGCTACACGTGGAGATATCAACGATAACGGTCATCACGAAGAGACGCGACTGTTTGCTCGAAAAGATGTAACCCTTGGGCGAAGAGGCACCACTGTGACAAACTTCCAACGCTTGTAAAACTACAAATAGGATAACTCATGGGCACCTTGGACGTGTGCCCTTGACAGTAAGTCACGGGCACACTGGTGGCGCCCACGAGGCTAAGTCGTGGGGCACCGAACTATGATGGCAATAGAGCCCTTTTACCCTATAAGTGGGTCTTTTTGTGGTGATTGGGAGTCCATGAGAATGGTTAACCCTTGCCAAGCAACGGAGCTAGGCGTGTGGGGACCTGGAGGTCATTCGGTGCGTGGCCTAGAGTCTGAGGGAGACGAGTCCTTAGCACATCCATCAACTTGGTACTGGGCCTAAGATGTCGCTCATGACCTAGGTCTAGTAGGACATGAGTCGCCATGGTGGAGGCGACGGACGCCCAAGCCACGATGGGCTTTTTCTAGGGGAGACCACGGTGGTCGTACACCCTATGTACCACGAGGGTGGTCACTCATGCCCTAGGTCCAGTAGGATACGAGCCGCCATGGTGGAGGCGACGGACGTCCAAGCCACCTTGGACTTTTGCTAAGGGAGACCACGGAGGTCATACACCCTATGCACCATGAGGGTGGTCGCTCATGCCCTAGGTCCAGTAGGACACGAGCTGCCATGGTGGAGGTGATGGACGCCAAAGCCACCTTGGACTTTTGTTAGGGGAGGCTGCGGAAGTCGTACGCTCTATGCACCACGAGGGTGCAATCCCTTGGAGGGAAAGTGTCTCGAGAGCTCATACGAGATTTATATGTTGGGACTGTCCCCTAATAGTAGCACGTTAGGGGGCAGCCCTCGTAGCGAGCCTTCATCGCTCGTGTCGTATGGATGTCATGCATCCTAGGGGTGATGGTTGGTCTCAGAATCCTTAGCCTTTTTGCTGCGAGGGTGCCTTGAACTACTCGCCCTCGGCTGGGCCTCGCATCGACCCACACAAGGGAGGAGGACGCGTGTGGTAGCCTTAGGGCATGTAGGACGTTGTCCATCCCGGGGTGGATGGCCCTGATCTCCAACGAGGGTGCTCGGCTGAGGCTCCTTCAAAGAGCGGATGGGTCGTCCACGAGATTATTGCCCGCCGGAGCCAGAGGAGGCTTCGTGGACTTAGAGTATTTTTTTGGTAGGAGACATAGCCTTTCATCAATTAGCTACGTCCCCACAGTCAGTGCCAATGTTGTAAGTGCAAAAACCAAATACGAGTGAGGTGGTGGACGTCAGCCGTCTGACGGACCATCGTCCACGAGAGTAAAAAATGATACGAGGATTTATACAGGTTCGGGGGTCCGAGAGGACCGCCCTACTCCTGTCGGTGAGCCAACAGGAGGTTACCTCCGGGGAGGGAGCCCCCGAGGGCTCACCAGTTTTAATATGATTCTTTATTGGTCAAGAGAGCCTTCCCTCAAATGAAAGATACATGTGGTATTTATAGGCTCTTGGGCCTATACAAATGACCAAAATACCCCTTTGGGGGATTTATACTCTATGAGTACAAGTGAGAGGTACAATCGACTTTTGCAAGGTAGTTACATTTCTTGATCTGTTAAGAAGGTGTTTTCCCTGTGGAGTAGGTCCCACTAATAAGGGGATGAAATATTCTTCCAACAATGTGTACCTAGCACCATTGCTGGAAGGTCTTGTGACACTGTGGAACGAACGGGTGCAGGTATGAGATGCGTACAAATGAGAGAATTTCACTTTACGCGCCATGTTGTTCTGCACCATCAATGATTTTTCCACCCCTAGTAACCTGCCGGGGTTCAGTACAAAAGGAGCCAAAGCATATCCGCACTACTTACATGATACCGAGAGTGTGTGGCTGAACAACTCATGTAAAATTGTGTACATGCATCACCATAGGTTCCTTCCTAGGTATCACCCATACTGCAAGATAAAGAAACAATTCGATAGAAATAAGGAGGACGGTTTAGCTCCAAGGGCTTTTAGAGGGAAAGAAGTCTATGATATGGTTAAGGATATCGATGTTGTGCTTGGAAAGGGACGTAAATTGAGGACCCGTTAGAAAAACATCTGGAAGAAGTGATCAATTTTTTGGGACTTACCTTATTGGAAGCAATTAGAAGTTTGCCACTGCATCGACGTTATGCACGTGGAGAAAAATATATGTGATAGCTTGATTGGTCTCTTACTATAGCTTGATTGGTCTCTTACTAAACATTCATGACAAAACAAAGGATGTGGTCAACGCACGACGTGACTTGGTTGATATGAACATAATGACCGAGTTAGCACTGAAAGAGATCGATAAAGGGTGAACGTACCTCCCCTAGATTTTTACACTCTGTCCAAGACCGTGAGAAAGGAACTGTGCCAGAGCTTACATGGTGTGAAAGTTCCGTCCGGTTACTCCGCCAGTATGAAGAAACTTGTTTCTATGGAAGATTTGAAATTAATTGGTATGAAGTCTCATGATTGTTATGTGCTGATGACACAAATGATTTCTGTTGCAATTAGAAGTATTTTATCGAACAAGATTCAAGTGGCAATCATGAGGCCGTGTTATTTCATTAACTCAATTGCTCATAAGGTCATCGATCCCCAAGGACGAGAGAGCACAACCGTTGATTCAACGAATGGTTAAAGGTGCGATTCACAATGAGGTCATCAAGTGATGATATGCTACCATAGTTGGCAAAAGGGCTAAAATTTACAATTGTGACATGGCAAGGATACGACATAAATGAGTGCACATTTTATACGACAACTAAGGATAGGAAGAGCATAGTTTAGAACAGCGGTGTCCGCATAGATGTGTTTCGCGAGCAGTTCAATACCGCTGGGTTGAGCTCCTACTATCGGTTCATAGAGGAGATTTGGGAGCTCGACTATGTACTTTTCAAGACCCCCTTATTTCGGTACCATTGGGTCAAACTTCCACAGGGTGTGAAGGTCGATAAGTACGGCATCACTACCGTGGACCTCGAATGTGTTGGATACAAGGATGAACCATTCGTACTCGCTAAGCAAGTTGTTCAAGTTTTTTATGTAAAGGACCCGACAAATAAGAACCGCCACATAGTTCTTCATGGAAAAACAAGGATTGTCAGAGTTGAGAATATCGTGGATGAGGAAGAGTACAATAAATTTGACGAGTTGCCTCCTTTCGGAGACGACATCAGACTCGAGGAAGAACCCAGTGAGGAAGCTAACCAAGTGGGCTATTTTTTCAAATGAAATAGCCAAGTGGAATTAAACACAGTGAACACCTATTTGGAAAATTGTTCCATTGTAATTAAGAATTAAACTCGGCGTGTAATTAAGAAATTATTCCATTGTAATTGATTCACTAATTAAGAAATTATTCCATCTGTGAATGTATCTGCTTTCTTGTTTTTAGAGGGCATGACTAACATTTCCTGAGGCTAGCCGAAAAACAGAATATTTTTTTAGCTATAGAAGGAACTATCACAGGTGGTTTAGTGGAACAAACCATCTGTGATATATGTAGCACAGACAGTTCCTAAGGCGCCAAAACATTTTGCCTCTCACGCACGCGTCCAAAAATCCCCCCACCCGTGCTGAGCATCACAGACGGTTTCATAATAGAACCGTCTGTGATACTTATCACACACGGTTCACAAATATAACTGTCTGTGATATGCTCGCTTATCACAGATGGTCCTGGAATAGAACCGTCTGTGATTTAGAACATTACAGATGGTTCTTTGCGAGAATCGTCTGTGATATCCCATTATAAGTAGGGCCCCGCCAAGATTTGCGCCCTTTCTCCTCAGAGCTCACTCACCCGTCCGCCTCCCCAGCATCCTTACTTCCCGTGTTCCTTTCGAGCCTCCTCTCCGCGCCGTCGTCCCCGCGCCATCCTCCTCCCCTACGTTGCCATCATCCTCGCGCCGGTGTCCTTACTTCCCGTGTTCCTCCTGAGCCTCCTCTCTCCGCACCGTCGTCCCCGCGCCTCCTCCTCCCCGCGCCGGTGTCCCCCCTTTGCAACCCCCGACCTCGATGATGCTGCCCCGACCTCGATGACGCCTCACTCCCTCGACCTTGACTCCCTCTTCGCGACGGCAGACATTCCTCGCGATGGGAAAAGCGTGGAAGACCTTCAAGAGCAAGCTTGTCACGTAGTACGTAAACAAGGATCGGATGCCCTGCACGAAGTATCATTTCGTGTCGTCAGATACATGGGAAGCTTTTGTGCGGATGAAGACAAAAACTGAATTTTAGCAGCAAAGTGCGGTGCACAAGGATATCCAGGCACAAAACACTCACCCCCACAGACTCGGCATCGCTGGGTATGCAGGTAAAATCCCACATTGGATGAGTGAGGATGATGAGGCGATCCGGTCAGAGGTCTCCCTACCATTTGTCAGGATCATAGATGGGCGCACCGGAAACTGGTTAAGAGCGAGGGCCTCAATCACTTTGTCTGGCGCCATCTCTTTCACAAACTCGAAAAATGAGGGAGTGTCCCAACGCCTGGTAAGATATGTAGAACTACCAAGTTGTTAATAAGTCCATAACTTCATAGGGTCTAATATAACATGATCGCCTCTTGCAGCAAACATTGAGTACCCAATCTTCCCAAGGCTCCTTCGAAGCAGTCAGGGAGAAGCATATATTATCCAAGACCTTGGGAAACAAGGAGCACTCGGGTCGCACGCGAGGCCTTAGGGTTTACGTACCTTGGAGGTAGGGATTTCCACACGACTCCGAGGTGTATATGAGTCGGAAGAGATCCAAGGCCGAGCACAAGGCATAGTTGGAAGAGAAGATTAGTGCACAATTTCAAGGACATATAACATTATTTTAGGAACAAATGAATCAACTCATCAACCAGTCGCAAGCCGCCCCTGTGATTTTGGGAGCCGGTCTCCCTCAACATCGGAGTAGTGTCATGTCCACACCTGCAATTTCTGAACTTGGCGACGTACCTATCGACGTCATCCAGGTAATGTACATCTCTGGAATGCTCCAAATATAGACCTGTAGGACGCCTTAGCTAATTATGTATCGTTCTGTAGGAGTCCACGTCCTGCAGGCTCCAAGTGAGGCTGGTTGGATCCATTTCTGTTGAGGCTGGGCAGGGGATGGTGTTTCCATACCAGGAAGGGACAGTGGTGCACAGTGCCCAGCTGATGTAGGGTTTACACTAAGGTCCAGGTGGATATGGTATATGATAATTTCATGGCCTTCCCGCCGTAGAAGCGCCCGAACGAAGACATCATAACTCTATGGGATGCCTTGTACACTTATATCCAGTGGCCTAAGAGGGACATCTCTCTTGACCCTGCAGTGCCGCGATCTTCACATGACGACCATGCCTCTCCATCAGTACTCTCGATGACTCCACCTCAACCACCACTTCAAAAGGCCTTCGTATCGGCTCCCAGGGAGACGATGTGTTGAAGAAACAAGAAAAGCGCACCGAGTCGTCCCCCAAGACGTATATCATGTGAGGCGCTAAGACCAAATCGAAGAAGATTAACGCGCCTGTAGTGCCGCGATCTCCACACGATCATGTCTCTCCAACAGAACACTCGATGACTCCACCTCAACCCCTGCTTCAGAAGGTCTCCATATCGGCTACCGTGGAGACGGCACCGAAGAAACAAAAAAAGTGTGTCGAGTCGTCTTCCGGGAAGACGTGTAGTAGGCTAAGTGCTAAGGCCAAATTGAAAAAGATTAAGGCGCCTCACAAGCCCAGGACGTTCTCCCTCGGAATGCCGTTGGTCTCCGACACAATGTTACGCCATGCTAGTTTGGCTTGCGAGACTTTGCATGCCTAGTAGTAGTATGGCAGACCGATGAGGCGAGGGAAGAATGGCCTACTGGATTCACCGTCAGCTACACGGAGAACCATTTCCTCCACAAGCCGGGCTACTTCCCCGTGGGCTTCGAAGACTTATTTGATCTATTCAACCTCGACGCCCTCGATGCCTCACTTCTACGATGCTGGACACTGTAAGTGTGTACAATCAAGTTCTACATTCACGTAATATCAATAAATGTCATAACTCATTACTTATGTATAGATACATGATGCAAGAAGTCCGGCAATCGTGAGAACCGGTGGGTTTCCTCGACCCACATTTGATCTCTGAGCAATGCATCAACCTAGACACATCCTACGTCGAGAAATACATAACGAAGGGGTTGCTCGCTCACCGCGACAAGGAATATATACCGGTGCCCTACAACTAGGGGTAAGTGCTTCACTACTTGCTATACAAATTTCATTTGTACTTTATACGCAACACAAACTTATGTTTAATGACTATAGCGACATACTTAGGTGGCACTGGATCCTTTTAGTCATTGTACCAAAGTTGAACAAGGTAATATACCTTGATTCCCTAGTCGAAAAAACCACGACTCACCCTTATGCAAAAAGTATTCAACATGTATACTCATTTTCTTCATACGTAACTCTATTGTAGTCTTCCTTCATTTGAAATGGCCAAGTACAGCTTTTTGGAATCACGTAGGCCGTTCAGCGCCTATATTGCCGACGGAGGGATACAAAATGAAACGAGCGCCACACTACGACACAGGACGCGATTTTCCCGCTACAATACAATAATCCTATATCACTTTATAGCACACCTGTGCAAGTCCTAGTAGGTTTAAACAAAAGTCACCCTATCTCAACACTTTCTTTTTTTTTTTTGGAGCTTTATCTTTGCGAACTCCGGATGTCCATGGTGACAGTAAATAAGCTATGCACAGATGTGCAGTGCAGCACCAGCATCCTATTGCAATAGGCCTGACACGTGGGACCGGCTGAAAAATCATGGAATGTACAGTCATAAGCATGCAGTGGTACAGTACATGTACTAGTCCAGATCCGGAGCCAGAACATATCCTATGCTGGCTTCCCAAATTCTAAGGGGTACCAACGAGCTAAGGCCGACTCCATGCATGTTTCTATGCTAGAGTACGGAAATTTGTCTTACATATACACCAGTACAAGCACACTATTAATATTTCTAAGTAAGTTTAAAACAGGACTATTATATCTTGGTGAGGCCAATCCTGTTTGTGTCCGAAACAAGATTATTATATCAAACCATGACATAAGGTTGTTGATTCATGTTACATATAAATTACTTTGCAAGAAATTTTGATTAAAAAACGTTACATGATAATTATTTTATTTACTTGTAGTACACAAGAAATTTGATGAACATTATAATTAATCAATCCTAAACACAGATGCGTACGTCGCGACCATCGATCGCTTCGAACTCTAACATGCATATATCCTCGATCTGTCGTTTCAATTGGAACAACACGTGGTCGCTTTGATAAAGGGGTTTATTTTATCTTTCATGAGCTGAAGCAGTTTACCAACACAAGAACGTACGATGTAGACCGAAAGCATGTGAAAGATCTCATAGTTCACAACCTTAGCCCCAAAGTATTAAATTCGATGTTAGTGAAGTGGGCACCTCGAAGTAACATGCATGCTTCCTCGCCATGCATATCAAAACGGCCATATGAGAAGCATGTTACCTATCTATCCACCGATCGATCTCTGCTAAGTGTCAAGAGGCATCTTTTGCTCCGCACAAGTTTTGGGAGAGCTGCATGCATACATGGGGTCCAGGAGAACTCCATCTTATCTCTCCCCGTCTTGTTCTCCTACATCACATTTCTCCCTCTTCTTTTCTTTTTCTCTCCACATGCAGGGGCACGCGCACTAAAATGGAGCCCATTGTTTGAGGGGGGGAAAGAAAGAAAAAAAGATGAAGCACCAGCCTTTCTAGTGTATTATTAGGGTTTGTCTGTTGGGGAGATGCCTACTCAAAAAAATTCGGTGGAAAGAAGGAAAAAAAAGAGATCATTCTTCGATGCTGACATGGTGGATTTGAGCCCAACAGAAACCACCCTTGGTGGTACAGAGCTGTCCACATGCATGTATTAGATTGAAGTTTAGCCTAGTCTGATTAATTTCTATGCAAAGACTAGGATTTGAACATGAAAAGACACCACAGTTATTCAACAGTTTCACTTTGTCTGGGTGGATAAAATTGTCATTCATGTCACTGCTTTGACCCCACTAGGAAAAAAATATATCGGTAGGCCCGCCCGCCCGTTTGGACCGTGCATCTTGAATGTCATTCCTGTTCTAATCTAATGCTAGAAGTTCAAAAGGATTTTTATTTTATTTTAAAAAAGAGCCACATGTTAGAAAATCTATAGTATGTGGCGTACAAAAAGGAAGGGGCACTGGATCGACCAATGAGATGAAACAAGCTAAATATTAGTCTTGCAAGCACTGTTCAACCAATAGACGCTAGCTAATGTGGACTGCCTTTTCTTGCTGCACCAACGACCACGACCAGTACCAATAATCAGGGGTTAAAATACAATAATTCCCCTGGCAATTGGATGGCTCTTGATAATGTTTACAATATGGAGTATCTGTATAGTTTGCAATAAACATCCCTCCATATATTGGTATATAAAAATGTTTTTACTTCTGCACGGTGCCTTTTCAGAGGAATACTTTGGTTGGTCTCTAGAAGACGAGAACCCTAGTGCCCTTTCTGTCTTGGAGAAAGCCTCCACCAGTCAAATTACTCATCTAAACCGAGTCCATACACCATAGCACGCAGTGTATCTATGTTATTAAATTCACCGATCAGTTATAATTAATTAAGCATGCATGGACCAATTTATTTTAGAAATTAGAACCATGCATGCATGCTGATCGACTTTTGTAAATAACATACTTGCATATGCATAATGGGGAGAGACATGTTCTAATTTCGAAAAATTAACAAGTGTTAAACCGTTTAATGGCTTCATTTTCAGTTTCTCACGGTACCCTCCCCACTTTTCTAGTATTCATCCTTCTCTTGTTGTATAGATCCTTCCCTAACCAACAATCCCACCACACTCACAGCCTTCGGCATTGGTGTTACTTGTCTTCCTGCTTCTGTTGCTACTGTCTCCAGAAGCAGCTAGTTCCTCCGCCATTGGCACTGCCCACCTCGTCGACCACCACCCCACCCACCTTCGATGTTGTCTATGACCAATATCTTCACCAATGATGCCAAGCTACTCCAACCAGCTATTGGTTCTGCCACACAGATAATGCCCTCGCCACATTGCCCTGATTTTTTAACCGGTTTATTTTTTTTAACGGGGTGGCGGGTAAGACCGAAAATCGGAAAATTTCAGCCAATTTTGGCCAAAATTTTCAAATTTTTTGAAAGTTTCGGGTTTTATTTTTTATTTTTCTTTTAAAAAATCACATTCGAACAAAATTAAAACAAATTCGTTTTTTTTGGAACAAAATTCATCAAAACTGGTTTTTTTTGGGCCGGTTTGTATTCCTACCGGCCCCCACCTGTAAATCTGGTTTCATCGATTTTCGGCCGATATTTGGATCTCTGGCCCTAGGAATGTGGTTCGGTGAACTCTGGATGAAAATTAGAGCACAAATATTTCTTCCAAAGAAATATGTATTCACTTTTTCGCAAGACAACAGCTGCACACTTGTTATATTCAGCTCTTTCACATATTCCCTTACACGTCAATATGCGGTTTGAGCAAATATGTAGACATAAGAAAGTCACATCACTTCCAATTAATTGATGTTGAGGTATGCCAAACCAACCATATGGGCATGCTCGTTCCCAAACCTTTTCATGTCAAGCACACTATTTCATGGGAATGTTCTTATATATTCCATCTCTTATTTATTGCCACTTATGTAAAACTACATTCGAGACCGTCATTTAACCTATTGAATTAATATTGCTACACAATATTCACTTCCATGTCATGTCTGTCACATTAATATTCTTAAGATTTTCAGGTCATCAAACTTCTGGCTGGGATATGCTCTATTAATTTGTACTACTAATCCTTTATTTTGTTGAAGACATATATACCTCCCAACTGCTACCTAGTGTCCAATAATAAGCAAGAAGCATTGAAGTTTTTTTAAATCCTTGAGGCAGGCAATCTTTTCATTCCAAATCATGCAATTATCACAAAACCCTTTCCCTATAGAAACCACAAAATCCACTTGATGGATGGGTATTGAATGTTGAGATGAGGCCCAGCCTAGGAACTAGGTCTACACAAGCTAGCATCGATCCCTCCGTCGGGTAGCTAAGCTGCAGGCAGGCGTATGTGATATTTGATACCCGTATGGCGACAAGGACGAGCTCACATGAGCCCAACCCGGTAATTCACCGACCCCACCCTCTCTCCCTCCCAGCTCCATCCCTCTCAGCCCCTTTATAAAGCTACACACTACGCTGTACAGTACAGCCCACTTTTCCACCTCTTTCTCTAACTCTATACTTACAACACAATTTCTTTCACAAAGAGAAAGGTAAAGGAAAAACTCCAAACTAAATATAAGGCCCGTTTAGAACAAGGAAATTTTTCTTGTTTCGGGAACTAAACTGTTTCATGTTAAATAATGCAAAATTTCTGTGAAAGACAAGGAACATCGAGTACAGTTACAGTAAGCGGGAAAGGGAGGGTTGGAGAGAAAAATACGGCAAACTCACTTCACTAAGGTCTAAGGGTCCGTTTGGTTGGTGGAATGAGACTGAACGAGATGGTTCGGTTCAAGTGGATAGGATGATCCTGAATGGAATTATACCAGCGTTGTGTTTGGTTCATTGGATGAGACGATACAATGTTTTGTTTGGTTGGTTGTACCCGTCAATTCCCTTTTGCTCTCTCCCCTGTGTCCTTCATCGCCTTGGTCCTCTCTGGCTCACGTGCGAGCTCGGATTTCATCGCCTCAGTCCTCTCCAGCTCACGCGCAAGCTTGGCCACAGCAGCACCGCCCTTGTCGTGCGCAAGGCCCCCTCCAAGGATCGCCACAACAAGGTCGACGGCCGGGGCTGCCACATACACATGCCCATCATCTGCGCCGCCCGCATCTTCCAACTCACGCGCGAGTGGCTCCTCCACCACCGCCGGCCACACCTAGCCGCTCGCCTCCCCCGTCCTCCCCTACGCTGCCCCTTTCATCCTCGGCAAGCGCGTATGCCTTGTCTCCCTCTTCCCCGACTCTGGTCAAACAGCGCCCCGACGCCGCTAGGCCTCCTCAGGTGAGCCACAGCTTGATTCCTCTCTCCGGGAGCATCCCTACATCCCCCTCTAACCATCTCCATCACTCACCCGAGCTTAGTCCTCTCAGTAGCCGCCACGAGGACCTCGCCAGCGCCTTCAGGCCCACGTCGCCAGAGCGCCTTGGCCTCCCTCCACCCACGCGGCCCGCACCGGTGAGTTCCCCTAACACCCCGAAGCCCGTGTGTGCCTCCTTCTTCTACCTTTTTCCCATTCGGCGCCACTGCCACATCCCTTCCCCGACTTCGACCGCCCCTAACCGCTGCCTCCCGGCCGTGCATCCACCGTTCACTCGAGCAGAAAGAAAAGAAGAAGGGGAGGAAGGGGAGAGCCAGAGGGAGGGGAAGGAGGCTGGGAGCGGCGGCGCGGACGTGCCCGGGAGCTTCCTTGTGCGAGAGCGAGATCGAGCGCAAAAGCTGAACCGTGTGGTTCACCAGATTTTGTCGAATTGAATAATACAAAATAAAAATAGAATATTCCCTCACATGGAACCATCTTATCTCGTATTATTTGGTACAATTCATTCAACCAAACGAGGGAATAGCCTCCTATCCTGAATAGAATCACCCCGTTTCAAGCTCATACCACCAACCAAACGGACCCTAAGCTACTAACCAAAAACCACTTCCACGAATCTTCTAGGGCAGTAGCCTAGTAGCCTCCCCCCGGCCTCCTCTTCCCTTGCGGAAGCAACTGCAGCCTCCTCAGAGCCCACAGCGCTGGCCACAAATATTGACCACCACCATCTCCATCCATCTGGCCATCTCGGCCCTCAATCTCTCCCTGTCCCTGCGCCTGCCCCGCCGCCCCCCCCCCCCCTCCCCCACGCTCTCTCTCGCTCTTCCTACCACATCCGAAAGCTAGACGCGCACAGGCGTCAATGCAAACGCTGCATGCCTAATTCCTCTCTGCTTCTGCCTCTCAGCTTGCTTGATTGCTTGGTGCAAAACACAGCTCAAGAATAGGAATTCATAGGAACAGTAATACATACACGCATACATAGGTAGATCCCCTCTCTAGTACCCTACAGGTAGCTAGCATATCAGCAACAGTGCCTGTCTATTCTCGAACACTCAGCTGCTGCTCATCATAGCAGAAGGCAGCAAGGGAAAAGCAAGGAGGAAGAAGCAGTTCGTCGAAAGAAGGAGCAAGAAATACAGTAAAGAAGTAGAAACAGATAGGTAGTTGCTATGGAGTTCACTACGAGCAGTAGGTTTTCTAAAGAAGAGGAGGATGAGGAGCAGGAGGAGGCATCCAGGCGCGAGATTCCCTTCATGACGGCCACGGCCACGGCCACCACCGCCGCACCGTCTGCGTCTGCGGCTTCTGCATCGGCATCGACGTCCGCATCGGCGGCGTCCGTGTCTGCGTCAGGAAGTAGCCCTCCCTTTCGCTCCGGGGATGGCGCCGGAGCGTCGGGGAGCGGCGGCGGCGGCAGCGATGTGGAGGTGGTGGAGAAGGAGCACATGTTCGACAAGGTGGTGACGCCGAGCGACGTCGGGAAGCTGAACCGGCTGGTGATCCCGAAGCAGTACGCGGAGAAGTACTTCCCGCTCGACGCGGCGGCCAACGAGAAGGGCCTCCTGCTCAGCTTCGAGGACCGCGCGGGGAAGCCATGGCGCTTCCGCTACTCCTATTGGAACAGTAGCCAGAGCTATGTCATGACCAAGGGCTGGAGCCGCTTCGTCAAGGAGAAGCGCCTCGACGCCGGGGACACAGTCTCATTCTCCCGCGGCGTCGGGGAAGCCGCGCCCCATCGACTCTTCATCGACTGGAAGCGCCGCGCCGACACTCGCGACCCGCTCCGCTTGCCCCGCCTCCCGCTCCCGATGTCACTGACATCGCACTACAGCCCGTGGGGCCTCGGCGTAGGTGGCGGCGGCGGTGGATTCTTCATGCCGCCCTCTCCGCCTGCCACGCTCTACGAGCACCGCCTCCGCCAAGGCCTGGACTTCCGCAGCATGAACCCCGCGATGGGGAGGCAGCTCCTCTTTTTCGGCTCGGCCAGGATGGCTCCGCACGCACCGCTCCTGCCGCGCGCGCCGTCGCCGCTGCACTACACGGTGCAACCGAGTGGCACCGGGGTAACCGCCACCTCACCTCTGGTTCTCGACCCGGTGCCGGTCATTGAAAGCCCAACGACGGCCACGAAGCGCGTGCGGTTGTTCGGCGTGAACCTCGACAACCCGCATTCAGGCGATGGCGGCGGGGAATCGAGCAATCATGGCAATGCACTGTCATTGCAGATGCCCACATGGCGACAAAGGGATCCTACACTAAGGCTACTAGAATTGCCTTCTCACGGCGCCGGGTCTTCCGCTGCATCGTCTCCCTCGTCGTCGTCTTCCTCCAAGAGGGAGGCGCATTCAGCTTTGGATCTCGATCTGTGACCTAAAGGGAAAACCAAAGGAAAGTTCATCGATTCTTTCTTCTGTTTGTTTTGGTTTGTTCTCATCATCTCACTTGCTCTTGTGATTCCATTATAACCTTTTGATGGTAGCAGTTAGGATTTGGTATTTCTTCCTTTCTTTTAGCACTTGAAATTTTGTGTTGGTTTGAGAAGATATAGAGAAAGTAAGATTACGAAAATAAATGTTTTTCCCAAATCCGTGTTATGCATGTTCTTCCGCACTCTTGCTCTTCATTTCCTTGTGCTGTTACATACTTACATTCCAGTCCTGTGTACTTCAGTACTTGCCGATGATTTGATAGGAAAATTCCATGCACATTCCCTACATATGATAACATATGTCTGCAAATTTGTCTATAATCTATTAACATCTGCAGAGATTTGAACATATCGATCTATGAAAATACAGCGCTAAAGCGGCATCTTAAGTTGCTTGCATCGTATGTGTGGTCTGATATTCCCCTAGATCAAATTCGCGTCTCGGGAGACACAGTTGGATGGCGCATTAACCGCGCAGCAACAACAGACAAGTTCTAAGAAACAACAATTGCTGGTCAGATCTTAAAATCTCTTCCATTTATTACTGCTCTCATCATCTCGTATTTACGGAGGGGCTTCTGGACATTCCTGTTATTTTCTTTTATGTCGTCTTTTTGCCGCCACTTTTTGTACTACACTGTAGTACTCCTGTTGCTCTTCTCTACGTATCATAGACAGGTTTTTTTGGGGGGTGGGGGTCGGGGTTGGCTGAAAATCGGAAAATTTCGGTAAGGTTTTTAGTTTGGGGGAGGTTGGCGAAATCGGAAAATTTTGTTCGAAATTTTCAATTTTGTTGAATTTTTCAGATTTTAAATTACAAAAACAAATTCAAAGAAAATCCAAGCAAAATCGATTTTTTTTGAACAAAAAATCAAGCAAACCGATTTTTTTTACCCAGTTTGAATACCTACTGGGGAGCCAATAGAACCGAAATCATCGATTTTCAGCTGAAATTCGGAACTCTAGTCATAGGTGTAAAGCGCAGTAGTAGTAGGTGCAGCCAAATAAAATCAAGTTCCTTTTCCTTTTCTTTTGCAATTCACCAAAGGAAACACAGAATTAACTCATGCAGTGGGCAAATTTACGCATTGTTTGGATTATCTGGGCCTTGAGTGCATAGTATACAGTCCAAGAGATCTTTATGGCCGTGGCAGTCTGTAAAGAGGGGGCATTGCCACAATGGCACTGGCCATAACTTCTTTGTACGTCTGCTAGGAATTTATGGGGGAGAGGAGGACCTCAGTACTAACCCCTCCTGTTGTTGTAGGAGTAGCAACAGTTAGTCGATGTACACTTGTTGGCTGCCGTTGTGTTGCAGGTAGCAGCTAGCTGCTGCATGCTGCTCTTCTTGTGTGCATGCTGTGTTGTGTCGATCTCAGCTAGCTCCGGCCTCTCCTTTTTCACTGCAGTGAGTAGCTAGGACTGCACGGTGTGTGGATGTGTGCAGGGCGTGATGGGAGCAAAGGAGGCCGCGCACCGGCTCAGCTAGCTAGATGTTCATAACTAGCAATCTGTAGGAGCGGGTGCAGCTCTATTCTTTTGCACTGGGAGGGTTGGGAAATTCAGAATAGATGGATCGATCGATGCCGAACGTTTCAAGAAAGTACCTTTGGTCCATTGTAAGATGGGAAAGTGGAAAGGGAGAGTTATGGGAAGGTGAAAAAGGGAGTCTTCGATCTTCACAAAAAAAAAGGAAAGGAAGTGTCTGATATATGTAAGTGTCTGCTTGTTCTTTCTTCTCTGCCTTGGTGTAGTTTTCTTTCCAAACTCAGTCCATGCTTTACGTATATACCCTCATCTAGATGGTGGCTACAACTTGATGGTTCATGGTTTTCTCCTAGGGGTACGGCTAGGTTTAGATGCCTTTCAGGGAAACTGCTTTCTTTTTAGGCTCTTCTTTTAGCCTCAGAACGTCCATAGGTTGAGACTGATCCTACATCAAACAGGAAAGGAAACTGACAAGTTTGGATTGGTTGACTAGGCACAGAAAAATATATGTGCTTAGTTGAAAAATCTCCCTCTCTGTCTTTTTGAATTTAGCTTGCCTGAAAACTCAGAATTCAGCTAATTAATGTTCCTCTTGCTTTAAACTCCTAGTTTAATATCTTTGGATGTACGTACCGAGATTGTAATAATAATCTACTAATATCCAAAATGATATAGATCTTTAGTTTCATACCTCGATGTATATATACTTTCATCAAGAAGATTCTGTTACATCCGCACTTGATCCTTCATCAAAGGGTTCTGTGTTCTTCTTCCTCGCTTTGTACCTCAATCTGTACTAACCTTATTGACTTTCTTTACTTCCTAAAGGAAAAAAAAAAGGGTCCTGCTTGTTAATTTGTGCCGCGTCTATATACTTATACAGCTGTCTAGCTATATTTCATAACTGAATTGAAGTACTAGCTATGAGTATTAATTTATTCTCCATCATGTTCTTATCAGTTGCCATGTAATACTACTTGATTTGTTTCCATCAACCTATGTTCTCCACATTAGTTTTTTCTTTCATATACTCACATCTAGGTTGTAAACTGATCAACATACTACGAATATGTGTGCAATACGTGTTCCAGGATATTACAAGTACGTATGTGGTATATATACAATATACAATATTGTACCTAGTTACCCAACAGATTGCCAAAACTATTTGGAGAAAGTAATTTTCCAAAATGAATGCCTGATATGTCACAGGGAGTCTCGTTGGATGTTTTCTCGTTGGATGTTTTGAGACAATGGAAGTATGGAGCATGACTTATCTTGAGCCAGACATCGAGATTAATTACACATCTAGCTAGCTTAATTAGTTTGGTGATGAAAGTGAAACGACAACACATGAGCTTTATTTTTGTCCATATCTACATGCTATTAAGGCATCAATTAAGCTCTCGATCTGTTTGTGATTAACCAAGTAAACAGTAGAATTCCTGCAGAGGCAAAGCCTTCTACCACTGTAAAGGCCAACTTTCTCATCTAGCCGGGAGCAGGGTTTTTATTTTCGGCCGAAAACCGGTTTTACCGGTTCTATCGCTCTCCCCCCCCGTTAGGTCACAAATCGGGTCCAAAATTTTCGGCTCAATAGAACGAGTCCGGCCCAAGTCCAACTGAGGAATCGCTCCTAGGTCACCGGCCGTCAGTCGAGCACACAGGCGTAGCCAAATCCTCTTCCCCCCAATCTTCTTCTTCCCTGGTGGTGGTGGTGGCGGCGCATGAGAGCTCTCCCTCTTCTTCGGCGGCGCATGGTAGCTCCCATCTTCTTCTTCCCTGGTGGTGGTGGTGGCGGCGCATGGGAGCTCTCCCTCTTCTTCGGCAGCCCATGGGAGCTCCCATCTTCTTCTTCCCTTGCTAGCAGCGACACCGGCGAGTCGGCGACCCATCCCAAGGTTCTTCTTTGGCTCCTCCCCGAGGCCCAAGCTCCCGAGCTCCTCCTCCGCACCTGCGGCGCATGGAGTGCGGCGGAGGCGCAGCGGAGGGGAGCGGCGGCGGGCGCAGCAGAGGGGAGCGGCGGTGGGCGCTATGCTGGTACTCTCTTCCTCCATTCCCACGCTCTCCCCTGGAACTTATCTCTGTGGATTGTTATCATCCCCGAATTATTGTGTGTGTGGTTGGTTGATTCGAATTTGATCTTGTTGTTGAGTATTTTGAGTGTTTGCTTGCAATAATTGTTGAAGTAAGACGTCTATTTAGAAATTGGTGAAGATTTTCGACCAATTCAGCACATTTTTAGCCGATTTTTGAAAAAAAAAATTCAAAATTCAGTTTGAAATTTTTGGCCGAAATCAACTGAAAAAAATCCGAAAATCGGCCAAATCAGATCTATCGGTACCCCCGGTAAAAAAACAAAACCGATTACCAAAACCCTGGCCAGGAGTCTGGGAAGGATGTGTTTCTTTGGGTAATGGCGATGGGCTGTTTAATGTTGATCTGATATATAGTACCTAAAGATATGTTGGTAATTATTAGGTCTCTCAGGTAAATTTGATGTCCACTGTAATGTCAAATGCGAGAACTGTTGAGATGCCTAAGAGGTATCACTGCACGTAGTAATAATTTGGTTGAGCAAACTAGAGGTCAAGAATGGGCAAAAAGTCATCTAAAAAATCACTGTAAAAGAACTAATGACGTTGATATTCCTATCTACGTATAATCTAGGAAGAATTTGATCAAAATTGTATATCTTGTGCCTAATTAATTAACATATACTGAGGTACACATCAAAATTGTTCGTAATATAATTTGTTATGCTCAATTTCCATATTAACTCTTAATTTTCTTTGTAATATGCGGGTGTAAATGTATGTATTGTTATTGATAGCTAATTTCATGGATGTTGACTTCATAGTTTGTTGTTGCAGTTTGATAAATTGTTACAAGATCCAGTGGTTTGTGATAGAAATGATTGAAGGGTTACACATCATGATCGAATCATGGATAACATATTTGATGCTTTAATGATGAATATGGGTAATGATCCATAATTTCAAATGGCGGATATATGTGTATATTATGTTTTGTTTATATACGGCAATATAAAGATGAAAATTCAAATGCAACCCTTGCAAATCGGAGATTATGTGTGGCAGTAAATCAAGTTGAGAAGTGCACATAACTTGCCCTTGGTCAGTACTACATGAGTGCATGAATGTGCTTGCAAGTTTCTTTTCGGCCGTGTTGTATGCATGTATCGATGTCCCACGGTTGCATAGTACAACTTGCTGTTACTGGGGATCAACATTGGATGTACAGGCCATCTTATATATTCCAGTTTAATCAGAGCAGTTTGGCATTATTATCCATAGCTAGCTATCCACGTTCAGGCGTACGTACGTACCCCAGATGGAAGAATTTACATATGTTACTGGGAAAATATTTATTTCCTTTTTGAACTTCATTGAGCTAACATTGATTTCTCGTTGACCTGCGCCTGTCTCAGTTCGATAGAGTTGAGAGAGGGCGCCTTACGTACTAGGACATGCATTGATGCACACAAAATAATACTAATATATAAAAAATATTAAAATAATCTATTTTAGCATTAAAAAGATCATGCCAGTAGTTCTGACTGGCGGTCCATACATGCATGTGACAGCAAGTATGACGAGCTTAGGCATCAATAGTGTCTATCTATAGATAACGTTAAAGACAGTTTTCACAGTAGATTGTCTTTCTATTTATCTCTATAAACAACTCTTCTATATACAACACGTCTTATTTCTCGTGTCACCGTCGACTACTACAGAGAGACGACCCAATTTTCTATATTCTCTTCCCTCATCCATATCATCTCGTGTCCAATGTGGCAACAACTTACGTCATACTATTGTACATACCCTTGTGTATGTATGCATGCATGGCCTGAGAGCATGTAAAATTGTATGACGTCAGCTATCTGTAAGCCATGCCACGTAAGACACGAGATGATGTAGATGAGAGAGATGGGGAGTATAGAGAATTGAGCCGTCTCTTTTACAGTAGTCGACTGTAACATAAGAAATAAGACATATTATACATAGAGAAACTGTCTATAGATATATGTAAAAAGATAACTAATTGTAGGAGCTGTATTTAATATTGTCTATAAATAATATGGATAGATACTATAGACAATAGTTATCTAAAATGATTGTACATATCCTGCTGATCAGATGCTTTCCTCTGTACCGCCTGGTTCACTGTGCGGTAATAATGTGGGTACGGCATATGTTTGGCGCTGTTCGTGTATACGACTGTACGCCCAGTCTCTGACGAGTCTTTCTGATCGACCACTGCCTTTGAACTGCGACAGGCGCTGTACAACTCCAGCTGTGAGCCGTGTCCCTTGTGTTGTAGCAACAGTAGCACTTTTCGGACAACGTGGCCTGCACTGCGCCCAGCAGCCATCTTTAAGCCCTGTGTGCTTTCTGTTCCTGTGTCACCGTTAAGCAAGACATCGTTGTATTCCGGTGAGTGATCACCAGATAGATGTTATTAATGTTGAGTTTAGTGTGATACGAATTTCATTTTCTATTTTAAC